>JABCMI010000029.1:3620487-4827316 GCA_026261945.1 Hirschfeldia incana | reverse complement strand
GATGAACATCTTCGTGATTCTAATATGTCGATAGTGAGGAGGAAACTTGCTGCAGAGATGTACGATGAAAACAAGGCAGGTTTTGAAGATACGCGTTAGATACCAACAGCATGTGTTCGATAGCATTAAACCAAATTTGTATGAATAGCTGGTTTACTGTTTTATAGTTCATTTTTTCCTTTTTAAACATGTTTTCCAGTTATTTTCACTTTGTTACAAACATCTCAGTCGTCAATTTACTATTATTTTATTATATTTATAGTTCACATGGGCCCTTAACTCTATTTAGAGTCAAAAATTGGCTTGGCTGGTGATGCTCTTAGAATTCTTAGGCTGGTGTACCCAGTTATACAGGTAGGATGTATATATACACATTTTAATGGTACCAGATAGTTATTTACCATCTCCAATGTATTTCTCTTTTTACCTCTATTTTAAAGGAACTCTATAATAGAGCTGTGTTTTGCTCCAATGTATTTCTCTAAAATAAATAATCTCTAAAATAATAAAGCAAAAAAATAGAGGGAATTGCTATTTCTTCCTCTATAAATAGAGGTAAAAATACAGATCTCTATTATAGAGAAGAAAATAGAGGTGGGTTGGAGAAATTTTACTTCTAATTGCTATTATAGAGGTGAAAATAGAAATGGGTTGGAGATGCTCTTAAATTTCTTAGGTGTACCTAGTTAGTTATACATGGAACGCAACGGCCTGTGATCGGTAGGGATCTTAATCCCTTTAAAATTGGCCAAGTGGTCGCAGCCCTTGCTTTCCGCTTGCCATTAGCCTGCGAAAGATTTTACGGTCTTGCCAGTGTTTCTTTTTTTTTGTATTTTTCAGTCCTGCCAGTGATACTAGGGTCCTAAACAATATATTTTAAAATAAATATTTTTTTGATATTTAACTAATAGTACATTTACTAATAAATATCTATAAAAGAATTATGCTCGCAAATGCATATGATTATTTAAAATATCGATAAAAGTTTATTTGATTATTATGATGATGATATGTTTTACATGTGTAATAACAAAATTATATCTTCTGATTAATTTAATATTTGAAACTAATTAATAATTTAGATTGATTTTTTTTTAGATTGTTAAAATTTAAATTAGTTAGATATATATTAGTCCGCACCAGTGTGCGGGCCACCATCTAGTTTACTAGTACTTTAATATGGGCTTATCTCATATTGCGAAATATCTCATATTTCTATGGGCTTATCCTGTTTTTCCGATCTGCCATTACTAGCAAGCCCTGCGAGGTACAGGCAAGCTATTTTCAGGCCGACACGCAAGCCCTGCTTATTTCAACTGTTCTTCTCCCTCCTCAATTTTGTCGTCCTCTTCAATCAGCGTCTTCCTTTTCACTCTCCAGGGAAACAACTGTTCCGGACTTTATGTCATGGAGGTAATCTTTCTCGATCTCTGTTTCTGTGTAATTTGTTTGATTATAAACCTTCATTGTTCGATAAAACCTTCGCCTTTTTCAAAATTCCTGCTTTACCAAGCATTCCCAGGACACACAAAGATTGAACCTTTCTGGGTCTCTGTTTTGTGTAATTTTTTTCGTTATAAACTTGTGTTGGTGTTTCTGTGTAATTTGTCTGATTAAAGCTTCGCCTTTTTCAAGTGTTTTGTTTTACATATCCCTGCGACTACAGGCAAGCCTTGCTAACTTGCTTTTCTTTCAACCGGTGCTTCTCCTGATATTATTGCCAACAGGTGAATACTATGGAGTTCCCTCGAAGTTTGTTTTTCCGACGAAACAAGGCCAGATCCAAAGAATTTTATAAATTACAGCTCGACTTTCAAGACCGTGAAAGCAGTCAAAGATGTAGTTAGTGCTGAAGTGTGGGAGCATGTTGAAAAGTCTCCACTCGGGGTAATTATCAAGTACGTGAATCTGGAGTTCGCATGGAGCTCAACATTGGTTCATTACATTCTTTCAAGACAACTCTATGCAGGAAAAAACATGAGATTTGGTTTTTGATAGAGAAACAGCCTGCCCGTTTCTCGTTATTTGAGTTTGAAGATATCACAGGTTTAAACTGTGGTCCAATACCTAAGGCAATGGTAGTGGAAGATGTGGAGAAAATTAATAGTTTTGGGCGCTGTTCAACCTGAAACGCTCCCGATCAACACCAAGCGCTGAGGACATATGTGCACTCTGTCGTCTGTCTCCTGATGTTTGCAAATCCTGGTGTAAGGAAGACCAGATTAGGCTGTGTTATTTGGCAATCTTGACAGGCGGTTTACTTGGCCTTGATCGAAGAGAACCTATCCCTCCTGCTCAAGCAAAGCTGCTTATGGATTTGGAGATTTTCGAGCAGTATCCCTGGGGAGAGTGGCTTTCGTTGAACTTGTCAACCAGATTAAGAGCAAAACAGAGAGTGGTGACATCAAGCAGGGTTCTTATGTCTGCAAGGGGTTCGTGCAAGTGATCCAGGTTTGGGCGTACGCTTATATACCCTGTCTTGGAGAAGCAATTGGGCGTCCTATCAGTTCAAGTGGTCTATGCTTACTGAGGTTCAAAGGTTCGAATGGAAGGCTCTCCTGGGTAAAAGATTACAAAACGCGAAGGTATGTTAACATCGTGTGGATTCATCAAAACTTTGTATTTTAATTTCTATTCACAACCACTGTGTGTAATTTGTTGTATAGGTAACTTGTATGTGTCCGAGAATCATGAATGAAGTTCATCCTGTTTGGGAACACCGAGATGAGGATCCTGAGATTGAAATTCTTTTGGAGTTCCTTCGCCAAAGAAAAATCCCCGAGTACCATTACTTGGCAAGCCTTGCCGGAGTACCCACTGACACCGATGATATCTAATAACAAGCGTAGCCGTGTTGCAAGCCAGCGGAAATCGAAGAAATCAAAGAAGTTGGCAAGCAGAGAGCAAGAGAACGCAGGAGATGGAGGTGAAAACTCTTGTCACATTGCAGAAAATGAAGTATTAGGGAAGTTGGCTGAAAGAGTGAAGGCAATGGAAACGAGAGTTTATAGCGGACCGTTCTCAGCAATTTTGCAATCTTCTTCTGTTACTACGTGGATAATCTAGAAGCTCGAGTCACTCAGCTGGAAGAATTTCAGCAAGTCATATACCCGAACACGATCGGTTTTCTAACACAAAGCCTCCCGCAAAACCAAAAGAAGTATGTCATTCGTTTCAGTAATCAGTGGCAAGACAACAATATGTGATGTTTCTTATCCCCTATTATTATTGTTTTCTGTCACAGTTTTCTGAAGTAAGCATAGGAGAGACTACAGGACAAGGAACTGGTGGACCCCAAGTCTCGGAAAAAAAAAGAAGAGAAAACGAAAGACAACAAACCAGTCGGGGAAGTTTACCCACAAACAGTCGGCACCCACAGGCAGAGAATGCAGGAGACAATACAATCTCACCCAGAGGCTTTGGTGCACTCTTGGAGAATATAAACAATCTTGCTTACTGATCGATGCCGAGGCTTCAAAGAAACAACCCTTGTTAACTCCAAAGGTTGAAGCGGCTTCAGAGACCAACAAGGAACCAGCTGCTGAACGGGCTATTGAACTATCGTCAGAGTCAAACGATTTAACTTACTCACATCATTTCACGCCAAAGGAGAAAAACACACCATTTTGAAACCACTTCATATGCTGACGTCACCGTTATCAAGGCTTCTAAATCCTTGGAGCTTCAAGTGTTAGAGAGACAGAAGATGAAAATGTTTCCTCAGGCTAACAATCCCCCTACTAGGTTTCAACCAAGTAAACCAAGTAGGACTCTGGTCTTGGCGGCGAACCTCAGAAGCCCATATTCTTGTGACGATACCCAAGTAAAGGGGGTATTAAAAGATATGCGCCGAAGTTGACGTTAGTCCAACTGAAGGAGGGTAGTATATGGTCCAGCTAAAGCTTCAGATATTGAAGAGCTAACCACTTTAGAGAAAACGGGTAAAGTATCAAGTGGCTTCTATAGAGGTTCATATACCACGCGATCTTAATTTCTCATTTTTCACGTGCAGTGTTTCCATTTATCCAATTGGCTCGGAGCAAAGTGCCAGTGAGTTCTTCGACGTATTTCTGGCGCCGAGGCAGTGGTTGGAGGACATGGTAAGAGATCTTAGATTTGACACATACCTAGCTCATTTTTTGGTACTCATATATATCATCCCTTTTGTAGCACATGGACGCAGCTTTGGATTTTTATAGACTACGACTCGGAAAAAATGTTCCCACAATCAAAGATGGCTATTATGGATGTATTCTTCCAGTTGAACTGGGCAACCAGTTACCAGGAGTGGAAACGCGATGGAAATCTTCCTAAAGGAACCCGTGGTTACTACCACGGACAGTTACCACAATATGCTAGAGCATTTAAGTTGTGGAGGGCCGCTGTGGATACGATCTTCTCCTGTCTTCATGTAAACAAAGATCATTGGGTAGCCATGGTAATTTCCATTCCAGATCGAACTGTCACAATCTATGATAGTGGGAGGCGTACGGCCGGAGATGTTGTGTTAAGGAAACACGCGGCTCCGTTTGCTGAAATGTTTCCCCACGCGCTTAAAAATTATGCTCCTGTGGAAGAACAGCCAAATATGGTTCTTACGCCTTTTAAAAAATCGTGTGTGTACGGAAGGGGTTCCACGAGCAAAACGTCCATATGGGGACTGTGGAGTTTATGCACTAAAATTCCTTGAGTGTCTAATGCTGGGTGTTGATTTAGACGCCAAAATCTTACCGATAACAGGATGGACAAAGTGAGGGAAAACCTCGCTGTGGAGATGTATTTAGCAACAACAAAAGAAGGTACGCCTATGTACGATGCCCTCAATCCAACAAGCTATCATAGATGGCTTGTACGATTGAGAATCCGTTCAACGTATTTTGTAAAGGTAAACGGACGAGGAAACACACGTTATCAGTTCTTTTTTGCTCCTGACTTGTAACAGACATAATAGATGGAAAATACGGTAATAATCCGTTCCACGTATTTTGTAAAGGTAAACGGCCGAGGAAACACACGTTTATCAGTTATTTTTTGATGTTTATTTTTTCTACTGTTTCCTGCTATCAAAATGTCATACCTTGCCGATGGATTGGGAGCTTATATTTTACCCATAACTTAGGTATTCATACAAATGTATAGACGGTATTCAAGCCAAAACTATATTTATTTATAAGAAACTCTATAGTTTATGCTTTAATCAGAAAAAAAGAGCTAGTTAGAAATTTGGGATATTAACACTTACTACGTTATTGCTGACTTTGGTATTTCTGAGTAAATAAAAGAATTGACCGGTTAAAGAAACCCACCTTTGGGAAGAAAAGAAGGATTTCTCGGTAAAACTAGGTACACTTAAGAAATTCTAGGTATTTTTGCATCATTTCTCACTGACAAAAGCACCATTGCAAGAACTTGATTCTATGATGGAAGTGGTTTAGGGTTATGCACCTTAATCAAAGAGGAAGGGCTCCAAACACACTCTTAAAGAGTAAGGCAAGGCAATAATATGATTCGCAAGGCAGACGTAGGCAGAAGCAAAAAACCGCAACCGGTTGCCCAAGCCTGATAAATAATAAAACTATCCTTGAGACATTTTAAAAATATTCTTACCAATAAAATGGTCCTTTCTCACCTTTTTCTAGCTTGCAGGCCTGAAAAAAAACGGAAAATGACACCGGCAAGGGGATATCTTACTCGCAAGCTTACGGCATGCCGGTAGCAAGTCAAGCGCAATCCTATGACAGTTTTAAGCTGACGACCGCCCTGCCTCTTCCCTGCCGCTGCCTTGCGCTCCGTATGACCTAGGTAAGCTTAAGAAACTGAAGGTACCTATTTGGTCCCATTACAATGTCTTCAGACTACCTTCCTAGAAAAACTATAGTATTTATAAGGTAGCTCTATTTATAGGTACCTATTCATACAAATGTATAGACGGTATTCAAGCCAAAAACTATATTTATTTATAAGAAACTCTATAGTTTATGCTTTAATCAGAAAAAAAGAGCTAGTTAGAAATTTGGGATATTAACACTTACTATGTTATTGCTGACTTTGGTATTTCTGAGTAAATAAAAGAATTGACCGGTTAAAGAAACCCACCTTTGGGAAGAAAAGAAGGATTTCTCGGTAAAACTAGGTACACTTAAGAAATTCTAGGTATTTTTGCATCATTTCTCACTGACAAAAGCACCATTGCAAGAACTTGATTCTATGATGGAAGACTGGTTTAGGGTTATGCACCTTAATCAAAGAGGAAGGGCTCCAAACACACTCTTAAAGAGTAAGGCAAGGCAATAATATGATTCGCAAGGCAGACGTAGGCAAGAAGCAAAACCGCAACCGGTTTGCCCAAGCCTGATAAATAATAAAAACTATCCTTGAGACATTTTAAAAATATTCTTACCAATAAAATGGTCCTTTCTCACCTTTTTCTAGCTTGCAGGCCTGAAAAAAAACGGAAAATGACACCGGCAAGGGGATATCTTACTCGCAAGCTTACGGCATGCCGGTAGCAAGTCAAGCGCAATCCTATGACAGTTTTAAGCTGACGACCGCCCTGCCTCTTCCCTGCCGCTGCCTTGCGCTCCGTATGACCTAGGTAAGCTTAAGAAACTGAAGGTACCTATTTGGTCCCATTACAATGTCTTCAGACTACCTTCCTAGAAAAACTATAGTATTTATAAGGTAGCTCTATTTATAGGTACCTATTCATACAAATGTATAGACGGTATTCAAGCCAAAAACTATATTTATTTATAAGAAACTCTATAGTTTATGCTTTAATCAGAAAAAAGAGCTAGTTAGAAATTTGGGATATTAACACTTACTATGTTATTGCTGACTTTGGTATTTCTGAGTAAATAAAAGAATTGACCGGTTAAAGAAACCCACCTTTGGGAAGAAAAGAAGGATTTCTCGGTAAAACTAGGTACACTTAAGAAATTCTAGGTATTTTTGCATCATTTCTCACTGACAAAAGCACCATTGCAAGAACTTGATTCTATGATGGAAGACTGGTTTAGGGTTATGCACCTTAATCAAAGAGGATGGGCTCCAAACACACTCTTAAAGAGTAAGGCAAGGCAATAATATGATTCGCAAGGCAGACGTAGGCAAGAAGCAAGGGAACCGCAACCGGTTTGCCCAAGCCTGAAATAATAAAACTATCCTTGAGACATTTTAAAAATATTCTTACCAATAAAATGGTCCTTTCTCACCTTTTCTAGCTTGCAGGCCTGAAAAAAAAACGGAAAATGACACCGGCAAGGGGATATCTTACTCGCAAGCTTACGGCATGCCGGTAGCAAGTCAAGCGCAATCCTATGACAGTTTTAAGCTGACGACCGCCCTGCCTCTTCCCTGCCGCTGCCTTGCGCTCCGTATGACCTAGGTAAGCTTAAGAAACTGAAGGTACCTATTTGGTCCCATTACAATGTCTTCAGACTACCTTCCTAGAAAAACTATAGTATTTATAAGGTAGCTCTATTTATAGGTACCTATTCATACAAATGTATAGACGGTATTCAAGCCAAAAACTATATTTATTTATAAGAAACTCTATAGTTTATGCTTTAATCAGAAAAAAGAGCTAGTTAGAAATTTGGGATATTAACACTTACTATGTTATTGCTGACTTTGGTATTTCTGAGTAAATAAAAGAATTGACCGGTTAAAGAAACCCACCTTTGGGAAGAAAAGAAGGATTTCTCGGTAAAACTAGGTACACTTAAGAAATTCTAGGTATTTTTGCATCATTTCTCACTGACAAAAGCACCATTGCAAGAACTTGATTCTATGATGGAAGACTGGTTTAGGGTTATGCACCTTAATCAAAGAGGATGGGCTCCAAACACACTCTTAAAGAGTAAGGCAAGGCAATAATATGATTCGCAAGGCAGACGTAGGCAAGAAGCAAGGGAACCGCAACCGGTTTGCCCAAGCCTGATAAATAATAAAACTATCCTTGAGACATTTTAAAAATATTCTTACCAATAAAATGGTCCTTTCTCACCTTTTTCTAGCTTGCAGGCCTGAAAAAAAACGGAAAATGACACCGGCAAGGGGATATCTTACTCGCAAGCTTACGGCATGCCCGGTAGCAAGTCAAGCGCAATCCTATGACAGTTTTAAGCTGACGACCGCCCTGCCTCTTCCCTGCCGCTGCCTTGCGCTCCGTATGACCTAGGTAAGCTTAAGAAACTGAAGGTACCTATTTGGTCCCATTACAATGTCTTCAGACTACCTTCCTAGAAAAACTATAGTATTTATAAGGTAGCTCTATTTATAGGTACCTATTCATACAAATGTATAGACGGTATTCAAGCCAAAAACTATATTTATTTATAAGAAACTCTATAGTTTATGCTTTAATCAGAAAAAAGAGCTAGTTAGAAATTTGGGATATTAACACTTACTATGTTATTGCTGACTTTGGTATTTCTGAGTAAATAAAAGAATTGACCGGTTAAAGAAACCCACCTTTGGGAAGAAAAGAAGGATTTCTCGGTAAAACTAGGTACACTTAAGAAATTCTAGGTATTTTTGCATCATTTCTCACTGACAAAAGCACCATTGCAAGAACTTGATTCTATGATGGAAGACTGGTTTAGGGTTATGCACCTTAATCAAAGAGGATGGGCTCCAAACACACTCTTAAAGAGTAAGGCAAGGCAATAATATGATTCGCAAGGCAGACGTAGGCAAGAAGCAAGGGAACCGCAACCGGTTGCCCAAGCCTGATAAATAATAAAACTATCCTTGAGACATTTTAAAAATATTCTTACCAATAAAATGGTCCTTTCTCACCTTTTTCTAGCTTGCAGGCCTGAAAAAAAACGGAAAATGACACCGGCAAGGGGATATCTTACTCGCAAGCTTACGGCATGCCGGTAGCAAGTCAAGCGCAATCCTATGACAGTTTTAAGCTGACGACCGCCCTGCCTCTTCCCTGCCGCTGCCTTGCGCTCCGTATGACCTAGGTAAGCTTAAGAAACTGAAGGTACCTATTTGGTCCCATTACAATGTCTTCAGACTACCTTCCTAGAAAAACTATAGTATTTATAAGGTAGCTCTATTTATAGGTACCTATTCATACAAATGTATAGACGGTATTCAAGCCAAAAACTATATTTATTTATAAGAAACTCTATAGTTTATGCTTTAATCAGAAAAAAGAGCTAGTTAGAAATTTGGGATATTAACACTTACTATGTTATTGCTGACTTTGGTATTTCTGAGTAAATAAAAGAATTGACCGGTTAAAGAAACCCACCTTTGGGAAGAAAAGAAGGATTTCTCGGTAAAACTAGGTACACTTAAGAAATTCTAGGTATTTTTGCATCATTTCTCACTGACAAAAGCACCATTGCAAGAACTTGATTCTATGATGGAAGACTGGTTTAGGGTTATGCACCTTAATCAAAGAGGAAGGGCTCCAAACACACTCTTAAAGAGTAAGGCAAGGCAATAATATGATTCGCAAGGCAGACGTAGGCAGAAGCAAAAACCGCAACCGGTTTGCCCAAGCCTGATAAATAATAAAACTATCCTTGAGACATTTTAAAAATATTCTTACCAATAAAATGGTCCTTTCTCACCTTTTTCTAGCTTGCAGGCCTGAAAAAAAACGGAAAATGACACCGGCAAGGGGATATCTTACTCGCAAGCTTACGGCATGCCGGTAGCAAGTCAAGCGCAATCCTATGACAGTTTTAAGCTGACGACCGCCCTGCCTCTTCCCTGCCGCTGCCTTGCGCTCCGTATGACCTAGGTAAGCTTAAGAAACTGAAGGTACCTATTTGGTCCCATTACAATGTCTTCAGACTACCTTCCTAGAAAAACTATAGTATTTATAAGGTAGCTCTATTTATAGGTACCTATTCATACAAATGTATAGACGGTATTCAAGCCAAAAACTATATTTATTTATAAGAAACTCTATAGTTTATGCTTTAATCAGAAAAAAGAGCTAGTTAGAAATTTGGGATATTAACACTTACTATGTTATTGCTGACTTTGGTATTTCTGAGTAAATAAAAGAATTGACCGGTTAAAGAAACCCACCTTTGGGAAGAAAAGAAGGATTTCTCGGTAAAACTAGGTACACTTAAGAAATTCTAGGTATTTTTGCATCATTTCTCACTGACAAAAGCACCATTGCAAGAACTTGATTCTATGATGGAAGACTGGTTTAGGGTTATGCACCTTAATCAAAGAGGATGGGCTCCAAACACACTCTTAAAGAGTAAGGCAAGGCAATAATATGATTCGCAAGGCAGACGTAGGCAAGAAGCAAGGGAACCGCAACCGGTTTGCCCAAGCCTGATAAATAATAAAACTATCCTTGAGACATTTTAAAAATATTCTTACCAATAAAATGGTCCTTTCTCACCTTTTTCTAGCTTGCAGGCCTGAAAAAAAAACGGAAAATGACACCGGCAAGGGGATATCTTACTCGCAAGCTTACGGCATGCCGGTAGCAAGTCAAGCGCAATCCTATGACAGTTTTAAGCTGACGACCGCCCTGCCTCTTCCCTGCCGCTGCCTTGCGCTCCGTATGACCTAGGTAAGCTTAAGAAACTGAAGGTACCTATTTGGTCCCATTACAATGTCTTCAGACTACCTTCCTAGAAAAACTATAGTATTTATAAGGTAGCTCTATTTATAGGTACCTATTCATACAAATGTATAGACGGTATTCAAGCCAAAAACTATATTTATTTATAAGAAACTCTATAGTTTATGCTTTAATCAGAAAAAAGAGCTAGTTAGAAATTTGGGATATTAACACTTACTATGTTATTGCTGACTTTGGTATTTCTGAGTAAATAAAAGAATTGACCGGTTAAAGAAACCCACCTTTGGGAAGAAAAGAAGGATTTCTCGGTAAAACTAGGTACACTTAAGAAATTCTAGGTATTTTTGCATCATTTCTCACTGACAAAAGCACCATTGCAAGAACTTGATTCTATGATGGAAGACTGGTTTAGGGTTATGCACCTTAATCAAAGAGGAAGGGCTCCAAACACACTCTTAAAGAGTAAGGCAAGGCAATAATATGATTCGCAAGGCAGACGTAGGCAAGAAGCAAGGGAACCGCAACCGGTTTGCCCAAGCCTGATAAATAATAAAACTATCCTTGAGACATTTTAAAAATTTCTTACCAATAAAATGGTCCTTTCTCACCTTTTTCTAGCTTGCAGGCCTGAAAAAAAACGGAAAATGACACCGGCAAGGGGATATCTTACTCGCAAGCTTACGGCATGCCGGTAGCAAGTCAAGCGCAATCCTATGACAGTTTTAAGCTGACGACCGCCCTGCCTCTTCCCTGCCGCTGCCTTGCGCTCCGTATGACCTAGGTAAGCTTAAGAAACTGAAGGTACCTATTTGGTCCCATTACAATGTCTTCAGACTACCTTCCTAGAAAAACTATAGTATTTATAAGGTAGCTCTATTTATAGGTACCTATTCATACAAATGTATAGACGGTATTCAAGCCAAAAACTATATTTATTTATAAGAAACTCTATAGTTTATGCTTTAATCAGAAAAAAGAGCTAGTTAGAAATTTGGGATATTAACACTTACTATGTTATTGCTGACTTTGGTATTTCTGAGTAAATAAAAGAATTGACCGGTTAAAGAAACCCACCTTTGGGAAGAAAAGAAGGATTTCTCGGTAAAACTAGGTACACTTAAGAAATTCTAGGTATTTTTGCATCATTTCTCACTGACAAAAGCACCATTGCAAGAACTTGATTCTATGATGGAAGACTGGTTTAGGGTTATGCACCTTAATCAAAGAGGATGGGCTCCAAACACACTCTTAAAGAGTAAGGCAAGGCAATAATATGATTCGCAAGGCAGACGTAGGCAAGAAGCAAGGGAACCGCAACCGGTTTGCCCAAGCCTGATAAATAATAAAACTACCCTTGAGACATTTTAAAAATTTTTACCAATAAAATGGTCCTTTCTCACCTTTTTCTAGCTTGCAGGCCTGAAAAAAAAACGGAAAATAACACCGGCAAGGGGATATCTTACTCGCAAGCTTACGGCATGCCGGTAGCAAGTCAAGCGCAATCCTATGACAGTTTTAAGCTGACGACCGCCCTGCCTCTTCCCTGCCGCTGCCTTGCGCTCCGTATGACCTAGGTAAGCTTAAGAAACTGAAGGTACCTATTTGGTCCCATTACAATGTCTTCAGACTACCTTCCTAGAAAAACTATAGTATTTATAAGGTAGCTCTATTTATAGGTACCTATTCATACAAATGTATAGACGGTATTCAAGCCAAAAACTATATTATTTATAAGAAACTCTATAGTTTATGCTTTAATCAGAAAAAAGAGCTAGTTAGAAATTTGGGATATTAACACTTACTATGTTATTGCTGACTTTGGTATTTCTGAGTAAATAAAAGAATTGACCGGTTAAAGAAACCCACCTTTGGGAAGAAAATAAGGATTTCTCGGTAAAACTAGGTACACTTAAGAAATTCTAGGTATTTTTGCATCATTTCTCACTGACAAAAGCACCATTGCAAGAACTTGATTCTATGATGGAAGACTGGTTTAGGGTTATGCACCTTAATCAAAGAGGATGGGCTCCAAACACACTCTTAAAGAGTAAGGCAAGGCAATAATATGATTCGCAAGGCAGACGTAGGCAAGAAGCAAGGGAACCGCAACCGGTTTGCCCAAGCCTGATAAATAATAAAACTACCCTTGAGACATTTTAAAAATTTTCTTACCAATAAAATGGTCCTTTCTCACCTTTTTCTAGCTTGCAGGCCGGAAAAAAAAACGGAAAATAACACCGGCAAGGGGATATCTTACTCGCAAGCTTACGGCATGCCGGTTGCAAGTCAAGCGCAATCCTATGACAGTTTTAAGCTGACGACCGCCCTGCCTCTTCCCTGCCGCTGACTTGCGCTCCGTATGACCTAGGTAAGCTTAAGAAACTGAAGGTACCTATTTGGTCCCATTACAATGTCTTCAGACTACCTTCCTAGAAAAACTATAGTATTTATAAGGTAGCTCTATTTATAGGTACCTATTCATACAAATGTATAGACGGTATTCAAGCCAAAAACTATATTTATTTATAAGAAACTCTATAGTTTATGCTTTAATCAGAAAAAAGAGCTAGTTAGAAATTTGGGATATTAACACTTACTATGTTATTGCTGACTTTGGTATTTCTGAGTAAATAAAAGAATTGACCGGTTAAAGAAACCCACCTTTGGGAAGAAAAGAAGGATTTCTCGGTAAAACTAGGTACACTTAAGAAATTCTAGGTATTTTTGCATCATTTCTAGGTATTTTTGCATCATTTCTCACTGACAAAAACTATCCTTGAACTTTTGGTTTCACTAAATTTTGTTCCTGATCTATTGGTTTCACTCAATCTCACTTGTTTAAACTGTTGGTTTCACTTAATCCCTTGTTCCAACTTCTGACTTAATCCTCTGTTCGACTTTTTTTGTATAAATAGGTCAGATATTGTGTTAGTTTCACTTTTTGTAAACACTACCTCGTGGGATTAGAGAAGATACGTATAGAAAATAGAATATATCAGGTACAACCATAAAATCAATCATCTAAGTACAGTAAAACCAACAAAATCGGAAGAATTAGAAAAGTAAAACTTTAAAGGTTTTTGTATAACGACAAACTAAGTGAAACTATAAGCACGAAAATCCGACACTAAAAAATCCCGCCCAATTTTTTGAATTTTCCCACCCATTTTTTCGATTTTTGACTTTCCGCAAAATCGATGCGGAGGTCCACTAGCTAAGGAACTGTGTTCGTATATCCATTGCAAAGTCCTCTAGCTCAGTGGCAAAAACCCCTATCTCTATATCCGAGACCCCGAGTTCGAGGCGTTGGAATCACAAATTTTTAATATCCAAGATATACAAAACGCCGCGTTTCATTTATTTGTCTTTAACTCGGATTTAAAGAGAATAAAAGAAATTGTGTTGGTAAATATATTGCCAAGTTCACTATTTCTGTGGCAAAAACCCCTACCGTCATGCTAGAGTTCACGAGTTCGAAGCGATGAAAGCACATATTTTTAATATCAAAACGCTGTCGTTTCATTCATTCATCTTTAATCAGAGCCTGAGCCCATTTTGCTCATCCATAATTTTGCTATTATTATTTTGGTAATTGGTAATGTGTATTTATAATACCCGAGTTCCCGAGTTCGAGTTGTTAGAAACACAAATTTCTAATATCGATAAAACGCCGCGTTTCATTTATTTGTCTTTAACTCCGATATGAAGAGAAGATAAAAAACTGTGTTCGTGTATCCATTGCAAAGTCCTCTAGCTCGGTGGCAAAAACCCCTATCTCTATATCCGATACCCCGAGTTCGAGCCGTTGGAATCACAAATTTTTAATATCCAAGATATACAAAACGCCGCGTTTCATTTATTTGTCAAACAACTCGGATTTAAAGAGAATAAAAGAAATTGTGTTGGTAAATATATTGTCAAGTCCACTATTTCGGTGGCAAAAACCCCTACCGTCTTGCTAGAGTTCTCGAGTTCGAACCGATGAAAGCACATATTTTTAATATCAAACGCTGTCGTTTCATTCATTCATCTTTTATCAGAGCCTGAGCCCATTTTGTTCATCCATAATTTTGCTATTATTATTTTGGTAATTGGTAATGTGTATTTATAATACCCGAGTTCCCGAGTTCGAGCTGTTGGAAACACAAATTTCTAATATCGATAAAACGCCGCGTTTCACTTTATCTTTATTTAAATACGAAAATTTATTAAACGACCACATGGCCAACAGAAACTTGCATAATTACAACCCAAACAGGACCATTTCGCGGACCATCCAGACCCGATCTATGAAATTCGGATATCTTTCTGTTACTAACTTTCGAAATCTTTGTAAGAATTGGTGTGATTGTAAATATTGGTGAAACTGTGCATCGTAATAAATCAACAACAATATTCTGTATCTAATACTAAGTTGAACTAAATTTAACTAAATCGCACTTTTAGATTTCCAAATGTTTAATTATGTTATTTTTTTGGACAGAGTTGTTGTTATTGATATATTTATTGAATTTTGAATTTTAAAAATAGTTTATATGATATAAATAGATTTTGGCCAAACTTAGAAATGTTGTACATATTTAATAAAAGTAGAAATGTTGTAAAAAGTAGAACTGTTGTTAAAGTTGATAAAACTAATCTCCAAATGGCCAGTGAAGTTTATTTGTTAAAATAAAAGTAGAAATTTGTTAATGATATATTGAAGTAAAAATATACAAAGATTAGTTTATAGAGAGAAACTAGAGGATTGAAACTAGAGACATTACATTAAGTCAAACATAGTGAAAGTAGATAAAACTACATGGCATAAACTCGAGAAATAAACACAACAACTAATCTTCAATTGGCCATTTGGCAGCTGTCAAGTGAATTTCATTGCAGAAGTCCCAAACTTCACATTGCCAGAAACAACGATCGCACTTCCACTGTGTTATTGATCCATTAAAGGAGGCTACAAACACCGGTTCTTCTGTTGCGCAGCACCAGCAATCATTTGAGAAGATGGGATTCTTTATTCTTTCAAGTAGTGACATAAACTCTTGAGGTTTCGCGTAACCCCAAAGGCCTGAGGTTAGAGCAGTCCGGATCATGCAATTCATCCGATGAACAAACTCACGACTAAAGTTAGGATAGTTGTGAAACAACCCTCCATCATCTACACTAAACGCTAAGTTCAGCATTCCATCTACAAACTTGGCCAACTCCAATCCTCTCTCAGCAGCAAGATGGATTTTCTCTCTTCCTTCATCAAGTAAATGAAGTTGAAAGAACTCATACATACCTCGTAGGTAGATGGCCTCTGGATTACCGGCTTGGTAGCACCTAAGTCGGAATGTTCTTACAGCATTAACCTCATCAATCCAATCATTAAAGCCAATGAGATTAGCAGATTGGTAGAAGTAGTCGTCTCTGCCTATTTGATTAAACCCGGAGAAAGCAATTCTAGCACTACCGAAGTCCCGGATGTGGTTTGTTGCTACCTTTGATAGAATCTCATGGAGGATGGAAGGAGGGACAGATTCCAAGTTGAAGTTCGACATAGAGTACAAGGATGATGAAAAATTTGAGAGATATTCGTTTAATCGAGTAATAAATGGAAAGATTTACGTGTTATTTATAATAGAGAAAAGATTGCATTTACTATCCCACTTAAGGGTGTGATTTGATAGACGGCTTAAGACACGACTTCTCAGTGCAAGTACAGGGAATAAGAACATGTGTGTTTGAATAAAAATAGGTGTGTTTGAATAAATGAAACTATGTAAAAACATTAGGTGAGAAAAAAGTGTCGTTTCAAAGCAGCACTACACGACTTCGGACTGCAACAGTCGTATGTCAAGGAAAAATTTAGTGAAACTAAGTGGTTTTGATTGTCTAAATTTGCGAAACTAAGAAACATTTAGTCTAGTTATATAGAACTATGTGAGAATTAACAAATTTAGATATTCTATTGTTTTATATTTTGCAAAACTCTAAATAGAAGCAGAATCGAAAAATTAATTATACGGAGTGGATAATTTAATGATATAACAAACAGTATATGTGAATAATAATTGAAATATTTAGTTTGAGAAAAATCTGTCATTTCATGATTTATGACCTGATTTATGACCATAGCGTCGTGACCCTTGATATTTGCAACGCTACACGACTTCTCAAGCACGCTTCTGACAGTTTAAGTGAAACTAACTGATATTAATTGTCTAAATTTATGAAACTAAGTAAAATTAAATTGAATTTATAGTGTAAATATATGGAACTATGTAAAAATTAAAAAATTAGGTAATACTATATTGTTTTATATTTTGAAAATAAATATAATATTATTTGGTAGGATTATGGATTATTTACTGAGCAAGCAATAAAAGAGATCATAAAAAATGGTTGAGAAAAATCCAGTAAATAATGGTATTGGTATTGACGGTCAGATGAGAGAGTAATTACTCGATTGAAAAAGTCTCTAATAATAATCATTACACTCGCGACTCTACACTTGCATTGAAACCAAACGTGAAACGTCACAACACTACACCGTCTAGAATCATCACCATTGCATTTAAACTCCAACTCTGCAAATTCTCTCATTTCATCTCATATCCGAAATTCTCTCATCTCATATCTGAAATTCTCTCATCTCTACAAACAAGATGACAGACTACTACAATAAGCTTTCCCAGATTTCCGAGGCATCTCTAGACCCCGACGTCAAGAGTTGGCGTTTCAGAGTTAAAATACACAGGGTCCACCCTCTCTATTCCTCGGCGACCAACAGTGTTTACTATGCCTATGTCCTTGTAGATGAAGATGTAAGTGTTTTTTTCATCATCTCTCAAGTTTGTCATCATCTCTCAAGTTTTTCATCATCATTTAACTTGATCCTTGTACTTTATTTATGTAGGGGTGCAAGATGGAGATGACCGTTTATGGGGATTATGAAAGGTTTAGAGGCCTCGAAAAAAAGGAGGGAGAATGGGTGGAATTCTTTCGGGTAGGAGTTGAACGTTCTTATCCAGGTTTCAATGCAACTAACTCTCGGTTCAGACTAACTGCTTCGCGACTCACACAAGTCCGCATGATCGAACCTCTGAGCAATCGGCTTTTCATGGACTTCAAGAACATCCATGCAATCCCTCACATGTCCCACAAGGAACGAAACTATCCCATAGGTATGAATGGTGCTAAAATAAATATATTTACATATTTAGTTTCAGAACTTTGTATGACTCTGTAGATGTAAGTGAAACTAAGTGTAACTCATTTATATGGTAGATACAATTGGAGTGGTCTTCAATACGGAAGCCCATTTTGATGACCCTGCAAGGCCAACGATGATTTTTTACATAAGGGACAACATGTAAGTAGAAAGTAACATATGATCCAAGCAAAATTTATTTATATTGTAATTGACACACGTTTTCTTTATTCTGAATAGTGACAGCCAGATTAAATGTGTGGCAACTGGCAAGCAGGCCTATGCATTCCGGGATGGTCTTGAAAAAATGAAAGGTGGACAGGTGATTGTGGCCCTTAAGATGTGGCAGGTCTTCAAGCGTTGGAGTAAGTGTAGTTTCTGTGGCTAGTTTTGAATATGATAGTGGACTGAAACGTTTACTAAAATCGTTTATATTAATACAGATTTATTTAATCCTCCTGATCTATGGCTTGAGACCGAAGGTGGACTTTCAGACTTCAGGTTCAATCTGCGTATCACAGAGGTTGAGGACTTCAGGCAGTCTCTACTAAACAGCGACCCTTATGTTCACAAATATGGGATTGAAGGTCTTGTGTAAATCGTGTTGTTCTCACTGTTATGGTCTTGTGAAAATCTTGCTGTTTCAACTTACTTCACTTAATCTCACTTGTTTGAACTTTTGGTTTCACTCAATCTTGCTTGTTTAAACTGTTGGTTTCACTCAATCTCACTTGTTTCAACTGTTGGTTTCACCTAATCCTTTGTTCCAACTTCTGGCAACTTTTCATTTCACTTAATCTCACTTGTTTGAACTTTTGGTTTCACTAAATTTTGTTCCTGATCTATTGGTTTCACTCAATCTCACTTGTTTAAACTGTTGGTTTCACTTAATCCCTTGTTCCAACTTCTGGCTTAACTTAATCCTCTGTTCGACTTTTTTTGTATAAATAGGTCAGATATTGTGTTAGTTTCACTTTTTGTAAACACTACCTCGTGGGATTAGAGAAGATACGTATAGAAAATAGAATATATCAGGTATAACCATAAAATCAATCATCTAAGTACAGTAAAACCAACAAAATCGGAAGAATTAGAAAAGTAAAACTTTAAAGGTTTTTGTATAACTACAAACTAAGTGAAACTATAAGCACGAAAATCCGACACTAAAAAATCCCGCCCAATTTTTTGAATTTTCCCACCCATTTTTTCGATTTTTGACTTTCCGCAAAATCGATGCGGAGGTCCACTAGCTAAGATACTGTGTTCGTATATCCATTGCAAAGTCCACTAGCTCAGTGGCAAAAACCCCTCTCTCTATATCCGAGACCCCGAGTTCGAAGCGTTGGAATCACAAATTTTTAATATCCAAGATATACAAAACGCCGCGTTTCATTTATTTGTCTTTAACTCGGATTTAAAGAGAATAAAAGAGATTGTGTTGGTAAATATATTGCCAAGTTCACTATTTCTGTGGCAAAAACCCCTACCGTCATACTAGAGTTCACGAGTTCGAAGCGATGAAAGCACATATTTTTAATATCAAAACGCTGTCGTTTCATTCATTCATCTTTAATCAGAGCCTGAGCCCATTTTGCTCATCCATAATTTTGCTATTATTATTTTGGTAATTGGTAATGTGCATTTATAATACCCGAGTTCCCGAGTTCGAGCTGTTGGAAACACAAATTTCTAATATCGATAAAACGCCGCGTTTCATTTTTTTGTCTTTAACTCCGATATGAAGAGAAGATAAAGAACTGTGTTCGTATATCCATTAAAAAGTCCTCTAGCTCAGTGGCAAAAACCCCTATCTCTATATCCGAGACCCCGAGTTCGAGCCGTTGAAATCACAAATTTTTAATATCCAAGATATACAAAACGCCGCGTTTCATTTATTAACCATATCATTCATGTTCGTCGCCAAACACACTCTTAAAGAGTAAGGCAAGGCAATAATATGATTCGCAAGGCAGACGTAGGCAAGAGGCAAGGGAACCGCAACCGGTTTGCCCAAGATATATAAAACGCCGCGTTTCATTTATTTGTCCCGAGTTCGAGCTGTTGGAAACACAAATTTCAATATCGATATTGGTTTCACTCAATCTCACTTGTTTAAACTGTTGGTTTCACTTAATCCCTTGTTCCAACTTCTGGCTTAACTTAATCCTCTGTTCGACTTTTTTTGTATAAATAGGTCAGATATTGTGTTAGTTTCACTTTTTGTAAACACTACCTCGTGGGATTAGAGAAGATACGTATATCACGAAATCAAATTTTATCATGCATGAGCACATCTAAAACGTTGATAGAAAATAGAATATATCAGGTATAACCATAAAATCAATCATCTAAGTACAGTAAAACCAACAAAATCGGAAGAATAAGAAACTGAAGGTACCTATTTGGTCCCATTCCAATGTCTTCAGACTACCTTCCTAGAAAAACTATAGTATTTATAAGGTAGCTCTATTTATAGGTACCTATTCATACAAATGTATAGACGGTATTCAAGCCAAAAACTATATTTATTTATAAGAAACTCTATAGTTTATGCTTTAATCAGAAAAAAGAGCTAGTTAGAAATTTGGGATATTAACACTTACTATGTTATTGCTGACTTTGGTATTTCTGAGTAAATAAAAGAATTGACCGGTTAAAGAAACCCACCTTTGGGAAGAAAAGAAGGATTTCTCGGTAAAACTAGGTACACTTAAGAAATTCTAGGTATTTTTTAATCATTTCTCACTGACAAAAGCACCATTGCAAGAACTTGATTCTATGATGGAAGACTTGTTTAGGGTTATGCACCTTAATCAAAGAGGATGGGCTCCAAACACACTCTTAAAGAGTAAGGCAAGGCAATAATATGATTCGCAAGGCAGACGTAGGCAAGAGGCAAGGGAACCGCAACCGGTTTGCCCAAGCCTGATAAATAATAAAACTACCCTTGAGACATTTTAAAAATTTTCTTACCAATAAAATGGTCCTTTCTCACCTTTTCCTAGCTTGCAGGCCGGAAAAAAACGGAAAATGACACCGGCAAGGGGATATCTTACTCGCAAGCTTACGGCATGCCGGTAGCAAGTCAAGCGCAATCCTCGGACAGTTTTAAGCTGACGACTGCCCTGCCTCTTCCCTGCCGCTGCCTTGCGCTCCGTATAACCTAGGTAAGCTTAAGAAACTGAAGGTACCTATTTGGTCCCATTACAATGTCTGAAACTGAAGGTACCTATTTGGTCCCATTACAATGTCTTCAGACTACCTTCCTAGAAAAACTATAGTATTTATAAGGTAGCTCTATTTATAGGTACCTATTCATACAAATGTATAGACGGTATTCAAGCCAAAAACTATATTTATTTATTAGAAACTCTATAGTTTATGCTTTAATCAGAAAAAAGAGCTAGTTAGAAATTTGGGATATTAACACTTACTATGTTATTGCTGAATTTGGTATTTCTGAGTAAATAAAAGAATTGACCGGTTAAAGAAACCCACCTTTGGGAAGAAAAGAAGGATTTCTCGGTAAAACTAGGTACACTTAAGAAATTCTAGGTATTTTTACATCATTTCTCACTGACAAAAGCACCATTGCAAGAACTTGATTCTATGATGGAAGACTGGTTTAGGGTTATGCACCTTAATCAAAGAGGATGGGCTCCAAACACACTCTTAAAGAGTAAGGCAAGGCAATAATATGATTAGCAAGGCAGACGTAGGCAAGAGGCAAGGGAACCGCAACCGGTTTGCCCAAGCCTGATAAATAATAAAACTACCCTTGAGACATTTTAAAAATTTTCTTACCAATAAAATGGTCATTTCTCACCTTTTTCTAGCTTGCAGGCCGGAAAAAAAACGGAAAATGACACCGGCAAGGGGATATCTTACACGCAAGCTTACGGCATGCCGGTAGCAAGTCAAGCGTAATCCTCGGACAGTTTTAAGCTGACGACTGCCCTGCCTCTTCCCTGCCGCTGCCTTGCGCTCCGTATGACCTAGGTAAGCTTAAGAAACTGAAGGTACCTATTTGGTCCCATTACAATGTCTGAAACTGAAGGTACCTATTTGGTCCCATTACAATGTCTTCAGACTACCTTCCTAGAAAAACTATAGTATTTATAAGATAGCTCTATTTATAGGTACCTATTCATACAAATATATAGATGGTATTCAAGCCAAAAACTATATTTATTTATAAGAAACTCTATAGTTTATGCTTTAATCAGAAAAAAGAGCTAGTTAGAAATTTGGGAACCGCAATGGGCAAGGCAATAATATGTTTCGCAAGCTTACAGCAGTGAGTTTTGTTTCAAAGCCTACCAATTGCGACTCTTGCCTTTTGTCTACGTTTTTCGTTTCGAAACATATTATTGCCTTGCCATACTCTTTATGAGTTTTGTTTCAAAGCATTCCACGATTTCGCAAGTAACGGTCGGTGAAATTTGAAATCCATAAAATCGAAAAATCAAACTAGTAGCGATTACAGACCAACCCGAAAAAGCAAAATAAATAACGGATACTCCGACGAATTAACGCTAACTGACCAACGTTCTACCTGAATGAGTGACTAATTAGCTGAACACCTCCTATCACCCAAACAACAATGTCGCTAATTTGCACGTTGAGCGATTATGTCCGCCTTTGTTGCATTTGGAACACACGTACTTCCTTTTCTCCTTCATTGTTGATTGTCTTCGCTTGTAGAGCGTTGTCTTGTTTGTAGCTTTTTTGGCACCCTGATTTGTCTTCTTTAAAACTTTTTTGGCACCCTGCTTTGGAGTCTTTGATGCGGGACTACTCTGGAAAAGTACTTTTCTCACCTTGGGGGTTGGAGTGGTCGGTGCTGTAATCTTTGCCGAGTATTTTGGTTTCTTTCTTGTTGACGGATTAGTTGATGGCGTCCGCCGCCGCGGTATATTTGCTAGCTTCTGGTTTATTGGAGTACCTGGCGATTGACTACGACAACGTTTCTTTGTTGATGTATTACGTGAAGTCAATTTACCTTCCGGTGTCGCTGGAGGTGGATTGCTCGTACTCATTGTTTGGTTCTTCTTTTTTAATTGTTTGCGCTTGAAACGCTTCGCTTTTTCAATAGCAGATAAGTATCTCTTCATCTTCGGTCTACCACGTTGTTTGCCCATTTTGGGTGGTAGACACACTTGACTAAGTACATCGGCTGGTGGCATCAAATCTTCATCAATTGGGTTAATAGGTTCTGTGTACGCTGCAACCAAGTAGCCCTTTGAGTAAAGAGGATCCACCAGGGTATGTTCGCCAATTTTCCGACATTTGGCCACTTTGATTACGTGCGCGCAGGGTATCTTCTCGATATCATATTGCTTACAAGTACAACTCCGCTGCAAAAATTTGCACCCTATGTATCAAAAACGAGTCAAATGATAGCATGGCAGAAGTGAAACTCTATTGTTTCATACCTTTTCTAGATCAACCAAACAGCTAAAGTGTCCACCTTCAACATGGCTACGGTTTGAATCAAGATGTTGAACAGTTAGCGTACCCACTTCGTTGTGATTCATATGCAGTTTGAGTTCAGCATATTCTGTGAAGTTTGTTTTCAACGCCGCAGCTTCCTCTCGCCTTTCTGCAAACCATCTTGAAAGCATCTTTCTAAAAGAATCCACAAAATATGCAATGGGAAACGCTCTTTCCTCTTTAAGCACGCCGTTAATGCATTCTGCAAAGTTGCTTGTCATGATATCATATCTGTCTCCTGGAAAATGTGAGAGAGCCCACGTTCGAATATCTGCAGTTGTCAAATAGTGGTGTAGTGCGCTGTCGTGACGTCGAATGACTTCAAATCTTCTGTCAAATTCCACCTGTCGATATAATCTCGCAGCCCTTTTTGCCTCCGCGACCATTTGGGGATTTTTGAAACCTGAGGTCATGTTTTGACCAAGGTGATATAAGCATATGCCCCTATGAGCTTCAGGGAAAACATTCGTAAGTGCCTTGGCTATTGCTGGGCATCGGTCAGAGATGAAAGCCAAATTTCTACCATCACCTATCACACCACGCAGCTGGGTGAAAAACCATTCCCATGCAGCTGCATCCTCTGCATCTACAACCCCAAGAGCTATAGGATATATACCCTTATCTCCATCCTGACATGCAGCCACTAACATAATACCTCTGAACTTACCACTTAGATGTGCTCCATCTATAACAATAACCCTCCTCATGAACGCAAAGCCTTTGATACATGCGTCAAAAGCAATGAACAAATACTTAAATCTGTTCTCAGCATCAACTTCAAGCTTTGTTTTTGTACCTGGATTGGCCTGCTCTATTTTGTATAGATACGAAGGCAAGTCCTGATAGCCACTAGCATGAGTGCCTCTAACCATCTCTCGTGCATATGCCAATGCGCTATGAGCCTTCGTATAACCGATGTCAATTTGATAAACAGCCCTTATACAGTCCATTATATGTTTAGGCCGGATTCCTTTAAGATCACTGCCGCCACTAAATCCATCAACAAACATCTTCCCAATACATTGTGCATTAGCCTGACGGTGACGCGAATACCTATCAGCCCCAGAGCATGTATGAAGATCAGTATACTTACGCACGAAGAATTCTGGAGATGATCTCGACAGAGTTGTAGCACGTATCTTCCAGGAACATCCAGGAACGAAGCACTTTGCGTAAAATAATTGCTTCCAAGACTTTTTGATGCAGAAATCGAACCTTTCGAGCACTGAAATCCTGCGTAGCTTTGTTATTAGTTCTTTCTTGCAACTGAAACTGTCACCAGACTTAATGGTTTCACTCTTACGCAGCTGTGATGGCTTCATAGTCTCAAGTGATGGCTTCATAGTCTCATGTGATGGCTTCGTTGGCTCGTAATGAACATTTCCAAAACTACTAAAATCAGCAGAAGCATTCTCTCTGACAACACGCTTTTGATTTCTATTCACATCAGGAAGACCTCTGTTTGCAGTCAATGAAACAAAAACACACATAGAATCTGTCTTCAACAAGGTTATAAAATCTGCAAGTTGTCTGTCGTTACTCAAGGACATCGGAGGAGTGTTGCTAGGCATATTCTCCAATATTCTTTTAGGCAAGATATACGCAAGCTCAACCGCTTTCATCTCACTAATCATATTGTAATCTTCACAAACCATGCGGAGAAAATCCTCATATTTGATATCATCACCTACAAAGAACGCAATTCCCTTCTTGGTTGGAGAGAACTCCGAACCAACATTATCCATCTTCCATTCTCCAAAAACAGTAACTATGTGCATCATTATCTGCATAATACATAATTTGCATCAGTACACATCGCAAAAATAATTTTGGGTTTTGGCAACAAGGTACAAGTGAATCGTAATCGTAGCGGCGAGGGAACATCATTATTAAGGCAACCATAAAAGAAAGACTTTGCCTCTGTTCATAGAAACCTAGAACTTATAAATTTTTATCATACCTGGTATTTCTCAGATCCGGATAAGGCTGTAATCTGTTCGCCTTCCACGTCTTCAATTCACTTAATGTATCAGATATACTCGAGATTAGAGAATTTGAAATGTGATAGATCGTTGAAGATAAAGTGAGAGCCTTTGACGATATGAGCAACAAATCTGATATCTGAGATAACCGTTGAAGGTAAAGAGTTGTCATTTATTATGCTTTTTAATTTTTTTTTTTACCAAAAGAGGATTATTGTTGCAAAGGGTTAGATGGTAATTTTACAAAAAGGATGGACCCTATTTCCAATTTTCCCTTGGAAGGGTACCGTTCTCACATTGTCATTTGAAAGTATGGCATATCAACAATTACTCCTTATAAGTTTATGAGGGGTTATAAGTTCATGGTTTTATAAGCCTTTATAAATAGTTATATAAATATTTAAATGGTTTTAGAAACCTTTATGTTTTTTTATAAACAATATATAAACTCTTCAAACCCCATTAAAATCTTTTATAAACCCTTAAAAATCTTATATAAATTTCTTATAAACTTATTTAAGTCTTTTATAAACCTTTATAAACACAAGATTAAATTCATAAAACTAAAGAACACATGCAGACTTTGTAAAGAGATGATGATACGTGGTAGATTCTGAGGCACATGCAGACAACAAGCAAAGCTCCACCGCTTCATAAATTTTACATACCATTATAAATTATTTTATAATCATTTATAAAGTTGTATAAACCTTATAAATTATTTTTACAAACCCTTATAAATTATTTACACACCCTTATAAACTCTTATAAATTATTATACAAACCATTATAAATTGTTTTATAAGGCTTTCTAAATGGTTATAGACTCTTTTAGATGATTTATAAAATGGTTATAGACTCTTTTATATGATTTATAAACCTATACAAATCTTATAATATCCCTTATAAACTTTAAAAAACTGATTTAAAAGACTTTATAAAATGATTTTAAACTTCCACGTTTGATTTATCAACTCCAATAAACTCATCATAAACCCATCAATATAAACAAAAAATCTCTTATAAAACCTGAAAAGATGATTCAAATCCTTACGAGATTATTTATAAATTTTATGTTAAGCTTCCAAACGTCCCTTGACGGTTCTTGACTCTGATCCCACTATCCGCAACATGATGATACGTGGCAGATTCTGAGTCACATGCGTACAGCAAGCAAGGCTCCACCGCTTCGGATATTTTACATACCCTTATATTTTTTTTAATAATCTTTTATAAGGGTGTATAAACTTTATAAATTATTATACAAACCATTATTAATTGTTTTATAAGGCTTTCTAAATGGTTATAGACTCTTTTAGTTGATTTATAAACTTATAAAACTCTTAAAATACACCATATAAATTGAATATAAGCTTTCCAAAAGATTTTATAAACCTCTATTAATAGTATACATATCCCTTATAAATTATTTATTCGCTTCATAACTTTTTAAAAACATTTATAAATGGTTTATAGATTTTATAACTTGTTTTATATGCATTTATTAATGTTTTATATACTCTTACAAATAATTTTACATATCCTTATAAAAATTTGTAAAGAGATGATGATATGTGGCAAATTCTGAGGCACCTGCGGACAGCAAGCAATGCTCCACCGCTTCAGATATTTTACATACCCTTATAAATTGTTTAATGATTCTTTATAAAAGTGTGTAAACTTTATAAAGTAGTTTTATAACAGAGATACTGACTCAGCAAAATAAACAAAAATCACAGGGCGGGTTGGATTATATCCTTTGAAGGAAATTTATTACGGCCACAAAGACACCATCAAGCTCCTATGTGGAATAGAGACTTCTCAAAGACCCAAATGACACGTATAAGCACCTGCAGAAGCAACAAACCTGTATCTCACTTGCAGTTCTTAAAAAAAACTCATCAAATCATAGAAAACAACTGACATATGAGACAAAATGCAAGAAAGAGCAACAGAAACTGAGTTATTTAACACACAGTTTTCTGCAGCTGAGGTGGAGCCTTCACTTTCGTTGTAGCATACCTTTTATCACCGCTAAAGGGAACAAACTCTGCAGTCTAAAACACAAGAAGAAACAAAAAACATTACAGTGATTGGTTAATAAGACTTAAGAAAAAAGCAAGAGCCAATGATGAATATGGTGATTACCATTGTAGATCGAAGCAAATGTGTGTTGGCAGGGTTGTGGCTCTTATATAAGCTTGAACACACACTTTTTCCATGATTGTGGAAACTGAACATGTCAATTGCCTTACTAAATAACTTAGATTTACAAAGGGTTATAAATTTTCAAAAACTCAATGTTCATTATTAAAAAATCTTTCTCTTAGATCCGACTATTAACAAATAGCACTTTCTTTTAGATAGAATCAACAAAATCCGGGAGAATTACTTACAAGTTATGATTCTTGCTGAGGATTCAACATTTTGAGGTTTTGAGTTTCGATATCGTCTGCTTCGTGAATACACTCGATCTCGTTTCTGTCGTTCGATCTCGTCGCCGTCAACGCTCGTCGCGGTAGTCGCTCAATCTTGTTTGCTTCTGAGATATGATACACTCGATCTAGTTGCACTCTCTCGATCAGGTCGCCGTCATAACTGTCATCGATCGATCTCGTTGCCGTCGTCGCTCGATCTCGACGCCACCATCGCTGTCGTCGATCTCATTTCAGTGCCATCGCCGGCGAAGATTTCTCTCAAGAGAGAAAGAGATGAAATTAAGTTATGACTATGAGAGGGTTATTTTTGTAATTTGTTCATTAATGAAAAATGTATTTGTGAAAATGTTTTTAAAGTGGTGGTAAATCTGAAAAGTGGTACCAAACAAAGTGTAGTTTTGAAATTTTCCCAGAATTAAATTTAAATCAAAATTATTTATGTGTTTTTGGGTTCATATGTTTTTTGCTAGTGTTTTGAAGTTTATCAAAATCTAAATACACCTTAGTGAATCATAGAGACTTAAATCATAGAATTTATAAACCAGATATGCATACGTCCTTATTAAGTGAATTATGTCGATCAAGTGCATCGTATACATTGTTCAGTGCTATTCCCTTGACAAAAACTGTTATACTTTATACATATGATGGTAGATGAAAAAAACTTTATGTTGCATTCTTCACTGGATCTTATAAATTATGCATTGGAAATAGACTGTACTTTTACGTTTGATGAGTTCAGAGATCAATATTTCTACGGAAAGCTGATTTGGTAAATTTTGTATTCTTGGGTTTTGCAACTTAAAATATTTGGATCTTTTGTTGCAAAGAAAAGATAATATCTGAATAATAGAGTATTGTAGAATAGCTGTACGATTAGTTATAGTGGGCCAACGAAAAAGTGGATTTTAATGAAAGTTTGCTCATGTGAAACAAATTTCAGAGACTATGCATCATGACTACGCTGGTGATACACTCAGACTTTTTTTGTAGTTAACAAACCAAAATCTGATTGATGGTTATATCTTTGCTAGTTTTCCTGGACGGGAGAATCGTCTTGTGCATGACACGATTATAAAAGAATTTAGATTGGATAATTTAGTCATTTTGTACAAATAAAAAGGTAGTTTTCAAAAATTTTAATGAATAGTGTAGTTTTCAAATTTGAATCTCATATAAATGCATTTTCCCAAATTTTCCCTAGTTATTATTTGATTTTAGGGTTAATAAGATTTCTTAGGAAATATTCAACCTAATTAAAAAATTGGTATTTTCTCTCCATATACAAAAAAATTTACACATTTTATTTATTCCTCTCAAATGGCTGCAACAAAAATGCAATGTTTATCACTCTAAAACTATCCAACGTTTCTTTAATCTCTTTGAACATCAAAACACCAAGCCTATATCTCATTTTTCCTTATGTCTTCTCACTAATTTATCTTCCTTTTACATGATTTTCATTATGGTTCTCATCTTTCATTATTTCAATAGGTAGATCTATAAATTTTGGATATGTAATATGTGTCTGTTTATATGTTAAATTCAAAATACCTATAAATTAAATCCAATGTGACTTTTTGTTTATTTTCTTTATTGTTAATCAAAATAATTTGGTAATTATGTTCATTTTTCGCCAAAAGTACTTGAAATTATTGAAGTTTTTGGTATAACATACCAATAATTTTTTTAATCATTCTACCCACTCATAACAAAACACAACAACACAAAAAAATTAGTCAAATTTACTAAAACCAAGAGAAAAAAAAAACTTCTCAAAAAACTTAGTCAAATTCACAAAAGATCAAAATTAAATTTTAAATCTTATAGAAATTAAAAATTATATCTTATGATCTAAAAGATACATTAAACCACATGATTGATATTCTTGGACTTACTTAACACTTTAGAAGGTTGAAAAACATACCTTGAAATTACTTAACACTCTTGAAAATCTAACGTAGACAAATTTTTAAGAAGTCTTCTCGTAGAAGATTTCTTAAGTCTCAATGTCTACTTTCTTCAGTTTCAGCACACTGCTCATGAAAGCTTCCATAGACTATTCTCCTTTTGTCTTTCATCTCAGCAATAATGAATGCTTAAACCTAGTTGATTCTTGAATGTTTCCTCTCAAGAGTCAGAATAATCACTCTTCAGTAAAATAATCATAACGTTTTCTCAAGGAACATGATTGACCTCAGACCAGTGGTATGTAAAGCTAGCTCAAAGACATATCTTGTGTCAAAATATGAGCTCAATCTCACTGTGAGAAGACTCACATCCATAACTAAAATTCTAGCGCATCTTTACATATATGCATCCCAAAAAACTCGAAAACCTTCAAAGTTCTCCAAACGTAACTAGACCTAGAAAAAACTATAAAACAGACTCCAAACATATATTATCGTTGATTCTAAATAGAACTCAAACCATGCTCTCTTTTTTTTGACAGAAAACAACAGAGGCATTGGGGAAGAAAATATATATGACATTTGTTTATAGGGAACCAGTTCAGAAATTACGAGAACAAGTTTGGGAAAGATTAACAAGATATGGAATTTCGAGAAATGATCCATGGTTCATTATTGGTGACCTTAATGAAATTCTCGGAAATCATGAAAAAGATGGCGGACCACTAAGAAGTGCGGAATCTCTTATACCGTTCAATAATATGATCAGAAATAGTGGACTTTTAGAATTTCCGGCACGAGGAAATAAGTTATCTTGGCAAGGCATGAGGAAAATAAATGGTAAAATGGAAATGGTACGATGTCGGTTGGATCGAGCATTAGCAAATGAAGAATGGCATACTTTGTTTCCAAAGTCACATACAGAATATTTAAAACTAGTGGGATCGGATCCTAGACCGATTGTGGCTTTTTTAGATAATAAGATCACTAAACGCAAAGGACAGTTTCGGTTTGATAAACGATGGATTGGACAAGAGGGATTATTGGACGCTATCTCCAGGGGTTGGACAAATGAGAGGAGGAATACTGATGGTAACGTGGGAGATTTTGTGTCAAAGATTACTAATTGTCGACATGAAATATCTAAATGGCGGAAAAATAATCCTTTGTGTGGAAAAGAAAAAATAGCAGAACTACATAAAGCATTGGAGGAAGTCCAAACAGACAATAATAGAGCTCAAGAAGATATTTTAGAGGTGTCTAGGAAGTTACAAGAGGCCTATAAAGACGAGGAAGACTATTGGCAACAAAAAAGTAGGAACATGTGGAATACTGCAGGGGATCTTAGTACAAATTTTTTTCATGCTTTGACAAAACAACGACAAACGCGCAATCACATTGTGGGTTTATACGACACTAACGAAAACTGGGTAGTTGAGAAGGAATTGAGAAGGTGGTCGTGGACTATTTTGATGAACTTTTTCAAACCACATCGCCTGCAGGTTTTGAGGATTTTTAGATGAAATTGAGCCAACCATATCACAACGAACGAACCAGCGTTTAATTGAGCTAGCCACAGAGGAAAAAGTGCGACAAGCATTGTTTATGATGCATCCGGAAAAGACTCTGGGACTGGATAGCATGACAGCCATGTTCTTTCAACACTCTTGGCACATTATCAAGCAGGATATTTTGGAGATGGTCAATAATTTTTTTGTTACTGTAAAATTGGATACACACAGTTAAACATTACTATATGCTTAATTTCTAAAACGGAGATACCGACTAGGATGACAGAGCTTAAGCCAATAAGCTTATGTAATGTAGGATATAAAATTATTTCGAAGGTTCTTTGTCAAAGGTTAAAGGCTTGCCTTCCCGCTTTAATCTCGGAAACTCTATCGGCTTTTGTGGCAGGGAGATTGATTTTTGATAATATTCTAATTGCACATGAGATGTTTCATAGACTGAGGACAAACAATTCATGTCAGAATAAATTTATGGCGATAAAAATGGATATGAGCAAGGCATATGACAGGGTTGAATGGTCTTTTATTGCTGCTTTACTGCACAAAATGGGTTTTGACCCTCATTGGGTACAGTTGATGATGGAGTGTATATCTTCGGTGCAATATATAGTGTTACTAAATGGGCAACCAGGAGGACAAATCATTCCTAACAGGGGATTACGATATGAGGATCCACTGTCCCCGTATTTATTCACCATGTGTACTGAAGCATTAATAGCTTAATATTAAAAAGGCTGAACGGGAGAAAAGGCTGACGGGAATAAAAGTGGCAAGGGCATCCCCCTCAATCTCTCATTTGCGTTTTGCTGATGACAGTATTTTTTTCTATCGAGCGCAAAAAGAGGAGTGCCAGGCTATTATGGTCATTCTCAAAGAATATGAAAAAGTCTCGGGGCCACAGATAAATTTTGAAGTTATCTATTCAGTTCGGGTATAAGATTGATGATGTAACTCGACAAGAACTCAGAGACGTTTTAGGAATACAAAATAGGGAAGGAATGGGAACATATTTGGGTATCCCAAAAAGTATGGGCGGCTCGTAAGTTCAAGTATTTGGATTTATACAAGAGAGACTAAATAAAAGAGTAAATGGGTGGACTTTTAAATTTTTTACCAAAAGAGAAAATGAGGTAATTATAAAATCAGTGGTAACGGCTCTTCCTAATCATGTTATGTCTTGCTATCAAATTCAAAAGACGGTGATAAAAAAACTTACTAGTGCGGTAGCACAATTCCTAGTGGAGTTCTAGTGGGAATACAAGGACTACATTAGAAATCATGGGATAAGGTTTGTACTCATAAAGACGATGGAGGACTTGGGTTTAAAGATCTTACGGATTTTAATACGGCTATGCTTGTAAAACAACTATGGAGACTCATAAAGAAACCAAATTCTCTATTTTCTTGTGTTTTAAAGGTCGGTATTTCAGGAATGCTTCACCCTTTGAACCGATTAGATCATACTCGTCATCTTATGGTTGGCAGAGTATAATCTCTGCTAGGTCTTTGGTTAGCAAAGGACTAATGAAACGGGTGGGATCAGGATCTTCCATATCAGTATGGAATGATCCTTGCCTCCCAACCAACCCGCCCGAGACCAGCTAACAAACAACAAAATATTTTGTTACCTGACCTTACGGTTGATTCTCTCATCAATGGCTCTTCTAGGACTTGGAACCTTCATGCTTTACAAGAAATAATGGACCCCGAGGATGTGAAGATTGTTGAAAGTATTTCATTGAGTAGGATACACACAATAGACAGGATGGCTGGCATTTTACAAAGAATGGTAGATATACAGTCAAATCAGGATATCAAGTGGAGAGAGCTTACCTAGATAGGGACAGAGGGGCCATAGAATATGGTCCAACAGTTGTTGATCTAAAAGCTCATTGTTGGAAGGTGCACTGTCTACCTAAGATGAAGCATTTTCTATGGCAATTACTTTCAGGGTGTATAGCGGTGAAGAAAAACTTGAAAGCTAGAGGATTAAGTGGTGATGTTAGTTGTGATAGATGTGGAGCACCAGAGGAATCTATCAATCATGTTTTCTTTGAATGTCTCCCGGCAGTACAAGTCTGGGCATTGTCGAGAATCCCAACTCACCCAGAGGCTTTTCCGGGACAATCTTTATTTATAAATATGTATCATCTCTTTTGGAGGGTAAAACCAAATATGGAGGATCACCATTTTGTGTGGATACTCTGGTATATCTGGAAAGGCATGAATAATAAAGTCTTTAGTAATTGGGATATGGATCCTATGGATACTCTTAGGCTGGCTGAAAATGAGTCTCTTTTATGGCTGGAAGCTCAACAAGCGGTAGTTCATAAAAACCTACATGATGTACAAACAATTGATACAGTATTACCAATTAGACAGGGACGATGGAGCTTCACCGATGGGTCATGTAAATCAGAAGAAAAATTCTCAGGACAAGGGTGGTATAGTACTTTGGAAGGCTTTGAAGGTTTACTGGGAGCTCGGAATACAAGGGCTAGTCAGTCCCCTTTACACACGGAAATAGAGGCTCTCATTTGGGCAATGGAATGCATGAGGAATTTACGACAATATCATGTTATATTTGCAACAGATTGTTTTCAATTGGTGAAGATGGTTTCGGAACCAGAAGAATGGCCGGCGTTTGCAAGTTATTTGGAGGACATAAGAAGTCTCAAGAGAAGTTTTCACAGCTTGGAGATTATCCATATATCGATGACATATAACAAAAAGGCGGACAGACTAGCACGTGGTGTGAGACAGAAGTCGTCGTTTATTGTCCATATGGATACAGATCATCCGGTTTGGTTTACACAGTCTATATGAGTCTGTATCTGGTCGACAAAAAAAAGATGCCAAACAAGAACTGTCTTTGGTGAGTGTTTTCAACTATTTGCGGCCCCATCGACACGTTGCGGCCCGCAATTAATTCTATCTATTTTTTTACAGATAAAAAATAAATTGAAGAAAAAAAATTAAAAATAAGAAACCCTTTTATGGGTTTAGCGATAAAGATGGCGTAAGACTAAGATTGTTGCTTCTTATCTATATTATTAAAATTGAAGTACATTTTGTAGATGTTTGGAAACTTGAATAGTATTTTTAGTGAAATATGTTTGGAAACATGGATAGTAGTAGAAATTAATACTTGCCTATTTTTAAGGGATTTTTTCAGATTTCCATTTTAATTTTAAATCAATTTAATCAATTCTAATCACTTCATATCATATCTTTACTTCATAAATTCACATTATTTTTATAGAACTACAAAATAAAACTTAATTATTTTCAATATTTGTTTTTTATTTTTACATTCATTTTCTCACTTTTATAACTATTTCATTAGTTATATTTTTATTTTGACAACATTTATTTACATATCTAGACTATTAAAACAGATGACTGCTTATGATTCTGCCTCTGAATTTATAAAGAAATTACAAAACATCTCATTTCCTTTCTTTTTTTCAAGGATGTAATATTTGTTACTAAATATTTGCACCATATCTTTCCAAAAATTTATTCATGTTATTAATTATTTGCAAGGATTTATTAAATAAGACCATTTAAATAAAATCAAGTCGAATTAAATCAACAAAATCATAATATGAGTCTTAATTATCTCAACTCTTTAAAAAAATAGTTTCATTTAAAATAAAAACTAAATCATATAAACTAAATTTAATAAAACTATAAAAAAATTTGAAACGCATAAAATAAATTTTTCAATACAGAGAGGGTTGAAGATATAAAGTATTATTTAAATAAAAAAAAAATTAGTGTAAAATACCTTTTACGACATGTTAAATAAATAAAATAATATTGCGGGTTAGAATTATTTAGAGTCTTTAAAAATTTAGTCAAATTTAAAATAAAAAAAATAATAATTCATATAAATAAATTTAAGATAAATTTCATAAAAAAATAAAACATATAATTTATCAAAATACATATTTTTTTATTGTGTAAAATCATTTTCCAACAAAAAATATACCCGCCCTTTTTAAAGACGGGTCAAAATCTAGTATCTATATTATTAAAACTGGAGTATCTTTGGTACTGTTTAGAAACCATGGTAAGAATTTAAATGAAAATTTTTTGGTAACTTGGATAGTAGTAGTTTTTGTACTTTCTATTATTTTCACATTTAGCCATTGCATTTATAATAAATTAAATATTTACTTTTTATATTTATTTTTATTTACTATTCAGCCAATGTATTTATAATCAATTTAAATTAATTTGTTACATTTCCAAAGTTTATCTAATCAAATTGATATTCATATATTGATCATTATTAATATTGTACGACTATTAACTAAATCGCATAAATTAAAGAGATATAACATTTTCATGAAATTAACTAAATCATCAAATTACAAAACATAAAAACATACATGATATTTTTTATTAAATCAACGGTTTAAACATTTATACTGAATAGAAATTAAATAAAACACCTGCACGGGAGTGCGGCTCAAGATCTAGTCTATCTTATTAAAGCTGAAGTATACTTTAGAGTTGTTTGGAAACAATGATAGTAGTAAAAAAATATAATGTTGTTTGGAAACATAGATAGCACTATTTTAAAAAAAATAATGGGCTTAACTTGAAACATTGATCATTATGGCCCAAAATACAATTAATATTTATTCTTAGGTTTTATATGATTGCTATTAATTTGTTAAAAAATTATTAGAATTATTTATAGTTTCATTTTAAGGGTTTTTAAATAAATAAAGAACAAAATATAATCTAGAAAATATATATATTTTTATTGTTACTTTCTGTTTTCATATATTTTAAATATCTTTCCCAAAATTTCTTAATATATAATTTAACAAATCCATTATAATTATAAGTTATTCACTCATGAGTTATTCTGTATATTTAAGAATGATACATTATTATTAAGTTAAAAGTATTAAATAAAATAAAGTATATATATTTGTAAAATTCTTATTACAATTTTTACGGTTTGAATTATTTTACGGACGCTCCTATTACACGACATAAAATACGTAGCATAAAAAAATAGTAAAACTGAAATCATAAAATTTTAAATTTTTAAAGTTTGTATATACTAGATATATATTGTAAAACATGCAGCTGCACAGTTGTGAGGGTCAAGATCTAGTATATTATTAAAACGGAAGTACTTTTGATACTGTTTGGAAACAAGGATAAGAGTATAAATGAAAATTGTTTGGTAATTGGGATAGTAGTATTTTTGTACTTTTTATTATTTGCATATTTAGCCATTGCATTTACAATAAATTGAGTATTTCGTTTTTATATTTTTTTATTTACATATTCAGCCATTGTATTTATAATCAATTTAAATTAATTGGTTACATTTCAAAGTTTATCTAATCAAATTAATATTCATATATTGATCATTATTAATATTGTACAACTATTAACTAAATCGCATGAATTGAAGGGAGATAACATTTATATGAAATTAAGTAAATCGTCAAATTACAGAACACAAAAAATATATGAGATTTTTTTTATTAAATCGACGGTTTAAAAATTTATATTAAACATAAATTAAATAAAACATCCGTACGGAAGTGCGGGTCAAGTTCTAACTCTTCTTCTAACTCATGTTAGGATTTTTTGAATCTCAGAAGATCCATCTCGTTAAACCCAGAAAACATAAATTAAAAGTTGAGATGTAGATTTATTATATGTACAGTAAAACCTTATAAATTAATAATGTTGAGACTTTGAAATTTTATTAATTTATAGAGATATTAATTTACAAAAGTTTTCTTATTTATATTTTTTCTATTTTTGAATATTTTTATTTATATAAAAAAGAAAATATTTTATTTTACCCTATGTACATTATTTAAATTTTAGAAATTTGACTTCCATATTGTCTTATTTTCTTATTTTATGTATAATTTTATGTTTCTTAGAAATGTTAAGTGGTTTTTGGTATAATTTTACTAAATATTATCAAAATATATTAAAATCTTAAGAAAAACAAAGAATTTTTATTGTGAATATAAAACCAACAATATAATATTTAACTTGTGCTTATATAAAAATTATATATAGATAGAATATTAATTTATGATTTTAAAGGGACTATATTTACATAGAAATTTTAAAAATATTAGTATTTTATTATTTTATCGATTTGTATTATATTTAACACCGGTCCAATTTGAAACCGGTAAAAATTATTAATTTATAGATTATTAATTTATAGAAGTTATACTGTATATCCTCTGAATATATCTAAACTACGTGTTTGTATGATTATTGCACTGACACCGCATCATAGATGAAATTTTGTAGGCTCAGTCATTGGTTAGTAGGGTTAAATTGTGTAATAGTGAAAGGTTATTTATCAAATTTTGATTCGAACATGTATATAGCACCTAATTTCTTAATTTCTTTTTAAAGTTTACAGTTTATCAAAATTATAAAAAAGTATCTTTTTTGAAATAATTTTATTTTCCAAATAAAAGTAGTTACATTTAACCTTTGTCAAATCCATGATCGTTGACACATCTGATTATACCTTCTTTTTTTTTGAGAAAGGGCTTTTACACATCTGATTATACCTTTGTTCTTTCAAATTCAAAACATATAATATATTGCTTGTTAAAACTATCACAGTTCAACAGCTAAGCAAGGAAAATACATCATACAGTAGTTCACAAATCACAATCCACATCAATCGATGTTCTCTCTTGATGCAGCAATATTTTTTTTCCAACATAGCCATTATTAACCTACTGCAAGAACTCTCTTGGGTCGGTGACAAGGCCGGTTAGAGCCGAAGCTGCAGCAGTGTAAGGAGAAGCCAAGTATATCTGCCCTTCTTTGTGTCCCATCCGACCAGGGAAGTTCCTGTTCGTTGTGGAGACACACACCTGGAATTGAAAGTTCCGACTCGTATTCAGGAATTGGTGAGGCGCACAAAATAATTGGGTAAACGGGGTTCAGAAACAAAAGCGTACATGAGGTTCATTCAAACGAGCGTAGGTGTCTGCTGGGCCACCAATGCAGGCACCACAGCTAGGACTGGTTGGTGTGTCACATCCAGCTTCTTCGAATATCTGCGCACAAGTCTTTCCACCTGCTCCAGGTACAGGGAGGGCATACACGTCCATCCACACCTGAAAACATGACCAGATAGATACAATGCATTTGATATTTGTAATTCTGTGATAGAAAGTTGAAATGTGTTGATAGTAACAATGTTGAAATGTATTGCTAACCTTTTGAGTGGCCGGGACAAGGAAAGTTGGAACTTTGACTTGCTTTCCCTGCAAATACACAAACAGCTAATTCCATGAGGTTAAACGGTACGCAACCAGTAAGAGGTGGTAACAAAAGAATTAACACCGAAATTTATCTCATCCAGAGACAAATAACAATTCTTGCTATATAACTGAGAGAACTATTGCTGGCTGTTTTAAACATATCAACTTTATGACGTCTTAACTTTAGATCAACAACAAGTGGAACTTACTGCTGCATGGAGAAGTTTAGCTGCAGCCATAAAGTCCTCGGTCTTCCCACCAGTACAAGAACCGATGTATACTCTGTCAATTTTCACATCTTTGCATTCTCTCGCTAGAGCACGATTATCAGGAGAATGAGGCTGAAAGAAACATTGAGAATAGAAAATCAATTATACTCACATGATGTGGTAAAACAACGTAACGTTTAAACTGGTAACCATGATAAACCCACCTTAGCCACCACAGGCTCTAGCTTCGACACATCAAATCTATAATCTGCCACAAAGCTGTTGAACAAACAACGGAAGAATATGAGTATGATCACAAAAGGAAACGTTAAACTTGACAGTACAGGGCAACTTCCAACCAAAACACACAAATTAAGTGACGATATTCTATCCAGTTGCATTACGCATATAAAGTATAAACAGTACTTTTGAAACATGCTGTGTTACTATGTCCACTGTAATATAGAGGTATTTCCAGCGCCACTAAAAATTTACATAGAGGTATCAGAAATCTATATTTACTATGTCAACTGTTATATAAATTCAAGGTACCATGTGATCATACCTTGCATTGGCATCACTATATACAGGCTGAAAGGGTACAGATGTCCTATTCTGCAAGAGATATAAGAAAAAGAGTACAAATAGCTCAAACATAATTGATTCCTTGATAAAAAGCACCAAGAAGACCATCATACACACCTCAACGTAATTAAATGTCGTCGCATCAGGAGGGATGACACCATTCTTTCCCCCAGCTTCTATAACCATGTTGCACAATGTCATTCGTTCTTCCATCTAGCAGCCCAAGCAGATCGAAGCAAGGATATGAATCAGAGGAAGTCTGATATTTTTATATTTATCTTATAGGAAATCGGCCCATGATGTAGAAAAGACAATGATTTCTTACAGTCAGACTTTCAATAGTTGTACCACTGAACTCCATGGTCTTATAAGTTGCACCAGCAACAGAAATTTCACCAATGATCTACAAAGATGGAAGCAAGTTCAAGATATAGAAGAAAATTGCCAGATATAATACTAAGGAGGAGAAACATAAGGAAAAAAACAAACTTAAATGGCTTCACATAATATGCAATTTGGTGAAGACATGAGTAGAACACAAAAAAAATACATATTTACACTCATTCTACTGTGAAAATTGAGCTTTAAAAAATTTATGCAGGAAAAAAAAATCTGTAAGACATATGACACTCACCTGCAGAATCAGATCCTTAGCTTGCAAATAACTGGGCATTTCACCATCCAAGATAAACCTCATTGTTGGTGGAACCTGCACAATCAGGATATGAGCTAAAGAAACTATAGTTGGATTATAAAGGTTAGAGTGCAGGACATGTCTGAAAATATTCTAACAAACCTTAAGGAGGATTTTGCCAGTGCCTAACACAAAGCCTGCATCAGTGTTTCCAATCCCTGTAGCAAACTGACCAAACGCTCCAGCAGTACATGTGTGTGAGTCTGTTCCTAACAAAACCTATCATAAGGAAAAAAACATTAATCGTAACAGAAAGAACCGAGCCAAACAAAGAAAGCCAATCATATCCAGAGAGAAAGATTGTTACCTCCCCTGGCCTGCAGTGACCTTCTTGTGCAAGCGCAACATGGCAAACACCTTTGTAGTCGGGATTAGCCTTACAGATGAGAAATTGAAACTTTATTCACATGCAACCAAGATCGGGATTCACAGTTTTCATTCCATGGAAATTTCAAAACCACCATACCTTGAAATCTCCGCGGTCGGTGATATCATAGAAATACTTGATGTTCTGTTCCCTGCAGTACTCCCTCATAATGTCCACGTTGCGGTTTGCACGTTTATCAGTTGTGAATATGTAATGGTCTGGTATAACAACGATCTTCTCTGAGTCCCAAACCTTCAACGTGGAAAAAAATCACAATAAGTAAGGGTGAAACAGTGATAAATACTTACAGAAGCTTCACAAGATTCCAAACACTATCAAAGCTCTAATAACAGATACAACTAAGATAATATCATCATATAGCAAGATTTCAAAACTATCAAATTCTCTTTCCAACTGCTACTGCCGCAAGAAACAGAGCAAAGAAGAGATCACTGGATGCATATTAACCTTAGCCTTGTCACCGAACTCTCTCTTGAAGATACCAAAAGCACCAGGGCCACAGACATCATGCGTCATAAGAACATCAACGTTAACCCAAATGTTATCACCAGGGACCACATGCGACTTCTCTGCTGCCTTTGCCAGAATCTTCTCCGTCATCGTCATCCCAGTTTTCACCTGCAAAAATATAAAAAAAATTCATGTGAAAAAGAACTGTACGACGAGAGATCACGAGAGATAGCGTTCAGACCGATCCTGAGGTGGTCGATGAGCGGTGCGGAGCCATGACGGAGACGATCTGTCGAGATATGGATTTCTTCTGGTATCTATGAACCGATATCTGCGATGGTTTAGGGGACGAAGAAAAACCAAAGTCCTCAGTGGGGGATTTGCAGAGGAATGGAGAGGAAGAGATTACAGAGGAAGCCATGGTTTCTTCTTCGTCGTCTTCTCGATCGGTGTGTGCGACAAAACCTAATAAGTCCTCTTTCTCAGTTACATATATTATATAAAAGCTGAGTGGAGCAGTTGACTGACTGGGAGACACGGAGAGTCTATAGGTTGGTGACCATTTCAATTTCTAATCACGTGATATATATACTCTTCTCCTCTTATCACTTTTTTGAGTTTTTTTTACAAACACTTTGTCCATTAACACCCTAGTATATGATTTCATGATCATTTACAAAGATATAACATTTTATTTTGTATTAGTTACATTTTATCAAGTTTTTTATGTTCATATACTGTTGACAGTCTTACCATTAGTTTAAGCAAACTTAGACAAACATTTTATTGTCTAAGGAAAAGTTTACTGACTCTACTTATAATAAGTCTGTTTCTATCATATAATTAACAATAATTAGGATAGACATGCATCTTGCGCATGATGAGTTTATATGATAAATATTTAAAAAGATAATAGCATATTGAGAGAGAGAGACTTCTACTTGGTGGTGATCTTGATTGGTGATGATGGTGAAGCTTCTCTGGTTTCGCTCACACTAAGGATCCGATTACAAGTGAAATGGTTATTGCTACAACGAGTCTTTTCTGATATGATAAGGTTTTGGTTGTATCTCAATTACCGGAACTCTATATTGTAATAGTGTATTGCTTGAGAGTTTTGGTCTCTCCCCAGATTGTAGGAAATGAAGTCCAGGTTAACAATCTCTTGTGTTTATGCATTTTTCAATCCTCGATCATAAACAAACGAAAACAAAATTAATTAGCTTAGAAGAGTTTGAAATTGATCTAAAGAATCAAGTAACAAAAGTCTAAAAGCAATTGTCAGTAGATTGAAAACAACACAACATGCGTTCATAAGTCTGGACCAATGTTTCTGATTGAAAATCTACTCCATGCGATAGAATTAGTGAATGAATATCATATGAAACTAATATCTTCGCGATGTAGAATCAAGTTTGATATATCAAATGCATTTGATACATATCAATGCTCTTTTCTGATTAACACACTCAGAGCTATAAACATTCCACGCCAATTCATTCACTAAATCTCTTTGTGTGTCACCACATCATCACCACATCAGCACCACGTCGTCCTTTCTTTGTGTGCTTGGTTGTCATCTGTACGAATGTCCCCTCGCGACTTCTTGACATAGCGGTTATTTAAGATTAGTATGAAAAAACTGAACAAACTTATATGTAGGCGTTCACAATCAACTAGATAAATGTGAGATTATCTAAAACGATAAAAAGAAATAAGTTTTTCAAATTTGCACTGTTTTCTAGTTCGCATAATTCTGTCATAAAACAATATGATCTTTGCGTTCTATACAAGAATCAATGGCGTCCAAAATGTTATTAGATCAAAATCTAATACGGTATCAGGGTAAATTCAACATATGATAGGCACGGCACATAAACTATTGTGAAGCTCTCTACAGTTATGGATCTCAACCGAACGGAATTTTCTGTTATTTTTTTATTCCGTTTTTTTCTTGCTTTCACTTTTTGAATTGCATTAGAATGGAAGGTGGTTCTTTCCATGAATTGCAAGTTTTCACTTAAGTCCAATTTTTTTTTTTTTTTTTGAATCAAAATGTTAAATTTATAACTCAAAAAAAAAGACCTTTACAAGAAGTTTTTTTGAAACAAAAAACAACTACCATTTACAGTGTTAATAAATTCAAACTTTCCCAATGTTCTTTCCTCTGTTTCTTCTCTTCCAAGTAAACTTGATTTTCTCCAAAAATCCAAATTTCTCATCCCTTACCCAGCCCTCACTCCTACTAGGCTTTCTATGACTCAGCCCTCACTCCTACTTAAGTCCAATTTTGTACGGAAAAAAAACATTTTTCTAGCTTGATTGTCGCAAGAACATGCGTTTTGTTTTTGATGACCCAATCGAAATCGAATGTGGAGACAACATCATGAGAATTTTTAGCAGAGACAACCAATATTAAAGGAATTGAATTGATTGCGGGGTTTGGATGTGTTGTCGTGTTAGAAGTTGGCAACGCCTAAAATTAACTTAAAAGGTGACGTATTCCTCGAAAATAGCAACACTAGCGACAACAACCACAATCATTTTTGTCTCTCTCTTTCTCTTCCACTTTTTTCTAAACGTAGCGTCCCTAACAAAGAAACACACAAAAAATATAGATGTCTGTCTTTAATCCTTCATAACTTTGTTTCCAGAGATAACGTAAACGGTGACAATTAACAAATCATGATTTAGTGATACCCTATTTTTTACTAATCCAAAGAAAACAAAACATACATTTGAAAAAAGATTTTAAAATCTATAGGCAGAGGGGTGAAAAATAAGAAGGTAGAAAACATAAAGGGCATGGGAGACAGTCGTAGAGGACAATCCTCAACACCACAATCACGGAAGATCATGGTGATCGCTGACCCGACCCGTGAATCTGCAGCTGCTCTTCAATACGCTCTTTCACACGCCGTGCTCGAGCAAGACGAGCTCATCCTCGTCCATGTTGAAAACAATGGCGGCTCGTGGAAAAACGCATTTTCAAGTTTCTTGAGATTACCAAGCTCCTCCTCCTCCTCCTCTTCTAGCACAAGTGGATCATCAGCAGGTGCTAACGGCAATGCTAATATTGCAAACACCGTTCAATCTTTGGCTTCCGAGATTGGTCAAGGAGAAGGGAATTTCCTTGAACAGATGAAACGGATTTGTGAAATTGCTCAGCCGAAGGTGCGTGTGCACACAGAGTGTATTACCATGGACGGCATCAAAGCTACAGCTATTCTTCTTCATGGAGACAAACTTGGGGTTGAAGTTATCATCATCGGCCAACGCAGGACAATCTCGTCGTCCCTTCTAGGGTATGCTCTCACATATATCTCTCTTGGTCTCTACTGATGATCATTTAAAAAAGAATCGTGAATTGTTACATATTTGAAAACCGTTAAACAAGAGCTGAGCGACAAGCTTGACAGAAAATGTGCAGCTATACATTTATTTTGTCCTAAAAAACCAAAATGTTTAAAAGTTTTAAACTCAAGAATTCCTTGAACAAAGAATGACACCAAAAGATGGTTTGCATTGACAGATCTAGGCGGCCTGGAGGGTCCCTAATGGGATCAAAAGGAGTAGACACAGCGGAATATCTAATAGAGAACAGCAAATGCACCTGTGTTGGCGTACAGAAGAAAGGTCAAAATGGAGGATACGTTCTAAACACTAAGACCCATAAGAACTTTTGGCTATTGGCATGATCAAGCACATTTTTCCTAGACAGTTTTATTGCTTACATATGGCTAAGAAGATGAAAAATTATAAGTCTACAAGCCATCGTGACTTGTTTATTCTTTATTTTTAAATTTCGGCAAAGGTGTTTTCTCCGATCTTTCCAATCCGCATATGTTTATGAATGTTGATGTTTGTAGTTCTGTAAGTGTACCTACTAGTTGATCTTTGTAGAGACATTTTAAACATTAAGTAAATTGTTCAAAATGTAATTACATGTGAAATGATAATCAAGTGCAATATGTTTCATCAGTGAATGAAAATAGGATTAGCATACTAATGTTATAGCAACACTGATAAAATACACAACCGCTGCTGTGGATATTGAAATTAAAAGTTCAGTAAGCGTAGATAGTATCCAGCGTGTATCTGCTGCTAAAAAATATCTATTATATTAAAACAGAAGTCATGACATCTAATTCATGTGTAATTTTTTTAAAAAATGAACTACTTACTAGAACTAACAACTTATTTATTATTAAAATATGCTTAATAATATGTCACACATATATTAACCATAATACTTTTGATATATTTTCATTTAATATATATATATATATATATATATATATATATATATTATTTCGAAAATCTGTTTAAAAAAATCTTAACAAGATCTTAATTTTCAAAATAATATGTAAATATCTTCATTAATTTCGTAATTAGTTTTTAAATAATATATTTAGTTGTTTTAATAAAATGAAAAAAATATTCTATCTTATTTTTATCGTAAATACCACATAATGTAAGATTTTCATTAGTGTTCATGTTTTAATAAGAAACATCTAATAATTGAAACAAAAAATTAAATTATCGTATTGTTTATGAAACTGTTTTGTTTGAAAATATTATATTAAAATATTACCATTATTGTAAACATTTAAATTGTATACCACTAATCATGTAAATCAAATATTTATATGTCCAAAATGAAAATAATCATCTGCACGGTTGTGCGGGTCGAGATCTAGTTTAGACTTTAATTGGTAGAACATTAGCATTGACATTATATTCAACATTATCCAATCAATATTTGTTAGAAAAACAATTAGAAGAGCATTAACTAAATGCTAATGCTCTCCAAATGCTCTCTGGCAAATGCTCTCTAAATGATCTCTGGCAAATGCTCTCATATGAAGCTTTTGAAAGAGCATTTGTATTTATAATTTATAAATTTAGTAAAAATATATAATTAGTTCATTTACATGATTTAATAATATCATAAAATCATTTTGATATCCAGAAAATAAAATTTTGATTTCTAAAATAAATTTACAATATAAATATTTTTGTTAAAATATATTATTTCACATTAAAAATATAATTTAATTATATAAATTAAATTAAATTATATAAATTATAATTTAAATTATATTATATAAATTATATAAATTATTAATATATATTATATAAATAATTTAAATTATTTAATTAATTTAAATAATAATTTATATAATTAATTTATTTATAAATTATATTTTAAATTAATTTATATTTTTAAAATAATTTATTAAACTAATTATATAAATTAAACAAATTATATTAATTAAATTATATTTTTAATACGAAACATTATTTTAAAAAATAAATATATTAACTGTAAAATTTATTTTCTGAAATAACATTTTCAATATAAACATAATTTTGAAATAAAATAAATTAATTATATATTTTAAATACTAATATATATATATATATATATATATATATATATATATATATATATATATATATATATATTAATAAATTAAAAGATATATATATTCATTATGAATACATATATATATTAATATATAATAAAAAATTAATAAACTATATATTAATTAATTGGAAAAATGATTGCTAGCTACACGAAATATCAGCCATCACATGGCTAACCATGCAAACTAAATTAATGTATACCTAGCTACACGAAGTATATGATATGCATGACAATATGCCTCAACTTAATGATGTTATGTAGTTAACATCACAAGTTTAATTTTATTCATTCAGAAACTGATGTAGATATCAGAGTTCGTTTAAATATCTTATTCCATCAATTAAAATATAACCAATCTGATATTAATATAACTAAATTGGATTTTAATCTGTGTTTTAAAGCGTAAGAATATTTTTAACAAAATTTAAATTACAAAATCAATATGTTTTAATATTATTTGATAAGTAGAATTTTAGCATTTTTATTTTAGCGTATTTGATAACTATATAATTATATTAATTATATTTATATTAAATTGAAATTCATATAAGATATTATTATTTTTAATTATAAAACTTATTTGACGTCAATCTGATATTTTATTTTCTTTAAACTCATTTGATGTCAACTTAAACCATAAACCAAATATTATCTCATGTATATAGTTACTAATTATATACTGTTAAAAATAAAAGTAATCTAATAATACAAATCTAATATTAAAGTTCTTATAAGTTTATGAATGAAATTGTTTTTATGAAAATTGAAATAAAATAATTCATTAATTTAATAAATTTTACATCAAACAAATAAAATTTTAGAGTCAATATATAAATAGACATCAAATAAGTTTTTTTTTTCTTGAAAAAGGGCTACATCAAATAAGTTTTATAAAAAATTATCAAATAAGTATATATCGCATACTAATCAAATGAATTACAGAACTATTATTAAAATATAATAACAAAACAGATTAGATAATTGAAAAAAAAAATTATATAACTTTTATATTTTATATAAATAAAATATTATAATTTTATATAACTTTCATATTTTATATAAATAAAATATTATAATTTTATAGTTTTCAAATAAATTAAATAAAAAGGTTAAAACACTACTTAACAAAAAATATTGATTTTTAAATTAAATTTTGTTAAAAATATTCTTGCGCTTTTAAAAGGAAGACTAAAATCCAATTTTAGTTAAATTACTGTCAAATTGATTATATTTTAGTTGATGAAATAAAATATTTAAACAGTCTCACACATCTACATCAGTTTTTGGATGCATGAAATTAAATTTGTGATGATTACTACATAACATCATTAAGTTGAGGGATGTTGTCATGCATTACATATAGTTCGTGTAGCTAAGTATACATTAGTTTAGTTTGCATGGTTAGCCATGTGACGGCCGAAACTTCGTGTAGCCAGCAATCATTTTTCCATAATTAATTATATATTTTAATATTATATACTAGTTTTAATAATAATTTTAAATGACATATTAATATATAAAGCAAAAAGAGATATATATATATATTCATTATAAATAAATATATTAAATATTATATATTAGTTTAAATAATAATTTTAAATGACATGTTCAACTGCTTTACCAATCAATCTATTAAACAGTTTATCAAAAGCATACAGCTTCTGCAGCATAATGCTACTGATTTTTAATCTGTTTTGCCAATCAGGACCTTAGTCAGTGTTTGGTGTGACTGTTAAAGGAGTCTTAAGAATTATTTGTGGTTTCTAGAAGACGTTTTATTAATAGACAAATGTGGAAAAAAATTTGCACCATCGATTTTCGAAAAACGGAATAAAGCTAAAAACCCCTAAATTTTAAAGGGAAAATAGTTTTTTTAGACCAAAAAATCATGTCTATGTCCCATTAGACTAATTTTCTTTTCCCATTAAATCACGATTTCTTTTTATTTTTATTTTTTTAATCGACTTAACAAATAAGAAAACTGAATATTTCCATATATTTTCTTTCCATATTTTTCGTAACTGATTATCTTTATCATTATCCGTAGAATATGTATTCTACTATATTTAGAATAAAGTTAACATGTTTGAAATCGAGTTCTACTAGTTTTAGATTTATAGTATTTTGCAGATTCTAATTTCTACAGGTTTTAGATTTATAGTAATCTGTAATTTCCGGTTTCTACAGATTTTAGAAAGATAGGTAAAATGCAGAATGTGTTTTCAACGTATTTTTAGATTACTATTATATATGTACATCACATATTCTAGACATAATAGATTCAATGAAAAAAATAGATCATATTTTCTGCTGTGTAGAATATCAATTCTACTTTTGGTAGAACAAAATATGAAATTCTGATTTAAACATTTTTAGAATTGAAAAAAAATATCAATACCTTGATATACAGTAGAACCTCTATATATTAATATCTCGATAATTAATATACACTAAAAATCTCTATAAATTAATATTATTTTATAGTCCTAAATTGAAGTTTTGTTTAATTAGTATCTCGATAAATTAATATCTCTCTAAATTAATTAAAAATAAAATTTTGGTGTAGTCCCAACATTATTAATTTATAGATGTTTCACTGTAGATATTTCATCACTAGTTACTATTTTTAAATATTTTTTTGTTTATAAAGCTATTTATTTCATTTATTTTGTTAATTACTAAAGGATATTATAGGAAAAATAGACAAAAATAAAATTAGTCTAATGAGACATAGACACTATTTTTTGGTCTAAAAAGCAATTTTCCCTTTAAGGAGGTATCGGGTTTTTTTTCTAAACAAGCACCACACAATTAATAACATATATAAAAGAGACAAAATTAAATATGGATTGGAAAAAAGAGAGCAAGGGAGATCTTGTTAATTACTAAAGGATATTATAGGAAAAATAGACAAAAATAAAATTAGTCTAATGAAACTTAGACACTATTTTTTGTCTAAAAAGCAATTTTCCCTTTAAGGAGGTATCGGGTTTTTTTCTAAACAAGCACCACACAATTAATAACATATATAAAAGAGACAAAATTAAATATGGATTGGAAAAAAGAGAGCAAGGGAGATCTTGTTTGAATACCTCCAACGTCAGTCACACCTCTCCCTCCCCCCCCCCCCCCCCCCCACACCCATCATTCAAATTTATCTCTTAGTCTAATGAGATATAGACACCATTTTTTGTCTAAAAAAACAATTTTCCCTTTAAAAAGGTATCAGGTTTTTTTCTAAACAAGCACCACACAATTAATAACATATATAAAAGAGACGAAATTAAATATGGATTGGAAAAAAGAGGGCAAAGGAGATCTTGTTTGAATCCCTCCAACGTCAGTCACACCCCCCCCCCCCCTCATCATTCAAATTTATCTCTTACCATGAATTTTGAGCTGGGCTCTTTCTTGTCTAGAGTTGTAAGTGAGTTTTTGTCGCGTTTTGGAGCTTTTTGGGCTATTTATTTTTGACTAAGCAATTTTTTACGATTTCTTTCGGAGACATCACCTTTTATACGATGTTGATACTTGTATCGTTAGTTTCCTAAGGCAATGGAAATTAATCGTATAGTTGAGATAACAATAGTGTTAGTTAACCGTTGTCGTTCTATACGACTGATTTATTAAATTTAGTAAGGAACAAATTTGTTTTATTTTTTTCTACAACAAAAATAATGAGAAGGAATGAAAATGAAAAATTATTCCCTATAAATGATAATATCTTTCAGGAATGTTAAAGAATGTATTGTTTTTCTTAATTAATTTGATCACAAGTTAGACCCTAAATTATTATATACTTTGAGATATGGCAAATTTTCTCTTTAGTAGAAGTTTTTCATTTTACCCATAGGCATGGATTAACCCAGATCTAACAACCCATATCTAACATGGGATTAACCCAAACAGAAAAATGTCACATTCTACTCGGAGACAGAAGTAATAACTTCAGGAATTATGCTCCACTGCTCTTTCTCTCTCAAAGAATCACTTTTCAAACATAACTACAAAGTTGTTCAAAATTTATAAAGGTTTATTTAGATCTATCCTTGTTTTTCTATCTATGTGTATGTTTTTTAGCCTTTATACTTGTTTTGTCTTGTCTCTCAAATGTGGGTTATATCCCTGGAGAGATTAATGTGTAGTCTGCCAGTATCTGATAGAACCGTATTATATAAACTATAGAGAACTAAATATTGTAAATAATAAAATTGAAAAAATTCTACCAAAAATTAAGAAAAAGATGATACAATCATAGAATCGGGATATTACATCTTACATGAATTCAAAATACTTTCCGTAGTGCGACGATTTGATAATATTAAATGTCTTAGGATACAATTGCAAAAAAATCTGATTTGTATAACTTTATCAGAACCCTAATGAAATTAGTTTTGTGTATTTTCTCAAATTCAATAGAAATGTCTAAAGAAAAAGAATATATGAAGGATTGATTTGTTTTCTCTGTGCATCAATAAGTTAACACAAGTGCTCTTTTATAACTTCAAAACGATGAAACACGTTATGTCATTTATGGAGACACTAACGTACGCAATCTTTAGTATTAATCTGGTTTTGACTAAATCAAACCAACGATATACTATAATTGAATTTATATTTTATATTTAATCAAATATCAAATTATTTTATAAATAATATTTCAAATAAATTAATATCATATGTCTAACTAACTTATTAAATATAGATTCAAATTCACATATCCAAAATGAAATATTTGTTAAATTTTAAATTTTAGATCTCAAGTTATCATTCATAACAATTTCAATTTTGACAAACAAATAAACTAACTCATATATTCACAGTGACGAGTATATCGCGCTCACATTCCAATTTTTTCAATTGAAAAATCCATCAAAAAAATAATTTACACCACTATAAAAAAAGAGTTTTAATAGTATCTTCTTCGGGATTTTATAATCACCAGCTTATCTAAAGACACTTTATTAATATGGTCTCTTTTTGGTGGAAACAATGAAAGAGTTGTATATTTACACGCAAAGTCTGGATGCTTTGAACCTTTTTAGAAAAAGCTCATCATAAATTACAGTTTTCCCCAGTCTTGTGTGAACTAAATATCAAAAAGTATCAAAATAATATATACCAATTGATTAAAGGTGGAAAGAGGAAAGTCGAAAACCAAAGATCCAATCATCCAGATTCCAGATACCTTGGTCAACTTTTGCTTTCTAAACTAGACATGTTGGAATGAATCAACTTTATTTCTTTATCAACATTATATTTAATACAAATTGCATCTGTTTTAGAATAATCATATGTATTTATATTATAGAACTTTTTAAAACTATTAGTATGAGTTAACTGGAAGGAGCAAAATAGAATGGTATGTGAGAGAAAACAGCTTCAAAATACTTGTATTATCAAATTTAAAATGACAAAATTAACCAAAAAGTCCAAATCTAAGACAGATTCTAGATGTTACAGTACACAAATCTAATCAAATAATTATTATAATATTTTTTATTATATTGTTTTCTACTCGTAATCTCAGGTATGTCTACATTATTAAAAACTTTATTTTATTATCATATAATATATATACAACTAGTTAATTATTTAGAAAAAAAATAATTAACTGCTGAAAATAAGATAGGAATCTTCTTCCATTGGTTGTACAAGTGGTTGTACCTTGTACGACCTTTTTTTGAAATAAAGACTAGTACGAGTTTTTAAAGAAGAAAATTTAACGCATTGATTCAAGGGGAACTCATTTTCAACAGAAACTGTAAATGATAAAGAAACTCATTTTCAACAGAAACTTGGTCAAGATCAATATCTTCACGATATATATCACCAACAATCTGATGAGAATTTTTTGTATTAATGAGTGAGTTTGATGGAAACAGAAGTTAGAAAATGTTATATATAATTTAAATAAAATGTATTATTGGTCAAAATGACAGCTTTTATCATAAGAAATTTCAATCTATTTTGACCAAAACAACGAGACCGTTTAATACTCTAATGGACAATTCTACTCAATTGTATCAATTCTTCGTGAGAATTACTATGCTTCTTCAAAGACTAGAGTTAAAAAACAAAAAAAAAATTATAATCTGAAAACAAAAAAAAAGGATAGAATCTCAACAATAACATATGGCTGAGCTTTTAGGGTATTGGGATATTAAAAGGTGATATAATCAATAATTTTGTGAACACACAGATCTTATCACACCGATCTAGCAGATGAAATTTCAGAAACTTATAAATATGTTCACATGTACTAGCAAACAAAATATCAAGACTTTGCAACTTGCACAAGTTTTACGTCAAGCTGTAATTAGAAAAGTCAACCCTAAGCCCCACAAGTTAACCTCAGTTTTATTATAAACAGAGAAGAAGAACACACTGTCTTCATCTGCCTCTCTTTGTTTTTCGACATCTCTCTCATCAGTCTCTCAAAGATGTCGGGAGCTTTATCTTGCTCTGCGACCGATCTTGCGGTCTTGCTAGGTCCTAACGCTACGGATGCGGCTAACTACATCTGTGGCCAACTTAGCACCGTTAACAACAAATTCACCGACGTCGCTTTCGCCGTAGACAACACATATCTTCTCTTCTCAGCTTACCTCGTCTTCTCTATGCAACTCGGCTTCGCTATGCTCTGCGCTGGTTCGGTCAGAGCCAAGAACACGATGAACATCATGCTCACCAACGTCCTTGACGCTGCAGCTGGAGGTCTCTTCTACTATCTATTCGGTTACGCCTTTGCCTTCGGAACTCCTTCAAATGGTTTCATCGGAAAACATAACTTTGGTCTCAAAGATTTTCCTTCAGATTCCGGCGACTACTCTAACTTTCTATACCAGTGGGCTTTTGCTATAGCGGCCGCAGGGATAACAAGCGGTTCCATCGCTGAACGGACTCAGTTCGTTGCGTACCTGATCTACTCATCTTTCTTAACCGGGTTTGTTTACCCGGTTGTTTCTCATTGGTTCTGGTCGGTTGATGGGTGGGCTAGTCCTCTAAGGACCGACGGTGATTTACTTTTCAGCACCGGAGCCATCGATTTCGCTGGCTCTGGTGTTGTCCATATGGTTGGAGGTATTGCTGGACTGTGGGGTGCGTTGATCGAGGGTCCACGACTTGGCCGTTTCGACAACGGTGGACGAGCCATCGCTCTGCGTGGCCACTCGGCGTCACTTGTTGTCCTCGGAACGTTCCTTCTCTGGTTTGGATGGTATGGTTTCAACCCTGGCTCCTTCAACAAGATCCTCGTCACGTATGAAACAGGCACGGTCAACGGTCAATGGAGCGCTGTGGGAAGGACAGCTGTCACGACCACGCTAGCTGGCTGCACGGCCGCGCTAACAACCCTCTTCGGGAAACGTCTTCTCTCAGGCCATTGGAACGTCAGCGACGTATGTAACGGCCTCCTTGGAGGGTTTGCCGCTATAACCGGGGGATGCTCGGTCGTAGAGCCGTGGGCAGCAATCATATGCGGTTTCGTAGCAGCTCTCGTCCTCATCGGGTGCAACAAGCTCGCGGAGAAGCTCAAGTACGATGACCCGCTCGAAGCAGCGCAGTTACACGGTGGGTGCGGTGCGTGGGGTCTAATATTTACCGCACTTTTCGCTAGAGAGAAGTACTTGAACCAGATTTACGGCAACAAGCCCGGAAGGCCGCACGGTCTGTTCATGGGCGGTGGAGGGAAACTACTTGGAGCTCAGCTGATTCAAATACTTGTGATCACGGGCTGGGTGAGTGCGACCATGGGAACGCTTTTCTTTATCCTCAAGAAAATGAAACTGTTGCGGATATCAGCGGAGGATGAGATGGCCGGCATGGATATGACCCGGCATGGTGGCTTTGCGTACATGTACTATGATGATGATGAGTCTCACAAAGCCATCCAGCTAAGGAAAGTTGAGCCCAGATCTCCCTCACCTTCCGGTGTTCCTACAGCCTCTGTTTGATTTAAATTTTATATATATTAATGGGTGATTTGATATTGTAATATATTTGTTTTAGATGCTTTTGCTTTGCTATAATGTTTTAGATTGTTCAGTTTTGTGGGTTGTGGTGGTTATTAACTTATTATCGATGCCTCAATAATGTTTTATGTGAGTTATGTCAAAAAAATGGACTGTTTCAAACTTGGACATGTGATATTTGCTCATCACTCTCAGACCATGTACGATGGTTTCAACACTCATTTCATTTTCAACACCCTATTTTTTCTCTTTTTAACATTCCACGTCATCTTTTCTTTCATCCACCTAATTTTTTCAACACCTTTTCATTTTTAACCTCTACAATGATTTGTGTAAAAAACTTCAACACTTTGTCCCACAATTTGCTTTTATCTTTATAATATAATAATTATATATTAATAATATTTTTGAATTTAATTAGCTTAAAACTAAAATAACATAAATATTAGCAAGAAGAATTTCGAGTTTAAAAAAATTATTACTGGAATCCAATTAACAAAAAAATTTAAAACATTAAAATAATTGATTATAGAAAAAAAATGACGTTTTTGTTCTGTGTCCAAATGAAACGATAGTAATCTCTATTTATAAATCATAAAAAGTTATGAATTTTGATATAATTTTTATTATTTAAAAATAAAAATATTGTATAATAAATAAGTTTGAATTTATGGGTCAGAATAAAAATAAAACAGATCTGAACAATATTTCTGTCTAATCAATTTGTGACATGTGGTAAAGCTGGCCCACATCAATTTTTATCAACATGTTGAAACTTTACAACACTTGTTGAATCCACGTAGATATACACAATATTTCAACATCTTCATTGCAAGATATTCAACAGTTGAAACTCAGTTTCAACACCCCCATTGTAGATGGTCTCGGCTCCATTATAAGATGATATTTGCTTATCATTCTCAGCTGCCATTATAAGTGATCCGTCAGTTCAGAAAAGAGAAGTATATGCTTTTTTTTAACAAAAAATAAGTATACTGTATACCCTTTTCCAAAAGTATTTACATTTTGATAAAACTCATTTTGAACGATTTACCCCTCTCTTCTTTCCTCCTTTACATGTCTAACGTAAATAAATTGGTTATATATATTAATAAATTTACGTGGCTTACATCACTTATTGGACTTTACGCGGCTTACATCACTTATTGGACTTTAGATGTTGTCAAGTTGTAGCAGAACTTTAGGTGAACCGATCACGTCTCTCCAAATTCATTTGTCAACATGCAATGTTTGTAATTCTACATTCTATATTTAAATGTACGAGTTTTTTTTTGACAAATATTTAAGTGTATGAGTTATTACTTTCGACAAACTTATTTAACTCAACAAATTTGGAAATTACATTGTTGCGGTTCATCAAAATTCATAGTATCTTATTCCAGTGTTATATTGAAAAAAACATGATTCGCACGAACTATAACACAAATTACTCGGAAAACGTACGTTTGTCCGTATCACTGAATAGTAAGTAACTCTTTCGATATAGGAGTATGTAAGAGAAATAATTACGTTTAGACAGACATGTTCTATAATTATCTCTTATGTAATATCTCTAAAAGTCATACTTCAAAAAATTTGTGACCAATAGTGTAAAACTTTTGTTATAAAATGATCATAAAAATCATATGAGTAAAAAAATCTCATTGAATATATATATTATTTATATTAAATATATATCGTATAAAAATATATAAATATTTTAGTTTCAAAATTTGCATTTAGAAAATACTGGGATCTTAATATTTTAATTTTTAAATTATTATAAAAACTAAAAGATACAAACAATCATGAGAAACATATGAGTAGAAAGTATCATTTAACAGATAGCAGTATTAAAATATATATAGTAAACATTTTTAATTACACATCTTATATAATATTTAAAAGGGATTTTTTGAATTTGTTTACCATAAAATAATTTTAACCAATTAAATTTAAATGAAAAATTAAAAATTAATTTCTTTAATTTCTGAATTAAAAATAACTCAAATAGAAAATAGTTTTAAGTGAGGTCTTTGGGAGATTGTGTTTTAAGTAGACTAGTTTAAATAGATGGGATAAGAGAGGAGATGACTCAGCAGAACTCCACAGATAAAGAAGTTCAATCCAGGATTAATCGATGTCTATGCGTTTGGGATCCTTCTCAGCTTCTCTTGGAGATATTGATGGGGAAGAAACAGGGAAAGCTGACAGAATAGTGAGTTTATACATTTACCTTCGTTGGTTAAAATCGCGGTTTTTGGAAGAGGCAACAATGGAGGTAATCAATTTAGAGGTTTTGAAAGGGATAAAGAGTCCTATGGAAGATGGTTTTGTTCCATTGAAGCTCATTTGCCTTCAATTACACCACCCATTGAGGAGGTTGTAAGGCAGTTGCAAGAAAACAAACTGACGTAGATCAGCTTTTTACAGCGTTAATGAAAAAGAAGTGAGACCGAAACTCCATTTTAACAATACAATCTTTGTAATACAGAATTCTGTTAGTTTTATGTCTGTAATCATCACTTGATAGAAACGATCTGTTCCATTACAAAACCATTATACTGTATATGATATGATTTAATCATATAAGTCCAAAATTAAATGAAAGCATATAAAATGTCGTAGTAATTTTCTGATCTTAATCAATCTATTTATAGGAAGAATATAATGCGAGTGAAGAAAGCAATGTACTATACTACAACTTGGAGTCAAAACATGGGAACGGAGAAAAATGAGTTCTTTTTCTTCGTTCTTTTCCATTTCATATATATAGTCTATGTGTTCAGTTTTGGTCCCAAAGTTGTACAAGTGATTAACAAGGCGTACCGATCTTGCATTTCAGGGCACCAGAGCTATAGGTAAGCATACCTACAAGGGAAGATGATTTAGCAGCCAAACTAGAGGCCCTAGCGTAGCTTGAAGAAGCTCCAGCTCCAGATGAAGTGAAGTAAGCACCATTGAGCAATAGGTCTCCTTGTGATCTCCAGTTCCACTGTTTCCATTCTCCTTTCCCTCCACCTACTCTCTTTGTCACCTGGTTATAAAAAATATATTAATATTTCTGGTTTTAGAGATTAGAAAACTGATCTAAACGGGGGATTTATCAAAAATACCTCCTTAGCAAAACGGTTTCCCGGGGCTAGGAATCGATTTCCTTGACTGTTGATGGTAGGGTTTGCACTTCCACCTATTGCATACATTTCCCAGTGAGTGTAATCGTTGTTTACCACATGGAAGTATCCATGCCTGCACCTGAAATAACACCAATCCTTCCCAAAACTTTATAAAAAATTGAATACTAATTAACAAGTAGGAGGAAGTACTCAAAGATGAAGCACCTTGGCATTCTCTGTATAAGACCCTCCCCAAAATGATTATATGCAATGGTCACTTGCATCATTTTGTCTCTGGTGTAGGAATCGGTATGCCCCAACAAAATAGCCTGTATTATCATCGTTTGTCAGCTTTTGATATAAAAGTTCAGCAACTTTCTTGATCTGCATCTATAGGTTCTTTGCATCTAGAAAACGTCATATTAATCAAAAGAAAAAGCCAAATACACTCTTGATGAAGGAAGGTGCTATCATCTTTAGCCTATCTGCTAATCTGGTAGTTATGTAAACTAATAATATGTTAAAAAATCTGGTAGTTATGTTGTAAACATTCCTAGGGCGGTCATATAACCACCAGCATGTGTCCTAAGATTTCAGTTAATCCGAATAATTTAGTAACGTAAACAACAAGAAACAAAGAAATAACCTAACCTCGTTATGGTGAGTGAGATAGTTATTCGAAATGGTGATAGCAGTAGATCCCATAATCGCATCGATCAATCCATCAGCACAGTTCGACAGAGAGTTATGATCGATCCAGATATGGCTCGACCCAAAGATCGAGATCCCATCACCATCAGCCATCGTTCTCCAACCATAATGCGTCTCCGAGCTTCTAACCATGGCGTTACCAGTACGCTTACAATCATGAATGTTAATCCCGTGAATGATGATGTTCGTCACGTACTGAATCGTAATACACGCTCCACCAGCGATGTGCACGTTCACGCCACGACCATCGATCGTCTTGAAGCTGTTCATGATGAGCTCTTGACTTAGGGTGATGACCATGTCGCGCTTGAAGACGATCCATAGCGGTCGGTCTTGTATCACAGCGTACCGGAGCGTACCGGGTTTAGGTTTAACCGGATCGTGATCGGATGGATCTGTGACGACGTAGAAACGTCCGTCTCGGCCTCCGACGGCGTTATGTCCAAATCCGATGGCGCAATTCGCTAGACGCTTTCTCTGGCGATGCCATTTTTTATCGCAGCGCCAACAATCGTCGATAGGGTTTCCGGTTGAGCACGAGAAGTAGCCTAACCTCCGACGTTCTGTACTGTTTCGTATCTTCCTGCAGGTATTGTCATGCAATACGTACAATTTAGTTAAATTAAAAGAAAATGAATGTTATGGATAGCAAATGGAGCTATGATTTTTCTCTGTGCGATCTTTTTTTAATACAATTTTGAGATGGATAACGGATTACGTCAAACCACCCATTTCTATCTCGATTTTTTGTAACATATTTGTATCATTTGTTTTTTCGTACGTAGGATGCAACTATTTCGATTTATTACCCGTTCATGACACCGACATGGCTACTAATTTACTACTATAGACAGTGTGCAAAGTCAAGCTAGGGTAGACTGACACGAATAGAAGCAGTAGGCAATATTGTACTGTATTTAACTTGATGTACTGGTGAGGTGGGTCCACGTGTGTAATTTAATGTCGTCTAGCATAAGGAATTATATATTTCATGGGATACGATCCCATACAGAAACGTCACTAATTGCTTGTCTATATAATTCCGTGACTAAATGCAGAACTTATACCACATTCAAAGTGCGATTGGTTAGTAATAGAGTAAAATGGTGTAAAATAAAATGGAAAAGGGAGGACATAAATTTTTAAACAGTGGAGTGAAATTTCTCACTTCTTTAAAGTATAGGAATAATTTACTCTATTTTCATTCACTCTTAGAATAAAGTGGCTGAAAACTTTTTCTATTGATTGACAAAAAAATTCAAAAGAGAGTAAAACTAAATTTAGTAAATACTTACTCTAACATATATATTAAGACACAAATTTTATATGAAAAATAACATATTTTGAAAACCTTAATTCATCAATAGCTAAGAATATTTTTTACTCCCTTATTAATAATCTAGGGGTACCTAATCTTTTTAAGGGCACATAATTTTATATTATAGCATTTTTTTTTCATTTGACGTCTATTTATAAAACCTGCATAATTTTATTATGTAAGACATTTAATTAATCTAATATGTTTCTATTTCAGTTAAGTCTTGACTAGTGTATCAGATAAATATCAGAATAGTTAACTAACAGATTTAATAGCATACAAATTGATGTTAGATCAAGTTTTTTTTTTTGCAGAATCATCATATAAAACACTAAGCTGATTTTAATGAACTACTGATCTCTCATGTTCTATTATATTTTTAGCATGTCTAGAGTATATAGTATAATTATTTTCAACAAAAAATATGTGACAACTCGATAAATGTTCTTAGTGATAAATAAAATGGAAGAGAAATATCATAGTACTGTATTAAAACACATTTTTTTTTATAAAAAAATAGCATACCAATGAAAATGTTTCAAACAGAACATTAATTAAAGTTTGAGTTAACTAATAAAAATTTAAAAGCCCTTTGTCAAGAAAATAATTAAATTTTAAGGTTGAAGTATTTAGAAATATATTATGGTAAGTGTTCATGGTTTGCAATGATTTAGTCATTATATGTTTAGACTAATTATATTTTGATAATTTTTATGTGTTGAATTTATCATAAATTTGTTTTATGTGCTATTTAAGAGATCTGTAACGGAATAGTGTTTTTGACGTGGTAAAGTGATATATTGCGTTCATAAATAAAATAAAAACTATATTTTGTCAAGATTATCGTGAATAATAATGTGCCTCTTCTACTCACAAAAACAGTTAAAACCCCTTGATCCTCACTTTTACAAAAATAAAAGATGATAGAAAAAACACCCATCTTCATTACTATTTTTCAATTTACGTCAAAATAAATATTATTTGCGTACTAACTCCATTAAAATAAGGCATTATATATATATTAATTACACATGCAATGTATGCAAACATTAATACAAGGGGCGTCGGTGGATCTTATGAGGTAAAAATGGGAGTCACGGTGTGTGGCTTTATTCAATAAAATTGCTGTTCTTCTGTCAGAAGGGTTTCACATGTTTATTATTTTTCCTCAATACGCAGAAATTTTAAATAGTATCTCCTATTATGAAATTATGAATATTTTCTTTCTTTTTGGCCTACACATATGTTCAAGCAGTCAAAGGAAATTATGCCTCACTATAAGGAGGAAACTTTCATATGTTATATACATAACACACTACACTAGAAAATTTAACTAACTAGTAGTCATAGGAAACTATGATTTTTTTTTCTTTTCTTTTGGTCAAAGGAATTTTCATATGTTATATACATAACACACTACACTGGAAAATTTAACTAACTAGTAGTCAAAGGAAACAATGATTTTTTTTTTCTTTTCTTTTGGCCTACACATAAGTTCAAGTTAAAGCATCACCTCGTTTGACTATCGGAAACGTTACTAATACGAAATATATCTTAAAAGGTGTTTTCTTCTCCACTTTTTATGTGTATACATATATATATATATATATATATTATACTGACTACTGAGAGAGAGACTCACATATCGACGATGGCTGCTATTTCTTCGGGGTCTTTAACGGCGTGGTCATGCCATTCACTGTGAAAAAACAGAGCATGCAAAGCGACTTCTTTAATATAATAGATCCAATCTGAACAGCGGAACTAAATCTACGCCGAAAAAATCAAGTGAGAACTCACTAATCCGCCATTGATGTATTTCTTGAGTTCTGATCAGGTTTCACCTCCTTTGTTTCTTGAACTCTACATTGTAATGATACAAAAAGAGAAAACATAAACACAAGAATTTCTATCGAAGTGATAGACACAAAATCCAAGATCACATCAAAATTAAAGAATCTCTAACTTACGCATTTACATGCACAATGAGTGTTAGAATTATTATCAGAGTTGCTGATAATGAAGACAATGTTCTAGCGACCACCATTGTTGGCGATTGCTGAAGCTTTTTCTCTCCTCTGTGAAACGGAGAGAGAAATATATCTAGAATGAAAGAGATCGGAGAGGTGATGAGAGTGTTTATATATAAAAATAGGTTGCAAAGGAGATGTGTAATTTTGTTAATTATATTATAAGTTGACGCGTCCTTAAGAATTGTTTTGACGGTGACGCGGTTCTTTTAACGGCGTCTCCGACCTCCCGCCATTAAGGCCTTTAGATTGTTTAACTTTGTCGTTGAATCTGATTTTTTATGATATTATGTAATATTTTTAATGGCTATATAAGTGTATAGTATAATTTTATTAATCTATTCAAATGCGATTCAACTACGGACTAGTGATTCGTAACCAAAAAAACAATACAGTTTGGTGTTCAGGTCGGGTTTAAAAATATTGCTTTTAATGATATTAGTTTTTTTCAAGTTCGGTATTACTGAAAGGAAATTAATACTGACTTATAAAAAAAGGAAATTGGCAGACAGTGTTAGATTTTTTAAGTTTGATATCGATGAATTTTAATGAAAACAGTAATTTTTTCAAGAAGTTACTAAGTTTAGAAAGTTATAAGTAACTTATAATTATTTAAAGTTGGTTTAGGTCGTAATTTTGAAATTGCGACATTGAAAAATATTAGTGCTGATTGTGCAAATATGTTTTAAGAATAATTTAGTTTGTTCTTTAATAGGCCTGCGACTTTTGTCCGAACCGAATGGGCCGAACCGGACCAAACCGGACCAAACCGGACCAAACCGGTTTTTTCGTTTTTCGGTTCGGTTCGGTTTTCAATTCAGTTCAATTCGGTATGGTTTTGAAAATTAATTCGGTTTTCGGTTCGATTTTTCGATTTTCAAAAAAAAATTAAAAAACCGAAAATATGAAAATAACCGAAAAACCAAACCGAATAAACCGAAAATAACCGAATTTAACCGAATTAACCGAATTTAACTGAAAATAACTGAAAATTGTACCAAAATTAACCGAAAATTGAAAAAGTCGGTTATTTTTGGTTATTAAATTGAAAACCGAAATAAACCAATAACCGAACCAAAATTCCATTCGGTTTATTTCGGAATTTAAGAAAATCAGTTAACCGAAAACCGAAAATTTGGTTCGGTTCAGTTTCGGTAACCGAAGTCGCAGGCCTATTCTTTAATGTAAGAAATTTTTTGGGGTATATACAAATGCAAACCGCAAATGTTAGATATGAAATCCAATTAATTAGTTTTTTTTGTTACGATTTTTATAGCTAAATCATAACATAATTCATATTTGAAAAGTTGAATTTAACTGTTATGTAATGATATAATGTTGTTCGGGGATATATCATAAGCTATTTTTTTAATACTAAAACTGAAATTTTATGCGCATTTTCAAAACGCGGATATATTTTTGATTTAACTATTACTATTTATATTGTTTAAGTTTTCTTACTATAAATTAATAATTTTAGTTTCTCAAAAAAAAATTCGTCAAAAATTAATTTTATGGAAATTTTAATTAGGTGCTCTAGAGAACTAATCTGTCAAAAGATATTACCTTAGAAGAAAAGCTTATAGTCTCTACCAATTTGCACTTGTGTCGTTTGATATATTAAAACCAAAAGATTAGTTTAATAGATTATGCTAAAATGTACTTAGAACCACTTATTAATGAGATATTCTCTGATATTGTTTTTGTCAGGATCATAGTTTTGAACGAAATATTTGAATGTCTAACTATTCTACTAAAATCTAATTAAATATGAGTTTTTTTTAATGTCATTTAATATTTATTATTAGCGTATGTACATTGTTGAATAATATAATTTGTTAATCGGTTTAGAGGAATATTTATATATATAAAATGCTGTTTGGTATTGTCAATTAAATATAACGCAAATGGTACGATAATGTATTCTGAGTTTATATTTAAAGCTAAAACTTAAAAAATACTTACCATATTAAAATAATTTCTACTTTAGTTTTATTCGATTTATACACTTCATGTTTTCAATTATTCGGTTTTATATAAAACTTAGAATTATATTTATCTTTTATAAGGTTTTGAAAATCTTACTTTATATGATTAAATATAGCTTAAATAGACTATTTTATCTTTTATTATTTAAAATAATTAGTACATATATTAAGTTAATAATAATAATAATTTTCATTAAATAAAACTAAGAAAGATTAGTAATATCATAATAATATTAAATACTTAATAATTAATTAGCACATATAGTTTCAATGAAAAAAATAAAATTTACGTTTTGGTTAATTTGATAAAATGAAAAATAACTTTTAACTTAGAAGGACATTTTTATTTTAAAATTAAATTACTAAAATGAACATTTAAGTATGAAGATCATATCAATTCAATAAATTATGTAATACTATTATTGATATTCTAAAAAATTATATATAATTATACTGGTGTATTTAATTAATTGGTTTATTCAATTTGATGGGTTATATACCAAACCATATTCATATATCAAATATTTTTAAATATAAAATTCATTCAGTATATTTTGTTATTACCAAATTTCAAACCACTTTTTCTATTTTTCGGTTTTACCAGATTGAACATCCCATTGAAAACCTACATATTCAATAATAATTTTCTCTATGTTTTTAATGTCAAAACCAGAATACAAATCAATTATAAATATATTTTATACACAAGTAAGATATAGCATTTATTAATGTGAACCAATCCTATATATTATTTGCGAAGTGATTTAACACATTTTCTCTTTACAATCACTTATACAAAGAAAATATGACATGTTTATTAAAATTGATGACATAACTTATGTATAAATATGACATAGATAATTACATTTAATATTGATATTTAATTTTGTTAAGCTTTGTAGAATATGAAAATAACTTATACATTACATTTAATGTTGGTTTATATTTTTGGTAATTTTTGTAGAATATTTTAATAACTTAAAAATCATCATTAAAACAAATATATTCAAATACGAAATTATAAAAATTGAAATGTTATTTAATTTTATTTTTATAATTATAAAATGTTATTACTAATTTTTTAAAAGTATAAATTTTAATTGTAATATAATTAGTTTCTTTCAGATATCTACAAATTTTATAAGTATTGTTTAGTTTAAATTATTGACAACTGTATAATTGTATATGAATATTTCTAGTAATTTTATGCAAGTTTATTTAATATATTTAACAAAAAAAGATAAAAAACTATCTAAGATAGAATTTTAATATAAATATATATTCTTAAATATCATTTAAAATAATTTTTTTTTCTTAATTTTATGATTAATTAAACTAATTTTATATTAATATTAGTCAAAATAATAAAAAAAATATAATTGATAAATTTCATTTTAAAATATAATGTAAAATTTTTAAAATTTATCACTGCACATAGTGCAAGAAATAACATAATTATAAGTAGTTTCATAACTTATATTTTTTTCATACCAAACTAATTAGAGTTACGATGAAACCGAAGAGCTAACAAACTTTATCACAGTTACATTTGCTTAAGAAAAAAAAGGAAAATCGTGTATGGATATTTCAATATAATTTCCAAAAAAAAATAGTTAAATATTATAAGCAGTGATAATCATGTAAATATCAAACATACTAGTTGCAAAAAAAAAAATATCAAACATACTAAAAGTAATGTAATAGAAGAAAAGACTGTTATTTTAGTTGTATTGACGATGAAGTCGAGGTGTCACATTTTCCTTCAATCAATTGATATACGGCAACGCATATGCTCCTTTGGTACGTGTATTAACTGATGTCAGGTTCTGGTCTGGGCCTTTTAGGCCCAGTTATAACTCTAGTCCAGATCTTGTTTGACATCGGTAAGACTACGAGAGACGAGAGAACCAATCGGTTCGTGGAAGGGGTTGAGACTTGAGCGAGAGAGAGATGAGCAGCTTCGCGATTCCACTTTCTTCCTCGTCCTCTCTCTCCAATGCCTATCATCAACCGTCTCGTGTTTGCTTCGTTTCCCGCAATCCTCGTTCCATTTATGAGATTCGCGGGATACGACTAAGTGGGAGGGTTCCAAGAACATCTTTAAAATGCAATTGCAGCAGCAAAGGAAACGGAGGTACACCTTTTTCAGTTTTTGAGCTTTATTTCTACAATCATTACCTTTTTATCTTCATATATAAAAAATTGTGACTTTGAGACAACAGCTCTAGGAAATCAATAAGATTCCAAAATCAACACTTGAGAAATGGAAGCTTAGGGCTCTAACAGTTCTTTTAGAAATGTCAAAGATTTAATGTTCTTATGGGTTTTTGATTCGTGTGCCATCAAGTTAATATTGTTGGTCCTTTTTTTTTTTTTGAAAATGAAAATGTATTTTTTTTTCTGGGTAAAGGTGAAAACGAAAACAGGAATGTGTTAGATGCTTTCTTTCTGGGAAAGGCACTAGCCGAGGTTATCAATGAGCGAATCGAGTCCGCAGTCGGAGAAGTTTTGGGGAATATTGGAAGGTTGCAAGCTGAGCAACAGAAACAAGTTCAAGAGATTCAGGTACCTTTATTTACATTGCTGCTCAAAATGTTTGTTATTATAAAAAAAAATCACTTGATTATTGATGGATATTTTGATACGCATATTTACAGGGAGAGGTACTTGAAAGAGCCAAGAAAGCTAAGGAAAGAGCAGCTAGAGAAGCCATGGAGGCACAAGGACTCGTACCGGAATCCACACACCCCAAACCGCCTGGTGGTGGTGTCGTCGTTGCCTCTGTTGTAACAACCCCTACCTCGATCGTTGAAAGCGAGGATGTAAGAAATGATGAAAAGCTGTCCGGTTTCTCTGGATCTTCTTCACTGGGGGACGTTATGGATGATAGCTCGAGTTCTAGCGACGACGAAGACAGTGACTAAGCGATTGTTCATCGCCCAGTTTCGTGATTTGGTTTATAGTAGCAGACTTGTTTGCAACGGTTGAGAAACATCTTCGTTGGTATATGTACTTAAAAACGATGGAAGTTGATGATAAATAATCTTGATATTATTTATGTGCAAAAAAAAAGGTAAAAAATGAATTGATACAACCTTGATAATTATGTAAATGAATATGCGAGGTTGATGTTCGAGTTGTTGAAAGACATGAGACTGGAACTGTAATACTCGTCTCTTCCAACAGTCACCTGAAGTTCCCAACCACCGGGTTAAGAACACATGTTCAAACAATCAGATGGGGGACGTTAGTCACATTACCAAACATAGCATCCCAACTATATGTGTTTTACTTACAGTCCGGCGTCCAGGAAAACAGAAAATGAGGACACAAGTAAATAGGTTATTCGGTGAAGCGGTTCTATAATAGTCTCTCACATGAACATATGTACTATTCAAGGCAAACGAGGACTGACTAGCAAACAATAAACTATAGTCAACACAATCAAGCATTGTAATAAACTCAGTTATCAAAGTACGTAGAATAGAGAACAAGAACCTACACCTCTAGGATCAACCACTCGCTCGCAGAGGTCTAACATGACCCCAATCACGACATTCTTGCGTGGGCGCCCTTAACAATGGCTACGATCCCGCAACTCCTATATGAATACCCGCCTTGTGGCCAGAGCCGGCCCTGAGATTTTGGGGGCCTGTAACCATGTTTTAAATAAATTTTTTTTCTTACTAATTTGAGGGTCTAAAATATATTTTTGGGGGCTTTTTTCTATGTAATTTTTTTCAAAAATTTTGAGAGCCTGTTGCAAATGTTTCATAAGACATTGTTCAGATCCGGCTCTACTTGTGGTCCTTTGGCACATTTACCCGACACTGTCCACCATGAAGTACTTATAGTCACTTATGCCCGTGTTTTAGTCAATTCAAGAAATAGAATACATAAAAATTAGAAAATATTCTTATGTAATTATATCACTTATATTTGATTTACTTATGGAAATAATACTATAAACGAGTTATTTAATTACTATTATTTAAGAAAATGTGTTTTTGCTTATTCGAAAAAATATGAACAAACAACGCCAAATATTTACTTCATGTAATACTTGATATTTGTACTTTGCAAATAATTTTGATAAATATTTTTTTTTTTTAATTTTGATAAATATATTTGATTATCGATCACGTTTTCAACTTAACCCATCAGTTGACAAGAAAAAGAAGTACCGATCAAATAGCACGTACATGACAAGTAGCACACCCTAAATAGCACTGGTTCTGATCTAGAAAACTAATGAAGCCAATTTTTTCTGTAGTTGGTCGAATTATATATTGGCATCTGTGACTCTTGTCAGACATTTTATAAAACATACGGAAAAAGACGAAAAATCTAAAAGGAGATGTCAACAAATTCGGATCTGGTAAAAACAAGCATAATTTATTTTTGGAAAATCCCACCAAAGATTTTCTGTTTTACTAACTTCTTCAACCAGGGGAAGGTACAAGGCGGTTTTATAACGGAAAACAGCCTTCTCACATCTTGTCATGAGGTTGTCTTTGTCGTTCTTGCTTCATCATAAAAACAATTTTCCTTCTACTAAATCTGCAGAACTAGATAAGCGAGCGGATTAATAACCTGTTTTAAGTATTGAAGGTTCTCTTGTCTTACTTTATATGCTCTTCTTGTAAAAACCAATAAGCCGCAAGCAGATATATCACAAGGATAGTTACGCAATGGAGGCTTAAAGGAATAAACTAGTGATCCTCTGACCTCGGAAAACTACAAAACAAAGATTTTACTTAGGTTTTAAACTTTGTAAAAATGAGTTGTTTCTTGGGGTCATCCACTCACAGCAAAAGTAGGGAGAATGAAGGCGTTCCTGCTTATGAACAACAGAACCCTTCATGTAAGCTCTCGTGATAAATATATAAAAAAACTACCCTATAATGAGTCCGGTTGTTTTGTGGTTTCTTTTTATCTTTTTTATTTATTTTTAAAGATTGAATTTAAGCTCTTTAAAATGAAAGAGTTCTAAAATGATCGCAAAAGCTCATTCAGGTTCACATTATAATTTTCTAAATCTGTTAACAGGTAATGATCGGGGACAAATAACATCATGGGAATCGGTGGCAATTAGCAAAGAATCACCAAGCAATATTGAGGCAAAGAGTTACACATTCCGTGAATTAGCGGCTGCTACAAATAGTTTCAAGCAAGAGTTCTTGATTGGAGAAGGAGGGTTCGGTAGAGTTTACAAAGGGAAGCTGGAGAAGACAGGACAGGTAAGAACACAGAGAGATGTTTTATTGACAAAGGAACTTTGTCTGAAGAAACAAAGACAAGAGTCTCTTATTCATTGTTGATTGTTGAAATTTAGGTGGTGGCTGTGAAGCAGCTTGACCGAAACAGATTACAAGGGAACAGAGAGTTTCTGCTCGAGGTCTCTGCGTTAAGTACTCTTAGTCATCCCAATCTTGTTGATCTTATTGGATATTGCGTTGACGGAGACCAAAGACTTCTTGTTTATGAGTTTATGCCTCTTGGTTCCCTTGAAGATCATCTCCTCGGTATATTCTTGTCAATCCCTTAACCGGTTTCTTTTGCTGTATTACATCTGAAACTTCTTTGTATAACCGACTGGTTTTTATGACCTAGTTAAACCAGATGTTGCACGGGTACAACCACCACTGGATTGGAACACTCGGTTAAGGATAGTCTTGGGAGCTGCAAAAGGCCTTGAGTATCTCCACGAAAAGGCCAACCCACCGGTGATATATCGTGATTTTAAATCGTCGAATGTATTGCTCAACAGAGATTTCGATGTAAAACTATCAGATTTTGGTTTGGCAAAACTTGGTTCGGTTGGTGACACACAAAATGCATCTTCCCGAGTGATGGGAACCTACGGTTATTGTGCCCCCGAGTATCACAAAACCGGTCACCTAACTGTTAAATCCGATGTGTATAGTTTTGGAGTGGTGTTGTTGGAGCTCATAACCGGTAAACGTGTTATTGACACAACGAGACCAAGTCATGAACAAAATCTTATTACTTGGGTAACTCTATTTTCACATTCTTAACATTCATACAAACCTAACCGGTTATCATTTTTTGAAGTTCATCTAATTTATTCATAATAAGCGTGGTTTTAGGCACAACCGATTTTCAGAAAACCAAATAGATTCCCGGAGCTAGCTGATCCACTTCTTCGAGGCGAGTTCCCTGAAAAAAGTCTAAACCAAGCTATCGCAGTAGCGGCAATGTGTCTGCATGAAGAACCAATTGTTCGACCATTAATCAGCGATGTCGTTACCGCCTTAAGTTATATGAGTACAGAAACCGATTCATCATCTGGTCTCGCCAGTAGCTTCCTAAAGTTTCAACCTTCGTCTGGTAAAACTCGAACGGTGGAGGACCTGCTTCGATATTAGTCACCTCCAAGACGAAGAGATATGAACTTGTTACTATAAAGACTTTTACAAAAAGATTCAAATTTATTTCAGTTATTTATTTATTTATTTATCATACCATTATCATCTGAGCATACGTTTAAAGTGAAAAGTTATAATTTGATTGACTCATAATTTAACAACAGCGACTCAGCTATTTTACAATGGTGCTATGGTTTTAACCATCAACCCTCTTTGAACCATTTTTCATTTAGCGGGATTACTTTCCATAACCCGTTTATAACTTCAGCTTTAAATCAATTTCGGTTTCTTTTAAATCAAATCCCCCTCAGTTAGTATCCTTTAATCTCGGTTTGGTTCCTAAATATTGAATTCTTTCGAATCATATTCTTTTAGACCTTTATTATATACACTACTAGGGTCGGCCCGCCCTACGGGCGGGATACACTTTAATTTGTGATCTAGGCTACTTCTTTTTATATGATTAAGTAATTTGTGATTTAGATTTGCATTTGCAAAAAAAAAATGTTTATGATATGACTTTTGTCTTTTAGAAAATTGAGGCCAGAAAGGATTATATGTGATAAGATATCTTTTGTTTGTTTGTTTGGAATAGTTGTTTTTATTGTCGAAAAGAATAATAGTTGTTTCTATATTAATTTAAGAAATGTGGCATTGTTATTTTATGAGAGTTTCAAATGGTCTTTATGTTGTTTTCTTTTTTAAAAAAAAAAGATTTGAAATTGCATTTCTTATTAAAAGTAGAATGTTATATTGAATGCCAAGAAAATAAAGCAAATTTAATCAAAATAAGAAAATATTTAAATTTTAAATGTGAAAACTGGTTAGTAATTGATGCGTGTAGGTACTTGTTAGTCACCATAAAACCAACTCCAAGAACTTTTCCACTTGTTTATAGTAATAATAGTATTTTCCAAACTATTTACTATGCAAATTTCTATATATTTTTTATTAGTGAAATTTACGCGCGTAGGGATAAATTCGCCCGCAGGACGGGCATTCAAGTGAATTTTCTTTAAAATATTTTATATAGATTTAGAAATATTTAGCTTATTCTAAACTAATAATAATTATTTGTTTTTTGTTAGAAATCATACACTTATCTAACTAAAATAACAATTCCTTTTAATATAGTGTAACTATTTTTTTATTCTAACTTAATTATGAATTAAGTAAATAAATTTATTCAAAATTACATTTGAAGTTCAGTGCATAGAGCATGAATTTTCTCTTTCTTATAAAATTTATTTTATTCCACTGATATTTTTATATTTTCTTATACATTTTCTTCTAAATCAAGCTTTGCTTCATGCAAAAATTAATCCATGTGAAATTTAATTTCTAAATTAGCTTATATGTATAATAGTTTAATATTTATACTTAAAAATAATCATATTTTATTTTAAGAAATGATCAAATAAAATACATGAACAAATTAAGATTTTTTTAAAAAAAAATATTACTATTAGCTTCTAAAGTATAGCTTGTGATTTTCTTTATTTTTATTTAATTACTTCACAAATATGATTTTTGTAAATTATTTTATAATACATTTGACTGTTTTTTTTGCTATTAAAATTTAACATAAACATTAGTCTCCAAATTTGTGTAAACATTAGTCTCAAAATTTGTTTAAAATGTCACAAATATATACCAGTGTATATACAAATTACTTGTAGACGTTTGTGACAGTCATTTACATATTGCCAAAGGTTGGATTTGACTTCTGACAGACCGCTAGAGTCATATAGACGTAAGAATTTCTTCCTCTGGATCTTCACACGATCTGACAAACTCTTCTTTTGCTTTACCTAATCCAGTAATGATATAAAGCCATAAAAACAGAGGTCTCTGGTCATCTTCGTTACACAGCATCAAGCTCAATACCTAGAATTGAACACAGATTCTCTAACTCTTCCTTAGCTACACAGTTAAAAGAAGAAGACTAAGAAATAAAAAAGAAGATAACTGAATCAAACAAATGGATTGAAGAAGAAGGAAGGTATACCATTGCATACACATTACACATCCAGATCGATAAATAATTTTCACCGGAAGGGTGGTTAAAAGGCAGTGAATAAGAGCAAAATCTAACATGATCCAAGGCGTCAGCTAATTAGTGAATACTCTTTACAAAACTGGTCGATCAAAGTCATTTCCAACATACAAAACTGTGTTCAACTACATCAAAGAAGAACAACAACTAATAAGCGGATCTTGTTCTTCTACTTGCACAGAGTTCTGTCCTTTCTAATCACATAGAACAATAAAAGAGAAGCATTTTTAATTCCTTATATTACATATCCAAGTGTATATGAACAGAGAGAAAGAGTGCAGATTTGGCAGCACCTATAGTGTCGCTGTGGATCTGCATCAAACATGGCTCCCTTGACTTTTCTTCTCTACAAACGACATTGGATAGCACAGATGCAAATCCGCCGATGCAGCTTCAGAAACGCATGAGACACCGTGGTAGAGGCGGATGAAGAGTACTGTTCAGGAACCGGGGTTGGGTTGGTCGGATACTATCCATTAGCTTCATACCAAATGAATCCTGTAAAAGAAGGAAAACTAAAAAGACAATTTCAGAGAAGGAGAAGTGAAGATAAAAAATACAAAATTCAATATCTCGCAAAATTACTCACTTTTGAATTGAGTGAAACATATTTTATGTTGTTCAACAGCGTTTGATTTGCTGGAATCAGGAAGCTTCTGCGTCAGCTCTTGATCTTCTCGGCTGAGACGTTTTCACTGCCATAAAAAAATTCTATAAACAGCCAAAAGGGATGAGTATATGATCTAAAGTAAGAAATTTCAGTTAAGATGTCTCTTAGAAACAATCGATTCTAACCGAGAAAGAAGATAAAAGAGAATCTGAAGAAGATTGTGGAAGGATTAGATTGTTCGAGGGTTCCGTGAGGTGCATATATATACTGAATGCAATCGCAACTGATGGATAGGAAGACGAAGGATAACCAAGTAGTAGGCTGCTTTATTCGAAGAGAAACGACTGGAACTTGAAGAGCGGTTCCGCTGCTAACGAAGAAGACGAAGAGTTTCGCATCGCAATTGTTTAGGGTTTCCATCAATTATGGTCCATGGGCCGCAACGAACGCGCGCCGTAAAGTCCAACGCCAAGCCCACACTTATGAGAACTACACATTAATGAAACGATGCGTTTCATACGTGTTGCAACAGGGGACCTCCTATTTCTGACCTGTCATCCTAGCTGGCATACACATGAGTGATTTAAACTCTATTATATATATAAAGATATTTTGGTTATACAAAACTAGTTATGTGATTCCATTTTGAAACTTACATGTATATGACCGGGTGATTGTGGTCAAGTGGTAAGGAGACGGGGATGGGACACCAACATGTTTCAGGTTCGATTCATCTGCTGCGCGAAACTAAGTCACAATTATCCTGGTCACCTAACACGGATATGAGTCTATGCTTTAGGTCCCATTTGAATAACCGGAGAGAGGGTCTATCTGTGGGCTGCATCTCTACTGAGGGATTAGTCTGGGCCTTTTCATGGGCCTGGGATATCCTCAGGTAAATAAAAAAAAAAAAAAACTTACATGTATATGATGTATCTATCTAAACTATTAAAACAGAAGTACAAATTGTACTTAATTCTAAGAGTTGCTCAATATTTACTATTCCATGCCATTCATTTAAGAGTTATTCTTGGGTTCACCCCCTAAGGTGAACCTATAGGTTCACCAACCAATAGGATTTAGTTATTTCAAATTTGACATCTTTTAAAAAAGGAAACAAAATATTGTGATATTTAATTACGTTTTAAAAATATAAAAACAAGTAAAAATAAATAAAAATAATACTAATTGCAATAAAAAAGTATTCTTTCCAAAAAAAAATTAATACCACAAAAAAAAAGCTAAACTTTAAATGTTAAACATTAAATCTTTTAGTAAACCTTTGGATAAATTCTAAAATTTTGATTTAAAAAAAACTATTTAAAACATAATCAACAAAAAACTATACCCTAAAACCTAATCCTAAACCCTAAACCCTTGGGTAAACCCTAAACTCTTAGATAAATTTGAAACCTTTGGATAAATCTTAAACTTTAAAATTGAAAATTTATCCAAAAGTCTAAGATTTAGTGTTTGTTGGCAATGTTAAAAATATATTTTGAAAATAAATTCTATTTTAGATTAAAAAGTCTTGTTTTTGTGATTAGTATAATTTTTATTTTTAAAGTATAATATAATTTGATAATATTTTGTTTCCTTTTTTAAAAGATACTGAATCTTTAATGACACAATCCTATTGGTTAGGTTCACCTTAGGGGGTGTGAACCCAAGAATAAGTCTTCATTTAATTCAAAAATTATCTAATTAAAAATAAAACATACACAAATAATATATATTATCTTGCCATATAAATCCAAAACATGATTATCTAACATGTATTTCGCTTTAATTAACTAGATTACCATATAAATCAAAAACGTATTAGTACTTTATTATCTTGCCATATATTTCGCTGTGATTAAAACTACATTGCCATGTAAATCTATAACATGATTAATACTTTATTCTCATCTAAATAAACAATCTTGCCATTATTATTATCCAAATATAAAGATCACGTAGATCATATGGGTGATACTCCTAAATATCATTCCAAACTTTTTTAATTTAAAAAAATATTCTGGCACAAAAAAAATAATCCATTTTTATAACTAACTATAACTAAATTGTAAATTATATTATAATTTTGTACATGAGTAACATAAGTTTTGACACAAATATATTTTTTTTAAAAAATTTATTAATTTTGTGTTACTAACCGTTTTATACTAAATAAAAACATTTAATAATACACATTAATATATAAAATTAATATGACTCCTTTTTTAATGTTTAATAAATATTGAACATATATTTTTGTCAAAAAAAGTAGTCCATTTATAATATAGATATAATTACTACTTTTAACATTTAAAATAGAGAAATTTCTTATAATGGCCCGTTTTTTACAATAATTGTCTGTTTTTACTAATTTTAACATATAAATAAAAAATTTCTATATTGATTTATATTTATATACTATTACAATGCAATGAATATAAGAGTCTTTTAACTCTTTTAATCAATATTCTCTCAAACATAATTTAATCATTTTTTCTTTGATGACACTTATGGTGATAAAAACTTAAAAAATTTATTGAGAGGAGTTCCCTTTTAAATATTAGGGTTTGAGCACAATATAAAATTAATAGAAACAAAAAAATAACAATCAATACATGATTGTATTAGTAATCAAACAATAGTTTAATAACATTTGATCACAGTTAATACACAGTTAATAAAATCCAGTAATTACTAAGGTTTATAAGGTAACAATGATTTTAATTTACAAGATAGAACAAAAAGCTGCGACATGTATTTATTTAAAAACCAACTAATCAAATATGAATTTTTATATATATATATATATATATATATATATATATATATTAAAATATTTTGAATATAATTTAATAAAACTTAAAAGTATATCTACATTTCTAATATTTATATTTTGTTTTTTAATATATCAAAATAAATTGAATAGAAATTTGCAGAACGCAAAATTGTTTTTTTTTTTAATAATTCGGAAGCTAAATGCATTGAACATTATACAAACGTAAAAATTAAATAACATGAGCATTAAAATAACCAAGTTGATAATATTATCAAAAATTAAAATATATACCCGTTAGGTTTTAGTAGAAACAAATTCATTCGTCGGTATGAATCTCTTCTAATGGATGGAACTTGGGTCGAAATTAAAGACTTTTTTGTCTTGTCACTAAACATGTAGATAGAGAACTTGGCTGTTAGATACATTTTATTAGTCAGTTCACCATTTCTACTACTAACAAGAGGCTCCGATCGTGAAAGGTATTTATTAACACTAAGATTTGAGTTAATTTTAGTTCTGTTATACATATATATATATATATATATATGTTTTGTAATTACAAGAAAATATATAAGTGGAAAGAGATTGTAATTTAAGAATATAGTTTAACATTGTTTCACAATATCTAAGTAAATGTGTTTTTAAATAATGTCATTTGTTAACGGTTTTAGAGTAATTAATTAGTTTTATTTTTTGATATATGCAAAGATTTCTTAAGTTTAGTTGAATGGTAATTATGTATCACAGCAATGTAATATTGGTATATTTTTTCCACGTATTCTGCATGTATAATATTTATTATTATTATAATACATTTAATAATTATTGAGCTTTGTTAGTAGGTTTTGTTATTATTTAATGATCAAAACATTAGATTAACTTAAATATATGAGTTTTAATTTGATGGGTGGACCTGCAGATTTGGTGTTTTGAAGCCAGTGTTTCATTAAGATCCATCCATGAACGTATCACTGGTGGGACTAATTAACAAATTAAATCACTCAAAAATTTGATATATCATATTATTTTATTTTATACTAATACACATACAGAATAATAACATAATGTGATTCTTCATAAATATGTTTATCATATTCTACGAGATATACTGAATGTCATACGAGATGTATATAACAAAACACGAATTATAGAATTATAGAACAACTTTTCATGAGAAATCATAGAAACATAAATATGAATAATGAATCTAACAATTATATTAATGACCACACAAGCGTGCAAATTGTCTACCTAGTAAGTCCTTTAATTTGGAAGAAGATCAAGAAATTAAAACTCTAAAATAGTAAAAGAAATTTGATAAGAAATGGTAGACTCTTTGCATTTGCACAGTCAGTTCTTTCCTCAGAACCGAGACTTTAGGAGTTGAATGAAATTCTGTGGATAAATTATTTTGGTATTAATTACATGTATGCGTCCAGACGAGTAGTCAGAGATGATCACACAAAGTCAAATGAATAGTTCGCACGCACGTCATTGCTTACGAAGAAAAAAATAAAAACAAATCCCAAAATGAGGCGGCTTATTCTGGGGTCATGTGGCATTATTAGTGTTGGATCCATCATCGCATTTTATCTATAAATGTGATCCGATTCCTCACTCTTTTGGCATTCAAATTGAGAAGTAACAACAAATGGATAAAAACGCAAGAAGCTCAACGTTTTCCCCTCTTGCCGGTCGTGTAGCCATAGTGACTGGAGCCACAAGAGGTATCGGCCGTGCGATTGCCATTCACCTCCACAGCCTTGGCGCAAGAGTCACCCTCAATTATGTCTCGAGCTCATCAGAAGCTGAACTCTTAGCTTCGGAACTAAACGCGTCATCACGACCAAACTCAGCATTAGCAGTGAGAGCAGATGTTTCAGATCCAGACCAGATCAATAACTTGTTTGATCAAACCGAACAAGAGTTCGGATCAAAAGTTCACATTCTCATAAACTGTGCAGGTGTCTTGGACCCAAAGTATCCATCTCTATCCGAGACTACACTTGAAGATTTCGAGAAAACATTCAGAACTAACACGAGAGGGGCTTTCGTGTGTTGCAAGGAAGCTGGTAAGAGGGTTGTTAGAGAAGGTGGTGGGAGAATCATTATGATGTCTACTTCGCAGGTCGGAGCACTCTCACCAGGTTACGGAGTATATGCCGCGTCAAAGGCTGCGGTGGAAACAATGGTAAGAGTGTTGGCAAAGGAACTGAAGGGAAGCCAGATAACCGCAAACTGTGTTGCTCCTGGGCCGGTTGCGACAGAGATGTTCTATGCGGGAAAAAGCGATGAAACGGTGAAGATGCTTGCAAGCGCGTGTCCAATGGGGAGGATTGGTGAGCCAAAGGATGTTGCGGAGATTGTGGGATTTTTGGCAGGTGATGGTGGGGAATGGATCAACGGTCAGGTTATTAGAGCCAATGGAGGCTTTGTTGTGTGAAAAAAAAAGAAGCTTTGATAGAAAACATGGTGTGTCGAGCTATGTTTGATTCGATTATGAGTAATAAAAGTTCACATGATTTTTGTTTTACTGGGACGACAATGTTTAGTTTCTCTGGAACAAAAAAAAAACAAAGCAGCATTTAGTAATTAACTAGTTCTTAAGAAATTTTGGGTTGATTTTCCCAAAATTAATAACTTTACAATTAAATAGTAATATTAATATATAAATACACACATATAAATTTGGAACCTCGATTAATATATAAATTCACATAAATTTGGAACCTCAACTATAAAACTCTCTATCGGGCAGTGACAAAAAAAAAACTCTCTATCGGGAGAACTGTTCATCTTAAAAGACTCATCTAGTCATACCCAACCATATATATCCAATGTACTGACGGTGACCGTATCTGATATCTATGATGATCCATCAACCAAACAAATATGTTGCAAGCATATGACTTGTGTATTTTGTTCTTGGTAATTCGGTTGGGTATCTTCTGTATCAGTGGTGGAGCTAATGCTTTGTGCAGATGGTCATGTGATGTGACCCATGTGGATATACATATGAAAATATTTTACTCATAATTTTTCTTTAAATAACTGAAAATGTTAGAAATTTGGCATATTGACCCATGTAATATATGTTTGTTATGTAATCAAAACCCCATTGAAATGATAACATGGCTTTTTCACTGCTCTGTATTTTTTGAATTCGCATCAACCCATGCATGATATCCATTTTCAGCATGTCTTACAAGTTACAAGTACCATCCGATTTCGTGTAATCTCTCGTATCAGTACTAAATTTCTTACTTAACATTAATTTTTTTTTACTCAGCTTAATAGACTTGTAAATTCTACGTACTTAATTTTTACTCAATCCAATAGACTTATAAAATTAGTTCCAACAACTTCCCGTATTTCAAGTTTGCTTGGGAAACATGTCTCACAGAGTTGCACGATATCTGCATAGTCTACGCATACTCCCAAACTTTACATCCGTTTACAATTAGAAGATAGTTCACGATTTTGGTGTATCCTCACCAACTGAAGCGAAGTTCGTTATTCATATTTGATAGTTATCACCTCTAGTGTCGATTGGACCCATTTTTTGGACGGCTAGTTGTGTGGTTCTTTATTCTTCCAGTCAAACTCTGTTTTGGTTTTGTTAGTGTGAAAAAGTATTACTAACATGGAACTGGCTTGATTAAAACTTTTAAATCAACTAATAGGAGGGTAAGGGATTGCATGTTCGATTCTCTCTGGGAAGAATCGGCTAAAAAAAGTTAATTCAACATAGTTAAACCTCACTCTAAGTAGAAATACTAGACCTTCGAACCCAGAAATTCTTAAGTCATTTCCTAAAAAAACCATTGAAGAGACCCTCCGTTTTCATTTACTCAATTGCTTTGTTAATACCATTTATGCAAGCTGAACAAGAGTTGTCAAAGAAGAAAAAAAACAAAAACAAGACAGTAGTATTATTTTTCTATTTGATGCGCAATGTCACATAACTGTACATTGAAATTCACAAAGCTACACCAAGTCTACCCAAACACATACTGCAGAGTCTCTGCAGCAGAGATATAGTGTCAACAAGAAAATCAAAGACTACATAACAAACACAAGAACTTTATGAAGAACCTGATGGAGATGAATCATGATCCTTTAACACATCTTCCATTTGCTTCATCTGATCATCATCATTTTCCCCCTCTTTGTTTACCGCAGTCCCATCGTGCTTCATCTCAGCACTCTTATCATCCTCAATGACATGAACATCATATACAATCTGTTCTCTATCCACAGCATCATCTCGATCATCATCACTCTGCCTGTAGGTTTCAAGTTTCTTCTCAAGAAGATGCTTCTCTATATCCCTCTCGAACAGAATCTCCTTGAGAACATTCATCTCTTCTTCATCATAAACAAATTTCTCCTCGATCATCCTCTCATACTGCTTCCCTTCCATTTCAAGTGAAGCTTTATCAGCTTGCAACCTCAGAATCATAGCCATGGCTTCATCAGCTGCTGATGCTGAAGCTGCTCTTTCTTCTTCTAATTCCACCACTAAAGCAGCTCGAGCTGATCTCTCTTCCTCAACAGCTCGTTCAAGAAATCTCACCTTATTCATCAATTCCAAAATCTTACTTTCACTAACTGAATTCTTCTCCTCTTCTTGTTCTTGGTGATGCTGAATTCTTGGTCTACTGGCAACGGCCATGTTCTGGATCCTGTGTATGATTTCGAACGGCCAATCAAAGAGAGGTTTATAGACGTTTTGGTAACTTGCAGAACAGGGTAGGAACTTGGATGCAATAAAGACGAAAGCTGATGCACATAAAAGACAATAAGCAAATGCTAATTCAAGAAAAGCAACCAAGATTCCATAGAGTGTTGGTCTATAATAGTCCATCTCTTGTTTTCTGTTTCTCTCTGAGTCAATAGTCAGAGATCTTGCCCGAATGTGAATCTGAACTGAACCTTATTATCTGTAACGAGTAACCTAAAATCATACAAAAACAGAGAAGGGGGTTAACTATAGACTACAATAATGATTTTCAATAACAGTTTCTACAATCGGTTTGCTTTTGAATCTGGAAATTCTGTTAATTCAGCCAAGAGAATTCGAATTAATTTTGTAAAAGAAGGACAAAAAAAGAAGTAATTTTCGGAGCTATTAGACAGAAACCTCAATGAAACCTTTAAAAGTAAGAAAACCAATAGCGTAGTTTATAAGATAAGTCAAAAACACAGAGAAACGAGGAAAGAGAAGAAGAAAGATGAAGAAGCTGAGGTAAGAAAGAAGCACCTGGAAGTTTTGAAGTCAAATAAGAGAGAAGAAGAGCTCCGGCAGGCTAGTAGCTCCGGGAAGAGGATCTTCGTTATGTTTTTATTTCTAAATTAATTAATACGGAAGAGTCGGCAAAACATTAGTTATCTTGCACGTTCCTTACAAGTGTATCTCCAGACAGGCAAAATGGTCGACCCACGTGACCAAACAAAATAAAAAAGTCTTTACTAAACGGTAATTTGTAATATAAACCTAAACAATATTTTTGTTCCTTTTCAATATAAACGGTAATTGATATATTCTTTTTTTTGGTATAAATGTTAAATTTAATTGATATATTCTTGTCACACAACATACTATTAACATGTCCCTTCGGGGACATCCGATAAAAAAAACATACTATTAACATAATCATTTTACAGAAAAAATTAGCAAATACAAAAGTCAACCAGTTAAAAAGTAGATAAATATGTAAAAGCGAAACTAAGTTTTTAATTACATATTAAACGTAGCTAAAACTATAGAGTAATGATGTAGATGTTCCTCGTCTTGCTTGATCGTTCAACGAGAAGATGTGAACAAACCATATCGTTTTAGCCCAAGTCGAATGGGGAAAAACAGATCAAACGTTGTGGATCTAGCAAAACAAGAGTGCATCGAAAGGAACAAAAGCAGATTAAACGGATCTAGCGGTACGAATGTGGATCAAGCATATCTAGCAGTTTTTATTATATATTTGATTAATGAAAGTGAATGAAAATGATCTAAAATACTGTACAAATTAAAAAAAAAAATTATATAAGTATTTTTTTTGCAATCAAACAAAAAACAGATTCATATAGATTATGTAATCTAAATTGGGAACTCAACATTCATATGAATGACGAAAACAATTGCTGTCTAACACCTCGTGCTAGACAATTCGTCCTTGAATTCTCCGTCCTAGGTATATGAATGATTTGTGAATTATGAAAATTTCTTTGCAAATTCTTGATATCCTCCAGATAACTTGCAAAAGTTGGCCACTCCTCTGGTTCCAATATCATCTTCATCAACTGAGTACAATCCGTTGCAAACGTAACCTGAAACTGTCTTAGGTTTCTCATACATTCCATCGTCCAAATCAAAGCTTCCACCTCTGCATGTAGAGGTGATAAACTAGCTCTTATATTCCTTGCCCCCATTAACCCCGCAAATCCCTCCAGAGTACTATACCAGTCTTGTCCCGAAAATTTATCTCCATCCTTTCAAGAAACATCTGTAAAACACCATCTTCCTAGAACTGTCGGGGACGGCCGCACATCTGCTTGTATTGGTTTTCTCATATTCAGATCTTGTGCCTCTATCCACAATATTGATTCTCTTTCTGCCACTAAAAAAGTATCTTGAGGATCCATATCTAAATTGCTAAAAGTTTTGGTATTCTTTGCTTTCCAGATATACCATAGTATATATGCAAATTGATGGACCTCCATGTATGGTTTGATCCTCCAAAATAAGTGATCCATATTTGTGAACAACGAACTCGTAGGAAAAAAAATTATTTTGGGATCTCAAAGCCCATACTTGCCTAGCTGGGGGACAATAAAAAAGAACATGGTTAATTGATTCCTCTTCATATCCACATCTATCACAACAAATATCTCCTTTCATCTCTCTTGCTTTAAGATTTTTCTTAACAGACAAACACCCTGATATAATCTGCCATAAAAAGTGCTTTAATTTCGGGGGCCATTTAACTTGCCAACAAAATGCTTTTAAAGCATCCACTGTAGGACCATAAAATTCTGGTGGTTAATCTCTGTCAGGATAGATCCGTTCAACATGTTAACCCGATTTAACTGTATATTTCCCATTCCTGGTGAAATGCCAGCCATCTCGATCGTCTGTCAGACATCTTCCTAACGGAATGCTTTCTATGATTTTAGCATCTTGGGGATCCACCAGATCTCTAATAACCTGCAAATTCCAAGTTCTCGAACCCGGGTTAATGAAAGCGTCCACTGTAAGGTCGGGTAACAAATTATGATGATTTTTGTTTGCTGGTCTCGGGCGAGTGGTTGGGAGCCAGAGGTCATTCCATACAGAAATTGAGGACCATGTTCCCACCCTTTTAATTAGTCCTTTGCTAACCAGAGATCTAGCAGATACAATACTCCTCCATCTATATGATGGAGAGTATGAGCGGATCGGATCCAGGGGTGAAGCATTCGTGAAATACCGTCCTTTAAACACTCGAGAAAACAAAGTGTTGAGTTTATTTAACATACACCATAATTGCTTTGCAAGCATTGCTGTATTAAAATCTGTAAAATCTTTGAAACCTAATCCTTCTTCCTCCTTTGGGAGACATACCTTGTCCCATGACTTCCAATGTAGCCCTTTTGTGCTTCCCCCGAGACTCTACCAAAACTGGGTCAGTGCCCTCGTCAGTTTCTTTATTGTTGCTTTTTGGAACCGATAACAGGACATTACATGATTTGGTAAAGTCGTAACCACATACTTAATCACAACCTCCTTTTCTTCTTTGGTTAAAAACTTAAACGTCCACCCATTAATTCTAGAATCGAATCAGTTTTGCACAAATCTAAAAACTTGAATCTTGGATCCCTCTAGATTCTCAGGTAAACCCAAATAAGATCTCATACCCCCTATATTTTGTATCCTTAATATATTTCTCAGCTCGTGCCTTCTGGATTCTTCAATTTTATGGCCAAATTAAATTGAGGATGTTTGAAAATTTATCAGTTGGCCCGAAATTGCCTCATACTCCTTCAAAATCCTAAGAATACATTCACACTCCTCTTTTTGAGCCTTACAGAAGAATAGACTATCATCCGTAAAGAGAAGGTGAGAAATTGATTGACATGCTCTTGCCACTTTTAGACCCGTCAATTGTTTGCTGCGCTCCGCTTTTCGAATATTAGCTATCAAAGCCTCAGTACATAAAATAAAAAGATATGGAGATAATGGATCCCCTTGTCTTAAACCTCTCTGTGGGATTATAAGTCCCCTCGGTTGACCATTTAATAAAACTTGATACTGAACCGACGAGATACATTCCATCATCAGTTTCGTCCAATGTGGGTCAAAACTGAGTTTAATAACCAATGTGGGTCAAAACTGAGTTTAATAAAATCTCATTCCACTTGATCATACGCTTTACTCATATCCGTTAATAACCATGTACTTGTTTTGGCATGATTTATTTGTCCGTAAACCATGAAACATTTTCTAAGCAATATGAATAAGTCCTGGAAGAGAAATTTTTAACCTCTCACATAGAACCTTCGAAATAATCTTTACTCAAAGTATCTAATTTTAAAATTAAGTTTTATAAATTTTACTCAAAATATAATAGAAAATTATTTTAAATATACATATATAAATATTTAAGTGATATATATATATATATATATCTAACTTTGGATGATTTGAAATTAATTATATTTTGATAAAATAGTATAACAGATTAAGAGTAAATATTAACCAACTTCTTAAATTTAAAATATTATAAATCTGAAAATAACAAATTGTTAAGAAACTCAAATATAATTATTATGTGTGAGATTCAAAATTATAATATATAATTTTGATGATTTATGAATAATTATAATTTAAGATAAAATAGCATAATATTTTAAAACCGTAATATTAAATAACAATTTGATTTTTAATATTTTAAATAAATTTCAAAGATAATCACCCATTTAAATAGTATTAAATTAATTTAATATATAATCACTTTGAGCTTTAAAATTGTATACATATATGTGAATACATATACATATATATTTCTATTTATATAAATTTGGATGATCTGATAAATATAATTTTGGGTAAAATATTATAATTTTTAGTTTTAATATTAACTAATACATCAATTCAAAAATATTTCCTAAAAAGAACATAAGAAAAAAAATATAATGTCAAATAATAATACATTATAGTTATTAAAAATTTTCAAAATGTAAAACAATATAAATCAATATATGCTTAGTATTATATGTAAAATAACTTAAATGACAGTTGTTAAAAATGATATTAAATTAAAGATACACATGATAAATATGGTGTAAATACAAAACAAAATGTTGTTTAATGAATCTAAGATTTACAACATAAAAACTATAATATTATGGTTACATATGTTACAAAAGGCTTTATCATAAAAATATGAAAATAAATAAATAAAAGTAAAAAAACTTTCATAAGTAAAAGTAGAGGAAATACTCACTTTGTCATGTGTTCTATAAACTAAGTGGTTCCTCAACGTTTTTTAACAAAAAGGCCAAAAGATTAGATCACTTGTGTTTTTTCCACTTTTCTCAATTCATTTGCAAAGTTTCATGAATGAGAAAAAATGATGGATGCTCTACTTTGGTGTAGGAACCATTTTTTTGCTCCACTTTCCATTCCAAGCCTTAGATTATCGTGATTGTATAATTATATATTAATATAAAACAATGATAAGATAAGTTAATGTTTACATGTGACAGAAATTGTCAACTTCAGATGTGACAGAAATTGTCAAACATTGATATCATATGAAAGAAAACGTGAAGCACATACTATATCTCATAGAGGAAAACGTTTTTTTGGACCATTTCTCGATTAGAAAGAAAACGTGAAGCATAATGTATATCTCGTATGACAACTTCACCTTTGTTGTATTAAATAAATAGTTAGATTCTGAAGGGAAAGTATCATTTAAAATGCAGTTATAATTTACCTGAGTTAATAGTTACTATCCAATCGGTCAAAGCACAAGAAATACTATTTTTCAGAAGATGAGATCTGGCTTTTATACAATTCTTGAGCCAAGTTCCCAAAAACTACTTCATTCAACACCAAAACACAATAATAGTTAGTCATATATATTAGTATCATTTAAATTAAATTATATGCCATATAAAATACATAAATATTTAAATTTTATTTGCATTGAAATATTTATATATCAATTTAATAATAAGAAGTCTCATTTAACAGATAGCCATATTAAATATATACCATATATCTATGTTAATATCATTCTAAATTAATTATATATCATAAAAATAGATAAAATGATTATGTAAATTTACTTACCATGAAACGATTGTAAACAAATAACAATGCTTATTTTTATTTATGTGACATCAACTTAATTATATATGTAATAGTTACTAGCTGGTCAATTATTTGATATATATTTATTATTTTATAATATGTAAAAAATGTACATAAATAAAATACACAAATTTTAATGATCATCCCATGCCAAACGCAGAACATAAACTAAGTGTCTGGTTTTGGACAAAAAAAAACCTAAGTGTCTGGTATTGAGTGTAATAAAGATCCATTTGCAAAAAAAAAAAAAAAAAAAAATTAATGACTGGTATTATAATGATTAAGAGCATAAAAACACAGAGGGCAGTAAGGAAGATTCCTCAACTAATTATACAAGTATATGAATATTCAGATGGTTAAAATTTAATATGTTAGGAAGGGATCTCGATTTATTATATATCGATTCATTATATAGAGACTATTTAAAAGGTTAATTTTCTTGAGAAGAATCAATTATTTAAACATAATACTTAACTCTCAATCAAATATATGAAATGAGTATCCGTGTCTACCAAATTTTTGAGGAATATTCGGGTGATCTAATTGATTTTGAAACATATATGATATTTTGGTCTTGAAAAACATTCACAATAAACAATAAAATAATATATGAACTGATGAAACCTAAACTCTAAACCTAAAATAGTAAAAACATATATTTTAAACCCTTACATTCATTTCACAGAACAGGTCACTTTTACATTGGAATTACATCATATAAAAAGTTGTTCAACAAACAACACATTATACTTAAACCATATCTTCTAAACTATTAAAATACGAGTACAAATTTGAAATAACCCTAAGACTTACACAATATTTACAATCTGCTACCACTGTAGTAATTAATAAATCTTATATTAAGTATCACTTGTATTTTTGTAATTTAATAACTTACTTCATAACTAGATCATAAACTAAAATAACTAATTAATTACAGTTCAGTGTAAATGATAAACTACCTAATCCTAATTTTTAGTATATATTGTCTCTTTCAAATACAAAATTATAAAACATACTAGAACAAATTGATTTTTTAAACTCATTAATTTAAAACCTAAATTTTCAATAATTAATTAATATAGATACGAAAAAACAATTAATGTTTTATTGAAAAAACCATAAAAATATGACAAAATCGAATCAGATATATTAATGTTATATTATTATTATTAACTAATTAATAAGATGAAAAAACTAATTAATAAACATAACTAAACAAACATAAAGCCCACTAAAATGGTTTTGATATCCATTTACCAAATTTATAACATAACATTGTTTAAAAATTATATAGTCATATTTTCCATGAATTATTAATAATAAATAAAAAACAAAAGTAACATAAAAGTATCATTTCTATAATATATAAATCAATTGTAAATTTGTATAGATAATATATATATATATATATTCATATAAATAATAGTCTAACATAAATTTAGTGTATAGCACCATACTTAAAATAGTATCTAAAAATATTATTATAAATTATCATAAAATTTTGATCTATAGAAACTAAAATTACATTAGTGCAGATGAAATAATCATATTTTAAAAAAATATGATGATACAATTGATTATTTACAAGACAAAAATATAATTATTTAATATATATTATAAAAATTATTGTAATATATATTAAATATTAGAGGATAACAATCCATTGAGTTTTGATCAGAATAACCACACTTTAGATTAAGACAAACCGAAATTGAGAATACGGTAATTAAAGAAAAATGGTTAAAAGAAACTAATTCCACATTATCCATGTTAACAAGTTTAGAAATACTTAACAAGTCACATATGACTGGATCATCTTTAATCCCAAACATTAAAAATTAGCTGAATTCCCATAGAGAACTAATGAACCATTCAATTATAATGTTTTTAGTTAAACGTGTTTTCAATTAATAATATAATTTATTATTTAATAAAATCATTTTTCATCATTTTTCTTCTTGAAAGCTTTTTGGTAAACAAATAAATAAAAAAAGTCATCATAATTTGTTTATAATTTACAGTTTGTATGGTGGCACTATTCTGATGTTTATAATATAGCAGAAACTACAACTTTGAAAATTTAACCAAAAGTTGAATGGGACAAATTTATTTTCAATATTATATCTTTAGCTTTAAAAATAATTTATGACGTCAAAAATTATTCTGGTACAGAATGCTCACTATATCGAAGCTTTTTGGATCAGAGAATATGCGTATCTTCAGAGTCGCTTGCCATCACCATTCAAACAAGCAGGCTCTTTGGAAATCACATGGTTTCCTCCTCTTCATCTTCTTCCCTAGTACCTATATCGTTACCGTCATCTGTCTGAAAGAATGCTGTCTTCCATGGCGGTTCCTATTAATGGGTTTTCTTTAAACCTTCAGAAACCACACCTTATCACTGTCTTGAGGAGCAGAGTTGTTTATGGTGCTGCAGAAAGCTTATCGTTCACGCGTCTCTTCAAGCCTTTTTCTAACAGGTTTGATAGATCATGTTCTGTTTGTGGAATTTCGGCACTCATTTTGATTGAATTTTCCTATCAACTTTATGTTCTTACCGTTTCAGGATTAGAGTAAGAAGCTTCCAGAAAGAAGATGGCTCTGAAGATGAGAAACCAACCGTAGATGAAATGCTTAAGAGCGAAAGCACTGAAAAGAAGGGAGTCTCATTCATAGCAAAGTTAGGTATTGGGTTAGGATTGGCTCTGACTATTACAGTAATATGTGTAACCTTGAAAGGCTCTGCTGCTAGTGGTGGTGGTGCACCTTTTGAGGTTAAGAGTCTGGCCAAAGCTTCTTCATCATCATCTTCAGTTGGTTTTACATTCAACGCGTTTGGAAACAGATTCGTAATTCCAGCAAACGCACCCGGGTAATGAATGTAAACAGTTTAAGCTACCAAAACTAGGTGAAGTATATTAGATTGTAGTACTCCTTTTAGCTGTTTCAGTGTATTTCTTTCTACAGATGGGTTTACTTTTGGTTGCTGATGGCGGCTGGATTCGGGCTTTTTATCAGCGAAGAGGCGCTAAATATTTGGGTATAATGTGGTGTTACTTCTGTTTGCTAAACAGATTTCATTTTTGATGAAATGTTTTGAGAGCAGGTTGGGATAACATTGGCTCGAATGTTAACTCTGGATGGGACGTGGCAATCTTTTGCTGAGTCTTTCTCTCGGAATGCTCCTTATATAATGTCTACTGTGTCTTGGGTTTACTGGTAAAGATGCAATATTCTCTTGTTGAAAACAACATAATAGCTTCCATGGTTTCTTCTTTGATGTTTGTTTTGCTGGCAACTTGTGAAAGGGGAGTTTGTATAAGCGATATGATACCGTTTTACCTAGGGAAGCTCTTCAGAGAAAGTGGAGCATCAGATGATGTTTGTTCAAAGGTTACTTCCCTTAGGTGAAATCCACTTTTGTTATTATCCGGTAAAATTTTGTATCCCAAAAGATTGATTATCTTTTTTTCCAACATTTGGATATAAAGATGGGTATAGGTAAAGAGAAAGCGATGAGCATTACCCAGGCCGTCCAAAAATATGGAAACCTCTCAGGTTTTGGTAAGTTTACAAACTGAACTGAATGCAGTGGAATGATTTTCTTGAATGTTATGTATTATACTTATCTCTTTGGTTCTATGAATTTGAAATGCAGTGGAAAGATTTTCGCTGGGAGTGAGGAATCCTACAGCATTCTTTGCCGGGGCACTTGTAATTCTGATTCAATGTCATGTGTAGCAATTTTTGTTAATCAAATCTATTAACATGATCCTCCTTACAGGGAATATCTCCAGAATGTTTCTTTGCAGGAGTTTGCTGCGGTGGTTTGATTACTCTTCCAATTCAGGTGTGTCTTTCTTTTCATTATATTCGACACAATGTGACACCATAAGACTAACTAGAATGTCCAAATATTTCAGCTTGTGATTGGATTTCTTCTTCGAGAACGCCCTATGTTTGCTATTGCAACAGTAGCAACAGTAGTGGTGAGTATATATAGAGAGAGACAAACAGAGGTGTGAATAGCTTTGATGAGCCTTTTGACACAAGTTTTGGTTCCATCTTTTGTGCAGGGAATATGGACAATCTTCCCGTACATGGTGGCTGCAGCCACGGCTTTGTATCTCTATATTCGCAGTCGCTACTCACCTAAGACTTAGCTGTCCACATTACTTAAATAAAGTATAGATAGATACAGAGACAGAAAGATGTAAGATCTCACATCAAAAGTGCATGTACACTACTCAGCAATCCCAAACAAATATATATACGTATAGAGTAGTAATATCTTGAAACAAGTTTCACTTAAAACTAATATGTTCCTAGAACAAACTGTTGTCTTATTGTTTCTTTTAAAGTAATATACAAATCTGTTTTTTAAAAATCGGACGAGAGTATTATACAACATGTTTGTGAATATGCACACGTTTAAAAAGAATCGTATATGCTTTCTTTACCTGCGAAGACCAAAGATGGGAGTTTGAGCAGAAAAGTCTGTCTCTTCAACAGTAATATCTCTAACACTTTTGATTGCGAATATTGTTTTTTTCTATAACTTATTGTTTACTAGAGTGATCATCATCTTCAATATCCCAAGTTAAATCCTCTTCTTCCTCTGCTACACTGACCCGTCTTCTTCGCCAACCAGATTTCTCCTCACTACTCTTGATCTCATCGCTTCTCATAACAACATCTTCCATCTGATCCCACCCAATATCTCCTACCTCAGGCAAAGATGGCTGCGTAGAAATCACCGAGATATCACTATCCTTAGACGACACTTCCCTACTCTCCACCTTCTCCTCACTTACTTCTCCGCGTTCCTCCGCTTCAGTTTCATCATCTCCCTCATCATCATCATCATCAAGATCCCAGCTCAAATCCTCCTCCTCTTCACCAGATATAGCTCTCTTCACAAGCTTAACTCTAGCCTCCTCAACTTCCTCAAGCTTATGCACTTTATAGTAATACCTCCTCCAGAAAGTCTCGGCATCAACTTCCACAGGCACAACCTTCACGTACATCTCTTTCACAGCTCTGTTTCCACTGATCAAATCAGCAATCACCTCTCCTCTCTCCTCCAGCTTAAACCCTAAACTCCATTTCTCGAATTCCCCTAAATCATCAGGCTCTCTAACATAAGTGGATTCATCAGATTGAATCGCAAGCAACTGCATCTCGAATCGACTATAGGGTTTTTCCACAGATAAGTATCCACGATCACCACCGGACGAGTCTAGATGGTGTGAGGACGACGAAGAAGAAGAAGATGAGAGGAGAGAGTCCTTACCACGAGAAACGATCTTAGCCGTCGATTTCCACACGGTGGCGCCGATGTCGTCGATCGCCTGGCCGACCGATTCGAGCGACTCTTGAGCGACGGAGGCGCCGACGTCGAGAGAGCCGGGTAAGTCCTTGACGGCGCGGGAGGCCACTCGTCGGATCGCGGAGCTTTCTTTCTTCAATTCGGATCCGAATTCCTCGAGTTCGCGGCGGTAGGATCCGATTACGGATTCGGATTTGGTTGCTAGGGTTTTGATTAAATTGCCGAAGCTCCATGAGGAAGAAGAAGTTGCGGTATCGTCGAGGGGAGTTTGAGTGGGTTCTGGTGAATCAGGGAGAACTGATTTGAAGAGATCCATAGGTAGGAGAAGATGAAGGTAGGTGGTTTTGATTGTTGAAGTTGAGTTTTGTACGAATTGTCTGAGAATATTCGATGTTTTGCTCGCCCGTAAACAAATGAACCAGTTGTCGTTATTTGTTACTTGTTACGGTTCCGATCGCAAGTAATAGAGAAACCGATGTCTGTCGGTGCAGTAAGAACGACGCATTGTTTTTTTTTTCGGTCAATGTCTTAAAAAAAAAAATTAAGTCGGAAGACTAGTACAGGGGATAAAATGTTACGAGGTCTAAAACTCAATCACTGGAAAAGAGAAACAATTACACCATATCCGTAAAGAAAACCAAATATTTAAAAAAGAATTTCCGAATTTCATAAAGAAAATTCGTTATAAGAATTTCGAAAAAAAATATTTAAAAAATCGAATTTGAAAACATATAATTTAAAGCTATAATTATATACTCTCTTTATTTCAATTTACTTGATGTTTTAGAGAAATTTTGTTGTTTCATAATAGATGAAGTTTGCACAAATCTATATACTTAACTTTAAAAAAAACTGTGTAACCATGAAATTTTACTATTTATATTTGTGATTAAATAAATTAGTTTTAAATTGTAGTTTAGTAATTTTTTAATAAAATTAGTTTTCCTAAATATTTGTGCATTTGAGTAAAACATCAAATAAATTGAAACAAATGAAGTATATATAGTAAAGCAAGAGATGTTTTTTTTTTTGTTTTTTAGTAAAGTTAAAATATCTTTTGCTCATTTTTCTCTTGGAAAGTTTTCTGGTGACCAAAACTTAAAAATATTGGAAATTTCACTTTGCCAGTTACAAACTTAATAGTTACCCAGTTCACCAATTTTCAATAAAAAAAATTCAGGTTTGAGTTATGGAAAGCAATTAGATTCTGGTTAATTTTGGTTTAGTGAGGAAATAATTTCCAAGGGAGCAGAAGAGTTTTGCTGTTAATATGTTCGTAAAAGGAGAAAACAAAAGGGCCCAAAAGAGGCACAAGGCCCAGTACTGAGAGCGAGCGTGATTCGCATAGTTGCATCGAAGAGAAAAGAGAAGGAGCAGCGAGAACAAAAAATTATCTGCGAGAGTGGGAAACAGAAATTGAAAGGCAAAACAATTTGGCCGTTCAACGTGATTCTTTGTCTGAAAGAAATTTCGTTTTCGTCTTCGATTCGAAACCGAGGAGAAAATTGCGATTGCAGCAGCCCCTTAGGAAGAAATTTTTAATTTTTCGTGCCCTAATTTCTTGCGTTTGCGTTTTCAAACGTCCAATTTCAGGTGACCCTTTGCTCAATTCCCTAATTTGACATTTTCTCGTACGTCTCCTGTTTTTGTCTACTCGCAAATTCGATTCCTACTTATGTATTACTACTACTGGGTGCTACTTGTATATGTAGCTGTAGCTTGTTTTCATTTAAACACATAGTAAAAGGTGTGATGAATGCAAGTGTGTGTTTCAGGAGATATCTCTTGTAGTAAATGCCGAGGTTGATCCCATGGAAGGAGGAGGACTTAGCGACACTGGAGCACCAGCAGCACCAGCAGCCATTCAGAAGGCTCAAGCCGACCTAAGGTATATTTATATTGCAATTGTGTGTTTTCTTTTTGCGTTTCTATTGAAGTATATGAAAAAAAAAAACACTTGGGTTTCAACAAACAGGGTGGAGTACAATGTCCGAGAGGAAAGGAGGAGAGAACTGGAGTTTCTGGAGAATGTATTATGCATTTTACTTTTATTTTTCATTATTTATCTTTCTTTCTTTCTTTTTTGGAGTGTCTTTTAATTATGATTCTCTTCTCTTTGTATAATAGGGTGGCAATCCTTTGGATTTCAAGTTTGGTTATGCGACTTCTCAAAGCCTCCAATCTACATCCCTCACTGATAAGCAGCAAGCAGTAAAGAGGTATTTATTTCTTTTCTTCTTTTTTTTTTCTTCCCGGTTTCATGGATCAAAGTCATGATTCTTTTTCCTATTTTCACATAACAGCGGAGTCCTTCTCCGGACTGCATCACCACCTGGTGATTCAGTGGAGAGTAGTGGTAGACCTGAACCCAACACAGCTGATAATCTCTTACTCTTTGATTCTGATAATAACAAGTCACTTGAAGGAGATAAATATCCTAATAAGAGGAGCAGAACTTCTGAGTTCAAAGTGAATCATTCCCGGGGTAAAAAGGAAACCGAAGATTCCGCCATTTTTCGCCCGTATGCTCGTAGAAACCGATCTAAGATAAACCGTGATCCAGCAGCACGGGCAAGCTCTACTGAGTTAGTTCAGAGTCGTGGTGGTGGTGGTGGTCTTGCAGCATCTCTCTCAGTTCGCAAAGAGTCTCTGGATGTTAAGGGTTCTGATTCCGAAGCAGGCAATCATAAGACTAGGCAAGTAACGTCCAGTGTTAATAATACCCTTTCAGAGGATGTAGTAGTCCCAGGAAACGTGTTTAAAGCAGAAGATGATGAAATGGTTGAACGAGAAAGCACTGCCGCTGCTGCTGCAACAGGAAACAGTCCAGTTGATGAGAAGGTAGATGTCGCTTGTAGAGAGACTGATCTTACTGGAGTTAAAGCACATGCTGTCTCTGCTAGTACGGTAATGGATTCTCTCGGTGCTGTAGTGACTGGTTGCCAGGAAACTAGCTCTGGCCAGTTGAATGGCCTTAAGGATCCCACAAGAGAGAAAGAATGCGCAAAAGATAGCGCAGCTGTAGAGGCTAAACGGTTAGATCGAGAATCCTCTCATGCCAACGACGTTGAAGTAGATGTACAGACTAAAGTAGATCTCCATAGAGTGGACATATCTGACTCCAACAGTATGCCTATGCAGAATGTTTCAAGAGTAGAGGAGATACTGGATCCCACAGTTCCAAAGAGCGACGAGGCTGGTGAATCTACCATCATTATTAGTGAGCAAATATCTGGGCATCAAAGCCAATCAGAATCGCTCAAAGTCGAAAATCAAGATGATCTAAGTACAGTGGAGCTGCATAATGAAAATAAATGTTCTGAAACTGAGAGCAAACAACAAGATGGATTGGACATACCGCAGAATGATGTTAAAGTTACTAGTGGATTAGCTGACGCTTCGGACAGCTCTTTGTGTCCTATAACGTCTCAGGCAGCTACAGAAACCAGTCCTTGCAGAGCTAACAAAAACGTATTGCCGGACCCTGGCATTACAGCACTAGAAGACCAGCATAGTTTAGACGATAGCTCAAGAAAGGCAGATACTTTGATGGAGGACTCTATCCTTGAAGAGGCTCGAATTATAAAGGTTCTCTTTTTCAACTTGGCTTGGTGATCTCTCAACCTGCCAAGCTTTGGAACAAGTTCTAGTTACTTTTTTTTTATCCATTTATCTTGTATGTCTGACATGCTACACTAACAGGAAAAGAGACAGAGGATTGCTGAATCATCTTTTGGTACCTTACCAGCGGAGGTTCGTCCGAGATCTCAATGGGACTTTGTCCTAGAAGAAATGGCATGGCTTGCAAATGATTTTGCGCAGGTGCGGTGTACTTGATCTTTCTGATTTGATTTTATCAAATCAAATGAAAATTATGCCTTTTATGGACTGCCATACTGGTTATTACTAAGAACATATATATGGGTACTCCTCTGTATGAAATGGTGTCAGCCTTTCTGTTACCGGAACATTTATAACTACGTCGAGATATTGCAGTTCTGTTGAACTCACTTTTACTTCTTGAATTTAGGAGCGTCTTTGGAAGATGACTGCTGCCATGCAGATTTGCCATCGAGCTGCTTTTACCTCTCAGCTGAAATTTGAGGAACGGATGCAGCACAGAAATCTGAAAAGATTAGCTTCAACCTTTGCTAATGCTGTCTTGCAGTTCTGGAATTCTGTGGAGGTCCTTAGGGAGCATGAGGAGACAAGCTTGGGAACTAATACGGTATACGACTGCCTCTCACATCTGTCTTATGTTTTCTAAGACAAGGATAGCTCTATGGATTTTCTTTTTTTGGCGCGTGCACACACATATTCTTTGTATATTCGCCTCTGACTGCGACATTGGATTACTCTCATTTTCTTTGCATAGTCTTCCATCTTGAAGTCTAAGAGCTTGCTCTGGTTTTGTTGCTCTTTTATCACACTGTTGATCATTCCTTTTTGGATCATATGCAGGAGACAGAGAAGGAATTGAAGTCCGATAGTGGCCACAAATGTTCAGCTTCTGGTGTCAAAGAATATGCACGCAGATTTTTGAAGTCTATGAAGTCTTCTACCCCCCATTTGCAAGCAGCAGCACCGTCGACACCTGAGCATATGTGTGACCCTGGCATAGCGGAGACATCTTGGGATGATCAGCTTACAGAAGTATGAAATTAGTCATTTGTTTCTCTGCAGCCTTTCCATTGAATACTAACTTTTGGATAACTCTATAACGTTGAAACTGATCTTTTTCATGTGCAGGAAAGCTTATTTTATTCAGTTCCATCTGGTGCAATGGAGACCTACCGAGGGTCCATTGAATCTCAGCTTGTCTTGTGTGAGGTATGTGAGAGTATTTAGTGCTAGGAGCTCTGATCAGGACCTTACTTGGATGTTGCATATATATATATATGTTTGAATTTCTGAAGATATCTAACAACATTATCCGTCTCAGAAATCCGGAAGTAGCATGCAAGAGGAGGTTGAGACATCAGCATATGATCCGGCAGAAGGTATGCAGAATATATTTAGGTGAGCTCCACCTACTGGATAAACCGATACTGATATATATTATTTTCAACTATAGATACAGGATACAATGGTTATGATGAGGATGACGAAGAAACGAGTAGCTATTATATGCCTGGGCCTCATAGATATAAGAAATCAAATAATTTAACCCACAAAAAAAGAAAGAACTCGATGAGGTATCATTCTGGCCGGTCATATGATCATGGGGCTGATTTGCCACACGGTAGCTACACTGGTGGCTCCAACCCATTGATGGACAAAAGGCCTGCCAGTAATCTCAATGTTGGTTCAGTTTTAATGAAGCGAATTCGCACTGCTTCCAGGCATAGGATTGTCAGTGGGGACACTAGTTCTTTTCAGGATGAGCAAAGTAGTTTGAATGGTGGATCTGCCGTTCAAAAAGGCACAGAAGTTGAATCTAGTCGTAATTTTGAGAAGCAGCTACCTTATGACATGGCTGAAACATCAGGAAAACCTAAGAAAAAGGTTCATCTGGTTTGCACTATGTTTCGACATATATCTTGCTTGATTTTCATTGATTATATTTTATTAATTCTCGCACTTGGTAACTTGCAATCTTCATTTTTACAGGGCTCTGCATATGAACAATCCTGGCATCTTGATTCAATGGTCCATGGTGAACAGGTAATATTTCTGGTAAAGGATCTTGAAAGTTAGTGTCAAGAAATGGCGTAAAGCGCCACATATGTTTTAGCAGTGTCAGTTTCTCATCGAAATGATACATGTGATATATGTTGGGCTGTTTGAAGCCTTTGAGAATAAGCTTTAATACTTGGCTTCTCGTTCTTGTTTCCTTATTGTCATCTTAGAGTCGTAGTTAATTGACAGTAATCTTACTTGAAATGGCAATCTTTATCTTACTGTGTAGGTAATTGTAATTGATTTACTATAAAGAATTTAATGTGTTCTTATTTTGGCAGGAGCACCGGAAGAAGAGACAGGAGAATCAATTCAATATGAATGGTATCAGTCAAGTACCCGCTTTTAACTTTTTGTTGCATGACTGCATGAGTTTGTTCATTAGCTGTCAGGTCTAACTGGGGGAAGCCTAAGATTCACCTGGTAGCTAGAGTATCATTACTTTAGGAGCCGTTGCTCATTATTGTTTAATTGTTCAGTTTTTTCATCATTAAACTAAGTGAATGTTCTTCGTACGGAATAATTCTACAGCTTCTGGGATTACTTGGTTACAATATCACATGCATGTATCGCTCTTTTAGTCAGAATGCTTCTTTTTAACGAGTTGAGATCTCGATGACATTTTTTTTTGTATTTTGTAAGGTCTATATGGTTCACATAAGAAGCAAAAGACTGCCAAACAATCACTGGAGAATAATTTCCATAGTATTCCTTCTCCGGCGGCTTCTCAGATGAGCAATATGTCCAACCCCAATAAATTTCTTAAGTTCATTGGGGGTCGGGACAAGGGCAAAAAATTAAAAGGCTTAAAGGTACATGCTCCGTTTATTTTCTCACTCCCTTACCATCTTGTTTTTCTCTCTAAGATATGTCTTGAAATTAGAAACTTTGTTTATGCAGATTTCTTCTGGTCAACAGGGATCTGAAAATCCATGGACACTATTTGAGGACCAGGTTACTATTTGTTATCTCTGTTGAATATATAAAGATTGCAGGTTGCGTTTTTCATGTCTGAAATTTTGTTTTCCACTATGTAGGCGCTTGTTGTCCTGGTGCATGACATGGGCCCTAACTGGGAGCTCATTACTGATGCTTTGAAAAGCACTCTTAAAATTAAGGTAAGAGTGTGCTTGTTCTGAAAGTTCTTAAGATGTTATAGTGTTAAGATAACATTGGGTTTTTGACATAAAAAATATGATGACATTTGGTTAGTAGATGTTTTTTTTTTCCACTTATCCATCGTGCTGGAAAAGTTGTTTGAGTGCCTTTTTTACGTTAACTATACAGCGTATATATCGTCATCCAAGTGATTGCAAGGAGCGGCATAGGATTCTAATGGACAAAACTGGTGGTGATGGGGCTGATAGTGCTGAAGACTCAGGAAATTCTCAGGCTTATCCATCCACTTTGCCTGGCATCCCAAAGGTTTTCAGTTTGCCTGAGACTTTGTATTAAAGCTTCCCGTATGTTTAGTTTAACCTGTGGTTTCCCTGGAATTGTTTGTTATCAGGGAAGTGCGAGACAGTTGTTTCAACGCTTGCAAGGGCCGGTGGAAGAAGATACACTGAAGTCCCACTTTGAGACGATATGTTCGATTGGGAAGAAGTTTCATCAAAGATTCATACAGGTCCGTTCACCCAGTGGTTACCTTTTTCTTAGAAAACTTGTTTTTATGCTGGTTATTCAACCACAATCGTTGCCCCCTGTATGCCAATTTGGAGTCCTTCGCATGTAGAAATTCGGAGGGGGTTTATAGAATTATGTAGAGGTTATTGTTCCCGGGCGTGTCATTAGTGCTATTATGGTCTTTAGCACACCAAATCTTGTTTGCCAGTGTTTTAATGGAGCTGCTAACTTGTTTTGGGTGTCGATTTTGGACATCTGTTGCCCTTGCTTTTTCCTCATTGGCAGAATTTATGCTGAGAAAGGCATCTCGTCTCACTTTTTGTTTGACGTAACTCTCTTCATCTATCAATTCATAGATAAAATACTAGGAATTGCTACAATATTCAGGACGACGTATAAGAGTGAATATTAAAACAATAATGGTCCTGATTCTGTTCCTTCTTGCTGCTTCTGTATGTTTGGTGTCGCTTCATCTATCTTCAAGAAGGATTGTCGGGAACCTAAGCAGATAGTACCTGTTCACAACTCTCAAGTTATGGCTCTTTCTCATGTATTTCCAAATAATCTAAATGGAAGTGTCCTCACGTAAGTTTTGGTATTTCTCAAGATTTATATATCTCCTGATTACTAAATTTTCCACTTCTCTAATATCTCGCTTCTCTCCGGATGAAGGCCCCTTGATCTCTGTGATACATCGGCGTCAGGTGAAGATGTATTTTCACTTGAAAATTCAGGTCTTCCAATGCTCCCGGTGTTACCAGTGGTTCCTGCATCTGAAGCAAATCCCTCTAGCAACAACTTGTCAATCACATCTAGCCCAACCAGTGCGTCGGCAAGGTATTTTTCATGAATTCATACAGTTCTGGTTCTCAGCTCAAAAAATCACAGGTTATTTCAACGTCAATGATTGACTTTTTTTCTGTTTATTTCTGGGATGATAGATTCAGTAGTCCTAGAGGATCGTTGCCACCAGAGGAACAACACCGAATCCAACAACATAATCAGACGTCATCCGGTAGAAACCGGCAGCAGCATTCTTTATCAACTCCAGCAGCTGTCTCAGGACCTGATGCTGGGCCGCGCCCACCTGGTGGAAATGCTGTGGGTGTAAATGGAACCCATAGGAGCTCACCGTTGTCAAGGCCTGGCTTTCAAGGGGGGAGCTCATTGGCAGTGCCAAACAGTGGCAGCATGCTTTCCTCTGGGATGGGAGGAATTTCAAATACTGGAAATATTAAATCTGTAGGAAACTCTACATTAAGGCCCCGTGGAGCCATGCAGCATATGATGCGGGTAAACATCTTTTTCTTTGTTTTTTTGTCTAATTTTGACTGACTAATTGCCGTTTTGCGCCAGTTTGTGAACAATTCATCTGATTTTGAATGAGTTTCGGATGCAGGGTGGCAAAGGGAATGGTCTGGGGATTCCGGCTTTGAGTTCTGGATTTACCAATCAAACAATTCCCTCAGTTCAGGCATATCCAGGCCATCTTTCCCAGCAGCATCAGCTGTCGCAACAGCCGCATGTTCTTGGCAACGCACTTACTCATAATCTCCAGAGTCCTAATCGTGCAGCTGGGACACAGCATCAAGCGTTTGCTGCTATTCGTCAAAGGCAAATGGCTCAGCGATATTTGCAGCAGCAGCAACAGTTTCCAGCAGCCGGTGCTATGCCTCCACATGCACTATCATCACGACCTCAAGTTACTCCTGTATCTTCTCCAAAAAACAGTCCTCAATCGCAACCACTTACTTCGTGTCAGCCATTATCGACGCCTCCGTCGTCAAATATGACAGCAATTGGACATCAGCAACCTCTGAAACCGCAGTTGCCGGTTCATGGTCTGGGTAGGAATCCTCAGTCTGGTGCTTCAAAAGTAAACAATCAAGCTGGAAAACAGCGGCAGCGACAACCCCAGCAGCAACCTGGAAAACAACATCCACACCAACGGCAACCAACTCCTGGTCAGCAGCAAAATAAACCCTTGAAAGGAGGAAACATCATGCATCAGAGTATCTCTGTTGATTCCTCGCACTTGAATGGTTCAACTATGTCCCCTGGTGTACCGGGTACTGAAAAAGTAGAGGCGACAGTTAAAGCTGTACCTAGTCAGCCATCCAACCTAGTGACTGCAGTGAACACATATACAGAGTCTAAACCACTGAATCCTCCACAATGTTCAAGTACTTCCCCAAAGCAGCCAAAAACATCTCCCGCTTCTTTACCTCCTTTGGCCCATCATGATCAGAGGCAATTGCATTCAGATAATATCATCCAAGGAGAGAAATCAGCAGTGGTTCCAGGCAACATCTTATCTACCTCTAGTCCGTCTGTTACACCAGCAGTTGCACAACCAAACCATCAAGATTTGCTGCTGCACCAAAAGCAGGGCAGTCAGCCGCAACTAGCGTCTCATAAAACAGTTCATCAAAGTCACGGCTTATCTAAGCAGTCCGAGGCTGATGATTCCCCACGCGACCCACAGTCTGTCATCAATACCACCGAAACAGCTAGTATTGGTATTACAGAGGGTGCGCCTCAGGCGAGTATTAGTTCGGTACCCACGGCTACAGTTGGTTCTACTGCTGTCCATTCTCCTCCAAATGAATTGGACTTACCATCGTGTGATTCCTCGGAGGAGACCGGTGTTTCTAAACTAAGCGGTTCTATTACAAATTCATCCGGGAGGGACCCAGTAACAGATGTGGCACAAGAATTAGGCATTTCGGGTCATGACGACAAGGCTGTAACAGAAAGACAACAGCAACAGCTACGGCAATCTCCACCTTTAGTAGAAAGGACACCGCAGTTATCAGAGCAGTTGCTTGTTCAGAATCAAAAACATATTCCTTCTGAACAGCAGAAGCAGCAGCCTTATCTTAAGACGCTGGAATTAGAAGCGATCCATGAAAAGCCAACTCTCAGGCCTCCTGACACCAAAGTGGAATGAGAGATGAACCTAGAATATCAAGCGGTTGAGATCCTGCGAGGGTTACGTTTGCTCAACCTACAGTGTACAGGTTCCAACTTATCTAATATCTAATGGTAAAATCTTGCATTGACTACAATGCTTAAAAAATATTCTTAGATTGAGTAAGAGAAACTAACTGAGATAAGTGTATGCTTAACTTTGCAGATGCAGTTTGCTAATTCAGAAATGGCACGGTTGATGACGTGAGAACGTTTGGATGATTCGTGCTCGTCTTTTGGCCTCTGTTTCAACACAGTGGAGGTATCTGATGGGCCCCTATATATTCTTCCAAATCCTAACCTAATAAAATTAATGCATCGTTGTAGTTAATCCTTCTCTTTTGGTTTGGAAGAGTAGAAACAGTTTTTTTTCTTTTTCTGGTAGAGAGTAGAAACAGCTGTAGAGAGGTTAAGTTGTGTACAAGTTTTCTCCACACCCACTTTTTGCATCCTCCATTTGGTGGTGTATATATATTAGGGTCCTTTCTGCCGTTTTTTTCTCTTTATCTTGGTCGATTTTTGCGCACCGTACTAGCGGGTATAGGTTAGAGTTTTGATGTAATGTTTGCTCAGATTCAGTGGAGAATTTGGAAGGAAGTAAAAGAAAACCATTTGTTAAGTACTTTCACAGAAAACTCTGTTTGATTATGAGCTGATGATGCATAAGTAGACGACAAATCACCTAGGAAATCATAAAAAAACATAAACATGATTAGTTTATCATAATAGTATATCAAAACAATTTGTACTAGGTGTTTTGGGCATAATTTTTTTAATACTTATTAGCTATTAGTTTAAAAATTAAATTAAATTAAACAAAACATTGAATTTATAACAATTTTTACTATTTCAATTTCTTAATTTTTAACTTCTATAGATTTAAAGACATGTCACAACTTGGTTCAACAACTGAAGATGTGGCAGTTTGAGAAGGGAGTAAAATCTTATATTATATATACATTTTCCGTTTTTGGGACAATAACTTTAGTGGTTAGTATAAAGTATAATTGATGATTTTAAAGTTTTAGAATTAAAAGATAGTTCCTGCAGTCCCATCTTGTGTTCCTCGGACGAGTATGCAACATTCTTTATGCCTAAAGAGGTAGATTTTTAATCAAGTCTTGTGCTCTCTCCTCTACATGGGTACTGGGTAGTGGTCATTGCAATAGAGGTTAACATCATTCATTGTACCATATTTCTGCCAGCGTATCCATTACATGAGAGGATGTTTCTCTGCAACTTCACCGGATTTCTGAGAATTGTCTTCTTAACAATAAACAAAACTCCAAAAATATTCAACCAAAAAAGTGTTTCAAATGCTTTCTAGCAGTAACGATAATAACATAAGTTAACCATTAAAAATCAAAACAAAGTTGGAAACGCTGTTAGGGGTTTAACAAGTGAGAAAAAAAAAACAGCTTAAGACACAGAGACAAAGTCATGCATAAGACTGAAACCAGAATTGTACTGATTTATTCGAACACATGTCTCAATTGTCTTTCCATCAGACTGTGGCAGCAAGAACATGCTCGAACTCAAAAGATCTGGGGACTTTAAGCACTGCATCAGACCACTCGACGTTCCCCGAAATCTCTTCACTACTACACCTTTCCAGGGCAATCACCGTACACCAAATAGTCCTTCCCTGACAATTGCTAGAACGATCATGCCTGTCCCATAAAATCGCCATCTTTCCACCATAATCCGCCAAGCGAACATGACATGAAGTGTTACAACCAACAAGAAACTTACGCAGACCTTCCATACCCGTTATGAGTCTCCAATATCCCACCTTAGCGTCAAACCATTTTAACTTTCCGTCGTAAAATGAATAGGACACGTCATCGATCATGCAAAAAGAAGATGATCGCCCTGCCATTCCATTATCATACTGTAATTGCCATTCTTTCGAGTCGCATGTAAATGACACGGTCGTCCAAGTTTGAGTATTTGGATCGAATACCTCTACCCACTTGGCCGCGTCTTTAACCTCAATACCTCCTTTAACAAGTATCTTTCCATCAAGAACATCTGATGATGGAAACGTCCTGCCAACCTGCATGTCTGGAGCCTTGCGCCACAAGTTAGACCGGCAGTCCAGAACAGAGACGCTAGAGGAACGCACGCCGTTGATGAGTCCGCCTATTTCGTAGATATCAGAACCAACAGCGACTAAATTGCTCGACGACGTAGCATGGGGAGGAGATGTGACTGGAACCAAAAGAAAGTCACTAAGCTTCTTCTTATTCTTATTCTTAGCAGCTAGGGTTAATCTATTAGGTCTACGGCTGAGAGTAAACCATCTAGGGTTAGAGTCAGGAGAGAACCGTAAGGAGACATAGAGACAGCTCTCTGTGCGGTTTAAAAGGGAACGGGTCTTGTAAAGCTCAGGGGAAGCAAGAAGAGATCGGTAGCTTTTGCTAACGAGGGAGAGAGTCGGGTAGTACAATCTCGAGAGCCGTGCGATGCAGTTCAATAGCATATCATCAGGAAGTGACAAGTTTGCCGTCGTTAGCGGGAACGACGGCGATGGAGTAGTAAGCAAAGGCTTATTCCTCTTCTTCTTAGGGGGCGACATTGACGCACAACGAAACAAGAGCTTCCGACCTGCAAAGAACGTATCTTTAGGGATTAGCGATTTTTATTTGACGCTTTGCTTCCAAAACTGTAAAAAGGATACCTTATGTACTGTACATATATACACCATAACTCAACCGTGGGCTTAATTGAGAATTTTTTTTATTAATTTTAATTAAATTGTGCAAAATTCATCAATTTTTTAATTTGTATTGAGTGTTTACGGTAATTGCATCAATAATTGTTTTTGGTTTAACATCATTAAATAATATGAACGAAAAATTAAATACTTATACCATAAAACTGAATATTTATTTTCTAATATTTATTTATTACTTAATTTAAATAAATTATTATGAAAAGAAATAAATTAATATATTATTATACATATTAATTACATATTTTATCAATATTTTTGAAACAAATTTCCAGAAAATTATATTGATAAAATATGTAAAAAAAATTATTATTATACATATTAATTACATATTTTATCAATATATTATGTATTTTATCTATTATTCTTTTTGGTTAAATATAAAAAACAATTTTCAATGCAACAAATCATTTTATTATTGGGAAAATTGCCAAAAGTATTACATTTATAATACCAGTTTTCATGTTTACCTTAACCACATTTACTTTCATTTTTAACTAGACATTTATAACTTTATGGTAAACTAATTTAGATTTAAGATTTAGAGTTAAGAGATGGTATTTTAGAATGTGAGGTTCAGGATTTTAATAAATATATAAATAAATAACTATTTTAAAAATTAAAAAAAAAACTTAAAAGGAAGATTCAAAAATAATTTTTGAATTTTAAAAAGAAAATTTGTAAAAAAAATTCAAAAGATATATATTTTTTAAAAGAGTTCGAATTTGAAAATGTATAATTCGAAAACTATAATTTTTTATTATTGATTTTAAAAATTAATTATATTATAAATCTTTAAAAAATAATATAAGAGTTTTTTACTCTTTAAGAAAAATCTATTTTTGAAAACATCGTTTTAACGAAGATTATATGTCATTTTGTAATTTATTTACATTTTTTGTCTATATTTACATTTAGCCTCTTATCTAGACTAATTGAAAACAATGCATTTATATGTTTTGTAATGTTGGTAACATAAATATCAAACTCGTGCGGTTCCATTATATATCAAGCACAAGAAAATATAAATCAGTTGTTGTGCCTAAGTAGGATAAACAAGAAAATATAAATGAATTTTTGACAAAATAAAACTATTTTCATCTTTTCGTAAAATAAAAGCACAAAAATCGCAATTAGGACCAAAAATATTCGAAAACTGCCAATAACTGCCTAAAACGTTAAAGATGCCCAAACAAACAATGAATGTCTCGTTACTTGCAGAGGAAGAAGGAATAAAAAACTCAGCTTATATAATTGGATGAACAAATCTAGTTTATGAAAAGATACAAGTAGACAGAGAGATTAAGACCTAAGAAACGTTTTGGCATAAAGCCCAAAATTTAGACAGAAAACGAACAAAACAGACGCGACACTAGACCACCAATAATCCAGTACACCATCTAAACCCCAAAAAGGGATCTATCTGATCAGAAGACACAATAAAAACTATAAACGTGAAGCAAGAACTACTTCACTAACACTGGAGAAGCATATAAGAAAATCATCGTGAGGATTTCTTCCTCCATTGTGTTCTCCCACGATTGATCTCCTGACCATTTTCCGACAACCTCAGCATATGCAAGAACTGGCTCTCATTGTGTTGTCCTTGTAAGCTTGACGTGGCAGATCCGTTGGTCCCCCCAGTAAGCTTTGAGATGGGGTTGTCGTCAGGGATTTCAGAGGTGGTGAGTGAATCTACAATGTCATCTTGCTGGCATTCTCTTCTGTAATCTAGAGTTATAACTTGAAGCTCATGCGTATCAATGATTTCTTGAGGTATGCTCTGCCATCATTACCAGAGAAACCAAACACAAATTTAATAAAATGATAAAAAACATTTTGTGGGCTTTTACTAAGAATTTACACACACCTCAAGCACCCATCCGATGTAGGTGACGTTATTCACATGCTGGTTCATGTCCAGATCGGCTCGGCGAGGCTTAAGCCCTAGCATAGAATACCGAGCTGGATCTTCGAGTTTTGGGATTTTCTTTAAGCTGCTATTGTTCTCTTCTGGAAACGCTAGTCTACAGAGAACAACAGGTTGAGATCCCCACATGGTAGATAACTGTTTAACTAGCAATAAAAAACTAGCTATTATGATTCTTCACCTGGGTTCTCTAGGACAGAAAACCAAGTACTCGTCCCGAACTTCATCTGTAACTCTCTGAAGCCGCCTTGTATCTTGGTTCATCATCACCCACTTGCTGAGAGACATTTTGTCAAACAAAAACAAGCTCAGGTTCCAGAATATGCATAAATCAAAATAAGCGCGTATACGGGAGTTACTGTGATGCTCAGTGATTTGACTAGTATATTATTGACGGATGCTAGGGAGGAAACAAATGAATTTTATGAATATTAAGTAGCAAATAAGTTTTTTTGGGGGGAAACCTTGTAGCACGACCAATAACTTCATTGGTAGAAGAGTCCCTAAGAATCCAATCACGTCTAGTTCCAATCCTTCCTTCACTCTGGCACCATGTCTCTATCTCAACCACATCACTCCTGTTATAAAACCAAATAATAGTAAGAAGAAGAAGTTTCAAAACAAACAAAGCCTGCCTAAGATAAGAAACGAAAGAAAAAAAAAAGTACCAAGCAGGATATTTGTAGATCTCAATGTGCATTCTTGCAGTGACCCATATCAGATGCAATTTCCTCATGGTCAGTGTTGTCGCAAATCCATCCGTCGAGAATCCAACCTTCTGTACATGGTTACATGCCACCTCCTATATATATTTTTATTTATATATATATATATATTAAATCACTCACATGACGACAAGACACCATAACACACAACAGAACATGGTTTAACAACCAATCTATAATTAAAAAAAAAAAAACAGAGCCAAACAACTAAAACGAATACACTAAACTTGTTAGATCACAATTAAGAACATGCCTAATTGCAAGATTTAAAACCAAACCTGTAAGAGATTAGCAATTGTCTCGACGGTGGCGGTTTTGTTAATCCCAACCTCATAGCTCCTAACAATGAACTTCTCTTTGTACGAATAACCGTCTTCCATCAATCGACCTGCTCTGAACCGATCCGCCGCCGCCGGTGTAACAGGACTGATGCCGCTTCCCTGATCCGTGGAGATAACTGCCCGTAGAGGATCTAAAGCCGCCGCCGGTGGCTTCTTCCTTAGCTGAGAAGACGAGACGGAGATGGCACGGCGATTAACCGGGGGGATCAAAAAGGAGGAATCGGAGAAGAAGTGGTTAGTCACATTACACGACAGCTTCAGCATTTTCTTCGATTAGTTGTTTTTTTCAATGGTTTTTTTGAGGTTTATTGGTTTATAGAAGAAGGAGAAGAAGAATCAGGGAGGGATCTGTGTGTGTGTTGTATAGGCTCGATGTTAACGAGGACAGTGGAAACTGGTAAATTACGAAATTGCCATTAAAAAAAAGCTGGTTGCTTTCGCCAATTGGCAATAACGCATGTGTGGTGAATAAGAAAGCTCTGTTTTGTATCTCTCTCGTGACCCTCTTTCTTCTTCACCTTCACCGCTCTATTTATTATGGTAGTGGGTAGTTGGTTGACTACAACCTTTTCCATCCATATATTTTGAAATGATATACATTTTGGAAAATGAGCTTGTAATTCTTTAACTATTTTCAATCTGACACCTTATTTACTTAAATATTATGTGCATATAGTTATTTTTCAGCTAGTTGTTAATTTGAGTAAAGTAAAATGATCTTACAAACGTAAAATAAATGAGTTACAATACTAATTTTGTATTGAAAAATACTGAAACATGTAAAATATAATTATATATTCCACTCCAATATTTTGACTGCAAATTTTTGTATCCATAAATTTTGAAATGTATTTACATAATATATGGGAATTGTTCTTGAATTTTTTATAAGTATTTTCCATAGATATTATAATACTTATTGTGTGCATAAAATGACTCTCTAACTAATTATTAATAGCGACAGATTAGAATTAAAGTATTCAACAGTTAAAAATAACAGTATCAATAAACACAATGGAAAACTATTATCCATTTTTAACGGTTAAACATTTTGATTCTATTCTGCGTAATCATTAACTAATTAAAAAAATATATATATATATATTTATTTAATACTTGAGTCTTGAGTATTAAATATATAATTATAAATACTTTAAAATAAACAACTAATTCTTTGTTCATAATTTATGTAAGTCTTAAGTCAATAACAACAATCTGTTACTAAAAACTCTAAGTCATATATAAAAAAAATATAACACAAATATATATATATATATATATATATATATGTATGTATGTGCATTGTTTTGTTGATGCAAGTGTATAAAAACATAGTTACAGAGTCTACATGAGTCTGTAATCTGGTCGACAAAAAAAAAAAAAAAGTGTATAAAAACATAGATAAAAATTATCTAAAATTACCTAGGGAGTAGCTTATATCCCGATCCATCTCTCTAAACCCATCTATGTCCACTACGATCAAGATCCATCAAACAATTTTTTTGCAAGATTAAAACTTGTGTATTCATCTGTGTAGTTTGATTCGCTTCTGCGGATTTTATCTTGCTTCAAACCAAGCATTTCATTCACTCTTGGCATATCTGATCAACTCAAGCAGATCTTTTGAAATTCCTTTGATTTTTTTTTCATTCTTTTTCGCCTAAAATATCAAATAATTTACAGGAAAATATCTCTAATTAGGTTCGGTTCTCCAGTCTTATTCTTCCTCCAAAACATACAAATTTCCAATTATGTTGGTGTCAAGGTGAAGACCCAAATTTGTAGATAGGGATGTCAAATATGGGCTTGGACAGCGGGATAAGCCCGTTTAGACCTGTGGCGGGACGGGTTTGGGCCGGGGTTTTTGTATCTCGCAGTGTCGTGGGCCTCGCGGTAAAAGACCTGTGTGGGATGGGCTTTTTGTGGGACGGGCCGAAGAGTACCGCGGGTTAACCTAAAGTCCCGCATTTTCTCTCCTCATTTCACAGCCACCTGAAAAAAAATGAGAGAGAACGAGAGTGAAAGAGGAGACGCCACCAGAAGAAATGGAGCTTCCTGTCTACCCAGCTCCAGCCATGGTTTTCATCGACGGTGGTCATGGACTCTTCTGCGGTCCATGCATGTTACATGTAAGGAAAGATTCTTGTTTTTTTGTCGATTTATATTCTTGACACTAACTAATTATTTCAAAACTTTTTTGCAGGTTACTCTCTTCCAGAGCCTCTCAGCTTCGATTCTCCATCGGAGTTCTTATTTTTCTAATAGATACACCGTCGGAGATTGTAATCTTTCAAGATCCACTAACGGAGCTTCGAGCTTCTCCTTCGCTGCATGCATGTGCGTCTTCTTCGCCATTTATCATCTTATGTTTTTTTGTGTTATGTCTCTGTCTTGGTTAGGTTAGTTAATTATTTTATAAATTGTGGATGTGTCCGTATAATAATGTGAATGTGTGTTGTCTCTGCTTGTCTTAACTTGATGCATATTAATCCGATCATATTTATGTTGTTTGAGCTTGTCGTTTGTAGTTGGTAACTGATAAATATAATGATCTGTCTATGAAGTGTGAAGTTTAATTAATTGTCTTAACGTGATTATCAGGTTGATGCTTAGTTAGTTTACAAGTCAGTGATGTTAGTTCCTTAAGAAACCCGATGAGATGTTGATGGTGAACAAGGGAAATTACCATCATTTGACTCCATTTTCAATGGAGAAGATGAAGATGATGATCAAGTTTGATGTTGTTGTTTTGTTTTAGTTGGATTTATGTTTTTCTTTTGTTGGATCGGATGTTTTGCTTTATTAAACTTACACATTTCTTGTTTAAAATGCTTGAATACTACCATTTGGAGGTTTTTAAAAAAAAATTAATTTGTTTCAGACTTTATCATCTAATCTTACATACAAAGTTTACTTCAAGAACATAGTAGAATGTTTCTAATTTCAATGTACATAAGTTAAATAGCTACACTTGTTTCTATGTTTTCGTTCACAATGAATCCACTTAGTAAGAATGAGTTTATATGTGTATATGCTACACTTGGTTCTATGTTTTATATGTGCATATGCTTAATATTTTCTGAATCTTGTGATCTTAGGTGTGTAGTGGAGCAGCTTGAGGCGTCCTGGAGCAGCATGCAGCATCAAGAAGTGTTTTGAAAAGACCTGCAGTACGAAGAAGCATCAGACTGTTTGTATTGGCGTATGTCCCGTGGGACAAACCGTAAAGAACTGTGCAGAATGTGGTATGGAATTGGGACGAGGTTTTGCAGACCGCAGCCGCGCGGACCTAATCCGTCATGACCCGCAAATGGAAGAGCCTGCTGCGGGACGGGACGGGACGGGACGGGACAGGAAAACCTGTGACATCCCTATTTGTAGAACATGTGGACCTTCACAAATAACATGATTAACTGATGTTAATATATTATATTTATATTAATAAAGATGATAAAAATATATAAAATAGTCGTACGTATTTTCTAAGAACATCATAAGACATGGATTGTAATTTTTCACTGAAAATTTGACTAAACACCTAAAAGCTAGTTTCCCTATTTTGTAGGAAAACCATTTTGTTAAAATCTTAATTAGCAATAAAATAAATAATGTTTTGAAAAAGTAGTTTTTCTAGATTTAGAGAAGAGATATTTTCATTCAAGGTCACTTTATTACTTTTTATTACACCACATGTCACTTTTTGCTCTTAGGGTAGTTTTTAGTAACTTTTACCTCATTTTCCCGGACTAGAATTAACTAGAAAAACAATCTAGTTTCTTTATTTGTTTCATTTTTTGTGTTAATTATTTATATTATCTTTTTTTACCTTTTTATTCAATCACCGTAAGTCATTTTTCTTCTTCTCTCCATCGACCTTCTTCTTCTCCAACTTAACTTTCATCATTCGACAAACACCACTGCAAAAAAAAAAGATTAGAAATCGACTCGGAAACGTATTCTTCTTGATCTCAATTTATGCCTTATATGAAAGTAGACTGGGAAATCGGATGTAGCTCAGCCGCCGTTTCAATCTCCGGCTCCGTTTCCGAACTCCTCCTTCGTGGCGAGTCTGCAGTCCATCGTCACTCTCTGCACCGCCATGAACTTTCCTCCATGGCCTTTCCTCCTTTACAACCATCAACAAACAAAACCAGAGGTCGATCTGATCTGTCAAACGTCAACGGGATCCATTCCCAAACCCAAGTTTCTTATATTTGCACGATTAGTCCTTCAACTTTAGAATATTTACAATCTGGCCTTAAAAGTTGTAAATTTCCACAGTTAATTTCAATTAGGTTTCACACTTCTAATTATGCAATATAACCCCTACTTTATGAACGTATGCAAATGAAATCTAATATAAAATGAAAAGATAAAACCATGAAAAATGTTATTATTGTTTAAACTTTAATATTATGCACATGTGTGACAATTTTTGTGTATATTTATATGTACATGAACCGATGTACACAAATATTCTAGTATCCACATGTAAAACAATTTAAATGTACACCAGTTAAAAAACAATGCAAGAAATTTATATATATACACATGATAAGTTTGTTAAATATATTTGCAATTTACAATATATGAAAAATAAAACATATTTTTTTACTGTCCACATGTACATCGTTTCAAAAAACATCACATGTACACTGCTTCAATTGCATGTCGCACAACCAATGCCTGGTAAATTTGTTACATACGTTTGCAAGTTTCATTGTCCATATGAACACATGATAAATTTGTTATACACATATATACTCGTTCAAGTATCATCACTATTTACATATATATTTTACTGTCCACGTGTACAACTCTTTTACAAACAATCACATGTACATTGATTCATTGTACATTACAAAAGTTATGATATCTGACTTGAGTTCATTTGTAGTTGTACACTGGTTCATTTGAGTATCTTGTTTGAGTTCATGTACATTATTTAGAGTTACAATTAAGTTTACTTATAGCATTTGTTTGTTCATTGCTTTTTATAGGAGAAAAATACAAATTTGGAAATTTTAGGATCAAAAATAAAATGATGCAAATAAATCATGTTTGGTATAATACAAAGTAGCACCACTCAAACAATGTTTGAATGCTAGAGCTAAAGCTAAAATGACTCGAGACTTACTCCGATAGAAATAAATCAAGACCAAGGTAAGTCCGCCTTATTTGGACCTCTTGAAAGGCAATTTGTCTTTAGGAAAATACAATGAGGAGGAGCCAACTTTGAGCGTACAAAGGTTTGTCTATTTATGGTCAATAAAGAAAGATTCCTAGCACTGAGGATAAGATCAAGCACCTCCAACGGGTTGAAACATGTCACCTTGATGGCGCCACAGATGAGTAAACTATTGCATTTGGACTATAGAATGATGCATTGAGGTAATGAGAGAGAGAGAGAGAGAGAGAGAGAGAGAGAGAGAGAGAGAGAGAGAGAGAGAGAGAGAGAGAGAGAGAGAGTTAGAGAGAGAGAGAGAGAGAGAGAGAGAGAGAGAGAGAGAGAGAGAGAGAGAGAGAGAGATAGTGTGAGTGTGAGTGTGAGTGTGAGTGAGTGAGTGAGTGAGTGAGTGAGTGAGTGAGTGAGTGAGTGAGGAGAGGGAGGGAGGGAGGGAGGGAGGGAGGGAGGGAGGGAGGGAGGGAGAGAGGGAGAGAGATTTGTTAGGTGTTTTTTTTAAAGACTTAACTAAATGCAAATTTAGTTACATGATTTTTTTCAAATGCTTAGCTATAATAGTTAAGAAACTAGATTGTTTTTCTAGTTAAAGAAAAGTGTCTTTGTAGTAGAAAGTGTCTTATACTGTAATAAAGAAGATGAAATGTGACCCATAATGTTATTGTTTCTTTAGAGAATCCACTTTTCTAGAATCTTGATTGGACAATAAAATAGTTTTTGAAAATCAAAAACCAAAAACCATCCAAGCAACTAGAAACAATCATCACCTATAGCACCCTTTATTCAACAACCACAAACCAGCAAAGGCAACCGTGAAGTGAATACTTTGTATGTCAACATACAACGACTTTTATAGTGTAACACATAAGAAACAAAATTGTCAAGGTTCCTCTTCAGAGTCATCTAAAAAAACGAAATTACGTCGCCGAAATAAACAGTCCCAGCTTTTAAACTATTTTTTTTATCGGATGTCAAGATTCTTCTTTGTTCAATCTTGGGAAGAGTTTCTGTTCCTCGGCTTTCTTTTTAGCAAGGGCTTCTTCGTCGAGTATTTGTATAGGAAACCACACAGGTAACGTGATCGAGTCCATGTTACGCACTCTCTCTAAGAAAGGTTTTGATCTAAGGCAAGCATAATCAAATGCTGTGCCAAACGTAGCAAAAGCTATAGAGTATCGAAATGCACCACGAGGTCCTCCTGCAAACACCGTCAAATATGCCCTAATAATGTTAGTTTCAAGGTCAACAAAAATATGTACAAAGGATCCATACAGCAAACATAAAATGAGGTAACATCCTGTTAATTTCATAGATTAAGACAAGCAATTCTTCAGATTTTTAAGTTCAAAGATTAGAGAAGACAGCAGACCTTGAAGTCGTCCTAATAAAGCACCACTGAAAAGACCACCGATGGCTGAATTCATTAAATCATCGTCTTGAGATTTTCTGGTTACTTTAACCAATTCACGAACCCCTGGGCGAAACAGAAAAAAAAAACATGAAACCGGTGGAAAAATAATAATAAAGAGGTCTCATAAGTCAAAGCAGAGATGTTATTTAGCTACCGCAATAGGAAGCAGCAACGATGGCAGAATTAGTAGCATAGGTAGCTGGTATATTGGGATGAGCTTTCCTACGTTTTGACAGCAAACCAACTCCTCCCCCTGCTACTCCTGGCATTGGATAAATAAAAAAATCTTATGATCCCAAAATCTCTAAGCAACACAGAGCTTATGTACTCTGAAATCCTTAAAAGCTTAGCATAAATATTATCCCAAGAAACACAAAACTCAGAACATCCATCTCTATGTGTTCCCCGAATCCCCTAAGCAAAAAAACAGATATTACTGAGCCCTCAATAGAGATACCATAAAACTAAAAGTCGTGATCCTATATCTTTGCACTTTCCATAACTCCTACGATCTAAGCTAAGCAATAGGATAGTCAAATGTTTTACTGTAATCTGAAGCCCATAGAAGATAAGTATAAAGCTGAGATCTTTATCAATACACTACATGTTGCCATCTTAGACGCATTTCAGATATTTAACCATCATCATTTGTCAAGGGGCTAGAACAACGATAACATAAACTATTGAAAATTCTAGAAAAATCTCAAAGTCCAATTATCACAATTCTCGAAACTCTCTGCAGTACCAATGGCATTATATGATTCAACGTTATCATTTCATTCTATACCTAAAATTCAGCAAACACACATAAGTCTAAAACCCTATAAAGATAGCAGCTTTATACATCCATCCATCAAAAAAGAAACCTCGTTAAGAATTAGAATCAATCAATCGTTCAATGCCAATTCCTATAAAAGGTATGATTCTTTGCTCGGTTCTAGTTTCTGGAAAATTAGATTTGTAGGAGTGAATCTCATGTCTACAAACTATGGATACCTTCGATGAATTCTTTATTAGTAATAGCGACATCATATATGATGATAACTTTTAATTCGCTCTAAAGATCCAAATCAAATAAAGAGTGGAACCTGCGAGAAGAGTGGGGATCAATAAACGCTCCGATAACGAAGGCGGCTGCTCCATCGGAAGCTGAATCGCCTCTTCTGACAGTTTCGGATCCTCCGACTTCATTTCGGTTCTACTACTTCCCCACTCCAATTTCTGTTGTTGTTAATGGTGTGACTCGCGTTGGTTTGACCCACCGCGAACAAATAGCACTAATTGTGTAATCAGCCTACAAAAAATATTAATGTTTTCTTTTTGAGAAATAAGGTTATATGGTCTGGCTATGATATTCTGTTTATATTCTGAATTAATTGTCTTTTTACTATTGATACCACACGCATCACACATTTTCTTCTTCTTTCGCTTTGTTTATGATTTTGTCTATTCCATCTCCGATCATTTCACTTTCTGTTTGTATTGAACTAGTAGGCTATCAACATACATAACGTAACACATAGTTGGAACAAGACATAATCTTGGACGAGGCATTCTTATGTTACTTTTTGGTATTCTGTAACAATTACAGGATAATGTTTTTAACCGAGTTGGATACCATTTGCTAGGAGGTTTGGTTTTTGAAAAAGACAAGGTCTCGTTTGCAGTTTGATTTGATAGCATCTTCCAATTTATCGACCTGGTCAAAATCAACCTTGAAGGAAACCATGGTGGTACCATCTTTACCAGTATCATAGTCTTCCTTGATGTCTTCAGCCTGGCACGACTGCAGCTGATTGTAAACAACACCTAAGAGATCGAATGTCACCTCCACTCCCATTTGAACTTTAGACTTGAAAAGTCGAGTCGGAGCAGTTTTCAAGCAATCAGAGGTAACCCCACCATATGCTCTAACCAGACCTCCCGTTCCCAGTTTGATTCCCCCAAAATACCTTAAAACACACACACACATTACATGAGTTTGCAATCCAGAATCAATGCTCTATCAAGAAGATTCAACCCTACCTAATGACAACAACCATAACTCTGTCTAAACCAGAGGAACAAATTGCAGAGAGCATCGGCTTTCCTGCTGTGCCCGATGGCTCACCATCATCACTAGACCGATGTTGATCACCAACCTAAAAATAAATAATAATAATAATTAATCGAAAATGCAATCCCATCATCATGTAATAATGTTTAATTTTAATCGAATTAACCACCTTATAAGCCCAGCAGTTGTGGGAAGCGCGAGGATCTCGGACCTGGGAGAGGAACAGTTGTGCCGACTGCTCGCTCGAGATAGGACCCGCGATTGCGATGAATTTGCTCTTCTTAATCTCTTTCTCTAAGGACACGATTTCTTTGATGGTCGTGAAGGCGGCGGCGGAACCACCAGAGGAATCCGAAGTCATCGAGCTCTTCGTGGATAGCAAACAAGCGGTGGTGGTGATTCGCCGGCGGAGAAAGACAGCGACGGAGGTTGCAGCTGCTACAGGTAAGCGCACCAACATCTGTGTGATTTCCTCCTCCCTTTACCCCGACTTCTGCCGTCGTCCCTTTAGCTTAGTATCCATGCCATTGATCGGGCCCAGTATCAGGCCCATGTGACACATTTCGGTCATTTATATCATTTTGGATTAAGAAAAAGCATAATTTGATGTAATTCAAAGTAAAAATTATAAAAGTAGAAACGGTAACTTTATGTAGTGAATTTTTGTAGTATAAATATAAGTTAATTGCTATATTCGTAAAATTATAAGCTGATAATGTTTTTGATATAAGTTACATTATATACTATTTAAAACCAATTATGAATATCTATAAGGGAGTATATTGTCTATCATATAATATTAATATTTACTATAAATTATATAATATTAAATAAAATAAATTGTATTAAATCAATTAAAATTAAAATTAAGGAAGTATATTTTCTATTCTAACAAAAGATATCTGTATTTTACATAACATTATTATTTGAAAATTGTAGTTACTAGATAGAATTAGCACTTAAATTGTAGGAATGTTTTGTTTAAGTAATTCCAATGAAAATAATAGGTCATAAACATTTCTGTCTAAATAAGAAATAGCTATATAATGGTTTGAAAAAAAAATATTAATCAAAAAATTTAAAGTGAGAAAGCATTTAAAATTTTAAGCAAATAGTTTCTATTTCAAGTTATAATAATATTTTAATTAAATTATTTCTATGCATATAATTTTTATTATTGCAGGTCTATTAGTTATTTATTTAGTTTAATATTTTATTAATAAAATAAGTGAATGGTTTTGTAGAGTGATGAATAATGTTATATTAATTTTGTTTTGTAATACTTAAGGGTTCTAAAAATCGGTTTGGGTGGTGCCTATGCGACAACTCGGTCCTTTCTGAAACTATTTTTTTTAAATCTGATTTATATCAATTTATACGAATCGGATTGGTTTAAAATATTTTAAATAGATTAAAATTAGTTTAAACTGATCTAAATTAGTCTAATTATGTCAAATTAAGCAATAATGCTATTATAAATCTACAATTTTTTTCTAATTTCTTATGTTTTGTATATCTAATTTTTATAATTCATCACAATAATTTTACAATTAAACTTAAAAACTAAAATATATCATAAAAATGTATTAGATATATAAAATATAGCAATAATTTGCTATCGCATAGGCTCTTAAACCCTATATAATCCGCTTAGTCGCTAGTCCCATGCAAAGCTTCTAGTTTAGTGTAGGATAGAGAAACTATCTTAAAACAAAGTTTTAGTGTTGGTTTGAGATAAAAATTTCATAACACTATTACGATAGCAGAACATTCTAATAATAAACAACCAGGGGAGGAGGAAGTAAAAACAAAGTAAAAGAAAAAGAGTAAAAGGAAAAGTGATCCCAAAACTGAAAAATTGTACGACCTTTGCATTTATTTGGTCAAATTATTCGCACAGTTGGTAGAAAACTTAACAGCTCGTTTCTCTAAAATATTAAGCTTCAACGGCGGGATTACTTCGATCAAATCAAAGTTGGAGAGTTCAAAAAGGAAGGTGGGGTTTCTAGGAAACTGTGTAGGGATTATGACCTGATCAAAGCGGCTTCGTCCACCTAGCGTTAACCAGAGATGAGCATGAAAAGCACAATGCATATCACAAAAACACCCAACACAAAGTAACCAAAGATGCCATTTGTGCTGTACAACGGAATCGGTATGTTCATTCCGAATAAGCTGACGAATAATGTCCCTGCAGATATTGCATAAGAAACTTTAATTATCGTCAGCTTAAGCACAAGCAAGCGGTTACGTTTATCTTTCTGTTTTATCTTTAAGTAGTCTTCTGTGTCGTCGATATACTTCCTCATGGTATGGAGCTTGTTCCGCGTCCCCTCCACTTGTATCAAGTACGCTTCTAGCAACATCTCCAGATCCTCCACGTCCTCTTCCTCGCTCTGGAGGACTTTCCTCGTTAAGTAAAACTCTCCCATGTCTTTATCATCATCTAATAAATGTTCGATTGCATCTTTCACCTTTTGCACACGGGATATTAAGCTTGTGAGATTGCTCTTCAATCTTCGTACGATCCTAAGATTCTTCGTGGTGACTTTCTCGGTTAGTTCAGCAAGAACAGGTAAAGCTTCTGTCTCCAAGGATGCGACACTGGCATCAAAGAAATTGCACACAACCTCGAATGCACTCTCGAGGACCTGAAATTCAAATGGAAGCTCGTTCTGAAACCCCTCTGAATCTTGAGAAGATTGTATATTTTCCGGTACGTTCCTCTGAGGAAACTGTTTGTGTAGTTGGTCAATGAGCAAAAGAACTTGAGGGCGGAGAGGATCCAGCAGCAACACTTCGTTTGCGGTAACTATCGCCTTAATGTCCTCTAAATTGACAACAATATATTTCTCCCTGCCTGCATGCAGATGGAAATATAAATTGAGCTTTGTTAGGGAGAAAGAAAAAGAAAAGGTTCAAAAACTCAGATAAACTATTCGAAAGTATTACCAAGAATGTTAGAAGAGTTGGAGAAAAGAGGGCCACGAATCCTTAAAACCCTAGCAGGAATGGAAACACGATTCATGATGGTGCTCTTGTCGCATTCAATCACTTCCGTGTTTCCGTTCCGAGAACACACCATCCACGGCCTTGCTGATCTTCTGCTTTTATTATTCTTCCCCTTCCCCGTCCTAGCCGAAGGGCAAGGCATCAATGTCTCGGTGTCATTCTTCGTAGCGCCGTCTTTGTTCTGGTGGTAGATGCTCAGATGACTATGATTCGACATCAAATCCAGCTGTGGAACCGTACGGATTTATAATTGTTTTTTTTTTTACCTTCCTTGAGCTCTAAGGCTACTTCTTTTTCTATCCTATTCCTGCAGATAGGAATAGGGTTTGTATTATAACAAAAAAATGTCTAAGTCGAAAACTGATGTATTCAAAATACTGAAGCTGAATCCGTTTTCTCAATAATGGATTAATGGTCAGTATTAGTATATTTTCCAGGTGGAGAAAGGGCGAGGGAAAACCAAAAAAAAAAACAAAAGCAAAGAAAGGGAGAGGACTTTCCAAGACTTTCAGTGAAGGTTTCTGCCTAAGGCGAACAAAGAGCCGATGATTTTAGGTTATACACAAGAAAATCCGTAGAGAATAGAGAGACAGGACTTACTAATAAAAGACTTTAAGGAGTTCCAGTGAAGGCTTCTCGCCTTCTCGGTCTAGGGCAATCAGAGAACCGCCGACTTCAATTGCAGAAGTTATCGTAACTTTAACTACTTAATAATAATTTACTTTATTTTTGAAAATCTAACTACTTGATAATTGTTCAATATTTAGTTTTCTTAAAAGTAATAATTTTATGTGTATATGTTGTTTATTTATGTTGTTTAACTACTTGATCATAACTTACATGGATATGTATTGTATGTTGTTAAAGATTGTGTTTTTTTCCTATGACTAACCGGACAAGACCGGAAACGGCTAGAATTAGGATTTATCATCATAAGATGTTGGCTCCAATTTCCTTACTTTGAAAGCCGGTTTTCATATGATTTGTGTAACTTTGTTGTTGCTTTGTGTAGCTGGGCACAAATGCATGATACTAGGCTTGTCCTTGTTACTTTTAAGTGCTTAGTTTGTAAAATCATGTATTTGTAATGATCAAATCAAAAGTAACTAGTACATCGTTTTTTTTTTTTTGTCAAGGGTACATCGTATTTAAAACTTGCAAGTATAAACTAAGTACTAAATCTAAAAAAAAATCAACCACTTGGCTGATTATTACTAGTTATCGTTTGCTTCTCGTATTAAACTAATAATTTATCAGTGGTCTGGTAATAATTATTTGAAAAAACCATTATTTCTATAATATCAAAGGTCATATATAATTTCCAATGGATGTATATATATCTTTTTTTTGCTAAAAAATAATCATACTCTATATTTTTATCAATTTTAAAATGTTGATTTGTTTAACTTTTCAGATTTTGAAAATAAACAAATATGTAATATATATAGTGAATATTACTTGTTATCGTTTTCCTCGTATTAAATTAATAATTTATCAGTGGTCAGTTAATAATTATTTGAGAAAACCATTATTTGTATAATATCAAAAGTCATATATAATTTTCTATGGATGAATATATATATAATATATATCTTTTTTTGCTAAAAATAATCATACTAGATATTTTTATCAATTTTAAAATGTTGATTTGTTTGACTTTAAAGATTTTGAAAATAAACTAAGAAGTAATATATCTAGTGAATATTACTTGTTATCGTTTTCCTCGTATTAAACTAATAACTTAACAGTGGTCAGGTAATAACTATTTGAGAAAACCATTATTTGTATTATATCAAAGATCATATATAATTTTCTATGGATGTATATATATCTTTTTTTGCTAAAAATAATCTTACTATATATTTTTATCAATTTTAAAATGTTGATTTGTTTAACTTTTAAGATTTTGAAGATAAACAAACAAGTAATATATCAAACCAAATAATCAGCAAGTTTTAAATATTAAGCACTGCTTAACAAGTACTTGATATAATCAAGTTCAAATGACAAGTCAATATTTAGTATACTTGTTTGAGACAAAGCAAGTATCGGGTAGGACAAAATTATCAAGTACCCGGCTTGCGGCCATGCCTATATGGTAATGGCTCTAAGAGCAGTGTGGCGGAGGTAGGTTGTAACCAGGGTGGTCACATGACCCCTGTGAATTTTTCAAAAAAAAAAAATTTACTTGCATTTTCCTTTGAAAGTCCGATGAAATGCTGGGAATTTAACAAATTGACCCCTGTAAAATGTTGTTTTTAACAGATTGACCCCTGTAAAACTGAATGATGCCTCCGCCCTAAGAGTATATTGTCTTCTCTTAAACAAATTTAATAATACAACAACAGATGACCATAAAAAGAAACATATATTTCCAATATTGATATTTATGTATTAACTGTCTCTGGTTTCACAATTTTATTGTTTTGTTTCACATTTTCAGTTTTTAATCCACCATATGCAAATGCAAAACGAAAGCTTCTGATGAAGATATCCTACTCAAATCAGAAGAATCAATACCCGCATCAAGATCATGAACATGCCATTTCAGCAAAATAAACACCTGGCAGAACCCACGTTAATGAAAAGATTGAAGTTTCCCATCACCCACCTTTAAAGGAGCCATGTAAAAGATCGTACTACGCATGGGAATTATAAGATCGTTGTAATTGGGCCTTTGAAGCCTCTTTAATAAAAGCCCTTTTAACGAATAAACTTCCTCTCCTTTTCTTCTGATAAAAAGCTTTAATCGAGATAATCTTCTTTCGAGGGTTCTGTTTCTCTCAAGCAACCAAACTAAAATGGCGTCTTCGACCACCACCAACATCCTCTCCCTTCGCCCTTCAGTCTACGTCAGCCCTAGATTCCCTCCATCCCACCATCGTCCTATCCGTCTCTCCTTCCTCAATCCCTCTCTCAGAAACCCTAAAACCATCGTCTCCGCCGCCGCCACACCTCCAACACTCTCCCCCGCCGCCAAACCCTCTCCTCGATTCCCCTTCTCCGACTCCACCAAATCAATCACCACCCTCGCGATCCTCGCCGGAATCCTAACCAAATCCCTCATCCACAAACTCTCCGCCGCCGCCGTAACCCTATCCCCGCAGATCCAAGCCTCCATCCGAATCTCCGGTCCTCTCTTCTTCGCCGCGGTTCGCGACCGTCCTCCCGGCTACCTCAACACTCCCCTGACGGTCGTCGCCGCCGGTTTGTCCAAGTGGCTGGATATCTACAGCGGCGTGCTGATGGTGAGAGTGCTGCTGAGTTGGTTCCCGAATATTCCTTGGGATCGTCAGCCTTTGTCTGCTATTAGAGATCTTTGCGATCCTTATCTCAATCTCTTCAGGAACATCATCCCTCCCGTCTTTGATACGCTTGACGTCAGTCCTCTGCTTGCTTTTGCTGTCTTGGGGACTTTGGGTTCTATTCTCAATAATAGCAGATGATTTGATTGGTTGTTGGAAGTTGTTTACTGCGGAGCTTATGGGATCTTTGGTGTTTTATATGTTTTCTGTAGTTATTTATGCATTTGGAATTATAAAGTTAAATGATATTGTAATGGACTCTTGAACGTTTCGGTATCAAATTTAATCTTATGTTCTGTGTGTGTTTCTGGCTATGAATGAGTTTGGTTTCAATGTGAAAGCCATATGTCTAAGTAATGTTTATTATCGGGTTTCAGTTTGAAACTGCTTGATCACTGGTCTGGGAGAGAACGTTTGATTAACGTAGTCGACTAGTGAGTCTCCCTCTTCCTCTCTGGGAATCTATTTGCAATTTGTTAGTGGTAGACTACAAGTAAACAAAGCTGTTTTGATGTTCATTACGTGGAACTGGAGTGATCAAACAAGGACCAAAATTTTAGAGGGTCCATAATTGTTTTTTGTTTTAGTAATATTTATAAATTTAAATTAGATATATTTATAAAACAGATCAGAATAACTATATTTGAATTTAATTTTCGTATTTATAACTAAAAAATATAAATTAAAATTATTTATTTTGTTTATATAACCAACTAAAAGTACAATAAATTAGGAAATAATTAGTATTTATATCAGTTATATATTTTGGAAAGTAAGAAATAATTGTTGTGTGTTTGAATATTTAATGATATTATAGAAGTTAATATTTTAATTGATTATGTTTATGGAAAACAATTATCAATTAGTGATTATAAATACGGAGAACAAAATATATGTTCTTCACCATTTTTAAATTAAAAATAGCAAATGCAAAGAAAACAAAACTAGCATACCGTTTCTGTTGACAAAAAAAGAGTGATATATCTAATCAAGAGTATATAACTTACTATCTAGATTTGTTACTCTATTATATTTATAGATTATAATTTTTGTTTGAAGATATAATAAATGTAAAAAAACTGAAAAAAAAACTAGAACAATGACTAGAAAATGATCAAATTTGATGTTTGATCGATGATTTTTGCATTAAAAATGTCAAATGATCAAATTCAATGATTTGATCAATGAATTTGTATTTAAAAGTAGAAAAATGTTATTTAGATATAAAATATTTAAATTGATGTATTTATTTTATATTATAATGATATTTTGCCAAAAAAAAAATTATTTTAGATTATGAAAAAAAGTCTGTTGCCAAAAAAAATTAAAAAAGATCTTATTTTCGTTTTTGAACAGGGTCCATAAAAAGTTTGAGACAGCTCTTAGAAATGTTGAAGAATATGAAGAGATTCGTCAACAGCTCTTACGTTAAAAGTTGTAACGACTAAAGTCGTTAGTTAGTATCCTTAGTGAATGATGTAGATCTATATATAATTTATTTTAATTAACATTAACAACATAATATTATCAACCTAGTTAATTACATGCGAAACATATATAATACTAGACGAACTACACACCAAAGATACACTAATAGTTGTATATATGACATTTTGTTTATGGGAACTTGATCGATAACACGTTCAACTAAAGAATACAAAGGGTCCAGTGACCACTCTAGGAACATGGGGAACAAACAGAAAATGAATAATGAAGAATAAAATTATAGGAATTAAAAAGAATGATTGTTTCATACCAAATTTGATAAGGAATAATTTTGTTTTTTATTTATCTACAAAAAGGGAATGGTAGGAAACAAAAAGAAAAAACTATTTATTGTGAATGATAATTTTTTAAAAAATGTTAAGGAATGCATTATTTATCTCCGTTCCCTGATCACCATTCATACCCAAAGACTTCTAATATTTCATTATTGTTAATGGAATTACCTTTATTTTTATTATAAATATAAACTATTTATCTTTATTAGCGATGGAATCATCTTTGTAAACAAAACAAAATAATCAACCAACGATTTATGCATATACAGAGACTTTACGGTGGGTTGATTTCTATGTCTTCAAATCCAAAATTTTTAGTCAAGTCTTTTAGTGCAGAGTATACAGTAGAACCTTTATAAATTAATAATGTTGGGAATTTTTGAAATTTTATTAATTTATAGAGATATTAATTTACAAATGTTTCTTTTTTGGATTTTTTTCTATTTTTGAATTTTATTTATAAAATAAGAAAATATTTTATTTTACTGTATATACATTAATTAAATTTTAGAAATTTTGACTTTCATATTGTTTTATTATCTTATTTGGTGTATGTTTTTATGTTTCATATAATTGTCATGTGGTTTTCGATATAATTTTACTAAATACTATCAAAATATATTGAAATGTTAAGAAAAATAGAGTTATTTTCATTGTAAATTAAAAACAATCAATATAATATTTAGTTTCTATTTATAAAAAAACTATATAGACAAATTATTAATTTATGATTTTAATTGAACTATATATTTACATGAAAATTTTTAAAATATTATTATCTTATTGTTTTATCGATTTATGTCATTATTTACATCAGTCCAAGTTGGGAATGCAAAATTTATTTATTTATAAAATTTTTTAATAAAAATTATTAATTTATCGAATATTAATTTATAGAAGTTCTATTATATATGTCTTACCTTCATTTTTTACAACAAAAGGTTATTCTATTATATGTCTTACCTTCCTATGAAGCCAGCTGATTCATAAATGATAGTTTGGTATTATTGGTATTTACTACTCCCTCTGTTTCTGAATAAGTGTCATTCTGACATTTTTCACGCAGATTAAGAAATCATTTAATTTTGCATGTTTTCCATATAAAAACACTATTACCCATACACTTACTCATATTTCAACCAATAGAAAAACAATCTGCAGAATAAAATCAATAAATTCTGCATCGAAAACATAAAACGACACTTATTTTGCAACGAAAAATTTCCTCTACAATGACACTTATTAAGAAACGGAGGGAGTAATGTTTTGATAAAAACCATATATATAAACAGTTAGTTAGATTTCTAATGAGTATGAACAATAACTTATCTGTTAGTGTTTAGATTAATAAATCAATTAATAATAAATAAGAAAGATTATTATGCCCGGACAAATACTTAATTTAATAACAAGAATCAGAAAGTTAATTCATTGTTGAAGTTTTTCTCGGAATTTTTTCCAAAGAAAACGGTAGTCAAAAAAACGAATCCATTCTTGCCACATGTCACTGTTCGGTAAGCCAGTCGTCACTTGAAGTAACCGCTTGATGATTTATTATGCAGGCGGTCCCCAAGTCAACTCTCGCTTCTCTGCGTCCACTCAATTTGCTTACGCAACCCAACAAATACGCCAAGCTCGCATCAGTAGATACATACATGTGTATACACACATATCTTTATAGAGATGCTCAAATATCAGATTCGTGCCTTTTAAGGAAATTGCAGCTTGCAGAATCACCTATGTACTTATCCCATCTTATGTTTCCACAAATTCTTCTTATAATCATTTTTTCTCCACATCATTTATTTTGTCTCTTTTTCCATAAAAAATCACCAATAATTCTTGCTAAATTGTTTCTCTAACTACCCGAATATTCTCAAGTTTTTTTTTTCTGTCTTGTTGTTCTATATAAAGCAATACCACATTTCTCATTATTACACAGCGAAAATCTCTTTCTGATCACAATGAGCTTCTCACTGAAAGTTCTTGTCTTTGTGACATTACTTTTAGTGATCGTAATAACAACAGATTCAGCTCCTGAATCTGCTCTGGTCACCAAACTTCCTGGCTTCAGTGGCACTTTTCCTTCAAAACACTACTCCGGGTAAAAATCGAGTTCTCTGTTTTCTTTCTTTTATAGGCCGATAACTCAAGTAAAGTCATTTGAAACGTGTGCAATGGCCAAAATTGAGTTCTCGTTTATTTTCAATATTGTACTTTAGATCATGCTCTACCTTTTTTTTGCATTTTGGAGGTTCTATGTTATTCTTTGTTTTTTATTCTGAAGGTACGTGACAATTGATAAGGAGCATGGGAAGAATCTGTGGTATTACTTCGTTGAATCAGAGATGAATCCTTCGAAAGATCCGGTCGTACTCTGGCTCAATGGTGGTCCAGGTTGCTCAAGCATGGATGGGTTTGTGTACGAGCATGGTCCTTTCAATTTCGAACCAGCAAAGACAAATTATAGTCTCCCACTCCTGCATCTTAATCCTTATAGTTGGTCAAAGGTAATTTTTTTTGAAGTTTATAAATCGTATCAATATTTGCTAATTCTTTTTTTCCTAGTTAATGTTTTCATGTACGATTTGTTTTCATAATCAGGTGTCCAACATTATATACCTCGATTCACCTGTTGGTGTGGGATTCTCTTACTCAAAGAACGAATCTGACTACATAACCGGTGATTTGAAAACCGCGGTTGACTCTCACGCGTTCCTCCTCAAGGTAAACCAAACAGCATTTACATCCAAAGATAAAGACTTAATTCCAATGAATATAATGTATTTAATTTAATTTATAAGGCTCCTTTTTAAAATTAGAGAAAATTTGGAAAAAATACTTTACAGAGAAGATTTATTTTGAAAATTTCACTGTATTTTTTTTTCTTTTGAAAAGTACAATTTTCTTAAGCTTAATGACTAATTTATCCTAGTTAAATGTATAATTACAGCAAGAACCTAATTTTATTTTATTTTAAATAGAATTCTGATTTGAATGACATGTGATAAAAAAAGATAGAGAATAATCATAGTTGGAACACGATATTTTGTGTGAAGAAGTTTCATTGTCATTTGAAACTTGTCAAATTTTGATCCAGTCATTGCATTTAATAAGTTTTGTATATTTTTCTATCTTTTGAAATTTCTGAGCACACTAGTGACCAATGCAAAGACCAACGATTAACTTGGACATCGACAGTGCTTTGTCCCTAGTTCTATAATAAGATAAGTTTTATATTATGTATCGTAAATGATACTTTGGTATATAAAATTCTCTAGCTGTCTAAGGTTTATACTTTTTATTAAGATAGCTTTGAAATAATATAAAATATTTATCCAATTATATATTTTTAATCAATATACTTATCTTAATAATTTCGAAATTTGAATTTTAATCACTAAAGATAAAATCTAACTTAAACCTGGTCAAGATGTCATTTTACATATTGGATAAGTGTAATTTTCAAAAGCCAATTGAGTCAGTGTATTTTCTAAATTTGTAAACATAAATATGGTATTTTCCTAATTATCCTGATTAGTTAAGTGCACCGTTGGAAAAGAAAAAGCTATATACTCTTTTCTTAAGTGTAAAGCTCTAAGATTTTAATTGATGCTATCAAAATGAGAGCTTAAACAAATATTTCCACTAGATTACCATGAAAACTCTAACAACTAATGGAATTTCAAAAAAATAAAATTTAGAAAAAGATTTTCAAGTACTCATTCCAGTAACAAAAATAATCAAAGGAGTGATTTGGATAACTAATTCAACTGAAAGTTTGAAGTGATTTGTAATAAAATGAAAAATCCATCATTATTTATATATAAATTTTAATAATTCATTTAAAATCTATTGTTATTTAACTTCACATTTTATAAAAAACTCAGAAATCCATTATATTATTGCAAATATTTCTAGGTGTGAGTTTCAAAGTGTTAAATAATTTTATTGAACTAAGTTTATTAATTGAAAAAATAAGAATACAAATCTCATAGCTTTGGTTGAGATTCTAGAGTGAGTTAACAAAAACCATATTAAATTTTCTAATTTATATACAATCATTTACAAACTCTTTAATAATCAAATCACTTCAATTTCTAGATTGAGTATATACTAGCCAAAGTTTCTGGGGGTTATTCAGATCACTAAATGCTTTTTCTGAATGTTACTCACCAGTGGTTCCAGATGTTTCCCGAGTTTCAGTCAAATCCGTTTTACATCTCTGGAGAATCTTATGCCGGAGTTTACGTCCCAACTCTGGCTTCAGAAGTTGTCAAAGGTAATTTACAGTCTCCTTTCATGAATAAACATAACAACTATACCTTTCTGAGCATTTTCCTCCATTTTGTTTGGTCATGTTGCAGGGAACAAAGAAGGGTTAAAGCCGGCTCTTAATTTAAAGGTATCTATATATAAAACGAGTCAAGATTCCGTTTCATGAATTCTCGTTTGGTTGCATACAATGATTGGATGATCTGTTCTTGTATTGGTACAGGGATATTTGGTTGGAAATGGAGTTGCAGATTCCATGTATGACGGCAACGCCCTTGTCCCGTTTGCACACGGGATGGGACTAATCTCTGATCATCTCTTTGAGGTTTGCTCAGTGGATTCTTACTTGTTCTTCCACTTATTTTCTGGTTAAATATATTTAACACCTAATGAGAAAACCCGCAGAACGTTACAAAAATTTGCAATGGAAATTTCTATGACAATGATAGACCTGATTGCGAGGAACAGTTGGCTAAAGTTTCAATGGTAAATATAATAGATGTTAATTTTAAAGACATTAAGATATTGTGTGATCATAAATAGTTTTCATTTTTTTTTCAGGATATTGACAGGTTGAACATATACAACATTCTTGAGCCATGTTACCATGGAACATCGCTATCCGCATTTGACATAAAATCGCTGCCTTCAAGTCTTCTTCAGTTAGGCAAAACCGAGAAACCTTTGGCTGTAAGAAAAAGAATGTTTGGTCGAGCGTGGCCTGTTCGTGCGCCTATTCGTCCAGGCATTGTTCCTAGCTGGTCTCAACTCCTTGCTGACATCTCTGTTCCTTGCATCGTAAGTAAACAAGAAAAAAATAGTCTCTCTCTCTCTCTCTCTCTCTCTCTCTCTCTCTCTCTCTCTCTCTCTCTCTTACCACTTTATTGTATAAGATGAAACAGTCCACGTTTTATATTTGCAGGATGATAGAATTGCAACAGCTTGGCTAAACGATCCAGCGACCAGAAAAGCAATTCATGCTAAAGAGGTCTCTAACTCTGTTTTGATCTGATCATACTGCTATATATTAAGAAAACCGGACCACTGATGTGCTGGAAAATTTTACAGGAGAGCGAGATAGGAAAATGGGAACTCTGCACTGGTAAGCTATCGTTCCATCACGATGCAGGAAGTATGATCAGTTTCCATAGAAACCTCACTCTAAGTGGATATAGAGCTCTCATTTACAGGTACTTCAAACAAAAACTTATAACAATGATTCTGAAGCCTTTCGTTTCGAAAATAGTGAATCAAGTTTTTGATTTGAAGCGGTGATCACGATATGTGTGTTCCATTTACTGGCTCTGAGGCTTGGACACATTCTCTTGGATACAAGGTGATTGACGAATGGAGGGCATGGATATCAAATGATCAAGTGGCGGGGTAATCTTTTCCTATAGTGTAGTAATCTTTTTTTTTTGGTGTAGTAATCTTTTCTGGAGCTCTAAATAATGTTTTTACAATTGATGCATATTTTCTTGCAGGTATACCCAAAGTTATGCAAACAATCTCGCATTTTTAACCATCAAGGCATTGAATCACAACTCTCTACTCAAATTTGGAAATTGGTTGTTTATATTCTTATGATGCTCTTATCTTTGTGTTGGTAATTTCAGGGTGCAGGACATACAGTTCCTGAGTACAAACCGCGGGAGGCTTTGGATTTCTATAGCCGATTTCTAGCAGGAAGCAAGATTTAAGAGAGCTCACTATTGAAAATTAAGTACAGGGCATCATATCGTGTATTGACTCGTTTGAATAAAAAAAGCATGTGCTGTATTCAACTTGTGATTGGTTGATTCTTCATTCTTCATGATAAAATACCACGCATACCTCTCCGTCCAGTAAAATGCTTGCCGTTTCCAATTTCTACAGATGAGCTCTTTGCCTTTCAGAAGAAGTAAAATTCAAGTCGAGTCAAAAAGAGAAAAAAAATAGCCGAAATGAAAGTGCAGTTGATACATTACTGATTTGTTTTCAAAACAAATTACGGAGTTAAACAACTTGCAGTACACTTCCGTCGGTTTGAACGTCACGTCATATTAGTTAGTTGTCTTTAGTCATGGTCTTAATATAGTTTTGTCAGCATTATAATTAGAGAAATTGACTTAAATATCATATAAAAATTGTTTTATGACTTTCATAGCATACGTTTTCTACTCAAATATTTTTAAACCCCTAGGAAAGTCGAGTTGATTACACTAAGGAATACTTTTTGTCTTTCCTTTACAATGAGAGACACTTTTCACATTTGACGCACTTTTTAGTGGAACCTACGTGATTTTTTGACAATTTTATCATTAATGAGAATGAAGAAATTTTTGTGGACATGTAAGGATATATGAATATTTGTGGACATAGATATATAAATGCTTTATATTATGGACAGAGCAAGTTGTGAACAAACAAATTTAACGTACATATTATATCTACATCTATAAATGATATTGATTAAATAGTATGAGTGATATTGTTTGAACCAATGAATTGTAGATATACAAATTGTGGATGGATTAGTCGTGGATATCATAGATCCACTAACAAAAACAAAGTACATTAATAAAGCAACAATTTGAGACAGACATTCATTATATTTGAACAACAAAAACCAACGAAACAAGAAACATAACAAAAAAGAAACATATTTTACATCACCTCTTAAAATAATCAATAAGGGTGGAATACATGTATACAATCAACAACACAGAAGCAAAACATTGGATGTGGACGGCTCACCTGCAACCACTTCATCAAGCAATACATCATTAGAAGCCACCCACTAGTCACCATAGATCTATTCAACCATCCACACTCCAGCTATCCACACACCACATATCCCCGCAACTCTCATCCACACGCTATCCGTCCACATCTTTTGCAGATCTGGATTTTGAAATCGGACTTTACAGATCTGGATTTTGAAATCTGACTTTACAGATCTGGACTTTGAAATTCCCAACAATATTAAAAACCAACAAAACAGAAACGAGAACTGATTAAATGAATTTTGAAATCAAACTCATAACAATAAAATGATCCCAACTTTTCCAACAAGAAAATGTATAGACGGGTAAAGAGAAAGAGTTTACTGGAAAAAGGTGGAGAATATAGCCAGGAGGTGGAGCCAAGAGACAAGAACGCCGATGACTTCACGAACAGAGGTTTCAAATTTGTCGCCTCTCGAACCCCATTTCGCCAATCATCCACCATTAGTCTCTCAATTTTTTAATATCTCCTTCAAATCACCATTACATAAAGATTTGTATCTGTCGGAGTTTTCTCTTCCTCAAATCTCAATAAAATGGAAAAAAATGTTTTGGAAAGAAGTTTGAGAATGATGAAGAAAGGGGAGAAGGAGATCTGTTTAAGTATGATGTCATTGACAACAATTCATGTAGGTTGATGTCAATTAGAAATAATGTTCTTGATTTATTTTAGAGAACGACATATGGGTCCAGATTTTAAAAAAAAAACAAGAAAAATGTAATTTTTGAGTTGAAAAAATGATATAATGGACAAATAACACTAAAAATGTGTCTCACAAGTAGAAAGTGTTTTTGATCGTAAATTCAAAGTTATAAAGTGTGTTAGAGAGTAAAAAATTCAAGAACTAGTTGTTGGTGTGTGTTGATGTGATGGAAAGCACAGCACATAGAAGTCATGATGATGATGTAGCCACGGGTTTGGGTGTGTTATGATTGAGTCATACCAAACCTGGACAAAAGTCACTATGGTTGCTGTGGGGTGGGAAGTGTCAGATGCGCCAAGGGGCCGGGTCCCGAGCAGATAGTCGCATACTCGCATACGGGTGCAAGATGTAAATTAATTGTTGAGCCACCAAGCCACGAACGGGTAGGTATAGATGTATTCATGTTAGCTTATGACTGATTCTTCGTAAGTGATATTAGCTTGTGATTTTTTAATTCATATATTGCTTGTTTTGAGATGAGTTTGTGGGTTCCTTAAACATGCCTTCACCTAGTAATTCAGTACACACAGCTTCCTTTTGCCAGTACGGTCTAGGAGTTACAAGCGTAGAAATCTTGCTGTGGTGCCGACCTTTTGGAGAGTTGCGAGATTTCTTTATGGTTTCGTTAAGGTTTTGGTTTGACTTTTGTTTCTGACTTTTATTCCGAAGTAAGATATTTTTTTGTAAGATGTTTAAACTAAAATTATTAGAATGTTGCGTTTGGATCAAGGGGACGGGTATTAGAAATATTCTTTATTAATCACTCCGCTTCGAACATAAGCTTAAATGATCTTAGTTCATAAGTACTTTTTCAGTAATGGAAAGTTTCATCGGCATACGAGACTTGAAGCTTCAAAACTTTCTTCTTTGCCAAGGCAGAAGAATTGCAAACTTTTGGGAGAGGAGCTTTTCCTTGGTACGCTTTGCAAATTTGGGCCACAAAATCATCATAATGCTGCATACCGAAACCAAAAAAAAGCAACATATATTAAATTGATTATAAAAAAATCTAAATAAATGAATTCCGGTTTTCTTAAGGAAAATAAATGTATACTTCATAGAGTGGCTTTCCGTTCACTGTAACCCATGGGACGTATTCTTTCTTCGGCTTCAAATTTAAAGTTTGCTTTGCATAACCAAGTATAATCTGAAATAAATAATAGGGACGTTATATTATATGACAAGTATACAGATATAACAGTTTACAAAAAAAAAGTATACAGATATAACATATGTGTATATTAAGATTGTTTTATGCATACTTACCTTTTTAGATAGATCACCGGAGTAACAATCTCTTATGGCTTTCTCACCACCATATGTCTTAAAACATGATTCCCAGTTTTTCGTGTCCTTTTCAACGCACCTTATGAACCAGTAGTGCATTTTCTGTGTTCCAACAATCAACCCATTTTCAAGTTCAGATTTCATTTGCCTCATATTCCCTTGTCATTATTTAATAAGTGATACACATATCTTTTCTAGAATCATTTTCACTAAAAATAAGACATGGCTAGTACATACTAGAATAATGACATATCTAGCTAATGGCAAATTAGGTCATGACAATTATGATTTCTATTTTTGGTAAACTTTTTAAAATTTGAAAATAATTCATAATAATCATAAAATAAATATAATTGAATATGGCATTAAATAATGTAATAAGTAGACAATATTTTATAAATTTCAAAATATGTTTTAGTTTATTTTTATAATCATACAATTTTTATTACCATATAAATTTTTAAAAATTTATACAATTTTGTATAAATATAAAATTTTAATCATAAAACCATTCACTTTCTATTTATCTTTATAAATTTTAAATTTATAAATTATATTTAATTTTATTTTTCTTATAATTATAATATTTAATTTTATTTTTCTTATAATTATAATTTTTCATATATTTTGAAGAAATTTTATACAGATTGATTAAATATAAATTAACAAAAAGAAATAATGAAAATTTATCTAAATATTATAGTTTAAAAACATATTTCGTAAATACAAATTTAAATAAATCCAAAATATTAACAGAAATTTTATTCTTAAATGTAAATTAAATTTAAAGTTCTTATAGTTGCACATGGTAATAAACGAGAATTAGTAAAACCGAAGTACTTTTTGGTACTGCTTACAAACATGTATAACATTATAAATGAGAATTGTTTGGAAACATAAATATCAGATTAAGTATTTCTTTTATTTATACATCTAACCATTGCATTTACAATAATTAAGTACTTCATTTATGTATTTTTTTCTTTTCTACAGATTCTACCACTGCATTTAAATCAATTTAAATCAATTAATTATAATGATAATTGTTTTTGTGGTGAAAAAAAAACACAAACTGAAATACATAGTATATAGTATATAAAATAATTTTTAAATATAGTATTACCTTATTTATTTTTGTCAAAAATAAAATTTCGAGAGTTCAATTTTCAAGAAAACAAAATATCATAAATTAATAATAATTCATAGAAAACTAATGTAAAAAACTATTTTTTTTAGCATGTTGTTTTTTAAAAAAAAAATTAACAAAATAAACAACATGTTAATATATGAATTGTACAAATACATCAAATTGCATTAAATTATAAGAAAATAATATAAGATTATGTACAAATTTAAATTACTATTAACAAATATCTATATTATAAAATAATATATTTTATTCTATATGTAAATTACAAACATAAAAAATATACATGAATTTTTTTTATAAAACCAACGGCTTATGAATTCACATTGAGCATAAATTAATCAAATATCTGATTCAAAACCGTAGATATTAGAAGTAAAAAAATTATTTGTTACATACCGGGTTGGGCCAAGTTCTTATGGCGCAAGCTCCAATGGCGTTTAGTTTACATTCCTCTTCACCATGCTTCACAAATTTTTTATCAACATTATTAATACAGTACAGCATGAGTAAACAAGTGACTCAACCGATCTATAAATAGGAGGGATTAAGTAGTTTTTATTGACAGATTTTCATTAGTGTATAAACAAGAAAGAGGAGAACGTATATTTTTCTTAGAAAAAACTAATCCTGAAGAATATCACGATCATCCAAGATCTTCTTAAACATTTGTATTGGGAAGAAAATGATCAGCTAAACTGAAATAATCTCCTTTGACAAAAAGGTTGAAAAGAACCTGGCAAGTGACAGTTAGGTTATCGGAGACTTTTGCGTTACCGAATGGAACGAGCATGAGGTCGGTGATTCTGTGGAGATCGGACTCAAAGAGTTTCACTAGATCATCGTTAATGAATTTTTGACTGTATGGACAAAGTGACTCGTAATAAAGACTGAGTTTCACTTTCTGGGTTTCTCCAGCCACAAGATTGTTTGAGAATACGAACAGGAGGAAAGATAAAAAGAACACAAGCTTGTTTGAAGAAGAAGAAGAAGAATAAGCCATTGCTATAAGTATTCTTTAGAGGTTAGACTTTGAGTTGAGTATGACAACTTAATGCCTTGTGTATACATTTATAAATAGCTTTATATTACCAATTCGTTAAATGATTTTTAATACATTGGTAACATTTTCCACGCGGGATTTCCATTATATTGTTTCTTTGTTTGACCTATTGTCCATATATTTAAGAGACAGAGTGTACCTTTAATATTTAGTTTATAAAATTACACTCTAGCATTAATTAGCAAAGATTAGCGAAGATTCTTTAGTTTTACAAGGAACTAGGTGTTCACCATGTGTGGAAATAAAATTTTAAATTTTAATTATTTTTAAACAAATTTTTAATAAATTTAGTAATTTAGAAAATTGATTAACCTTATTTTCACATTTAATAATATATTTAAATATAATTTAAATATTTTAAATATATAGAACAAATTTTGTTATTACAATCATCATTTTGTGTTTTAAAAAGCAATCCAATTTACCAAGCTCTGCTGGATGGATATTTCGTGATGATAAGGGAGTCTTTCAAGGAGCAGTACAAGCAGTGGGAAGAAGAGTGGATACTGCTTTGGATAGTGAACTTCATGCAATTTTAATGGCTATACAACACTGTTGGTCACAAGGTTATCGTCAAGTGGTGATAGAGAGTGATTGTTTGAAGGCAATTCAAATTCTATGCAATAAAAAATTATATTTCTCCGGCTTCAATTGGGTAAGAAAGATCAAGTGGTGGAGTAACAAGTTCGAAGGTTTAAGATTTGAATGAGTATCAAGAGATGCAAACAAAGTGGCAGATAAACTTGCAAGAGAAAGACTTCCAACGAACGATTTTTACTTTTCATCGCTATGTACCAATGTTTATAACTAATTTGCTCCATGTAGACTATGTATACTCAACTTTATGATTAATAATATATGATGTTATAAAAAAAAATACTTAGACAATGTTTATCTTTAATATAATGATTTTAGATTATTACAATATTTTTATTAAATCATGTTATTATAATCCTACTATCATATAATAATGTTAACTTCAATACTTTATTTTTTTTTTAAATAATATATTATTTAAAATATTTTTTGTCAAGATAGATTAACTTTTGGAAATGTAAAGTACATATAATTTTGCAGAAAATTTTATTTACAAATTTAATAGCATTATCATAAATCCTAAAATAAAGAGTACTAGTTTTATTTACACTATATAGAAAATTTTAATTATGATATATAAATTCAAGAATGAAATACTTTCTTGTAATTTATCATATATAAATTTCCATTGTAAAGATCAAAAATATGTAAATAATAAATAAATTTAGTTGCTTTTTTATTAAGATTGATTCCATTTGGGATTTAAATTATTTTATTTATATATTTTTAATTAGGGTAATAATTATATACTCAATATTTTAACTATGGTAAAATTTTGGGTAATACTGTATCTATATTATTAACGGTCCATTATAATAGCCCATGATTAACCAAATTTTGTCAAAAAGACGTGCCTATTTTAACTTAGCCCATGCTTTTCATGTGTCCATGGTTTGCGTTTTTGTAGGTAAAAGTTGCAATTCGGAAAATGCATTTATTAACGAGAAAAGATAATAATAATTAAATGAAAGATTATTTATAAGTTTAACGGATTGAAGTGTGAATAACTTGCAAAAGTAAGAGGTATTTTTATTTTGTACTCGATCCCCTCATAATATAGATGTGTCTGATTGGTCTACCGAATATGCCACTTTCTCAAACCGGACATGCAACTCCGAAGAGACAACAGTACCGGAGCGAGAACAAAATGAAAAAAAACAAAGGGGATAAAAGCTAATCCCAACCAAAACGACTACACAACCACGAAACTTAAGGAACAAAACTAAGAGAAAAAACACCAACCGACGCCTTGGCTGAGAAAGCCACCGACGTCGGTCGGAGAAGCCAATACCACAGCGAAGAAACCAGTAACAGGAGAGAGAAATAAGAGAGAAGTCGTGTGTATTTTTAGATACAAAATATCTTAGCTGTATGCTTTCCTACTCAACATTCTTTTGCTTATCGGTTGGTTTCTTAATATTTGTTCTTTTTTTTTGTTCCAGGTGAAGGTTATGTATAATCATTTGCTACTTTAGCAGTACCGCTATTATGGAAAGTCTAGGATCTAAGCATGTTCCATCTTTGTGAATAAAATCTAACTGGAGTCTTGCATGTTTATTACGTTATTTTTTTCAAAACTGGAAATACAGCTCTAGACAGGACCGCCCCTGAGATTTCAAGGACTATAGACGACTTAAGAAGAATTTTATAAATTTGGGGGATGAATTTTTTTTTAAATAATTTTAGGGGTTTATTTATATAGAATTTTTTTCAAAAATTTTGAGGAGTTGAAACGAATGTTTCATCAGGTTTGGCTCAAGATCGGCTCTGGCGGTAGAAGATTCAAATGTTGAATAAATTCAATGATATTAGAAATTATATATATATATATATATATATATATATATATATATATATATATATATATATATATATATATATATATATATATATATAAATTTGCGCATGTACATAGACGTTTGTGCAAGTCGTCTTTTGTAGAGATTGTGAGTAGAGACAATTTGAAGGCACATAAACGTTTCGCAAACAATCTTTTATATGATTGTGAGGGCATTAAGACGTTTGTGTCAGCCACTGATTTACATAAGCAGTTTTACCAGCCGCTTAAGATGAGATTATGGGGTACAAAGTTGGACTATTGTACTAGCGAGGTATAAAAATAAACATATATCCTTAAAAGATAATGATGGATGCAGATAGTAGATATGTACTACATATCAGCGTATTGTTTATTATGCATTAGACACATTGTTCGTTCTGTGAGGTGTGTCAGGTGCCATATTTTGTTTCATCCTATAGCTGTAGGCTCACATTGTTGAAACTCTACAACTAAGTCAGTGGTTTGCGTGTTTAGAATTCATACGTCACTGAGTGACTTTCATATTATTCACCTCTTTTTCTTCTTCTCTTTAGGTGAGCTTGACAAATAGTTGAATATCTAGATGATTTCTCCCTTGAGACAAGTAGTTTTTCTTTCAGTTTTATTCAACTTGTCGATTCGTTCAATTTTAAAAAGCATTTTTCTTTTCAATAATATTTAGGTTTATATTCAATTCGGTCATTTTTAATCTTGTTCATTTCTTTATCGGATTTAATGTAATTATCGGATTTAATGGTCAATGAAAACATGATTAATAAGTAAATAATTGGACATGTGAAATTACTTGAAATAGATGCTAAAGTAAGTGACTCGTCCTTATTCTCGAGAGAATATGAGATGGGTGTTACATTATAGTTAAGCTAATTGGATCTCCTGATTTATGCCAGAATTAGATGATCGTGTAGTCTATTTAAAAGCATGTATATCTTTTTTTAGCACCCAAAAAAAACGAAAGATCAGAAAGTGTTTAATCCATCAACAAAATCCTATAAGCTCTCTTTCTCTCTCATATTTCTCTTCCATTTGTACTTTAATTAATGCTTTTGACCTCGTTCATTTTGTTTGCACTTTTGTTACAATATTTCACCAAGTTAGGCTTTTTTTCTAAAATATATGTCATGCGCGCCTTTGATTCTTCTTAAGCGTTGAGATCGTTCGTTGCCTTTAAATCATCACGCTTTTGATAAGAAATGGATCGTGGAGAACTAAGTAGAGTATTCCAAATTTTTGATAAAAATGGAGATGGGAAGATTGCTAGGAACGAGCTGAATGAGTTTTTTAAAAGTGTGGGTATCCTCATCCCTGAAAAAGAGATTAATGAGATGATGGCAAAGATGGATGTGAATGGAGATGGATTCATGGATATAAATGAGTTTGGATCATTGTATCAAGAATTGATGGAAGAGAAGGAGGAGGAAGAGGACATGCGAGAGGCATTCCGAGTATTCGATCAGAATGGTGATGGGTTTATCACAGGTGAAGAGTTGAGGTCGGTTCTTGCATCGATGGGTTTGAAACAAGGAAGAACGCTTGAAGATTGCAAGAAGATGATCAGTAAAGTTGATGTTGATGGAGATGGCATGGTTAACTTTAAGGAGTTTAAGCAAATGATGAGAGGTGGTGGATTTGCTGCTCTTAGCTCCAGTTAAATGTTCCTCTCGTTCTCTTTTTGTTTTCTTCGCTCATAATAATTTTTTTTTGTGGATATAAAGATGTTTTGAATTTTCCTAATGAAAACTAGATTTTCCAAAAAGATGTGAAATTGTCCAGGTTGTATTTTCGTGTTAGTTTTATAGACTGCACTGTTTTGTTGTTCATTTAGTTCTTGAATTAAATAAAAAGAATCATTCTTAAATTAGAAAAGGAAAATATCACTAGTCACATGAACATTGCAATGAAGTAAGTGTGCGTTACATTGAAGGGAAACGGAAATGCATAGCAAAACACGTGCGCCAATAAATATCATTGGTCAGTGATTTTCGGCGATGGTGCGCCTACGCGCATGCTTCACCTTTTGCAATCGCAAGTTTTTTTTTTTTGTTTTTTTTTTTTTTTTTTTAACCTGGAGAGACTTCCACCCCCAGAAGCCAACCCCTCGGCGCGAAGCGGATCATTTGGTACTATGGGGAATTAGATACCCCAATCGCAAGTTGTGCGCCATTCAAATGTTTAATAAAATATCACATTTTTTTGTTGAGGTTGAGGACGTTCATTTATATTGACCCATCTTACAGTGTCGCGATTGCTTCCATTCCCAGTTTTTTTTTTCATTCGAAGCTGACTTTAAGGAGTTAAAGTGGTGCTTTACTTTACTGAAACATTACAGAACCAAACTTGACGGATCGCAATTAATTTTGAGTGTCTTTTTAACTAAAAAAAAGAGGGTATTGTAACACTAATGACTCCTCACATTTATTGATTTGATTTGATTATTAATTAAAAGAAACAGCTTATAGGCTGCTTCCTCGTCTTCTCAACTCTTCTTCTCTAATGGCGAGCGACCAGTGTTGTTGAAGGATGAACAAGAAACCCAAGACTTTGAGCTCCGTAAGCTTTTTGTTTTCTTTTTTATTGCTCTTCTTTTTTTTTTTTGCTTATAGGAAATTGTGCTTTCTTTTCTTGTTCACCTCTTGCCATTTCGAGGTCTTCTGGGCTTCAATTAAATTAAAGAGAGCTTTCATCTAAACTTGATCCAATTGAAGTTTCCGGCCAAGATTTGATGATATGAAGCTTCCAAACCCATGAAATTTCAAGTCTTTTTTTTTTGTGTAGTTAGAGTTTTTGCTTTTAGTTGGTTTGTGCTTATTTGATATAGATGCACGATCTTGGCATTGTGGCATTGTTGATAAATGTGGTCATTCACTATTGTCATTTGTGAGTTTTTAGCGTGTTGTTGTTGTTTGATCTTCTGCTTGTTTGTTGCTTTTTTTCAGGTAAAAATGAACGAGAAAAGAAAGAGCTGCTCGTCTCTTCGTCGCTTGTTCACTTTCGTCTTCTTGCTAGCCTTAGTTTTCCTTATTGGGAATGCGTTTATTACAGTAGACTATAATCAAGTACTTATAACTCTCTTCTGTAACCCTCCCCAGACTTCATATTTAATTTAATCATATCTTAAATCTTTGGATATAAACTGTTTTGGTTATAATGTATTGACAGGGAAGTATCTCAGGATGGAGTTCGATAATTAGACTAAATCTTGGAAAACTGAAAATGTGCAAGGTTTGCTAAACTGCTACTTCTAGTTTTTATGCACATAAACGAGTTCATTTTCCTGTCTGAATATTGATGTCTCTTTTCATGTAGACACAAGTGAGACCTCTTGGAAGCGAGACGCTACCGAGAGGCATTGTTGCAAATACATCTGATTTGGAACTGCGACCGTTATGGGGCGCAAAGCGCAATAAGGTAGGTGTTTACTCAAGTTTCTCTGTTTCTTACGGCCACTAAATGATCTGTTTCTTTTTTTCTTTTGTTTTGCTCAGAACCCAAAACAGAACTTATTGGCTATGGCAATCGGAATCAAACAAAAGGAAAGTGTCAACAAGATTGTCAAGAAGGTAAGTAAACCACAGACATTAATTGCCTCCTTGGTTATGAAACAAGTTTTGATGAGATTGATATCCACCTTCCTTTTTTTTGTGGCATGCAGTTCTCATCTTCAAATGAGTTTGTTGTGATGTTGTTCCATTATGACGGCACCGTAGATGAATGGAAGGAGTTTGAGTGGAGTGAAACTGCTATTCATGTTTCTGTTGTTAACCAAACCAAGTGGTAAATAACTCTCTGTCTTTTCTTAGACTCATGTAACTGTTTTATTAGAATAGCATTTGGCTGTACAGTTATTTTTTAAAAAAAAATATTTATTCGTGTTAGGTGGTTTGCAAAGCGTTTCCTACACCCGGATATTGTCTCAGCATACTCTTACATATTTCTATGGGATGAAGATCTCGGTGTTGACCATTTTGATGCTAAACGGTAAATTAAGAGCATTCTTTTGTTTGTAATTTAGTAAAAACATGTGAGAGACTGAAGTATTTATGTTATTTATCATCAGGTATGTTTCAATAATTAGAGAAGAAGGGCTTGAAATATCACAACCAGCTCTTGATCCTAATTTGTCCGAAGTGCATCATCAACTTACTTCACGAGACAGCAAATCAAGAGTACATAGGTATTTATTTCTCTTATTCTGTTCCAATATTTTTTCTATCTAAGATGAGTTGAATGTATATTATATATTGCAATGCCTTTATGTGTACCAGGAGAACATACAAAGTCATTGGTAAGACTAGGTGCAACGAGAATAGCACTGGACCTCCTTGCACGGGGTGAGAACACTGACTATCTTGTCTCCTCCTTCAGTGAAAAGCATGACGAGATTAATTTTAACTCATTAAGAAACTCTCTACATGCAGATTTGTCGAAATGATGGCTCCTGTGTTCTCCAAATCAGCCTGGAGGTGTGCATGGCATATGATTCAGGTATTAATGCATTAAGTTTGATCTATTATGATGTCACATACTGGTGAAGACCATTACCATCTGGTTACTTGAAACTGTTTCATTTGCTAATTTATTTCTTTTACAGAATGACTTAAACCATGGATGGGGCATAGACTTTCAGCTCGGATATTGCGCACAGGTAAATTCTTGACTAAAAGCCAGGCCAATACAATCCTTTTTTTGTTTTTTCTGATAGTAACTGTCTTGTTGTGTTGAATAGGGTGATCGAACAAAAAACATTGGCATTGTTGATTCCGAGTATATTCTTCATCTTGGTCTTCCTACATTAGGAGGTTCGGCTGAAAATAAGGTTTTGATACTCTGCTTTTTCGTTTTGCCAATCTATAATAGCCTATCCTTGATTAAGTTTGATTTGGAAAGTAACAAATAGTTACTGCATATAATTAAGCAGATGGATTCGGAACAGCTTGATAAGACCAAGACTGAGGATAGTTCAGACAAATCTGTATGCATTTCTCATTTTCTAGTAATTGTTGCTCTCCAATTAATATAGTCTAATAATAATAACTGTTGTCACGCAGAAACCATCATCGACTTCTCAAATGTCATCTGCTAGATCTGAGGTAAACTTGTAAACCAGTCTTGTATTAGAAAATATGATTATCAGCAGTCTCTTCACAAAAAGTGGTTATTACATAATAGGTTAAGAAGCAGACATACGCAGAACTGGAGACTTTTAAACACAGATGGAGAAATGCTGTCAAGAACGATGAGTGCTGGATAGACCGATTCCAACCATAGAGATTTGGACCAAATTATACAATTCATAGAGGAGAGATGACAGCTTTCGATGCCGTTAACCAATTAATGGAGGTATACATATAATTTTTACCAATACTGGAGATTCCTTGGCGATTCTTCTATCTCTCAATTTATAGGAGCCTCAAAGTTTGTAGCACAAAAAAATCTTACTAATGACTTTATATATATGTACCATTGGAAATACACAAAATAAAACTTTTTTGAGTATTTTTCTTTAATTTTAACAAAAGGGGTTGCTCATGACTCTTTGCGTTAGAAAAGAGCAGATTTGCTTATGATTCTTGAGATCAATCCACCAACCTCTTCTCCGCAATCCTCTTGTACATGATGACCAGCCTAATAATAATAAGAGATCAAAATCGGCTTAGATTTGGTGTTTATTGAGGTCTCATGGGTAGGGGTTACAAGGAAATATATAGTCTGATGTACGTACCATAGGAAGTTCAACGAGATTAAGCCCCGAACTCTTGCAGAAGTCTTCAACTCCTTGAAAGCTCAGCCACTTGTCTCGCTGTCCCCAGCACACAGTTGTTGGGATTTTCCAATCTTTATCCATCAGTGAGGTCCTCATTTCTTCTGTATAACCCTGTCAGAGGGAAAAAATCCATAAGAATAATATATTCCAAATCTTCCAACTACATATTCAATCAAACCTTGAGCTCCTTTTTCATGGCCCTGCTGATGGCGTTAAGTGCAAAACCAGAAGAACCTGAGGTAAGATAAGGTCTTCGGTAAACCATTGCATCATCTTCTTTCATTTTGTAAGGACCACAGCTCGTCAAAGGCTTGTCACTTGCTCTCAGAGGATCCTATATATATTGGTGTTTTAGAATATCTATAAGCCTTCATTCATATGATGAGCAAAAACAGTAATTAGAAGCAACTTTAATTGATGGAAATTAAACCAACCTGAGAGAAAATCTCCCCGAGCAAAAAGTTGCTGAATACAGACAAGGTTGATGGAAGTTTAGCATGTTCGGGAGTGAGCTGCAACCCAGCAACAAATAAGTTAATTTGAAAAAAAAAGAGAGAAGAAAATATGGTACATTTCAATCCCTTCTAGCTTACAGGAGGATTCAAGAGTATGAGATTCTTGATCTTCTCTGGTCGATTTCTTGCGTATTTAACCGCAGCAGTTGAGAAGTATCCCTGATTTTTTTTAAACACCAAAGAAGAAAAGTTAAAACAATGATTATATTGCTCCCTTAGTTGAGTGAGGATACACTTACCTGCACAACCAGTGAGACCTTAGTAGTAGTAGTAGTAACTTCATCAATGAATGATTCAAGTGACGATACATACTCTGCAAAGCCGCAGATTATATATATTGTGATATAAAAATCTTGAAAATTTATCAAAAGCAAAAAGTTCGTTTTAAGACAACATGTTAGGTACCGTCTAATGTATAGTTGAAACCATAACCAGACTGGGGCTTGTCAGAAAATCCAAATCCTAGCCAATCAAAAGCAATGGCGCGGTAATTCTTTTCAAGGACGGGAAGAGCTTTCCGGTAAGAGTAAGACTAGTGTCACAAACAAACAAAAAACATGCTAAAAATCTGAAAACTTATTCACGATAAGGATTATTATATATTTACTACGTGCCTGGGATGGGAATCCATGGATGAGTATAACGGGAGGACTGTCTTCCTTCCCAGATTCTACACAAAACCACCTGTATATGGAACACACACAAAAAATCATTAAGTCGCACCGTAAGATAAGAAGTTTGTTGTAATCAATCCTTACCTGAAAACATCTTTTGAAGCTTGAGAGCTAGATCCCATTGTTAGTCCGAAAATGGGATCTTTGGCTTCTTCACCAGTTCCACCAACTCTGTGAGCTCTAACCTGAGATGATGACAAAACTGCAAAATCAGAACTTACTATGTGTTCAAAGTTAAAATGCAAAACCTCTTTTTTCTCTAGTCTACCCATTTGCCTCGCTTTAACCATTCATCTGATGGACTAGGCTGATCCGAATACTTCCCTGCATCCATGAAGAAAGAAACCACAATTATTATTTGTTCGTTTCCTAATATATAAAACCAAGAAGAAGAAGAAGAAGATTAAACCTCCACTGAAAGAGAATCCATCTCCAGCAGACACAGGAGCATCAATAAGATAGTCCTGTTAATCAAGAAACGAGTTAACTAGTTAGTGCTCACATGTTTTTTTTTTCAAAGATCACAAGCATTTACATCTTTGTTATTGGACTTGCAGATGAATCCGGAATGTTTTGCAGGAGAAAATCTTGTGAAGTAGTGATGTGAAGCAGGTGATGATGTAAGAGATGATCGGAGCTGATGAGTGTGCAAAAAGTTAGGGTTATGATGAATATGAACGGCCATTTTATCTCTGAGTGAAGGGTTGGTTTAAACCGTTGCTTCGTGGTTGTATAAGAGAGAGAGAGAGAGAGAGAGAGAGAGAGAGAGAGAGAGAGAGAGAGAGAGAGAGAGAGAGAGAGAGAGAGAGAGAGAGAGAGAGGGTGAGATAGGCTTTATGTGGTTGACTGGCTTTTTCCAGTTTAGCCGTGACGGAGACATCAATATATTTTCCTTTCCGTCTCTTACGAATAAATGTAAAATTGTTTGAACAAAAATTTAAAGTGAAAATCTGTGTGGCTTATATTATTTTGAAACTATTTAGCTTCCTCAATTTCTAAAATTAATTATAAGAACCAAAATTTACACCGTCTAACGGAGGAAAACAAAAAAAAAAACAAAACGGATTTATAGAAAAAGTAAATTTTTATTTCGAATTTTCTTATAAGCGTTCCATAGACAAAAACGTACAGAAGACTTGTCTAGAAATGAGATTACAAAAGAAATCGAATAACACAGACATTAAAATTTAACTATGTTCGCTAGTATAATCACCTATGTCAAGAATTTTTTTTTGTTGATTTCAGACTGGATTTTATAAAAGGCTGCTTATATACTTCTTTCGAAGATCAAAAACATAGAGTTCAAAACAAAAAAAAATGTAAGCAAAAGAAAAAAAGAACATAGAGTTCAGTTAAAGCGTAGAACAAGAAATCGAACTATCAGCGCGAGTTCGTTTAGTAATTGAGTGCCAATCACAAATACCACGCATGTTGAGAACAAGTCCTAGAGTTTCAAAATGCAAAAATGTTTAGTCGAACATGTTCATCGAGAAATAAGAAATTCCGTAACTTTAAAAGAGTGCTAACGGCAATTTTTGTTGTTTCTAATTTGTTGATGTGGCCATCATAAGGATAAGGAGAAAATCCACTCAACATTTAATGGCCTTAAACATCAGCAAAACATTAGTTGAATAAAGAGCAAGAAATAGTCAAGAGAAGAACCATAGTATTATACATAAACGTTCCTGAGATTCAAGATTCTTGATCAAACAAAAGTAAAAAAAAAACAATGGTGCTGGAGAGTATTTAATGGTAGAAATACTGGTGAAAGCTCATATTTTTGTACTACATTTATTTGACGAAATAAGGGAGGTCAAGAACGTAGAGGAGAAAGTAAGCCCAAGTCACACCAGAGATCCCTCCGAAGAAGAACCCTCCCGTGAATTTCGCCCATCCCTCAGCTGTCTGAAGCTGGTCAGGCTGCTTCTTCCTCCCAGTCAACGTCAAACTCGGAGCGATCGAGGGCTCTCCTTCCTTGAACGAAGAGATTCCGTAGATAGTGAGGCACATGCTGAGGATGACAACAAGCCCAGCGGCGGCTAAGGAGCCGGCGGAACCAGCGTAAGCAGTGTTCCTTAATGGGCCAGCTTTGACGAATGGGCCCACTAAGAGGAAACCATGTGCCAAGCCCACTTCGACACCACGAAGGAGAGGGTTGACTGCGGTGCGGTAAGCCGGGAGGTTGGAAAGGTACCACGCAATCAATGGGCTTGACGTTACAGGAGTCTCCAAACTTCCGATGAATGGATCGCCGTTGATTGGTTGGATCACTTGAAATGTTGGCTGCCAAATTATACTTGTCAAATTACCGATCGATATATCTCTATAAACATGTAGCATATAACTTTTCATTGCATATGTCAAAACAGAAACTTATCATTATTATGTTATCATATAAATTCCGTGGAAGAGGTTATACAGAGTTATAAGAAATGTTTGTTATGGCTATTGAAACCCAACAAATCATCTAGATATGAATAAATGTTGCCTTTCCTAAATTTTTTAAAGATATCACACGCATGATTGATAATTGGTATTGATATGTGCAAGAGTAATTTGTAGATTCATAATCTGATCTGCATTTTGTCCGATTGTTAAGTTTAAGATAAATACCTTGTCGGTCTGAGCAGCTCGGACGGTGAAGGAAGAGATTCTCTTGGTCGGATATACGCCGAAAGAAGGGCCAGAGATTCCCTTAGGGACGGCTAGACGCCTAGCAATTAAAGTGGAGGATAAGCTGCTCCTTAGCTGGCTCGCCATTGGAGATGCACTTGCTGCCATTGTTTTTGTGAAACGAAAATCAAAAACGTCTTCGGTATGTGATGAAGAAATAAGCAAATCTACACGACTTAATAAGATTGCATATGTTGATGTGGCATGAGAGAGGATCTGGTTCGTGAGATTTTGTGGCTCTTAGAGACACATGTGTTTTACTTATCTGATTCTCATTGGATGTTACCTTATCCTCTTTAAGCCAACATTTTTTTTTTAATATCCATTACATATTTTTTTAATAAATGTGAGAAATCATTATTTACCTAAACAGTAATAACAAAAAAAAAAACAGTAATAACGTTTTATTTATCTGATTCTCATTGGATGTTGCCTTATCCTCTTTGAGCCAACATTTTTCGTTTTTTATATACATATATATATTTTTTAATAAATACGAGAAAATATTATTTACCTAAAACAGTAAATAATGCAAATAAAAAGACCTTGAAATTAAACATATATAGCTAATCTAAGTTTGGTTCTTTACATTTTGGATTACTTTGAACATGAGGACGAGTAATTTAGACTTTGTGGAAGTTATTTTTTGGACTAAAATACTTTCTTCACCAATGAATATGCAGCTAGCTTTGCGTTATAACTAGATAGTTCGTGAGCTTGTTGTAATAAATATGGTGCCTAATAGCTGTTAGGTTTATGGAAGGGTGGGCCTCGTCGTGACCGTTCGATGAGAGTCATAATAAGTTGAGCTTATATGGTTGATGTTTAAGATTGTACATGTATTGTCTATGCTACGATAGTTTGTCTGTGTTAGAGAGAGTATCTTCGCAGTTGATATCCTAACATTAAAAGTGTGCATTACATTAAGAGGCACATGTTTGGAGGTACTTTCTATGTACAACACTTGAATTGTAGACCAAAAATAACTAAGAGAGTTGTCCTATATATTTAGGATATATAAATACATAACAATAATTTCTATATTCAAATATTAAACAAAATGCTGTAATTTAATAATTTAATATTATAAAAGCAGGTTGTATTTTAGTGTTATGATTGGAGAATAATTTTTTGTTAATGTTTAAACTACATTATAAAAGTGAAATCTTGAAGCTTAGATTTACATGTTCAAATCTTCTGCGAACTACAGCCGCACATATCCAAACTTTAATCTACGGTGTCGGACGGCGCGTCGGAGAACCTCCTTTGCCCTTCTCATGTTTTCCTTTTGCTGTTTTAAGTGCTATCTCCTCCCTTCCAATATGCTCGACCTTCTGGATTGGCGGGGTTTCTCTGGAGGCTTCTCCGCATGCGAGGAGAGTCTATCTTTGGCGAGGGCTTGGCTTCTGCTGATGGCTCGGCGAGGTGGTGGTAGGTGTGGTTCAGGGTGTGGTCGGCATTTGGGTTTTCTTTCGGCAGATCTCTATTTCCTTTTGTAGATCTTGCAGGTTTAATGGAGTTTGGGGGCTTTTGGTGTTTGACGAACTTTGGTTCTCTTCGGGGACAAGCTGCAGTGGTCAGTATGGAGGGGTGCATGATGCTTTAGATGCAGATGTTACTTGGCATCTTGATTGGGATTAGGAGGGTTGCCTCTGTTCGTTAGAGTCAATCCAATGGTTACTGTGCTGTGATGGCCAGAGCTTTTTTGTGATCTCATTTTTAGCTTTGAGAGGAACAAATGGAGATGTTTGGTAAAAAGAGCTAATGCTTCATTGTTGATCGATTGCCGCTGATTTTTTTTGTGATGTTTTGAATTTGGAGTGGTTATTATTCAATTATCGACTGTGTGAATAAGACGTGTTCGAGAAGTTTTTGTTGGCTTCGCTATGGGGTGATGGTGCGTATGAGGCGCAAGGAGAACCCACTCAAAGTACAATGGCGAGCTTTAGTTGGGATTGAAGGGTGTTTACAACAACGATTAAGGATTCTAACCTCTTTCGATTCAATTTATGTGTTGGTGATGTTCAGGTGCTTCCAATTTTTCTCGTGGTTCTTCTTATGTTGTGTCATTTGTTTATGAGTTTTCGTTAAGCAAGCTGGTCTTTAAATGCAAGGTTAAGCACTCCTCTCCGAAAGTCCGGCCTTACTATATGACCTTTTGACTCTTTTTTTCTTCTATCTTTGTTAGTTTTGAGAATTTGTGTTATTGTCTATCTTTGGTTATGGATGGTACTTGTTATCTTGCTGGTTCTTGGCTTTGGAATGATTGAGAATGTGTCTTTGTGTAAAAGTTTGTTTGATCTAATATTAATCTGTCAGATGAAAAAAAAAATGTGGGTTTAACAATAAAATAGTGCTATACAAAAAGTGAGAATCAACTTGATGATGTGTTTATTAATGCTGCAAGACAAAATATAATTACACTCATATTTTCCAGACTTGAATTCATGGATCTTACTCTTTGCAGATGATCTCTTTAACCATGGAGTCTCTATTTTTTTTTCTATCATCAAGGTTTTGTTCCAATAAATTTTTTGGTGATATTTTTAAGGAAAAGGGTGTTCATGGTTTCCAATTCCAAACATAAGAGGTTTCCTTGGGAGTTTGAGGGGAAGTGTTGAATTTAGTAATAAAATGAGGAAACTTACTATTGATATAAACATTGACCAGAAATAAAAAGTAACGAATGTAGAGTTGAGTAAGTACAATGAAGTGCAGTGCAGTGAAGCAACTTTGTGAACAGTAACTAATTTTTGATTGCCCTGAGAAAGACAAATCTATATATAATCTTAGTCACACCTTTAATGAAATTAATAGTCTTTTTTTTTTAAAAAGAAATTAACGGTCTTTTAACCTCTCATTCTCTATTGTCTCTTGCCACACTACTAATCTTCTAATCTCTCATCTAAATTTTCACCAAACACTCTTATTTTCTCTGTTTATCCAATCTACACTCACACATCTCGTAAACTTTTGGAATCTCATAGGATTAGTATAACCTTTTGTTTTTGCTGACAATCAAGAAAAAAGAAAACACCGTTACTATACAGCTAACTCTTTTCTCAAAAATAATTATACAGCTAACTTATCTTTTAAAAATAGTCGATTTGTTATTTTAAATTGTCGAAATAAAAAATTAGTGTTGGATAAAGCCATAGAGAGGTATCTGAATCCAAGCTGTAGATAGAATATTCGTTGATCTGAAAGACCACAATGCCCTCGTCTTCCCCCACATATAAAATAAAAGGACCTGATCTGTGTCGGGTTTCCAATCCGAAAAGCGTCAATGGCGTTCCGTAGATCTCTTCTCCTCCTCCAAGTCCTCCTTGTGGTTACGTTTCTTACCTGTTCAGCCTATCTACCGGAGACTACAAGACTTGCCGGAGACAACGACGTCGTGGAAGTCAATCGCTCACAGAGAGAGTTCGATTATTTCGCTCTCTCTCTCCAATGGCCTGGAACTTACTGCCGTGGAACTCGCCACTGCTGCTCCAAAAACGCTTGCTGTAGAGGGTAACGTTTTATTGTCTTTCTTTTGATCTTGAAAACCCAGATCTTTGTTACGGATCATCTGTCTTGTTTGAAAATATTTTTTCCTTTTTTAGTTTGCTCTTGATTAATCTTGTGTGTTCTTTTTTTGTTGACAGCTCGGACACTCCAACTCAATTCACCATCCGTAAGTTACTTCTCTTTTAATTTTTATTTTCAGTTTGTAGTTTGATTTTCTGGTGACATTTAGAGTTGTTGCTTTTGACTGTTTTAAGATTAAAAACATTTTCAAAGTAAGAAACTTGCTGTTTTTATGATTAACGGTTCCGTATCTGTATTTATTATTAGTAACTTGTACTAGCGAAATTTAACAGGGATTTGCTCAAAACTGCTATCTTTCTGTCTTGTTATTTCACCCTTCTTGCTTAATGCTGATCCATAGATATTTGATTTCTTATTTACAACAATGATTTTGTCATTTGAGTATAATCATCTCTAATACTAATCTCGTAGATGGACTATGGCCGGACTATAACGACGGTTCTTGGCCTTCATGTTGCTACCGATCCGACTTCAATGAGAAGGAGGTATGAACATTCTTAAACTCTGCTTATGTTGTCATTGCTGGAGTTTTCTTTATTTGGTCATGGTCTTGATATCTCAAATGAAGATTCTCATAAGAGACAAAATTTGCAGATTTCAACTTTGTTGGATGGCATGGAAAAGTACTGGCCCAGTCTCAGTTGTGGTTCTCCATCATCTTGCCATGGTGGCAAAGGATCTTTTTGGGGCCATGAGGTATATATACATTTTTTTTTATAACTTTCTCTCCATAAGTGTATGAATATCACATGACCAAAAACTAACTGAGTTTCATTTCTCTGGGGTTTCATGTACCTCTTTGGAATACATGATGGCAGTGGGGTAACTATATTTCCTTCACATAACGTTATATAGAGTTTTTGATTATGCTTCCTCTGGTTTGAATATGCTAATACGGTAAAATGGGTTCTTCTCTTTAACTATTTGCTTTGATGAAACTTTTTTTTCAGAGAAACATGGGACTTGCTCGTCTCCTGTTATTCGTGATGAGTATAGTTACTTCATTACCACGCTTAATCTCTACTTTAAGCATAACGTCACGGTGAGTCTTCAGTTTTTTAAGTTTATGCCTACTAGCGAATTAATTAAACAAGAAGATTGGGCATAAAAACAAAGATTTGCATGTTTTAGTTTGACCTGCATGTTTCATTTACTATTTCAGTGTTCTCTAACTAGATTGATCAACCAGATATTTTCAGCATATCAATTTCCATATCGTGTGCTCAAATGCTAGTTAATGATCTGAGTTTTAGAAAAAAAAGCATGTAAATGAGTGTTGGTAGCTTTGTTTTACCATGCAAATGATATGCATGTTATATTTTCCTCTGCCAGCAGTTTATCAATTTGGGATGGGCATTTTTGTACATTTTCTCTCCTAGAATAGTTCTTAATTATTATTTTTAACATCTTGATCTATATTGGATAGGATGTCCTTTATAAAGCTGGCTATGTTGCTTCCAACCGCGAGAAGTATCCTCTAGGAGGTATTGTCACAGCCATTCAGAATGCATTTCATATCAACCCTGAAGTAGTATGCAAAAAAGATGCAATCGATGAAATACGTATATGCTTCTATAAAGATTTCAAGGTCTGTACCCTACATCTCTTTCATCTTATAGATTGGTGATTTCCTTAATTAAAATTGGCAAATTCATTAAGCTATCTGATCACTGGCGTTGTTTAAAGTTCAAACAATTTGATAGGCTATGAGAATTGCATCAGTTCATGACAGTGTTCTTTTCAAATGTTTATCACTAACAGCCCAGGGACTGTGTTGGTTCAAAAGACTTGACGTCGAAAAAATCTTGTCCCAAGTACGTCAGTTTGCCGGAATACACGCCATTGGGTAAGTAAAAATCATAAAACCCAAACCTTTTTGTTCATTTCTTTAGCAATGCATAGTTCCAAGTGGTTTCATGATTTTAATTATAGAACAAGGATTAGTTAAGTATGGTAATTTGTTGAGAATGTGAACGAATTTCTTATATTCGGGTGTTATGCAGATGGTGAGGCTATGGTTCTGAAGATGCCAACAGATGAATAAGATCTTTCTTCTCGTCTTGGAGGCAATATTCACATACAGGACTTTGTTGTTGTAATTTATTGGCCAAACCTATAAACAACGAATAAAGATTGGCGTACTCTTATTCTATGGGATATGAATACGGGCTGGTTAATTTTTTATCCTCTTTACAGTTACAATATTGTTAAAATCCATAACAGAAATCAAAATCTAGCATAAATTCATAATATGATGGTACATTGGATGAAACTTGTTTTATTAAGAAACTAGTATTAGAGTTAGCTTTAGATTGCCTTAATCTTATTCTATGGTTTATGAATAAGCATAAACATATTCAGGTGACGAGTAAGCATGCTACTCCTGATCTTTGATCCACGAGCTTTTAACGTCTTAACACATGGAGTGACATGACACATTCTAAAAATTTTAGAAAACTTTAGATTTTGATTTTTTTATTGTTTAAGTAGACTGGCTGAACAAACTTATTAATAAGGCTATTGACCTGAAGAGATATAACTTTAGCTCCAGATCTTTGTTTTGTCTTGGGATATAACTTTTCAGATCTTCTTCAGACATATGCGAAACTGACAGAATTAACCTCGGCTGAAGCAGATCATTCATTAGATTCGACATGCAAAGTGGATCCGAAAAAATAGATTCGTAGATCATAAGTAGCTAAGCGATCAAGGACTGAACTGAACGCCATCCTCATCGATATTTACTACTTTAGCAGCCATTTGAAGATGTGCTCGTTTTATCACATTTGTAGTTTATGTAATGTTGAGGTTGACTTAGTGGTAAAGTTAGAGCTCGTTTCTGCAAACTCGTCTTCCCCTAGTGGAGTCTAGACTTTTCTTTTGGCAATGAAATTGTAGTTTAAACCAAAAGATTATTTATAATCATTTTTAAAAAATCAAATGCAGATCTCAAAATTAAAATATTAACTTCTTAATATATGTTCAATGACAATATTAAAATTTAAGTATATATTTTTATATGATATATGGTTGTATATAAACACCTATTAGATAAGACATTTTATTCATATGGTTTTATAATCATCATATTTTATTATAGCTAAAAAATTAAACCTTGATCAGAAATTTTTATGTGAGTTTTTTAACAGTTTTAGTAATCTATATTTGTTTTGAAAATTCAAAATACAACATATACGAAAAAAATCTAAAATTTTATTATATGGTTAATGTAATAATTGCGAAGTTTCTTTTTATATAAAACGAAGAGATCAAAATCCACGAGGAAAGATTCACAGTAGACTTTTTCCGTTGCACATTGCTTTCGAACCAATATTTTTTTAATAATTCAACATATGGGGAGGATGTCAAATATGATCGAAAACAGTATTGTTAATTATTGATTTATTTTACTATAATTTTATTTTCCATATAAAATTTTATTAATTAATTCAAGGTTTACTGGTTTAGCGAAGACTACGTGATACACGTGGGAGAAGCAATGCTTTTTCTTTCTTTTTTTGGCGTGGGTCAAATTGTAATTGCTACGAGTTATAAATCTCTTTGTCAAACCCAAGCGCAACCGAACCAACCCATTCATTAATTGAAGAAGAAAAAATCATTGAGAACCCTAATAAAGTCTTTAGAAGCAAACCAAATCAAAAAGTGAGACTCTCTTCTTTCTTCTTAGCCCCAAAGGAAGACGCAACCAAATACACACAAAAGGTCAAGTTTTAATCTCTCCTTCTGATTCAATACCATGCTACTACAGAGCTTGTGATTCTCTCTCTTTTTCTTTTGCTGTCACTTTCTTCTATTTTGTTTTGGCGGTGTTAAACCCTAATTATATCATCAATCGATTCTGATATTATTTTTTTTTATTTCAATGGTTACAGGTAGGTGCTGAGAGATGTGTCAATTGAGTGCTTCTGGTCTATGGGTTCCTGCGACGTTCTGAGTGTGTTGTTCGGTTTAGGTGTTTGGTGCATTGCTTATATATCAGTCGCCGTCTTCGCTTCTTTTAGAATCCTTCACTCTGTCTGCTCTATTTGAGTTACAAAATGGGTTATGCTCAGCTCGTTATCGGTCCAGCAGGCAGCGGAAAGGTCTGTCTCGATTTTGTTCTGTAATAATAACTCTGAGAGATTTTGTCTAATGGGGTTTTTTTATTGTTTGCTTGGATCATCAGTCAACTTATTGCTCATCTTTGTATGAACACTGTGAAACCGTCGGCAGAACAATGAATGTTGTTAACTTGGATCCTGCTGCTGAAATCTTTAATTATCCTGTGGCTATGGGTGAGAGTAGTTATTCAATCTCAATCAATCAATCAATCAATCCCTTTGGTGTTTCTAGTGCCTCCGGTTTTCACACTTCCTTGTCCTGTTTTGCAGATATCAGAGAACTTGTTTCTTTGGAAGATGTAATGGAGGAGCTTGGCCTTGGTCCTAATGGTGCCCTCATGTACTGCATGGAGTATCCTTTTTTTTTTCTGTTCTTACCTAGACATATAAAATGAAATTTTTTACTATCTCCGACTGCCTCTATATGTTTTGGAAACTAATGATACGTTTGAAAATCTTTTTTGCTGTGAACCATTGGAATATTACTCTATTATCGTCTTTAACTTTTAATCCAAAGATACCTTGAGGATAGCTTACATGGTTGGGTGGATGAAGAATTGGATAACTACAGAGATGATGATTACCTTATCTTCGATTGTCCAGGTTTGCTGCATACATAATCAATAAGTTTATATGTCCCAAGTGTCTGTTTTTTTATCTCTAAATTCCTGTAAAATTCTATTATGCTGTTAATAGGCCAGATAGAACTGTTTACACATGTTCCTGTGCTCAAGAACTTTGTGGCGCATTTGCAACAGAAGAACATCAACGTCTGTGTTGTTTATCTGCTTGATTCTCAGGTTTTTTATATCAGACTTCTGTTTCTGTTATTTCTCTACCTACTACTACTATTGTAGTGCGTTGATAAAATAATGATATATAATCTTGTTGTGAGCAGTTCATAACAGATGTCACCAAGTTTATCAGCGGTTGCATGTCGTCTCTCTCTGCAATGATCCAGCTTGAATTACCACATATCAACATCCTCTCAAAGATGGATCTCTTGCAGGATAAAAGCAACATTGATACGTAATGGTTTTTTTTTTCTTTTTCTTTCGTTTTCCCGTTGTTGCTGTTTCTAATTTTGAAGTAAATTTGCTGTTGGGTTACTTTTAGTTACTTGGATCCGGAGCCTCGCACATTGTTGGCAGAGCTAAACGAAAAGATGGGTCCTCGATATGCCAAGTTGAACAAAGCCCTGATTGAGTTGGTATGTTTAATATGTTTTTTTTTAATCATATGATGGTCGTAAATCAAGTGTTGTGGTTTTGATATTCATGATTGCGTTTTTTTGGGTTATTATTTAGGTGGGAGAATTTGGGATGGTGAATTTCATACCCCTTGACATAAGGAAAGAACGAAGGTGATTCATAAGCTAATCTACTCTCTCTCCATCATATCTTCCAACATTTATTGATCCAATACAAAAGCTAATGTTCGACAAATGTTTTCTCTGTGCAGTATTCAGTATGTTCTGTCCCAGATTGATGTCTGCATCCAGTTTGGAGAAGACGCTGATGTTAAGATCAAAGATGAGGATGAAGATGATGATCAGTAATTTGTTACTCTCTTAAAACTTGTAAACCAATCTTGGTCTTGTCAAAGGCCAACCAACTTGTGAGAACTATTTTGTTGCTGAATGTCAAAACCTTAACTAGTGAGAGATTTCCAACTATTCGGAATTTCTCCACGCAGACATTTTACCATATCTCTTGTCGTGCACTTCAATTAATAAAAAATGATGTGATTAATATTCGAAATCTAGGTTGGTAAGAGAGTTAGCTGAATTTTGATTTAGAAATTTCATATCTTTCTCATCTGTAACATAACGAAAATCATCACCTCGTTGCTTTTCTTTGATAACGCCCAGTTCTAGGCGAACATAACACAAATGCAAGGGTTGTTAAGTATTCTTTTTTCATATGCGGCCATAAGAAGTGTTGTATCAAAGCATTTAAGCCAGGTCTAGGTCACACCAAAATAACCACCCATGAATCCTCCACCGTGTACTTGTGGAGTGATTTAGGTGAGACACCTCGTGGACCAAGCCAATTTAGCTCTCCTGTAAATCCTTTTAGACCATACAATTGCCTAGTTGGTTCATGCATAGTCTTCAAACCCTTCACGTTGAGCCTAGTGCAATGTCTAAACCCTTCTAGATAATCCAACTCGTGCATCTCCTGCTCTCACCTCAAGGCCCTTTTGAACATAAAAAGGGTAAAATAGACAATTGAGTTCCATTATCTTTCTTTCTGATGGTGCGAATTGAATTGAATTGAATTGAATTGAATGGGACTTGTTCTTCTTTATCGGGTGCGGCTAATAAACCCTACATTTGAAAGACCAACGGTCGCTTCAAAGAGACAATACCCAGAGACGACGATTCCGATAGGTTTCCACTGCAAAGCTTTGAGCTCCACGATGTCCCATTCTTGTGCTGCGCCTCGGAGGATGAGAAAGTGTCGGCAGAAAAAAAAAGAAGAAGAAGAAGAGGCCCTTGAAGGAGATACGGATATGGAGGATCTCTTCAGCGAAAAGGAGACGGAGAAGATCAGAATGTCTCTGCTTAAATGGTACGATGAGAATCAGAGAGATCTTCCATGGAGGAGGAAGAGGAAGAAGACAAGTGGAAAGGAGGAGGAGGAGGAGAGAAGAGGTTATGAGGTTTGGGTATCGGAGATTATGTTGCAGCAAACTAGAGTTCAGACTGTGATAGAGTATTACAATCGTTGGATGCTTAAATGGCCCACCATCTACCACCTTGCTCAAGCTTCCCTTGAGGTTTGGTTCTTCTTTCCATCAATTTCGAGCTTTCCTTTCTTGTCCTAGTCGAAAAATTAATAGGGAACTAAATGTCCCATTCGAAATCCATATTATGTTTACCTGTGTGATGTCCTAATCAGAACTAAAAGGCTTAATCTTATTAGCAGGGAAAGTAAAGTACTCTTATTAGTCGATAAAAATGATTATTATGTTGGCTAAAGAAAATCGACTTCTTGGCGGTCTGCAGGAGGTAAACGAAATGTGGGCAGGTTTGGGTTACTATCGACGGGCACGTTTTCTTTTAGAGGTGAATTCAATACACTTTACTTGTGCAGTCATCAGTCCAAGATTCTTTTCACTAATTAAATATATATATCCCAAGTAATGTTTTTATGTTTCTGGTAGTAGGGAGCAAAGATGGTTGTTGCAGGGAAGGAGGGTTTTCCTAATAAAGCGTCTAGATTGATGAAAGTTAAAGGAATTGGAGAATACACTGCCGGAGCTATTGCCTCCATTGCTTTTAACGAGGTGGGTTAGTTTTTTTTTTATTTCTCACTCAGTCATAAAAACTTGAAGTCAAGTAAAAAAACTTCTTGCTTGCTTATTATGTATGTTCCAGGCGGTACCTGTTGTTGATGGTAACGTGATAAGAGTGCTTGCCAGGCTTAAGGCTATCTCAGCTAATCCCAAAGACCGCCTTACTCTCAAGCATTTCTGGTGAACCAACTCTTTTGTATTTTTCCTCCCATGTTGAGACTAAATAACAAGGGAGTGTGGATAAATTATACTTTTTTTTTGTTTTTTTTTTGTTTGGTCAGGAAACTAGCTGCACAACTTGTGGATCCTTCACGTCCTGGGGATTTCAACCAGTCTCTGATGGAGCTTGGTGCCACTCTATGCTCCGTTACAAAGCCGAGTTGCTCTTCTTGTCCTATTTCCACCCAGTGCCGTGCATATTCACTCTTCCAGGAAAACACAACCGTTCCCGTGACAGAGTATCCTACAAAAGTTGTCAAGGCCAAGCCAAGGGTCGACTTCTGTTGCGTATGTGTTTTGGAAATACAGGAGAAGAACAACAACCAGTCAGGAGGAAGTAGTAGATTTGTTCTTGTAAAGAGACCCAAAGAGGGTCTGCTTGCTGGTCTTTGGGAGTTCCCTTCTGTTCTATTGGATAAGGATCCTAGTTTGGCAGCAAGGAGGAAGGCGATCAATATCCACCTTAAAGAAACATTTCATTTACAACCCAAGGAAACATGCACTATAGCTTCAAGAGAAGAAGTTGGAGAATTTGTCCACATCTTCACACACATACGTCGAAAAATTTATGTGGAGCTATTAGTCGTACAGCTTACAGGTTTTGACCAGCATTGTTTATCTCTTTTTTTCTTCTCGAATTTTCTTTCTACATAGACATGAGACTTATTTTTACTTTCTTCTATGTCATTAGAAGGGGGAACAATTGATCTGTTCAGAGATGAGGCAAAGGACACTCTGACATGGAAGTGTGTGGACAATGATGTTCTTTCTACCATGGGACTGACATCGGCTGTAAGAAAGGTATCTCCTTATCCTCATTATAATTACTACAGTCAGCTTTTTCCTGAATGGGTTTGATTAGAGAGAGCTCTATGGTTAAAAGCAAGTAAATGTTCGATGGAGTGTAGGTGTATTCAATGGTTGAAGCGCACAAGCAAGATTTATCTGTCTCATCAAATAGAACAGCCATTTCCAGGAAACGAAGAATCACATGATCTTCTTCTTCTCAAAATTAGCTGTATGTACTGTCTAGCATTTGGATATCAAAGGCATCAAAGATCGGAAACACTTTCAATTTTTTTTTAAAAGACGAGAAACACTTGTGATCTTGGTCTCTGAGCAATTAGTTCTACTGAGTAGACTGGATCCCTTAAGGAGTTGTTTTTGTAAGCAATATTTATAAGCCTCTGGTTGTTTCTTACTAATGCTTTGACATCTTCTACGTCTATCTAATCGTTACTCTAGTTTCTGTTAAACTCATTATGTTGGAACGACATTTGCTTCAGTTGATTTGAGGTCAGCCCAGATATGCTGAATCAATCTGAGTTTCCGTAAAAGTAAAACAACATTAGCTGCGTTTGCACAAGTCAAGTCCAAAGCTCGAGTTCTTCCTAGAGGTAGACACTTCGGTTAAATTAATTTGGTTTAGTTAATTCGGTTTTAATTTTTTTTCAACTGAAGTAAACTATAATTAGTTTGGAGCGGTTTTAGTTTCGTTTGTATAGATTCGTTTTGTGTTTCGGTTCGATTTAATAAGGTTTCCTTAGTTTAATTCTTTTAAGAAAATTCACATTTTAAAATATAAACATATGGTCATAAGATCATCATTTTGATTCCTATGAAAAAAAATATTTAAACTGAAATGAAAATACGAAAAACACACAAAAATTATAATAATATAATCATATCAACTAAAATAAATAAAAAAAATTAAAAATCTCGTTAGCAATGCTTCTTAAAAATCAAATATTTATAAATTAAATATAATATAAAAATGAAAAGAAAATCTTAAAAACCACAAAAAAATTATAATAACACAATCAAGCTAAATTAAATTACTTAAACTAAATAGAAAATTAAAAAAACCAACATCGTTAATAAAATTAATAATGACTTTAGTGTTAGAATTTTAGTATATTATATATTTCTAGTATGTTTAATTCAGAAATCGCATTCAAAAAATAACAATGTTCATATACATATTAAAAAAACAGACATTTAGTTGACAAAAAATTATACACAAAAGAAATCTAAATGATCAATAAATATAATAGTTATAAAGCTTCAAGAGCATAGAAGATTTATAGGCATGAAGTTATATTCTTTGACAACAATGGTAATGACCTTAAGACAAATTGAAATACCTGAAATGAAATTGGCAGTCCATACATAAAAGTGTTAATTTTATAATATGAACAATCAAGTATTTTTTTAGTTTATAATATGACCAATCAAATCTTAAAACAGATACTAAACATTATCTTTATATATTTAACAAACATAAACCACTAGTACACATGTTAAAAATTAAAATATAGAGGATTGAGGGAATGGTGATGGTAGCACCGACACATATGTGTATGCGTAGCAGGGGATAAATACCCCACACACGATTTTCTTGATCTTTGTTACTCCTCCTCCCCCCTTTGCGAACGCTCTACGCAAGTCTAGGGATAGATACATAGAGATAGATAGAGAGCGATAGATAGAGAGAGAGAGAGAGAGGAGAACGAATCCGTCTCTTGCCCCTCTGGATCTGACTTCGTTGAAGATCTCAGAACCTGGATCTGCCTCAGGTTTGCTCTTTTCTGTTTCACCTAGATCTCTCGTTTGCATCGTCTTTCTTTCTTTCTTTCTCGCCGTTTTGATTTGGTATTCTCTCGTTTCTTCGATCCATTTTAGCTTTGGATTGTTAGTTTTCGTTTCTGATCTCCATTGGGGATCTGATATATTCCAATTTCAATCTCGAAGAAACTGTTTCGATCTATAAGTCCTAATCTCGTTAATATTACGCATTCAATATTTGGATCGATCTATTGGAATGTGCATTTCATGAAACTCACAGCGGAAACTGATTGCTAATGTTGTAAGAGAGGTGTTTCTGTGATTGATCTGTATTCATCAACATTTGGATCTGCATTGGCTGTTTTAAATCAATCGCAGTGGAAAATGATTGCTTAGGCTTTCTTTCTCTGTGTTTGATCTGTATGCATCAACATTTGGATCGATCTATTGACTGTGTGCAATTCATGAAACTGGCTGTTTTAAATCAATCAATCAATCATAGTGAAAACTGATTGCTTAGGCTTTCTTTCTGTGTTTAATCTGTATCCATCAACATTTGGATCGATCTATTGACTGTGAATTTCATGAAACTGATTGCTTACGGCTTTGTTTTGTTTGATACAGGAAGGAAAATGTACCGGGTTTTAGTTTTGCTTCTCTTTGTTGCTCAGCTTTGCAATGGGTTCTACTTGCCAGGGAGTTATATGCACACGTATTCAAACGGAGACTCAATCTTGGCCAAAGTCAATTCCCTGACGTCTATAGAAACCGAGCTTCCTTTCAGTTTCTACAGCCTTCCTTACTGCAAACCGCTCGAGGGCATCAAGAAGAGTGCTGAGAATCTTGGGGAGCTTCTCATGGGAGATCAGATTGATAACTCTGCCTATAGGTTCCGGATGAACACCAACGAGTCTCTCTACCTCTGCACCACCAGCCCTCTGAACGAGCATGAGGTCAAGCTCCTGAAACAGAGAACGCGCGAGCTGTACCAAGTGAATATGATCCTCGATAACTTGCCTGCTCTGAGATTCGCCAAGCAGAATGGGGTTACCATCCAGTGGACTGGGTACCCTGTTGGGTATTCACCACCAAACAGCAATGATGATTACATCATCAATCATCTCAAGTTTAAGGTCTTGGTCCATCAGTACGAAGGCAATGTCATGGAGGTCATTGGCACCGGTGAAGAAGGTATGGGTGTCATCTCTGAAGCTGATAAAAAGAAGGCCCTGGGGTATGAGATTGTTGGGTTTGAGGTTGTTCCATGCAGTGTCAAGTACGACCCCGAGAAAATGACCAAGCTTCACATGTATGACCCTGTTCCATCAGTTAACTGTCCCTTGGAGCTTGACAAAGCCCAGATCATCAAAGAACATGAGAGGATAACCTTCACTTATGAAGTCGAATTTGTTAGAAGCGAGACGAGATGGCCATCAAGATGGGATGCCTATTTAAAGATGGAAGGTGCTCGTGTCCATTGGTTCTCTATACTCAACTCGCTTATGGTGATCGTCTTTCTCGCCGGTATAGTCTTTGTCATATTCCTGAGGACGGTGAGAAGGGATCTGACAAAGTACGAGGAGCTGGACAAGGAAGCGCAGGCACAGATGAACGAAGAGCTCTCTGGATGGAAACTTGTTGTCGGAGATGTGTTCAGAGAACCAGAGCTCTCAAAGCTTCTATGCATCATGGTGGGAGACGGTGTTCGGATCACAGGAATGGCTGTTGTCACTATTGTTTTCGCAGCACTAGGATTCATGTCGCCTGCATCAAGAGGAATGTTACTAACCGGGATGATTATTCTCTATCTGTTCTTGGGTATTGCTGCTGGGTACGCTGGTGTCCGGCTCTGGAGAACCGTCAAAGGAACTTCAGAAGGGTGGAGATCACTATCCTGGTCCATCGCCTGCTTCTTCCCGGGTATTGCTTTCGTTATACTCACAGTGTTGAACTTCCTCCTCTGGAGCAGCAACAGCACTGGCGCCATCCCAATCTCACTCTACTTTGAGCTCTTGGCTCTCTGGTTCTGCATCTCCGTTCCCCTCACCTTGTTTGGAGGATTCCTAGGCACCCGAGCAGAAGCAATCCAGTTTCCAGTGAGAACCAACCAGATTCCAAGGGAGATCCCAGAACGTAAATACCCGTCATGGCTTCTCGTCCTCGGAGCAGGAACACTTCCTTTCGGAACTCTCTTCATAGAGCTCTTCTTCATCTTCTCCAGCATATGGTTAGGCAGATTCTACTACGTATTCGGCTTCTTACTCATAGTGCTGCTTCTTTTAGTAGTTGTGTGTGCAGAGGTATCAGTGGTGTTGACCTATATGCACCTCTGCGTGGAAGACTGGAGATGGTGGTGGAAAGCCTTCTTCGCATCTGGTTCAGTCGCCTTGTATGTCTTCGCTTACTCCATCAACTATTTGGTGTTCGATCTCCAGAGTCTGAGCGGACCGGTCTCGGCTGCGCTTTACATTGGCTACTCTCTGCTCATGGCCATTGCAATAATGCTCTCTACCGGAACCATTGGCTTCCTTACTTCCTTTTACTTCGTCCACTATCTGTTTTCCTCTGTCAAAATCGATTGAAACTTGACGAGAAAATCTCAGCCGTTGAATGTTTGCTTTCTCCGAAGCATTTTTTCAGGTGTTGTTATTTTTTTTGTCAGTAATAGACTTTGTAGAGTCCAGTGTTTTTTCCTTTCTGAATTTTCGGACCTGTATTACCGTTATATGTTATTTTCGTTTTTTTTTTCTCTGAACTTTGAGTAGAAATAAATGATGCCTTATTTCTGCATGTTTGCTCTTATTTTTTTTCTTATTTACCTTGTAATTCTGTGATGTATCTTGCTTCTGGGGATGACTTGGAGAATCAATGTGTGGCTTGCTAGAAACAAAAAGAAGAAATTTGAGAGAAAAGAGAGTGTTTGTCTAACGAGAATCACTATTTTTTTCCTGTCATATATCTGACGGGAGTCACTAAACAAACGGTTGAACTTGAACACTGAAACGTCTCAAACCGTACTACCAATCAACCCAATAGGAGATCAAAACTAAGCTTAACCGGAAGTCTAGCATTACGGTGGAGAACAAATAACTGTCTTCATACCAACAAGTGTGAGTGGGTGGATACCGCAACTACAGACTCTTTGAGTCCCACGTGTCCCAGGGGAGTGACACGTACACACACCCACCTCCACTTTTCGGCTTATTTATTTCTGTCGCACACTGGAGGTTTTTTACCAAAACAAGAAAGTAATGGAGGTCCCAATAGGGTTTCTGGAGAAACTGTGGAGTTTAGTCTCTTTCCTTCCCTTCTTCTTCCTCTTGCTGCTCCTTGGCCTCTTTAAGGGTATGTATTTTTATCTACTTAATCCTTACCTAAGTCCACTTTAGTTGCTATATAACAATAAGCTCTGAACTTATGCAAATTTGTTTTTTGATTTATTATTATTGTCTTCACACAGCCCTGATTGTTGGTCCAATCTCATCTGCTATAATTTTGATTGGCAATTCCTGTGTGATCATTGGCCTTTGGCCGGCACATTTCATTTGGACCTACTACTGCTTAGCGAGGTTTTTTTGAAAACTCTTTTTTATCAAATTCAAAAAAAAAAACATTTTGTTTCTATGTATTTCCACTAACCTTCTCTCTTGTGGTAAATAATACACTAGAACCAAGAGAATGGGGCTGGTTTTGAAGACCTTGGCGTTGATATTGTTTCCACTGCCATTGCTACTGTGGCCAGTTACTGGTATTGCAGGAAGTCTCGTAGGTGGAATCGCTTACGGTTTTCTTACTCCCCTTATGGCAACATTCGAGGCTATAGGGGAGACTGTTACTAGTAAATCCTACCATTGTTTTGTTGATGGTTCCTTGTCAACTATAAAAGGGAGTTGCACTGTGGTTATGGACTTCACTGACTTCTGTTTTCATTCGTATTTCTCCTACATGGATGAGTTGAGAGAAATGGTTTCCGCCGATGCTAAACCTCTAGAGATAAGGTGAAAATCACTCTTTCTTTGTTTTTTAAAACAAAAAAAAATGGTTACAGAAGAAGGTAATCTCATTTTTTAATTTTACCAGATTGTCCCTGGTGCCTAGTTGTTTGCTTGCTGGTCTCATAGGTGTGGTGGTAGATGGTGTTTTGATAACAGTTGTTGCTCTTTATAAAAGTCCATATATGTTGCTCAAAGGATGGAAAAGGCTATTAGAAGACCTTGTTGGTAGAGAAGGCCCATTCTTGGAGACTGTGTGTGTTCCATTTGCAGGTCTTGCCATATGTCTTTGGCCACTAGCTGTTGTGGGAGCTGTTATAGCTTCCGTCTTCTCCAGTTTCTTTCTTGGACTCTACAGTGGGGTCATTGTTCATCAGGTTTCCAAACACAAATATCAATATTTAAACTTTATTCATCTTGCATTGTTGGTCTGGTTGGTTATTGGGAAATCATTTATTTTTAAACCCTTTCTTTGCTTGAATTTTCTTAATCATTTCAGGAGGAGTCTTTCAGAATGGGGTGTAATTATATAATAGCTGCAGTATCACTGTATGACGAATACGTGAATGATTTACTCTATATAAGAGAAGGAACTTGCCTCCCAAGGTACATATAGTGTCTCATTTTCTATGTTCAGTATTTGGTTGATTGACTGTGTAGTATACATGCTTGTGACAGCCAGGCCTTGCTATAGGACGAAAACAAACACATGTCATGGGAAGAAAATATTAGGAGAGAGGAAGAGCGTTGATCTCATGAATAGCAGATCAATAAACAGCTCTCGGCTTGTTTCACAACAGTCGAGGACACTGAAAAAAGCCATCACACTATATAAACCAGTGCAGGTATATATTATAATGCCCTTGGAAATTTTCATATAGCCTCTTTGACTTTTTACAGATATAAATTAAAAAGGCATCTTGTGTTTCGCTTTTCTGAGGTATGGGAATGGTTGTTTAAGTCTTGTGAGGTGAATGGGAGGATCCTTATTCGAGATGGCTTGGTAAATGTGAAAGATGTAGAGCAATGTCTTGTCAGGGGTACTTGTAAGAAGCTCTTTATCCAACTACCCGCTTGGACCGTGTTACAATGTCTCCTTGCATCGGCTAAGTCTAACTCATCGGGGTTGGTGATCAGTAAGTATATCTATATATATCATAAAGATCTCTCATTCATGCACTAAGTAATGCTTTTGTTATGGCAGCTGATGGCGTGGAACTTACGGAACTAAATAGTCCAAAAGACAAAGTGTTTGTGTGGCTCGTTGGGCCGTTAATGATAATGAAGGAACAGATAAAAAATCTGGAGCTGACCGAGGATGAAGAGTATTGTCTAAGGAAATTGGTAATGGTATGCAAAAACGAACGAACCGAGGACTGGGACAGCACCGGGTTCCCCTCCAATGATACAGTGAGGAAAGCACAATTGCAAGCCATAATCAGAAGGTAATTAAGTATCAATCATTAGCATTAATTGCACCACTAGATCAGTGCACTTACACCCACACTTAATGCTTTCAAGTGATTTAATTTTTATATTCTGTTTTTTCATGCATGCAAGGCTGCAGGGAATGGTAGCATCGATGTCAAGAATACCTACGTTTCGACGCAGATTCATGAACTTGGTCAAAGTGTTGTACATTGAAGCTCTTGAAACGGGTGCGTCCCAAAACCGAGCTGGTGGGATTCTTAAAACCGAGAGAGACCAGACGCAAAATCTGGATCAGACTGCAACAATAGATGTTGTATAAAAGTTTAGTGGTATTTGCTGTAATATTAAATTCTCCTAGCTTTTGTGGGTTTGATGTTTTCAACTCGATCGTTTCTTTATAAAAGTTTGTTCTAAATCAGATAAAACGTTTTCATTTTTGTTAATAATCCTTGTGTGTCAGCATTTTTATAATTAGTTATGTGTTTGAAATATTTATAATAAAAATGAAATATATATAAATGTATAATGGGATCCACAATAAACGTTCTTAATATTATTATATCAAAACATAAGTACTATAAAGAATTAAGATAAATTGAACTCCATATACACATATAACTTACATACATTTTTGCAAACTTAGAAAGTAAAATTAAGCTAATTGACTCATAACTAATCTTAAAATTATGTATTTTTTTTAAAAAAAATGCTGTTATATATGAAGTCTTAAATATTCATTAAATAACGAAATCTCTTGAAGAATGTAAATTTTTTTACCAAAATTATTAAATATTTTATATTAGTATTATAAATAAAAGTTGTACCCATTTTCTAAATGATCTAAATTTAAATTTTAAATATAAAAGTGCACCACATATTCTTAAGTACGAGAGAGGGGATGGTTTAAGGCTATAAAACCTTTTTTATTAAACCTTTTAGATAAAAATGTTTTTTTGATAAAAATGAATTTTGATTTAAATTAATGAGTTTAAATCATATGTTAATAATAAACCAATCACCATGTCCGTGGGTAATGAAGTTTTAAGCTATTGGTTAGAGGAGAAATAGATTTAAAATAGTTAATTCGTAGACCAACAAGTTTATAATTTTCAAATCATAAATATTTAGTACTACATATAATAGTTAGTTTGGTGGAGATTTAGTACTATATAATAGTTTTTGTGGAAGAATAGATAATCAACCCAATATAGAAAAACAAAGTTTTACGCTCTAGGAATATAAATTTCTCCCTACGACTCAAAAGTATATTACATATATCTTGTTGGGTAATGTTCTGTTTGGTTTAAAAAAATTATAGCCCAAGCTAGTTCGAGTGTATACAAGTATGAAGGAAGAGTTGCGGCGTCTGAAAATGTTGACATATGCACAATACTGATAGAAAACAATATGAAGATGTTGTCCAAAGACATGTGAGAGACTTGCTTTCTAGAACAACCAATGTTTTCTCTTTGGCTTCTGCTGAACTGGAGCCGCTGCACTCAGAAAGAAGAAGATCATAATCAGTGTCCTCAAGCACAAAGCCACCATTTTGTTACACTTGGTAAGGACAAAGACAAACCTTGATTGGCGTATAAAGAGTTATAATGCACCTCTGACCAGAAACTTAACCATAACTCTGCACCATTCCAAACATATAATAAAGCCACAACTTGTAAGAGTGCATTTGCCAGATGCTACTTGAGATCAAGTAGGGATGAGTGAAGGTGAAAGGAAATATATTCAGGAGTCTCACCACGCTTAGGTGCTTGGTCTCGAGGCATGATTTCAATGAAACAAGTGTCTCTGAAGGATGTCAGCAGGCATATCTTTGCTGCAAACTATTCAAAGGGAGATACAATGAAAAAAAAAATTGTTAAAAAAAGGTAAAGAAAACAACTCAAAAGTATTGGCTATTTTCAGAGCCACTGATCTCAGTGCCTAATGCCACAAAAGTCATCCGTTACTTTACATGGGGCTTCACGAGGATGTGTAAAGTGTTACCTATTTCAAGTAACAGCCATATATATGAAATAAAGGACATGGAGAACACTAGCTAGGAAGAAAAAAACATCAGCAGAACTAGAGCAGGTGATACGAGAACAAAGGAAAGATCATTATTTATGTAGGAAAATTTAACTATTAATACAAGTGCTGTGAAAACCGAGACAAAAAAGGAAAATTACCCTATCTGCCGCAGCTTGTAGGGTAATATGGTCTCCCCATTCTCCAAGTCTGTCATTCATGTAAACAGAAAAATTTATAGATGAAACCAATTAAGTGTAGCTTGGATGAGAAATTAAAAATGTTCGTTTGCACAAACGTACTTTGCCATCTTCTTGTAATACCGTTTGTATTTCATAGGAACATAACTTTCGTAGATAGTGCGATTGTCCTTAAGCTGTAGCAACAAGAGAATAAAATTAGGAGAGGCGGTAGGAAAAGGGATGTGTGCACCTAGTATTCAAACAGGTACCAATCAATCTCCCAAGAGAAATTTTGTCAAATTGCAACAATGGTTTAATGATGATGAACCATAAAAGAGAGTCATCACTAGTCAAATTTGTTCATTTGTCATAAGTAACTCATAAAAGACATCTCACCTGTTTAATAACTTCTCCCCTAACCTGCTTGTGGTACTCTGAAGATCGGTACAACTGGTCAGAAAGAGCTCGGAACTGAAAGACACTCACTAAGATATATAAGTATACTCGACTAGAGAGGGATGAAGAAAATTGTTTAAAAAATCTAAGAGTCTATTATTCACCTGGCAGTTTCCATCACCAGAGACCTTCAACTCACACAGACCATAAACATTTAGCCTGAAAGGCGTAAGAATTAACCATTAACTCTGAAAGAAAGCGCATCATGGGGGATTAAAATCTCAGATTTGACTTGTCTTAGAATGAGTATACTAACATATTAATCACAACCACGAGCGAGTTTCCTAGTTATATTGAGAAAAAGGGAAAGAAAGAAAGTAACCTTTGAAGAAGGCGTTGGTGATCCAAGGTGGCATCATTTAAGTTGGGAATATAAGAATTTATCCGCGGAACATGCTGCAAAAAACAACAACATATAAATGTAGAATTAGAACCTTGTAGCTGCTACTGTACAATTAATTGAATTTGGGTTGTAGGGAGTAGTAGAAAGGTCAAAAAAACATACGGGAACGGGAGCAAGATTGGAGAGGCGTCTGCCAAGTGAACCATCAAGATTAGTGTACTCTTCAGTTAACATAAGAGCAATCATCCGATCATCTTGAGTATTATCCCTTTGACTGCTCCAAGAGCTTGAACCCGAAGATGAGTCTCCCCCCATCATCTTTTCTAGTCCTCCTACAAGACGACGAAGCTGGACCAGATTATTTCATTGATTTAAGTTATTTAACATGACCTTACTACAAGTACGAAAAAAAATTGAAGAGATCAAGAGCTTTAGAGAGAGAGAGATAGGAAATGAAATGAATCTATTGGATCTGGGAATCAGCCAATCATTAGCCATCATTCGAGAGACGATCGGATCTAAAAAAGAAATGGAAAGGATAAAAGATTCCGAAAAGTTCGATGATACCTTCCGGTGCGAAGAAGACAGCAACTTGTTGTCGAGACGATCTTTTTTTATTTTCTTTCTTTTTGTGGTCTCTCTCTCTCTCAACAATTGAACAAAGTTTTGGCTTTTTCGTTATTTAAGATATTATTGGCAGTTGGCTGGCGGGTAACAACAAAACCGCGTTGTTCTTTACTCTCTCCTACCCCTATGTAACCTTTGCTTTCAGCCAATCCCCATAAGTCAAATATGATTTATTTTCTACTTACTCCCTTCTGAATCTTAACAAACTCAACCTTTTCTTTTAAATACTTTAAGTATCTCAAGTCTTTGTTGCTTTCTTTACTTTTGCTACAACATACATTTCTCAGTATCCAACCCTCCTCTTCTTGTTGTTGCTCTGCATTTCCCTGGGTGATGCCAAACTGGTACTAAGCTGCTTAGGTATGACTGCTCCACAACTTTTCAAAGCCACAACCAAATCAGGAAACAGATTCCTGCTCTCCTCGTTTACAAACAAAACAGCACTTCCCTCGTCTCCCATCCTAGAGGCCCTCCCAACCACATGTATATACTCCTTCATGGTACTAGGCATGTCAAACACTATCACCTGCTTTACTACCAACAAGTCAACTCCTCGTCCTAGAACTCCAGTTGTCACAAGCACAGGCACCTCACCACCCAAAAACGACTCCATTACATCTCTCCTCTCCTTCATCGGCTTCTCCCCATGTATCGACAGAGCCTTTATCCCCGTCACCACAGTTATAGCATTAGCCAACAGATCTGCTCCAGCTCTCGAACTCACGTAAACAACAGCCGGAGGCTTGAAATGCTTCTGACTCCTCAGTATCTCAAACAGCTTCTGTTTCTTCTGCTTCCCATCGACCCAAATCGCCAACTGCTTGACAGCTCTGTTAGGTCTGTTGGGTTGTTGCTGTTTACCTACGGACACCAAAACCAAGTCCTTGGCTAGAGACCTCCCCACCTTCTCCACCTCCCTCGACACCGTCGCCGAGAACAGCAACACCTGGGGCTGCGATAAAGCCCTGAATATCTGCATCACCTGATCAGAGAAACCTCTCTGAAGAAGCATGCAGTCAACCTCATCCACCACAAACATCACAACATCCCCTAGCTCAACTCCGTGCTTCCCCACAAGGTCCACGAGCCGACCCGGGGTACCGATAATCACCTCCACGCCTCGCTGAATCCTGTAGAGCTGTCCAGGCATGGGATCACCACCCACAACGAGCGCTGTCTTGAAGAAAGGCAGTCCCTTTCCGAGCATCTTCGCCTGGTCTTCCACCTGGACGCAGAGCTCTCTGGTCGGAGCCAGAACCAGAGCCAAGGGGTTCCTGGGATGGTCTAATGAGGGAGGATGCTCCGAGCGGTAACTCGCGCAGCGAGAGACAATGGGAACGAGAAAGGAAGCGGTCTTCCCGGAGCCGGTTTCGGCCGAAGCGAGGAGGCTCGTCCCGGTTAACGCAGCTGGGATGGCTTGCATCTGGATAGGAGTGGGGAAGTCGTATCCAGCGGTTTCTAAGTTGAGGAGAAGCTTAGGATGGAGTCCACAGGAGGTGAAAGAGAGGGCAGGAGGAGGAACTGGTGCTGCTCCTTGGACATGGATATCAAGCTTGGTTCTAAGCAGTAGTAGAGAAGAATCGGTGGAAGAAGATCCAACGTAGAAGCATTCATCAGTGGTGGTGGCAAGAGGAGGAGGAGGAAACACTACTACTCTAGTGTTCACTTTAGTGTTCAAAAGTGTTTGCTTGCACTCGAGACTGCAGATGTCATCATTGGTCTCGTCGCAAATGTACTCGCCGTAACGACTGCAGATTACACATTTAGGTTCCCCGGGAATAGGCGGTCTTTGATCTTTAGACTTTTGTTTGATACCATCTGCAAATTACCGAGATAATTAATAAATAAAGCTAAAACCGTGCCAAATAGAAGATGAACGATAAGCAAATCCTAGGTCTAAGTGGTGCTTATAAGATAATAGAATACTAACCAGAGAGGTAAGGGACGCAGCCATCTTCATTCATATCCTTACGATCTATTTTACTCACAGAAACCAGCTTCTGTAAAAACACTTACGCACAACGCCAATCAGCAAAACAGAATTCAATCTAACTTCCGCCTGACTACAAAACAGCAATTGAAAGATTCAAATCATCCGAGGCGAGAAATATAACCGATCGACTCGCTCGCTCGCAAACAGAAAGATTTTCTAATGGGTATGGTGTGTGTTGATTGACGACAAGAAGAAGAAGAAGAAGAAGAAGAAGAAGCAAACAGATTATTGGAGGCGTAAATATATTCGGACGAGTATATACACACAAATGGGCTTTTTACTGGGCCATACACGAATCGGTTCAGGTGATTTTGGCAGCGTACGAACCAAAAAAAAATCTCAGAAATCTACATTTTACACTATTGAACCCACACGATATTACTGTTACATACTACAGATATCCAAAACTTTACCAACTCGCATTTGGTTGATGATATCAACGTGAAACATGACCAGAGATGGACAGTTTTCATCACTGCTTCGTCATGAAATCCATTAACAAAATCTGAGTTCGAGTAGCTGCCTGAAACAGGAGAACACAGGTAGAGGATTAGGAAACCCTATTGTTTGTTGACACTAAGCAGTCACGTTGAGACATACCTGCTTAAAATGCTTCCCTTGTATATTTTTATACTACACAAAATCATTTATTCTTCTGTGTTCTATTCTACGACGAAAGCTCCATAAGTGAATGCTATCTCCTTCTAAACCATCCTACGTGCAAGAGAGACTGTGAAGGAGGAGGAGCTAGTATTTGATAAGAGCAGGGAGTGATGCATGAAGTTCTGACAAGCACTGGAACATCCAGTTCAGTAACTGTTCTCTTGGTAACTCCAACAGAAGTTCCGCCTGCACATATATCCATGTATTAGTTTAATGGAATAGATTACACACAACACTACTAATTCTTCACTCTTAACAGTACCATTATTTGATCTCCTTCATATATCAAGGAGCTTCGGTAAACGTCACAAGTCATGGAATCTGTGATCAGCTTGAACACCTTCTTACTCATATTTGTTTTCATCACAACCATCCTCCCTGATGCATAAATCCTGTTCACTCCAAGATCAGCCGCCATGCGTCTCACGTACAGCTTCTTCAAAATGATCTCCATGGAGTAAGGCTCTTTCCCGTATTGGCGACGCAAGTTCTCTGTGAATTGCATCAGACTCCACATATCTTTCTCAGCTGCTTTTTCAGCTTCGTTGATGATCTCCATCGGATTTTCTAGGTAATTTACATACTCGGACGGGAGCCGTGGATTTATATTTATGTCAATCTGGAATACAGTGCAGATAACAAGAAATAGAAGCCAGTTAACTGCTAGGCACAACAAACTGCATTCAAGATTGAACTTCTCCCCTTACTCGTGCACAAACAATAGACACTGGAAATATTCTCATCTTGTATCATTTTTTTTAATCTAAATTATTTAGCCGTTCATACAAGTTTAGAATAGAAACTACCTGCACCAGATTGTATGGAACCGAAAAAATACGGAGTTCCTCCACCTTGAAAAAACCAAAAAACACTCATAAGTCAATAACCAAAGCCCAATTAAAAAACAAAAAAAAATGGAAAAAACAAAACAAAACGCTCATCAGTGTCATGATGAGACAGAACTATGTAGGATGAGACTTTTGTCATAGAATACCTTGGATAGACTCTCAAAAAGCATTTCAAAGAAGAGATCGATGCCGACATTTCCAACATCTCCTGTCTGCTGTTCACCAAAAATCGTCCCAAAGCCTCTTATACCCATGTCTTTCTCCGCAAGTTGGAAACCTTGTCCAAGCTCACGACACTCTTCAAGAGCACTTAGCCTTTCCTGCAACAGTTAGCTTGTACATTACATGCCAGTCAGTCTGCCAAGGGAATATAAGAAAATAAAAAAATCAACCCCAATACCAGAGCTTGATCAGAGAGCAGCGATTTATCAGGATAAAACAGGTAGGCATGAGCTTCTTTATCAGCCCGGCCAACCCTTCCACGCAACTGTTGACAACAACAACAACCAAGAAAAGATATTTAAGAAATTGCTACTCAGCTTTCTTTTCCAGGCTAACTGCAATAGCAATAATTAGAAAAATAGCTTTGGCACCTGGTACAACTGAGCGAGCCCAAATTGTTGAACATCCTGGATGATTATGGTATTTGCATTTTGAATATCAAGTCCGCTTTCGACGATATTAGTGCATATGAGGATTTTGATCTTTCCTTGCGCAAAACTCTCCATGGTTTCCTCTAGTTGTTTTGAGTATTGCTGTGAATACATCAGCGCAGCAGATAAGGCAACATATGAATGAGGAACATCCAAATGTCGAGTACTTCAACAAAAGGCCGTAAACATACCTTCCCATGTGCCATAGCAATGTCAATATCTGGAAAAGCTTCTTCAAGAAAATCCATCACTTCCTCTAGTCCTGATAAGGAAAATGAAAGTGGTAAACCGTTAATGGAAAAATGTATGGTCAAAAAGTTACTGATACTACTTGTGTCTAAGTTGACAAAGACCAGAGATAATCATCCTAAAGAGATGATGTAGAGAAAGACAACCGCTTGTGGTGCATTTTTTACCTTTAATCCGAGGCAAGACATAGAAAACTTGGCCACCACGATCCAGCTCATTTTTTATTGCTTTGATAACCTTATCCTTACGGAATGATGAAAGATGGGTTTTTATTGGAATCCTCTCCGGAGGCGGTGTGGAGATTAAACTAAAACAAGAGGGAGGGAAACAAAGGGGGTTCATTAGTCTCCTCAATTTCTCTATCAGTTAGCTTTATTAATTGAAACAAAACCTAGCATCCCGGAATCCAGTCAAAGCTAAGTATAATGTCCTTGGTATGGGTGTTGCGGAGAGGGTAAGCACATCCACTGACGTTTTGAAAGATGCTATCTTTTCTTTCTGCTTGACCCCAAATCTCTGTAAAGTAAAAGAGAGAGAGAGAGAGAGAGAGAGAGAGAGAGAGAGATTCCATTAACCAATCCAAGCAAGAATCTCACAGTGATGACTACTATATTTTTCAACGAAGTAGAACAGAACCTGTTCCTCATCGACGACAAGAAGGCCTAGATTGCTGTATACAACACGGCTTCCGAGAAGGGAGTGAGTGCCTACAATGATATTGAGATCACCGTGTTTTATCATTTCCAAATACGCCTCCTTCTCTGCTTTGGTCTGCACAATGTCGAACATGTGACTGACTGTGGTCATGCTTGGGGCGAAAAAAAACGACAGTGATCAAAGAATACCTGAAACCGACTTAAAAGACCGACTTTGATATGTGGATACGAGGCAAACCGCTCAGAGATGACATCGTAATGCTGCTTAGCCAAGACAATAGTGGGTGCCAAAACCATAGCTTGTTTGCCAGCAGAGACGACACAGAAGATAGCACGCAGAGCAACCTCAGTTTTACCAAAACCAACGTCTCCACATATCAACCGGTCCATAGGCGTTTCTCTCTCAGTCAAATCCTTGTCAACATCAAGGAAAGCCTGCTTCTGATCAGGAGTAGCGTTGTAAGGAAACTGAGCAGCGAAATCAGCCATGACGGGGCTTTTCGGATAAGGAAATCGCTTTTGACGAAGCCTGTGAAGATAGAGCTCCATCAAGTCGACAACCATCTTCTGAATCGCGACTTTCCCTTTGGTCTTGCGTCTCTCCCAAACACTAGTGTCATTCAGCCGACTTAAAGTCCGAGGCCGTTTGGACTCATTAGGACTGCCAACACAAACACAAATAACATATCATCAACATATAACAACAAGAGAATCCGTAAATAAGAGAGAGAGTATAGAAAAACGGTTACAGGTTGTAACGGTAGAGGAGACGGGAGGCTTGCTTGAGGGGAAGCTTAGCCATGCCATCAGCATACTCAATAAAGACGTATTCGAGAGGCTCAGAAGAATCCTTGGGGACATCCAACTTAATGCCGACGAAACGGCCAATCCCAACCTTCTTGTGAACCACATAATCACCGGAGAGGAGAGTGTAAGGATCAACCTTGTAGCTGAAACCACCGTCAGCGTCTGTGGTACCTGGCCTTACTCCTTTGAGCTTCTGAAGACCCCTCTCTTGCTGCTCCTTCACCATCTTTATGTACTTCTCCGCCTCCTTTGAGTCCATCGCCCCCGCCGGCCGGCTAGTCTCTCTCTTCCCTAGGTCGCGCCGAATCCTCTCGTTGAGGATTGATATTGAGTCGCTTTCACCTAACTCTGGCTTCTCTCTCCATCTCGTAGACGTAGGTTTTGCGGCTGTAGTTGCGGAAGAGAGAGCGACTAGCGGAAGAGATGGTGAGTTTCGCCGGGAGCGTCTGAGAGAGAAGAATCTCCATGGAGGAGGGAAGGAGCGGAGGTTGGAGGAAACGAGGGGTGCGGTGGTGGTTATCAAGTCGGGGTTTGGGAGGAGCAAGTATGACGTCATCGTTAACCCCAGAGGAGCAGAGGTTTTAGAAAGACAGAAGAGGATAATGAAGAGAGAGTGAAAGAGCTTTAACATTGGTTTAGAGCGTCACGTTGTCTGTTGGAAACTGGTGGGGTCCACGTTTCGGGAGAGAAACGCATTCAAATAGACAAATATATTTATTTTATTTTTTTAAGAATTATTTTTCAGAATACAATACAATACTACAAATACATAAAATGCGGTGTGTGAAAAGTAGAAGCATACACACCACCATGTTGCATCATCGGTGAAGATGCTACACTACTACGACGCATAGGAGCTTCTTTCTTTTTTTTAATGGCTCAAACATAGTAAACCATGCCAACTTCAATGAGGCCAATCTGAGGTATGTTGAGTGCAACCGCTGGCCCTCTGCAGTTCTTCCTCAGAAACGAGTACCCTATATCAACAATCACCTTCTTCAACCACGACGAAGACTTCCTCGCTTTCACATACGAATGCCCCATCACATATGCAACCCCCGCCTCTTTCGCCCCTATCAGATCCATCAGCTCTTCCCTCACCGACCCTTCCATCCCACGGCTCGCCTGCTGCGTCAACCCAAACCTCACCCGCCTTCTCCTCACCACTTGCCCCCCTTCCTGATACTCTTCCTCGTACACCGACCTCAAACTCTGCAACGTCGCAGATTTACTGCTCTGTCTCCCCGTCGTCTCATCATCATACTCCTCTACCTCCGAAACCGTCAGGACAGAGTTCGCCAGACTCTTGTGGCTGCTCAACACGGCCATTCTCCCATCATATGACTGGGACTCGGAAGCAGAGGTCTGTAACTCCCCTGCTTCCATCTGGATGAACTCAGCTATGCTCTGTATCAACTGGTTCTCAAAGTCCCCGTCCTCACGTTGAATGTCTTTGTACCCGTACCTCACTATGCACCTGTACATACGATAAGGCTTGGGGCACACGCGACCAACGAGGAAGCGTTCTTCAGGGTATACATGAGGCACCGGCACTGATTTCACACAGACAAACACCACGACTTTGTGGAACGCCGGGATGTTGGTGACGAAGTGAGAGAAAATTGCGGGAACTCCGGTTGCGAGTTCTGAGTACACAAGTCCTATCCCGGGCACACGGACAATGCCGAGACTAGGTCCTAGTCCCAGCAACCACTTCAGTGAAACTTTGTTGTGAAGATCGAAGCTGTATTTCCTTCGAGTACCATAGTGCCACACGTACATAGCGGTCATAGATATGAGAGCGAGCACCAAAGGTACCCAACCACCCTCTGGAAGTTTCATGAGCGCCGCCGAGAGATAGGCACCTTCGATTATCCATAGAGTTCCGAGGAACAGAGCCGCTAGAAAACAGCTCTTCTCCCAGACAAGGACTATGACAAGAGCCATGAGGAACGTTGTGATGAACATTACTATCATGCAGGCGAGTCCTGTTAGTAACGAGAAAAACCACCACCATCAGGTCCTGAAGAGGGGAAATAAAAATATAGATTCCAGTGAATTAGAAAGTTTACCGTAGGCATTTCCAATCAAAACGGTGTCCTGAAAGCCTATAGTTATTGCAAGAGTCAGGATCATCAGGATCCAGTTGATCTCCGGGATGTACATGTGTCCATGTTTTGAAGTATGGACTAGTTTGACTCGTGGGAAGCATCCAAGAGCGTGGCATTGTTTGATTATTGAGAATGTGGCGGTTATCACAGCCTGACTGCCAACAATGGCTGCAAGTGTAGCAATAACGAATACAGGCCAGAAAACAGGATCTGCATAAAAGATCAAAAATCATATAAGGCTGGGATTGCGTAAATGAAACAAGTGAATTTTCAAAAACTGGTGTGCGAGTGAGTAAGCAAACCTGGGACTGAACTGTAAAAACTGTTGGGAATAGACCCGAGGTTCTTTGATAAGAAAGCTGCCTGGCCCATGTATTGTACAACCAGACATGGGTACACAAGGAAGGCAAAAGCAAGCTGCACATAACAAAAGGAAGTAAAATGTAACAAACAAGGATGGCTAGCAAGGCTGAGAACTCAAGGGTAAAAGAACTGATGTACAGCACTAGACATGGAACCTCCACTTACTCTGATTGAGACCGAGGTGAAATGGCCAAGATTTGAAAACATAGCTTCAGTACCTGATGAGACAATGATAATCAATTTAGTGAACTCATATAAGAAGATACATGATTCAGAAGAAAGAGAAATATTTTATGGTTATGTCTTGGTCCAGAAGTACCTGTTACAGAAAGAAGAATCCCTCCAAGAGAAATCCAGCCATCTTGACCAGTCGCTCTGAAAAACTTGATGATATAAAGCGGGGAAAGTGCATAGATTATCTTCGGATTCCAGTGTATGATGTTGTAAAAACCGATGAAGAGGATTGAAATAAGCCAGACGATCACAATTGGTGCAAACATAAAAGCCACCCTGTGAGTACCAGAGTGTTGCAAAGCAAACAATCCAACTAGTATGACACATGCAAGAAGCAGAAGTTCGCCTGCAGTGTGTTAAAGAAAAAAAACCTTCATACTCCAAAACAACACATCGAACCAAAAAGAAAGTCCAAAAAAAATGTAATCAAACAACGAAAGACACTTGATACAAGCCACATGATGAAAGGAATAAGCGTTATATACCGTCAGTCCATTTCTTCTCTGTAGCTTGCAGACCCGAGATGGAAGACAAAACTGCAAGAAAAGCAGGAGGGATTTATAGTCTCTCGGTCCCAAAAATAAAATAAAATAAAATATAGGAATAATAAATACTATTACCAGATATTGCGGGATTCAAAACCCCGTTTCCAATGACCATAGCAGCAGCAGAAAGCACAAGAAGCAGCAACACAGTCCTCAGCCTTTTGTGCTTCTCAAAGATTCTTTTAAAGGGGGAGGAAGCAGCAGTAGCAGTATCAGAGGAGGAGGGATCAGACTTGTAAGCTGAGAGCTCTTCGTCAGCAGCTTGCTGGTTAGGAAGTAAGCTAAGCTTAGCATGCCTACAAAGCAACGAATAGAGAGCAAATATTCCACCTGGAGAGAGCATAACAAAAAAAGAAAAATCTTTAGAAAAAAAAAGGCAGAAGAGATTAGTAAATAAAGAAAGAAAAAAAAAGAAGAAGAGTGGATGGACCTTGTCCATTGTCATGAGCATTGAGTAATACGACAAGGTACTTGAGAAGAGGAAACAGCGTGAGGGTCCAGAAAATCAAAGAGAAGGCACCAAATACGGCTTCCTCGTTGTGATGCTGCTGCTTGTGCAGCTTCCCTATAAATGTGTTGGGGAACACATAGAGAGGAGATGTAGAGATGTCACCGTAGACAACACCAAAGCTCTGGTAGGCCAAAATCAAATTCCTCCCCCACGAAAGCTGAATGAACGGAGTTAACAATTCAGTTAGCTGGAAAACAGTATGTGAGAGCCTAGGTATGTATTAGCATATGGTGTGTGCTTGGTTTGAACTTAGGTACTACTAGCAAAAGCATAAACTGTAGGTCGATTGGTTAATTTAATTTCCTCCACACACACACACACTCTCTCGAGAGATTTACAGAAAGCATGAAGTGAAGGGAACTAACCTGAGGAGGATTCCTAGGCGGAGGAGTGACTCCAGAAGAATACGCCATGAATCTCAGTGAATCAGGTTCGATCTCTTCTTCTTGCTACCTTATCCCCAGCGAATCTATTTAGAGAGCCGATGACTTCTGTCTCTCTCAGTATAATACTTCTAATTATTTAAATTTAATCATAGAGGAGTTTCCTTCGTACTTCTGTCTGTTACAGTGTTTTTCACCGCTAATTAAATTAGCAAGTTTAAGACTCTAATCATTTTCCCTTGGGAAGTGAAACAGTTTTGATTTTTTTATTGGTTCTTCTAGGCTTCTTAATAGTCTATAGAATTGTATATTGAGAGACTAATGGCGAACTAATGTGGTTTTAGATTATATTACAGTGTGGGAGGGGAAACCAATTGATTGGGTTTCGGAGCAAGCACAAGGGACTTGGATCACTTGCCATCAACTAGCTTTCACATTCCATATATGAATCAAGTTTGTTATTTTCGTCTCCACTTTCTAGATGCCGCCGAACTGCCTTTCCTTCAACCAAGCCTCTCCCGTCGACGACCCTCTTCCTCATCATCCATCTTCTTTAGGTAAATAAATATCTTTTAATAAAACGCACAACAACTGTTTGTTGAAATGCCTAAACGAGTTTCGTGGCTTGTACAGACGGTGCGCCCTCCTCCTCCAGAAACACCGCTTCCACTCTATCGCCTACCTTTAATCTCAGCCACGAGCTCGCTCACGCTTTCCAGACCCCATCCTACCACGACATACGTTCACTGGTCCACGTGGTCGAACCTCCTGCTTCCCAACATCATCATCATCTTCCCGACATCAATGATCGGACCGAGCTGCTTCTCTCCCAAATCCTCCAACCAAACAAAGAACGCGTCCAAGAAGCTCTCAGCCACGCCAAGCCCACCACCACACTCACCCATCTCATCTCCACTTACTTCCAACACAGCGAGACCGCCACACGCCTCTGCTTGAATCTCTACCAAAGCGTCCACACCGCTCGCCACCTCTACACACCTCTCTTCGACCTCTTCCGCATCCTCCCCGGTGATCCCCACGCCGCCATCGACGAGTCCCTCTGCAACCTGGCCTTCGACGTCTTCCTCAAGCTCGACACTTTCGAAAACCCTTTCTCCTCTCCTGACGAATCTCACGGCTTCCGAGAGACTCAGCTATGCTTCTCCCAGCTCAAGCTCAAGCTTGACACCCGTCTCCGTAAGTCCAGGTCACGCGTCCGCCTCATCCACCATGCCACAGCAGGTTAGGTTCTCCCTCATTATATCTTGTTGCTGCTGTTTCTGCCTCTCATGCACCTTCCTTATTTACCTCTTGTTTGTTTTGCAGGTCCCCTGTGCAGTCCTTACCTCCCTCACAGTTTCAAGAAGAAGGAGTTGACTAACATCTCTCAGCTCAATGCTGCTGCCAAGGGTACTTTTGTGCTCAACAAAGATCTCGACACCATTGACCGTCTTGTCTCCCGCCTCCACACCGGGATTGAATACGACAAGCTTTTCATTCGGCTTGGGTTGGAGAGAGGGAGGGACGTGTATTCTGTTCAGGAGATTTTGAAACAGCTTCACAAGACACATCTTAACCTCACCCATCAGCTCAATGATCTTGAGGATCATATTTGCCTTTGGTTCACCAATGTTAACAAAGCTAGATCGTTGCTCCTTCAAGAGATCCATCTTCCCCGACTATAAGCTCCCCCAACTCTCTATAACAGTTTTCCGTGTTTGTAAGTTGGTCATGATATTCTTTAGAGTTTAGAGGGAACAAAAAATATTGTCAGCTCTAGTCAAAATCAATATAGATTTCAATGTTAGGCTGCTTTTTTTTGGAAAAATCATAATATCATATATCTGGATAAATTAGACGAGCTACATCAGTGTTTTTTTTTTCTTTTGCTTCTTGACCTGATATCGATGGAATGCAAGTGCATACGCATTTGTTTCAATCTGACGAAGTAAATGCTTGTTGTCTTAATTGTTCTTTATCTTGAGATTAATTGCAGTTGTTTGGGATGCAACAATCTATTTGTTGAGGTTATTTAGGATTCATTAGTCGACCCACTTGTTTTTCGTTCTTACTGTAACCTGAGCTTGTGGAGAGAGAAGACACCATTACCAAATTGATTATAAACACAGACGTTAAACTACTTTCTTTGGTCTTCCTTAAAAATAAGTCAATAAGATTACAATTGGATGACATCACCACATCAGACAATTGTTTCCGGTGAATTTGATTTGTAACAAACCACAATCCTGTCGTCACTTGATTGTATAGGTATGCCCTGTTTGGCTTTAAGGACAAGCTGATAGTCTCTATGATCTTGTTGGCTCTGCTTCAGCACCTTGCAGTAAAGTATAGGTGTCGTGGGCAACGAGCCTAACTTATGGGGATGTGTCGTCCACATCAAAGTTACACCTCTCAACAAAGCTTATTTTACTCAGTAGAGGGTTAGGACATTGGAGGATAATAATATGCGTTGGAATATTCCCAAAGATTAGAAATTAGGAAAGGTAAAGGTGTCAACATCTCTCAATTGCAAGCAACCAGGAAAGAGAGAGTCGAATATCCAAAAGGGATAATTTGACTGTTATTAGGGAAGGAACCGAATGGTGACGTGGTGATCCTCAAAGAATATTCCAAGATCCCATCTTCTTCTTCCTTCTTTAATTCTTTAATCATATCTATCTATATATTAACCCTCACCCAAAGTCCATCTCTGAACCCATCCAACAACAAATCTTCTTCTCCCTTAGCTCCTCTTTTGATCTCTAATACACAAATAAAAAATGTCTCTAAAAGCCATTCATGTAACGGAAGTGCCTAGCCTCGACAACTTCCCTGAGAATCCCTCCCTCTGCGCTTCTCGTTTCTCGCCTGGTGGTGGTCTAAGCTCTTTCAAGATCCCAAAGTTTCTGGTGGTGGGACATAGAGGTCACGGCATGAACATGTTGCAGTCCCCGGATCCAAGGTTCTCTGCCTTTAAAGAAAACTCCATCCTCTCCTTCAATGCTGCTTCAAAACTCCCTCTTGACTATATCGAATTCGATGTTCAGGTTTGTTTCTTTTTTTCTCTTCCCCTGTTTTCTTCTGTGTCGGCTCGCTGCTTCTTTTTTTTGTTATTCCACGTGACCGCCGGCTATATAGCACGTGGGAGTTTTCATTCGTTGACTTTTTTATTAATATGGATAATTAAAAAAAATTACTTTTTTGATAAAACACAGGTCACCAGAGATGGCTGCCCAGTTATTTTCCACGACGACTTCATCTACTCCGAAGATAACGTAAGACGCCCTTTTAATAATTAGCAGCTTTGTGTATTATGGATTCTTGGTGCCCTGAGATTGTAACAAGAAGTATAATGAATAACTGTTAAAGGATGTGACTCCTTTATGATCGATCTAGTGTTCGTAAAACACCAAACCGTTGCTCCTGAGTAATAGATCTATGAAGAAGAAAGATCTAAATCCTCAAAGAACACTTGTAACCTTTATTAGAATTCCAGAGAAGAATGTTTTACAACCAATTTCAGAATGAATCACAAATGATGCAGAAACAGAGTATTTATCTCTGTTTCCGTTACAACGAACGTAACAAACTAATACACGTGTCACAACTCTACTTGTTTAAGCTCATTTACCACTTCCCGCGCTTCTAACGTCCCCTCCACGTCATCCTCCTCTTCCTCTGTATCAAATCCTTCCCCTCAAAACAACCTTGTCCACAAGGTTAAGTAGCAAACTGAGGAAAACGTTTCTGCAAGTCATAAAGAAACTCCCAAGTTGCATTCTCTACACCTTCGTTAACCCATTTCACCAAGACCATTGTTGCTGCTCTACCTTGCCTCTGCACCATCTTACGTTCCAAGCACGTCTCAGGTGCACGTACCTCAGTTTCCTGTAGTATGGTAGGTAACTGAGTCGATGTTGAAGCTTCTCCCACTAACTTCTTAAGTTGCGAGACATGAAAAACCGGGTGAATTCTCGAAGACTCCGGTAGTTCCAGTTTATATGCAACTTTCCCATGCTTGTCGAGGATTTTGAAAGGACCATAGAACTTTGGTGAAATCTTCTGTGATCCCCGAGTAACCACAGATTGCTGACGATAGGGTTGTAACTTCACAAACACATAATCTCCAATCTCAAAGCTTCTCTCACTCCTATGTTTGTCTGCTTCCTGTTTCATCCTGTGTTGAGCACGCACCAAGTGAAACTTAAGCAACAATATCATCTTCTCTCTGTCTTCCAAGCACTTAGCCACTACTTCAACCTTAGACTCCCCAGGTAAATAGGGTAAATGTACCGGTGGTGGTTGACCGTAGACAATCTCATATGGAGTGGTGTGAGTAGCGGAGTGGTAGTTGGTGTTATACCAATACTCTGCCAGTGGTAACCACTTACTCCACATGTGAGGCTTATCACTTGTCATACACCTCAAGTATGTCTCCAAGCATCTATTCACTACTTCAGTCTGACCATCACTCTGTGGATGATATGCTGTAGACATGTTGAGAGAACATCCCTGCAACGAGAACAACTCCTTCCAAAACTCACTGAGAAATACTGAATCTCGATCACTCACTATAGATCTCGGGAATCCATGAAGTTTATAGACATGATCCAAGAATGTTTGAGCCACTGACATAGCTGTATACGGATGTTTGAGAGCCATGAAGTGTGCGGCCTTACTCAAACGATCCACGACGACCAATATCACAGTCTTCCCAAAAGAACTCGGCAACCCATCAATGAAATCCATTGAAATGTCAACCCACACAGCTTCAGGTATAGGAAGAGGTTGTAACAGTCCTGGAGAAGCAGCCGTATCGTACTTACACCGTTGACACACCAAGCAACTACGAAGATAAGCTTGAATGTCCTTTGTTAATCCTTTCCAGTAGAACAAACTCTTCACTCTTTGAACTGTAACATCTCTCCCTGAATGACCTCCTTGACTAGAACAATGCAGCCATTCCAGAATAGAGTTCCTCAACGTAATACTCAGTGGAACCACTATCTTATTCTTCCTTCTCAGAATCCCTTGAGACCATGAATAATGTTTCTTAGCGGCTGGATTCTGTTTCAATTCTTCAATTAACTCTTTCACTGCAACATCTTCCTCGTAACATTCCTTAATCTGCTTCATTAGATCACACTCCAAGACTGTCATAGCCATGTGTAGTATCTCAGACCCCTCTACACGTGACAAAGCATCAGCAGCAACGTTGTCCTTACCTTGCTTGTATTGAATCTCATAATCAAATTCAAGCAGTTTCGGTAACCATTGCTGTTGAATTGGTGTGTTGAGCCTCTGCTCCAACAAATACTTCAGGCTTCGTTGATCTGTTCGAATGATGAAGTGATTCGTTAACAGATAATGTCGCCATTTCTGCACCGCAAACACCACAGCTAGCAGTTCCTTCTCATATATAGACAAATGAAGTTGCTTCCCCTTCAGTTGCCTACTTATATAAGCAATTGGATGACCTTCTTGCATAAGAACTGCTCCAATACCATGCCCACAAGCATCAGTTTCCACTACAAATGGTTTATCAAACCGTGGTAATGCAAGAACAGGAGCGTTGCAAAGACTGTGTTTTACTTCTTCTAGTGCTCCTTGAGCCTCCTCATTCCACGTAAACCCTTCTTTCTTTGTTAACGCTGTTAGAGGTCTTGCAATAACCCCAAAATCCTTCACAAATCTTCTGTAATACCCAGCTAATCCCAAGAATCCTCTTAAGTTCTTCAAATTCTTTGGAATAGGCCATTCACTTACAGCTTTGACCTTTGCTGGATCTGTAGAAACCCCACTCGCCTGTATGAAGTGACCCAGGTATTCGACTCTATCAGTACCAAAGTCACATTTACTCCTTTTTGCAAACAGTTTGTTCTTCCTCATTGTTTGAAATACAGCTTCCAAATGCTGCACATGCTCCTCTGCAGACGCACTGTATATCAATATGTCATCGAAGAAAATAAGAACAAACTTCCTCAAGTAATCACTGAAGACATGATTCATCAGACCCTGAAACGTGGCTGGAGCATTGGTTAAGCCAAAAGGCATCACCAAATACTCATAATGCCCACTGTGAGTGCGGAAAGCCGTTTTCTGCATATCTCCCGGTTCCATTCTCACTTGGTGATAGCCCGCTCTGAGATCGATCTTAGAGTATATCACTGATCCTCCCAACTCGTCCATCAAATCCTCAATGAGTGGTATTGGAAAACGATCTTTGATAGTCATGTTGTTCAGTCTTCTGTAGTCAACACATAACCTCCATGTGTTGTCTTTCTTCTTAACGAGAACCACTGGTGACGCATATGGGCTAGCACTAGGTTGTATTGTACCAGCTTTTAACAACTCCTGCACCATTTTGTCAATCTCGTTCTTCTGTTGGACAGCGTAACGGTAAGGTCGTTGATTTACCGGGTCTGATCCATCCATTAGCACAATCTTGTGATTATGATTGTCTCTGAATGGCGGTAACGACTTTGGTTCTTCAAATATATCTCCATACTTAAGAACCAACTGCTGTATCTCCTTGTCTACTGTACCTTCTTTCTCATTGGTGTTAACCAGATGAAGTTGCATTGGCTCTATAGTATCTTCTTCATACGCATATATCATATGAAGTTGCATATCAGATTCTGCAGAATTCTCCATCTTCTTAGCTTTAATTTCTCTGACAGAGCCTGCAGTGATACCATTGAGTATTACTTTCTTCTGCCCCCATTTAAACTGCATCGTTAGCTGCTGAAAGTCCCAAGTGATAGGTCCTAATGTAGCCAACCACTGTACTCCCAAAACCACATCATGACCACCAAGTGGAATCACCATAAAATCAGACATGAACTGATGACCTTGGAAGTTCCACTTGAACTTCTCCACTTTACCACACACATTGATCTTAGTACCATCCGCCACTGATACTCTAGCCCTTCCTGCCTCTGTCAACTTGCAGCCCAGTAAGTTTGCTATCTTCACATCAATGAAGTTGTGTGTTGAACCCGAGTCAATCAACACGTAGATGTTCTTCTTGCCATTAGTACCTTTCACCTTCATTGTTGTATAATCTGTAATGCCTGTGATAGCATTAACAGATATCTGAGCTACATCCTGTTCCTCCTCCATTTGTATTACCTCTTCCTCTAGTATCTCACTCTCATTTCCATCCAATGTATACAGCTGAGGCTTCTTATGCTGTTGAGCGTGGGCGAAAGAATATTTCTCGTCACAGTAATAGCACAACCCTTTAGACCTCCTCTCATTCATTTCCTCTTGAGATAAGAAAGGACGGAACTTCCCTACTGTTTCTTTTGGTTTAGTGCTTTCCTCCTTCTTCCACGGCAACAACCCTTTCTGTGTATTGTTGCTCCCCTGCTGTTTCTGATTCGACCAAGTACTACTCGCTTTCTTTGGATGAGCCATTTCATATAAGCGACCTAGCACCAAACACTGGCGAGTTGTCTGTGGTTGAAACATACGGATATGCATTTGAGTATCCAAGCGAAGTCCAGCTAGATAAGCGCTCAACAAATACTCCTCAGACATTCTAAGTCTCGCTCTGATCAACTCAAATTTCTTGTGATACTCTGCAATACCATCAGTTTCTTTCAGCTCTTTCAACTCTGCCATAGGATCATCTAAAACTTCTTCAAAACGTTCTTTGATCCTGTTTTTGTACAATCTCCAGTTTCTCAAGATCACCACATTACCATCCTCTTGTTTCAACGCAAGGTGCCAAGTAGATGCATCACCATCAAAGTGAATAGAAGCAATCCCTACTTTAGACTCCTCTGGAGTGTTAGCGATCTCAAAAAATTCCTCTGCTTTACTCAACCATTCTTTCAACTTAGAACCATCAAATCTTGGAAAGTCAATCTTCGCCATTCTCGTCATACCAGAGTTGTTAGTATGGTGATGATAACGATTTACCTCGTTACGATTGTAGACGAATCCTTCTTCATCCGCTCGTTGATTGACTTCCCCACTTGTTGATGTGTTCTTTTGAATCTGCGACGTCATCACGTTAACCGCTTCCAACACCGTCTGCAACTTTTCATCCATCGCCGACGCTTTCTCACTCTGTAACGCGAATGCATCTTGCTGCAAAGCCAACGCCTTTTCTATTGCCTCGATCCTACTCGTCGACACCCCCTCAGCTTCTTTCGTCTGTGGGCCCTTGAGTAACGCCTGAGCTCTCGTTTCCCCCATTGTTTCCGATCAAGATTCTGATCAGAACGTCGCCGATTCCAAGGATAGAAGGCTCTGATACCACTGTTAAAGGATGTGACTCCTTTATGATCGATCTAGTGTTCGTAAAACACCAAACCGTTGCTCCTGAGTAATAGATCTATGAAGAAGAAAGATCTAAATCCTCAAAGAACACTTGTAACCTTTATTAGAATTCCAGAGAAGAATGTTTTACAACCAATTTCAGAATGAATCACAAATGATGCAGAAACAGAGTATTTATCTCTGTTTCCGTTACAACGAACGTAACAAACTAATACACGTGTCACAACTCTACTTGTTTAAGCTCATTTACCACTTCCCGCGCTTCTAACGTCCCCTCCACGTCATCCTCCTCTTCCTCTGTATCAATAACAGGGAGTGGTCTACGAGAAGAGGGTCACGGAGGTTAGCTCGTCCGAGTTCATGTCCTACGGGAAACAGAGGGAAACAGAGAAGAGCGGGAAGCCATTGCTGAGGAAGTCCAAGGAAGGAAAGATCCTCAAGTGGTGCGTCCAACAAGACGACTCTCATTGTACTCTTCAGGAGGCTTTTGAGAAAGTTGAGCCCAAGCTGGGTTTCAACATCGAGCTCAAGCTTGACGACAACCTTGTCTATTCCTCCGACCACCTCTCCCGTCTTCTCCTCCCCATCTTGCAGGTACAAATACTTAAGACTGTGAATGTCATTACTCATTAGGTTTTGGTTTGCCTCACTGGGTTTACAAACGAATGTGTGACAGGTGGTGTGTGATTATGCTAAAGATAGACCCATCATCTTCTCCAGCTTTCACCCTGATGCTGCCCTCCTGGTCAGGAAGTTGCAGAGCATCTACCCTGTAAGTAGCCTTCATCTTTGTTTGCATCCAAAAACTTTCCACTTAGCTAATGTGTTGTGGAATGAAAATAAAAAACAGGTGTTCTTCTTGACAAACGGAGGAACAGAGATGTACTACGACGTGAGGAGGAATTCGCTGGAGGAAGCAATCAAACTATGTGTGGAGGGAGGCCTCCAAGGGATTGTCTCGGAGGTGAAGGGTGTTTTCAGAAACCCAGCCGCAGTCAACAGGATTAAAGAATCCAAACTTTCTCTGATGACATACGGGAAGCTCAACAATGTAGCTGAGGCGGTGTATATGCAGCATTTGATGGGAATAGAAGGAGTCATAGTTGATTATGTGGAAGAGATAACAGAGGCTGTGAGGGATATGATGATGAAGCCATCCAACATAGATGCTCATGATACGACTAAGCCAAAGCCAAACTTCTCAGAGAGAGAGCTCTCCTTTCTTCTCAAGCTCATTCCTGAGTTGATACAACACTAAAACTCTTTTAACTCAATTAGTTACTTATTATAGGATATGTTGTTTCCCCAAAAACTGGGTATATGAAAAAATCTGACAATGTATGTGGGGATGCTGCTGTTATCGTGAGAGCCCAGATGTTTTATAGATTGATATCAGTACTACCATAACTTTGATTGATGAATCTAATTGTATAAAGATGTTCTTCAAAAAGGGAAAGTGGGGACTTGGGTGAGGAGACCGTGCTGCAGGTGATAGTGGAGACGAGGCAAGAGAGGTCTGTAAGGATCTTCCTCCCTTCTCTGCTTCACGAACTCTATGCATCTCTCAACCTCCTTCCTCACCTCGGCGTACACTTCCTTTGCCCTCTCTCTGTCCCTTAATTCTTCCTCTCCCGTCTCTATCGCCTTCCCAAAGAAGTAATAGTATCTCCCAGGACACTTGGGTATCACTCCTGGCATGTGGAAAACTTGGTTACCCTCTTCTCCTTCTACGCTTCCCCTTTGAAAACACCACACATGGCATACGTCACACATCAACACCCATTTTTTACAGTATATTAAAATTACCAAACGTACGCTGCTCTCTAAGTCACATTACCTCACCTCCGGGCCTTCTGCTGTCACTCTTTTTAGAACTTCTCTAACAATCGGAACCTTTATCTGGTCATTGTAGTCCAGAACTACCTGCATTCGTTACACAGTCACACCAGCTATATATTACTGCACATGGTTGGGCACTAAAATAAAATGTAATGTGCTTACTTTTAAGAAATCGTCTTCTCCAACCCCACAAAAGGGAACTATTTTGGCTCCAAATTTGGCTGCAGCTCTCACAAACTCCGGTTTCTCTGGCCACATCAGCTTGTATTCTTCTCCCTGTTATTTTGACTAAATTCTGATGACTTGTTTTCACTACCACAACAACGATAGCAGCAATACAGCACAATAATGACAATCCTGATATATATAGTAACTGCTTCATTTACGTGACTCTACGCCCGAAACCCAGTGAGTGGAAAACTACTCACCTTGCGGTGTAGAGCTTCGCGTATGCCTCCTGGAAACAACATAATATGGGATTTTGCAGACAAGAGATTATGAAGGTGAGTGGCTGAGATGGGCACCGACCCCATCAGTCTGAGTGAGTCGTAAAAAGACACATCAGGTAACAATCCATCTCTCCTTCTTGTAAACATCATGGGATGCACTAGAGGCCGCAGATTGATGTTCCTCTCGTGAAAAAATTGACCTGGGAGTGATATTTTGTCACTAGCCAGTAGCATATGATTTCCCACTAGTAGTACAGGTCCTTCGGATGGTATTCCCCCAAGCCCCCTCACCACTTTCCCATCTACTGTAGTCGACAGAAACACAGGGCCCATGATCACCTCAAGGAGCCTATCTCGTTACAAAAAAAAAAAAAACAAGATCAAACAATCAGTTTTTTGTTTTTACTAAGACAGTAATCATGCAAGAAATTTTGGGACATTATAAGTATGTGTAGGAACCTGTTGACGCCATAACATTTTTTAAATTCAGACAAGGTTGGTGGGATGAAGTCGGAGATGTAATCCTGATGACACCCACGCCGGTAAAAAGAAGTGCCCTTAATGATACTGACCAGATCAACTCCTTCCTCCTGTCATATCCAAAAGCACACGGAGATGTTCACGAGGCAATTTAGATTACATCCATTAGTGAGACGATATTCGATATTTGGCCATTGTATTCAAATGAAAGTAGCAGAGCGGAAAGATGCCGAGATAGATATACCAGAAAAAGGCAATGACCGTTGTCTTTGAATGAACGGACTTCACATTTAGACAGCTTTTTGCGAAGTCGTTTGCCTTCATATCTACTGGGTAGTATATGGTCATTTCCGCTGTGGTTGGCAAACAAGTTAGCTCAACCTACTTGATATACTCCGGTGGAAATTCCCAAATGAATATTAGTGGGAACAGTGAAGTGATTGATATCACAAACCTGGATAGAATTAGAGTCTGAGCTTGTACTAGATGAAGATGTGCATTGGCAAAAAGAGCAGCGGAATCAACCAACTTGAGCTTCCACAAAAGTGTTTCTCTCCCAAATGTGTCAGCTAGGATCTGCATAGGCAGATTGTTAACCATTTTGACAAGATTGGGAAAACGAACGACCTACCATAAATGAGATCTGTCACCTACAGATGTGAATGTCGATGCTGTCACCAAATCTTGATAAATATTTGCAGCTGTTTCACTCTCCGGAAGCCCCCTGACCCAGTGAGCAATCATTCTTTTTAAAGGGCCACCTTGAAATTCCAAATAGAGCTTATTTAACCATGTCTTATGTGACCAAAACTCATATGTTAACGAATCAAAGTATACACTTGAACCAAATTTTGAATGGAGTTTCTGAAGATGCATTGTGGCATGATTTTAAATTTAAGGGAAGGGCTCATTTGTTTCTCAGGGACCCAAAAAATGTGAAGGGATAAACTTTTAGGAAAACCTGGAATCAAGCTTAAGACAGAAGGAAGTGCAAAATCAAGTTGGTCTGGCAAGACGTTGAGCAGGGGAGCAAGATGTTGCAGCGAAGAGTTTCCAAATGATGTAGCTGCAAATGCAACAATACTCTTTAGATGACCAATCAGACTACTTTTCAATGTATTAAGAATTTAAATAAAAAAAGGCATTTCCGCCATTTCTTTTCCTAATATAAGTCGTTAGAAAATCAGTTGAGTTTGGGCACGTACTGGAGATATAATCAAGCCAACAAAGTCATACGCATTAACAGTTGGCATAAAACCATGTAAGCCAAATGTTAATGGATTGTGATAAAGACATGAAGTAAGCAGCTAGTAGAGTGAGATTCAATAATTAAAGGCTAACATATATGAAGAGACTCAAGTGAAGGTCACCTGGATTAGAAAGAATCAAGACGAGATCAATATGAGGATTGCAGGCTGCAACGGCAAGTGCAATGCAGGCACCGAGGGATTCTCCAACAAGATAAATTGGTTTACCCGGTGACCGCTGACTTTCAGATATGACTGTAGTCTCGACCATCCGGACTAGATCTAAAAGCATTCATTAAAGTGTTAGATGAAACTAACTAACTAACTATCAATCATCAGCAAAAAATAAATGTAAAACAGCAATACCTGGGAATGCAGTACGATTACTGGGTGGAATGTGAAGGCACCAGATATCAAACATCCTTGATGATAAAAAAAAGAAAAACAAGCACAATTATAAACCTAAATCGCAAAATTCAAAAACAAACAATCGATAGAAAAGGCCGCGCGTGCGCTCACTGTCCAAGTTTCTGGTGGTGTCTGATTAGGCCGAGTCCATTTCCGTCGATACCTACAACACCACTAGTCATCGGTTTCTGAATTTATATTGAGAAAATTGCACAATATTTCACTCAACTAACCAGGTAGGAATAGAAGGAGAGGTGCGCGGTCACATCGAGCCTGATTGCTATCGAGAGGAGAGAACCAGCGAGAGGGGCTGTTGTCTTCGGGTCTGATGAAATCCCTAGCCGCCTCCAGGTAGTCTCTCAAGCTCTTAGCTGATCCCTGCTGCTGCTGCTGCTGCTTCTTCGAGCTAAAAGCAGTGACAGAAACGGAGAATCGTCGTGCTTGAGGTAGGAGGGCTACTCCAACAGAAAGCTTGTGCTTCTCTCCGATGACGACGGCAGAGAGCATATGAAATCCGGTGGCCGCCATGGGAAGAAGAAGAAGCTAGTTCTGGTGGTTGCTCGAGCTTTCTCCTCCATTTGTACCCCAACAGATTCTTTTTTTTTTGAAAAGAAAAATGAAAATAGTTTCCTTCTGTTTTCCAGGCGTAACGAAGATCTCATGACTCAACGGTCTCTCCATCTCTCACGGCCACACGCCAATTTGAGTGATGCAGCAGGCCAATAGGCCCAATAATAACTTTATTAATGGACTTTTTCAGGCCCATCTCTCTGTAAAAGGGCTCCTATGTTTGGTGTGGGGTCTCTTCTCCTAAACCCTTTCTCTTTGTGTGTTTCCAAGCCACACTCTATTTCCCTTGTCACCGCCGCCGTCGCTTCCGGTGAGTCATCTCTACCTCTCTATCTCTCTCGCGCAGCTGCAGACTTTCTATATTGATTGGGTTATAAAGTATGAATTGTCTCTCTGTATTGATTTTTGGATCGTAGCTCTGAAGAAACTTATTCCCGCAATCGAAAGAGAACAACGATGGCCAATCAAGCTGCCTCATTCAGTGGCAACCTAAAGGTAACCCAAAAAAATTGATAAACTTTGTTTTCTTTCAATTTCAATAGAGGTCCTTGTTGTTCATTAGTAACATTTCCCATGTATACTTTCATTTCATGTGCTGCAACAAACTTGTTCAAAATAGGATCACTTTGGGCTTATGTAATTGATCTTGAATATTTCTTTTATTTCTTTTTTGCAGAAAGCAGTGGCGGGTATCAAGCGTATCAATCTCGAAGGTCTTCGTTGGCGAGTTTTTGATGCCAAGGGCCAGGTTTTAAAAACATTTTTAAACAAGTTTATATAGGATCTGAATGAATGACTAGGGATCTCATTTTATTTTATTTTACATTTTGATACATAAAAGGTTCTGGGAAGACTAGCATCTCAGATATCAACAGTGCTTCAAGCCAAAGATAAGCCTACTTATTGTCCCAACCGCGACGATGGTGATATTTGCATTGTTCTCAATGCTAAGGAGATCGGCATCACTGGTAGAAAGCTCACTGACAAGTTCTACCGCTGGCATACTGGGCAAGTTCCACCTTTACCCTACCTTTTTAGCTACTTCTAGTTAAATATTAATCTTCTCTTTTGTTTGTTTACAGGTACGTTGGACACCTGAAAGAACGGAGTCTGAAAGATCAGATGGCCAAAGACCCCACCGAGGTCATCCGTAAGGCTGTCTGGCGCATGCTTCCAAGTAACAATTTGCGTGATGTGAGTACTACACTCTCTTATATTGACTGAAACGTTTTTTTGTCTCTTAGTTTTGTGAAATACTGGAAATTACTCTTTACACTTTAGCATCACTCATGAGTCAGCGTTTGAGATTCTGCTTGGTGCCTTATAACATGCTGGTCTTGTCTGTCACCCTTTGTTTTTTTTTTAAATGATTTAGAGGAGCTGACCACTTGATTTGCCTATTTAGTCAAATTGTTGCTTTCTTTTTTCTTTGGTGGGATAGCATTTCGACACATTATCATTTGTCAGCTTGCCTGTTTGCTTCCTAGATAAATTTGCTTTGCATTGTCCAGCATTTGTTCCTTGCCATCAATAACATGCTGAGTTTTTTTTTTTGTTTCTTCATATGGGTTTTATAGGACAGAGATCGGAAGCTGAGGATATTCGAAGGCAGTGAGCATCCGTTTGGGGACAAGCCACTTGAGCCATTCGTGATGCCGCCTCGTACAGTGAGAGAGATGCGACCGCGCGCAAGGCGAGCATTGATCCGTGCCCAGAAGAAGGCTGAGCAGGCTGAAAATGGTGGAGCAGAGGTAAAGAAAGGCAAGAAGAGGACTCCTTCTCAAAGTGTAACTGCCTAGGAAAAGCTTTCACAGATGTTGATTCAGTCTTATTAAGCAACCATCACAATGCAGACGTGGTGATTAAACTTTGTAAGTTTTTGTTTTGTTTGTTGAGTGCCAGACAATAGACACCGCCCCTATCATAAAGCAAAGCAAACTCGTTCTTCCATAAACATGGTCTCGTTTCTGGTTCAACTGTTAAGCTCTGTGTTCTTCTGCTGTCAGCTTAGATAAGTAATCGTTTTGAGGAATGTGGTAGAATTAAGCATTTATGCTCCACGCATTCCAGTTCCAGCCATAGTTTTGTGTCTGCATTGATAGAGAAGAGAGATCTTGTCTTGGTCTTTGTTACACTAGCCAAAACGGATCCTTTCATTTTATTATAAAGACGAACAATTCATTGATTTCTAGGGGTAAATGAGTTTTTAAAGTGCTATATCCCAGTCTTGTATTAGGCAGCCACACTAAGAAATTCAAGTCCCTAATTTGTGGACAATAGGTTTTGCAAGGAGACATAAAAAATTACAAATAATGTCACGACCACGTGTTACTTGTTCGGTAAAGAAGAGTTATGTACTCATCATCTATACGTAAACGTAGTATAATAACAAAACAATACAAAAAGAAGAAGCAGCAAAATGTGGATCATCACTACTCGGAGCCTACCCTGTCCACACTCTTCCTTCCCCTCTCAATCTGATGTGAGTGGTCAATGCTCTTCCGAGTTTTGTCATGGCAGTCAAGGCTCCTCTTGGACCGATCCAGTTGGTGTTGATCAAAAGATATCCTGAGCTTGCTGCTGCTGATACTACTACTACTCTTCTTCCACTGACTCTTTGGCGGCAGCTGCTTACGCTCTGTGCTCTGCCTCGGCTTCTCTCTCCTGTCCAAACTCTTCCTCCGAGTAGGTCCATCATCCCTCACGCCGCCGCTGCTGCTGCTCCGGCAAGGTAACCTCTCTACTGTTGTGATGAATTTCTTGAGGTGTGTCATGTATTCAGGGTATTGTTCAAGATCACAGTGGTTCCCTCCTTCCACCCAAAGCGGCTCATACTTGTCTTTGCACAGTTCCCATAGTTGTTTCCCATGACAACAGTCTACTACTTCATCCGAAGTTCCCTGCAACACATTACATATTTAGTTAAAGCGAAAATGTTATCTCAAAAGCCTAAGCCGCCGTGACCAACTAACTTACATGAATGATGAGAACAGAGCAATCGACATATGGGATTTTGTCGATATTCTGCAAATAAAAAACACACATGTGAAGAGTGGGATAAATTAAGAAATGGAAGCAATTTTTTCGAGTTACCTTGTAGATGTCGAACCAGTAGGTTTTCTTAACGGAATACATTACTCTTAAACCGGAGAGGATGGGGCTGTGGAGTACGACGGCTCTCAATAGAGGCAAGCGGGAAGCAAGATGTAATGTGGGACCGCTCCCTACAGACTGGCCGTAGAGGATTACATCTTCCTGTTTAGAGCCGTAGGTTTCTTCAAGACACTTGTAGACAGCTTCGATATCAGCATAAGTGTTATGCTCACTCGGCTTCAATCATTAGAAGAAACAAATGTAATTAGTGCCTAATGAAACAATAATAATCCAATCTGCAATAACAATAATAAACAATAATAGTAAGAGGATCAAACCTTTCCAGTTGATTGTCCATACCCGGAGTAATCGTATCTGAAACAAGAAAGCAAATCATTTTTGAATTAAATTATAATATCGCAAGGACTAACTGATTTGAAGCAGAGATAATTAGATATGAAATTTTATTAGTTCAACATTTAACCAAAAACATTTTTCTGTTTTTCCAACACAAGAAAAAATAACAGAACCAACAAATAATCTTACAAAATAAAAAGAAAAGCATGGTCTCTCATCAGTTGTCTAGGATAGAAACAAATCAGGCCAAAACCCAAACCAAATCAACAGAAACTAGAAAGAATAAATACTCATTTTTTCAAAAATAATATAATGTAATAAAAGGTGTGTATGTAAGAATTTGAAGGTCCAAAAGAAAGTAAGAAAGAAAGATATACCCCATGAGATTAACCTTGAGATGGATGCTAAGCTCAATGAAGAGCTCATACATCTGTCCCAGATCGGTGGCGTTTCCATGCGAGTAGAGCAGCGTCGAGGTGGCCATCGGGTACCTCACGTACATGGCCAATATCTCCGTGCCTCTTCGTGTCTGAAGTTTGTGGATTTCCACGTTTTCGCGGTGTGCGTAAGGGGAGAGAAGCAACAGTCCCGTCACCTCGTCCGTGACCACGTTGTAAGACGGTGGACTCGGAGGGAAGAAGGCGAACTTCGCCGCCACCGAAGACGTCACCCCTCCCATCTCCTTCCTTCCTTCCTTCCTCACTCGCTCTGTATCTCACGCAAATACCATTCCCTTGTGATTCTTGAGATTTGAAGCTTTTTGTTCCTCTTTTTCTTGGGAAGAGACAAAGAGAGAGACGGAGACTGCTAGTATTCAGCAATAACAATTGGCTTTTTACTAGTTTGTTTACATTCTTCTATGTTTCTTTTCATGATTCCAAGGCTAGTAATATGCAAAAGCTGATAACCACTTTCGACAAGGTAATGTGACTATGTCCATCTAGGTTGTGTATAGGGGTTAGGTTTGGGCAACGTATTTTCTTTGTGATTTACTTTTATATCAGTATCTACCAACACTCTTGCTTAAAAAATCACAAAGAGTATAAAAGTACAAGAACCCCAAACAAAAACTATATAAGGTGCATTATCTACGTCCAATAGAAATATAGAGATCAGAAAGTTTATCCCGTGAATATGACTTTTTTAATATAGAGATGTTGAGCTGATATTAAATAGTGGTATCAAACTATTAGGTGCATTATCCACGTCCAATAGAAGTGGACAGTATATATTATTAGAAAAACAAAATTCCCTCCAAACAAAAGGACTAATAATTCAAAGTGTTTTGCTAAGACATAAACAAGGTGGACAATGGCATGTGGGAGGGGATGAGGAGGATTGGTAATTTCATAAAACCATGTGTTATGATAGAACATATGAAAGTCTTGAATGAAGGAAGTGTATAGATCTGTGAATCTATGACTAACAAGTAACAACTCTGCAACTAAACCCAAACAATACGATTGTTTATAAGAAAATATGCTTGACATATTGCAAATAAAAAATAAGAATTCAGATTAATAGATGAACTACACAGGAGGATATGATTGATAATAATTTGATATGGCTCAAAACATGGAATAAAAAACATCACACTGACGACATGAGGGACACACTGAAGTGCTGTAATTGAATGCTCGCGAAATTGAGATATCACCTACCAATACAAAAAACAACATTTATAAGCGAGAACCTTTCTTGTGAATAAACATTAAGCTTAGCTTTTTTTTTGTAACTGAAGGATTTCATTTAAATCGGGTTTGTTACACTGGGCTTAAGGCCCAAAGTGCATCTTTTGCAAGCATGTCGGCTCTAGAGTTTGCCAACCGGGGAATAAAATTAAAAGCAACAGACTTAAATGAAAAAGACAAATGGTAGATGTCGGATAGTAAACCAAAGATCTCAAGCTTCATATCCTTTTGGTTGATCGTATTGATGAGTATTTGTGAATCTGAGAAGATTGTGATCGAGTCAGTAGCAGTGGAGAGGGCTGAGTTCATGGCTGCCAAGACAGCCATAGTTTCTGCCACGAGGGGCGAGAGGACGAAAGTCGCAGTCGTTGAGTGTTGTGAAGCGGAGGCCAGATCATCAATTATCCAACCAAACCCTGCGCTTCCTGATTCTGGATTCCAGGCAGCATCACAGAAGATGTTTCTGTGTCCAGGGAGTCTAGGGTTTGGTTCGATTATGATCAAGGGCCTTTTTTGGATCGGAGTTGATGACAGTTGCGCCAGCTTCCATTCTCGGGCTTCCACAATCGCTCTCTGGAGAGTATTTTCCTCTGGGAGGACCCGTTTCTCGAAGAGTAATTGGTTGCGAGCACGCCATAGGGTCCAGCAGATCCAAGCTGAGAGCGAACCCGCTTCTAGGCCTATCGGTGGAAGAGAAACTAGTCTCCGTACCGCTTCCCATCCCTCTTTGACATATTCAAAGGCCTGTGTATTGGGGGGGGGGGTGAGAAAGAGGGGCTAAAGACCATACCTTCCTTGCGTAGGGGCAGTGAAACATGAGGTGTGTCACTGATTCCTCAATATTGCATCTTGGGCATCGCGAGGAGATGGGTATGTTTCTGATAGCGAACTGTTCTCCTACTGGTAGTGCTTCATGTAGGGATTTCCATAAAAAGTTCTTGATTTTCTCAGATGTTTTTTGGTTCCAGACGCTTGGGAGCCACTCTATTGTCTCCTCTTGGGATGGAGGGAGGTTGTTTGATTGCTCTTCTAGGCGTGACAGGTAACCTGATCGAGTCGAATACTCCCCCGAGGGGTTCTTTAGCCAAACAAGAGCATCCTCTTGTCTCAACTTGCTCGTTTTTATACTGAGAATTTGCTTTTTGTGGACAGGCAGGAAGAGGTTTATTTGTTCAACGTCCCAGTCCGTGGTCCCCGGGATCATCAGGTCTGATACCTTTAGATTCTGTAGGTGCTCTGGAGCAGGGCCAAAAGGTCGGACTTGATCACAGTGTGAGAGCCACGGGTCTTTCCATACATTGATGGATTCTCCCTTGACAACCATCCATCCCAATTGCTTGACTAGTAGGTCTCTACCCGCTAGTACACTTCTCCAGCCATGTGATGCGGCTGACACCGCGTTGCAATGAAGGAAGGATTCTGTATGGCAATACTTCCCAATTAAGCATCTAGCTAGGAGGCAATCAGGGTTGTTTAAAATACGCCATCCAATCTTTGCCAATAACGCATCATTGAAAGAGGTAACATCCTTAAAACCTAGCCCTCCTCTTTTCTTTGTTTTAGCCATTTTTTCCCACGCAATCCATGATATTTTTCTTTTTCCGGGTTCCGAATCCCACCAGAATCTTGTCAGAGCCGATCGGATGTCGCTACAGATTGACTGGGGGATTTTGAAGCACGACATCATGTGTGAAGACATTGGAGACAAGACACTTTTCACCATATCCATCTTGCCAGCCGTTGATAGGAACTTCGAGGACCAACTTGCTGCTCTCTGTTTGATCTTCTCAACCACAGGGAAGAAGAGATCTCTCTTCTTTCTACCAAAGTGTTCAGGGAGTCCCATGTACTTCCCCACACCCCCTTCATTTTCAATTCCAAGGGTTGTCTTCATAAGTGATCGTGTGTTAGGGGTAGCTCTCTTAGAGAAGAAGATCGAGGACTTTTGTTTGTTGATTAACTGGCCCGAAACTGCTTCATATTTTGTAAGTAGAGTCTTTAATGCTTCAGCATTCTTCTTGTTTGCCTTGCAGAAAAACATTGTGTCGTCTGCAAACAAGAGATGATTGAGATGGGGACTTTTGGTGGCGATGGAGATACCTTTCAGGAGGCCTCGTGATTGAGCATTATTACAGAGGCCGGTTAGGACTTCAGAGCAAATAATGAACAGGTACGGAGATAAAGGGTCTCCCTGTCTAATTCCTCTCTCTGGTTTGACATAACCTCTAGACGCTCCATTGATAATGAAAGTGTAGCTTACTGTAGTTATGCATTGCATCAGCCAATTTACCACAATAGGATGGAATCCCAGTTTCTCTAGGACCAACTCAATAAAATTCCACTCCAGCCTATCATAGGCTTTGCTCATATCAGTCTTGATAGCCATTGAGAATCTCTTCTCTGCCTTTGATGATTTCAGATAATGTAATATTTCGTGGGTGATTAGAACATTGTCTGATATTACTCTTTTTGGGATGAAAGCAGATTGTGTCTCAGATATGATAGTCTGGAGAATTGGCTGGAGGCGTCTTGATAAGAGCTTGGAGATGGTCTTATAGTAGACGTTGCAGAGTGCGATGGGTCTGTAATCCTTTGCTTGTGTGGCTCCTGTTCCTTTTGGTATTAATCGCACCTGAGTTTCATTAACAGTTCTCGGCATAGAGCCGGAGGTACAGAAATCTTGAACTTCTTTAACAATGTCTGCTTCCATCACCTTCCAGTTAGATTGGAAGAAGCAAGCTGAGAAGCCATCTGGGCCTGGGGCTTTTTCTGGATGAATAGAGAAGAGGGCCTTTCTTATCTCCTCAGCTGAAGGTATCGTTACAAGCAACACGTTTTGATCTTCTGTTATTCTTGTGTTGATGACTTCTGATATTGTCTCTTTCATCTGGTCCCGATTGCAGGAATTAGAGGTAAAGAGTCTCTGGAAGTATCTTTCAATTGTTAAAAGAATTGAACATTAAGCTTAGCTTGATTCAACATTTACTTGTCTTCTCTCATTTACAAGAAATAATCTAATAATGAAAAACATAGTAAATTAGAAGATGAAAAGAACTAAATAGTACTAAATTAATCACTACAGTAGAAAGCAAAATATTGAAAACTCCAAAGAAATGATAAAAAGGTGTATGTCGGTGTCTTTCATATGGGGTCCAACAAATATAATACTATAATTTAGAAGAAACATTTTAAAAGAATCTTCATCTAAGATGATTTAAAAAAAAATTGTTAAAACAAAACAATAGTAATAATTTTCTTTTGTCAACAACAATATTAATAATTTAACAAAATGAAAGTAAAAAGTTATTTAAAATGATTTATAGATATTTTTTTTAATGTTTCATTTGAAAATTTCATCTTATATTCCTTTTTTTGCTTCAAATTGTTTATGTAAAAACATAATAAAGATTTGATCAAAAAAAAAGAAAACATAATAAAGATAGATATTGCATTTCTTGATGTCGTTGGGGTCCAATAAACTTATCCATCCCAAGGTCCTGGCTGCGGTTCCATGGTTGGTTTGGTTTCTATGGAAAAACAGAAACAATCTTATCTTTGAAGGAAAGCAATCAGGTTTGATGGATCTGGTGGAAAAAACTTTTGTTGAATCGGAGATGTGGACATTGGCACAGGTTAATGATAGAGAAGGGGAGTTGGAAGAAGAAGGAGACAGAGCTGAACAAGTTAAAAAGTGGACTCCCCCACAACGTGGATGGCTTAAGTGCAACATCGGGGTGGACTGGTTGAAAGCTGAGAGAAGAGGAGGCGGGGCATGGGTTTTGAGAGATGATAAAGGTAAGGTGATCTTACATAGCAGAAGAGCTTTCTCTCGGATCGGAAGCTTAAGAGAAGTGAAATTGGAAGCCTTAGTGTGGTGTATTGAAAGCATGGCGGCGCATCGGTGTAACAGAGTGATTTTTGCCATCGATGATAGCGATTTGACTCAGACGGTTCTAAGACCAAAGGCATGGCCAAATTTCAAAGGTGAAAATCTTCTCATCAGAAGCAAGTTGGGAAGCATTGAGTGGTGGAGGTTAGTTCAGGAAAAAAGAGACAACAACAGAGGAGCTCTCCTCATTGCTAAAAGTGTAACTAAAGGTGGTCATCAGCAATCGTATGTGGCAGCTGGTCCTCCTAGGTGGTTACTTAATTGCTTTGAGAATGAGGAAGTTCAATCCTCTGCTTAGATGCTTGAAAGAATTTTTTGGGTACTCATTTTTTGGTATAGGTTTGGCGACTGCAGGTGGTTTTAGTCGTGTGTACTAATTCAAGGCATGTCTTGACTTTCTTTTGGAGACTGGGGGACTGGTTGGTTTGCCTTGTAATAGTCTGAAAAACTTGCTTGATGTTTTATATAATCTAACAGATGACTTAAAAAAAAAAAATAAAGATAGATAAAGCAAATAATTCCTTTCAGAGTGGTGGGTCATCACTCCCCATCATTGACAGCTCCAGGTCTTCTTTTGCAAAAAGAAAAACGAAGGAGGAAAAACATATATAAATCCATTGAAGAAATAGTTGAAAACAAAGTTCTAAAAATCGGTCTAGTCGGCGCCTATGCGTCCGTCTAGGCGACAACTCGGTCATCTCTAAAATAATTTTCTGAAAATTCAATTTATACCGATTTATACGATTTTGACTAGTTTAAATTGTTTTAAATCGGTTAAAATCAATTTAAATTGATCTAAATTAATCTAAGTATGTCAAATTAAACAATAATGTTATTATAAATCTACATTTTTTTCTAATTTCTTATGTTTTATATATCTAATTTTCATAATTCATCACAATAATTTTATAATTAAACTTGAAACTAAAATATATCACAAAAATGTATAATATATATAAAATATATCAAAAATTTACTAATGCCTAGATCTCGACTAGGTCCTGTATAATCCGTGTAGTCGCTAGTCCTATATAGCGTTTAGTTACCACTTAGCGATTTTTTAAACATTGGTTGAAAATGATCAGGAATACTTCAATCAAATATTATCCACGAAAAAAAATTACTTCAATCAAACATTGTCCACGAAGGCCAAACCACAGGACTGAAATTATTGTTTAAATAAATTCAAATTTTAGTATTTAAAAAAAAAAAAGAACTGGGAAGAGGAAGACGTGAGTGGGTTCATGCATGGTTTGTCCTTGTTTTTTTTCCTATAATCTAGAAGTTGTAGTTCTCTTCTTGGTCAGAGAGCTTATCATCGTGACAACAAGCGAAGCTCATGTACTTCTCCATGGGGCGGTGGCATTCGAAGCAGTTCATCTTCTCGGGAATCCGACCGCTCCGAGCACTGATGTGGAAATCAAAGTGGCTGCATGGTTTCCCGGTTTCCCGGAGAATCTCGTCGTGGTGGTGGTCGTACATAGCCTTGGTGTAGCCTTTGGTCGGAACGTGAGTTTTCCAGGTTCGGTCGTAGACGGTCACAGTCCTCTCAATGACACCGTGAGTTATCATCACTATCTCAGCTCCTTTGCTCAGCAGTGCCCATCCTCCAAGCTTGTCGTAGCTTAGTATCTGTTTGATTCCTTGCATTACCTAATTGATAATTCACGGAACGACACCGTACGTTATCCAAAAAAATATAAAATAAAAAACAATCCAACCCTCTATAGCTAGGTTAGTAATAGTACGTACCTCGTCGTGATCATCGGCTTTGCCGAGTTGAATTTTGGAGTAGAGCATGCTCTCGAGCCTAGTCCAGAAGAACCACATCAATGCTGGCTCGGTCCAGCTATGGCTCAGGTTTTCAGCCCTGACGGCTTCACTGATCCGCCTGATATGTTCTCTGTGGCTGTGGTTACGTTTACCAACATAAGCCATCTCAAGCTTCACGTTGGAATCTTTGGCCGTTGCTTTGGCCGCCATTGTGAACCTCCTTATCCAGTCCAAGTCATCTCCTCCGTACAAGAATATGTAATTTTCCGGGTTTATCTGTAAATCAAAATCATTATTTCATTTAAAATGGAAAGTTTATAATTCTGTTTCTATTAATTTAATGCTAGGTCAAAGCAGAGGAGTCTTGAAAGTACCCAATTGAAAATGACAGAGTCGATGCCATCAACGATGAGGTTAAGCGTGAGGGTCTCGCTCCTCCAGAGCTCTTCCTCACGAGCTCTAGTGAAAGGGAAAGATTCAGTCCCCCAAATCCATATCATGTGAAGCGCATTGAGACTAGCCTCGTTGCCTTGCTGGTCAAGCACCACAAGTATTGGCTTGTTCATGAAATGCCATCTCTCTCTCATAAACTCCACCACGTGTCTCTCTATCAGCTTTGGACTATCCACTGTGTACCATGGCATAGGCTCACGGAGAGCCTCAAATTTATTCTGCAGACTCGGATATCTTTCAAAATCTTCGATAGGATCCACTATCGGAACCCACACAACCTCGTAAGGCATATGGCTCCCACCACCTATTCCCACCAAGTTCTTCCTCGACTCTGTGTATATTTGCTCGAAAATCGATAGCTCGTCTTCCGATATGTTGAGATCAGAGATGAGAAGCAACACTGTCTTCCTCCTCAACACATCCAAGTGGACCTATAAGATTCATTTGGAGTAGATTAGATTGCATGCATGCATGAATGGGCTTAAAAAAGTTGACATAATATACAGAAACCTTTATCTGAGTGGAACCATCTTGCAGTGGAGTGCTGTGGTTCTTCGGATTGATCAAGGCCGTGAGAATTTTCATGTTATCAATGTGAGTGGTGTCGAATAGAGAATGCAACATCTTTAAGGATTCTGAGCTCCTCTGCTTCTCTGTTGAATTCCACTATTTACTTGTCAGCAAAGGAACAGAGAGATCAGTATGTTGAATAGGGACTGTCGTACAAACCTATGTGACGGTGGCAAAGCCTCAAGGTCTCAGCGAGATGGTCATGAATGTTCTTGAGCTTGTTAGCTAACACGGACGTTTCCCATAAATCCATTTCAGTGTTCATCATCCTGGCATATTGAAAATTATCTTTATCCGAGGCACAGCTCAAAGCAATATAAGATACTCTCTCCGTTTATAAACAATTGTCATTTTGACATTTTTCAAGGAGATTAAAAAATTTATATACTAGTATATCCTAGTATAACTAATAAGATAAAAATGATTTAACTAAAAAGAAAATATTGATTATTCAAAAGAAATTATTAGATTTAATGTAACAAAATTACACTAAGATTGAGATTGTATAATAATATTTATTTTGAAACAAAATAAAAAACCTAAAATAACATCTTATTATATAAAGCTTGGTTCTTCAAAGTTATTAATTAATATGATTGTAACATGTGTCAATTTTTTTATGATGGTGACACATGTCAAAATTTAATATAATTCTTTTTAAAGATTTAAAAGAGATTTAAAAAAAAGAGAAATTCCCATTACAAAAAGGTAGTTTAAGATTCTTTTTAAGATTTTAGAAAAATAAAATTGCTGTTCTTTTTTTATTCGAGGATTTAAAAGAGATTTGAAAAAGAAATATTATCATTACAAAATAGTATTTAAGATTACAAAATACTCCCTCCGTTTCACTTTACTTGTCGTTCTATACTTCGACACACATATTAATAAAACATTTAATTTTGTATATTTACAAGATAAAAATATCACTACCAATACAACTAACCAGATTTCAACCAATAGAAAACTAGATTAGAATAAAAATTCAATCAATTTTGCATTAAAATCATAAAATTACACTTACTTTGAAACAAAAGTTTTGCTCTAAAATGACATCTAATTCGAAACGGAAGGAGTGGTATTTAAGATTCTTTTTAAGAGTTTAGAAAATGAAAACTACTATTATGATAATTAAGATCTTATTATATAATATGTTTGTTTTCTAAAGTATTAACTAACATGATGTGACATGTGTCAAATTTGTTTTATGATGGTAACACATGTCAAAATTTAATATAATTCGTTTTTAAGATTTAATAGAGATTTTAAAAAAGAAAACTTCTCATTACAAAAAATGTATTTTAAGATTCTTTTTAAGATTTTAGAAAATGAAAATTACTTTTATTTTAGGATTTAAAAGAGATTTGAAAAAGAAAAATTATCATTACAAAATAGTATTTAAGATTATTTTAAGAGTTAAAATGAAAATTACTATTATGACCTTTTAATTAAGATTTGAATAAAAGGAAAATTACCATTAAATAGTTTCTTACAATTTTTTGGTTTATGATTTAAAAAAATAATTACGATCAAATATTTTTTTTACAATTATCTTTTCTTTTTGATTTTATAAAAGGAAAATTTGTGTTAAATATTGTACAAATTGATTTTGTATAGGAGAAGGAGAATTATTATTACATAGCCTTTTACTTATTTAAACATATTTATAGTAATTTTCAATCTTTTTTAAAAACAAAAAAATGTAAAAAGAAATAATTTTTATTTGTTATTTGAAGAATCGAGCTTTAATTAGTTATTTTTAGTTTATGAACTTTTAATTCTAAATTGTTAAAATATTTGATAGTAAAGTTTTCAAAAGTCTAAACAAAAAATAATTGTAGAATGCTATTAGTAGTTATAAGATGATAGTAACTAAAAATATTATTTACAGTAATTTTCCATTTCTGAATCCTAAACAAAAGATAATTGCAAAATATAAGATTATAGTAATTTTCTTTTTAATATTGTGACATGTGTTAAAATATTTAATAATTAAAATATACTAGTATTTAATATAATAAAAACGACTTTTATAAACAAAAATATTTTTATTTTATTTTTGAAATCCTAAACAAAAGAGAATTAAGAAATATTATTTGATAGCAATTTTATTTTTAATATTGTAACATGTGTTAAAATATTTAATGATTAAAATATATATGTGTAAACAGATTTTTAATTATGTTTACACAACGTATGCAAAAAAAGTCATAAAACTAGTATAATATTTATAATTTTTTATTTTTTATTAAACTAAAATATCAAACAAAACATGTTACAACGCAACGGGCTCATATCTTGTTTATTATGAAATAGAGAAAGTATATAATAAAAATAAAATCTTACTCGTGTCCCATGGCAGTGATCATGCTGATCTGAGAAATGCAAGCCACGATGCTTCTTATGGTCCAATAAACAGCGATTGGGATGGTAGAGATGAATCTTGATAGATGGGGATCCTCCCGTATAATGTAGTGATCACGTAACTCGCTGAGTTCCACCACACATTCGGTGACCCTCTTCATCTCACGGATGAGATCATTGAGCCCATGGGATACAGACTCGAGGTTCACTCTGTTCTGAACAGGGACGAGTTTAAGCATAGCTAGGGACTTAGCCAGCTGGTTCTTTGAGTGGAACTGAACCAGAAGCCAGAATTCTCCGTAGTGCCGCGCAAACGCGGCTAGAGTCAGGACTAGCTTACCGTGCCAGTGGAAGCTATAGAGGTTTCCAAACACTGACATTGTTGTTTGATGTGCGTCTGATCCCGTCAGCGACATGTACTCCATCTGCAACAAGAAGAAAATATTAATACAGTCATGGCCTTTTATTTCTTGGTTTACAAGTTATGTTTTAAATTAGGTTTTGGTGGCCGTGTACAACAACATTTACATGGTATGGTTTAAAACTTGGATTTCAAATTCAAGATAATTCAAAGCAACATATTTTATAAACCGATAAGTTCCATATATACACACAGCTAGCATGAAATCATATATTAATACCAGAAATTTCTAAATGATGTTATACCTCGCAGGTGACGCGTTCGATAGCTCTATCGTATGAGACGATATCAAGAACGCTCATCATGCTTGAATGCATCAGTTTATCCTCGGTCGGCAACGGGAGCATCTGCGAGTTCAAACAAGTGCTTAATATTTTATATCACCGGGATATATAAAGCTAGCAATGACATATATTGATTCATGGATGCATGATGCATGCGTGTAAATGTACTAACGGAGGCGTTGGAGTCAAGAGTGGCACGATCGAGAATATCCTCAACGAGAGAGAGAAGGCCACGCACTTTGACTTCACGAGCATCAGGGGAGTGTGTTTGTTCGATGAGTTTCAGCATCATTCTTTCGTCCGATGACATCGCTAGACCCGCGGTCGTCGCTGGTACCATCTCTGTCGTCTGAGTTTTGCCAGCTCTACTGCTGTGGTCCGCCAGTTGCTGAGCGTGCTGGGAATTGATCAGTGACTCCATTCTTGTGAAGAGAGTTAAGAAGAAAATGGAGTTTTGACTGTTGTGTGTGTTCTGTGCATCTTACCATTAAATACTCGCGATTTTCCTACCTTACTTAACATTCTAAATTGGGTATCAACTTCTTTGCTTCTGAAACAATTTAGTGAAATCTACAAGAATATGTACCTTTTTGGTTGCTTGTTGTAGAAGAATGGTTTTAGAATTGTAGGGATCCTTCTACGCTAGTAGTATAGTACTATGAAGTACGTACTCCCTCCATTAAAATTGTTGTTTAAAAAAAACCCATAAAATAAATTTTTATATTTTTATCATTTTGTATTTAAAATTTTAAGAAATCAAATTGAATTTATTAGATTAATCTTGATTTAATTTTATCAAAAATTGATAATCGGATAAAAGTGATGTATCTATGGTAATATTTTATGTGTTTTTAATATATGCGTAAACAACAAAACCTAAATCAACACAACGATGACCACTGGACTACCTACTACGAGATATCTATCGAAATAAAAACCTAGATCACGTTTTGTTTGCTAAATTATATATCGCACGTCTCACTAAATTATATAATACAGAGTAAGCAAAAGGGTTTGAAGTTTGATTCTTTGCTCTGATTTAGGTAAAACCATGGAGTATATATAGGATAAGGCTAAAAAAAAAGAGGCAAAGCTAGAGTAGCCAATTAAGGATATACGAATCAAATGCTTTTACTACTGTTCACAAGTTTATATGAGGTGTTTACTGATGACAGACAAACATGACTAAATTCATTTATTGGTAACTTGGAAGCTATACTTCTTAAGAAGCCAAATTTGCAGTGGTATAGACTGTAGAGTATACCAAAGTAGACATACATGAGCACTATTTCACTGTTTTTATTTTGCCAAATGATTTCTCAAACTATATACTTCCTTTTCATATATGTATCTTTACACTTGCTCTATATATCAAGTTCACACATACACACCTAAAATAAAATAAAATAAAAAGAGCAGGAAAATTGTTTTTTCTTTAAATGTGGAGAACTAAAAGGAAGAAAGAAAACAACAGGAAACTTTAAAGGAAATGGATAAACAAGACATGTAAAGAGAAAAAAAAATGAGAGCATAAGGCTTGTTCCCCGCCGTAACAACTAATTACATGTTTTAAATAGCTCGAAATGAAGTCTTTCTGGTGGAGACTCAGTCAAGGCTTTGAATGTCAGAATCATTCAAACATGAAGGCGCAATCTTCAGCGGCGCAAGTATAAATCCAGATTTGCAGCATTCTGCTTCCAGAAAGCTGCACCAACCCTCCTTGCAACTTCAAACTCAGGAAATCCTAATCAGCATCCAAACAAAGTTCAATAAAGTTCTACAAAGTGTAGAAGATTATTCTTAATGGATCTTACCGGGCCTTGGGTCCAGAAAAGACCCAAATAGAAGGAGTCGGCCCGTTTACTGACTTTGACATAGATATTTCTGATTTGTGATGAATGCTTGGTTGGTTTATAAAAACCTAGCGGACCGCGTTGCGCTTCGTATCCTCACTCCTTCTCTCTCTTCTCTACGCGTCTTCATTCATTGCTTGTGGGCGTCGTAGATTCTGAGAGAGAGAGAGAACAAAAAAGTATCTCCGATTTGTATCTATTTGCACCGTTCCTTTCCTCCTCTATCGAATCTTCCAGGTAACTTGTTCTTCCTTTGTTCGCCGTCCTCCTTTTGTTTTTTTTTTAATTGTATTCTCAGATTGATTTTTTCTTTATCTGTATCTAGGTGTGAGACTGTAAATTTATTTTGATTTTTGGGTATTATTGTTGTTAGGGCTTATTTTCTGATTGTGATGTTGCCTTTTCCCCTCTTTTGATTTTGCAGAAGTGTTTGTTTGCTTTTGCATTGAATTTGCTATGCCTGCTACCGCTTCTGCAGTCCGTTACGCACCTGAGGATCACTCTCTCCCCAAGCCTTGGAAGGGACTTGTCGATGATCGAACTGGCTACTTGTACTTTTGGAATCCTGAGACCAACGTTACTCAGTACGACAGACCAGCCTCCTCCTCCTCCTCCTCCAAGCTCTCTGTTAGCTCCTCCGTTCAGGTTTCTTCCATACCAAATGGTGGTAGCTATCTCCCTCCCAAGGATGATGCTGTTCAGTACCGTAGACCTAAGGTTGACTCTGGTGCCTCTAGGTTTAGTGAGGTACTTAACCATTTTTTACTCTTTTTTTTTCTGTGTCCCAAACTTTATTATCCTCTTTCTCTTAGCTTTATTTGATCCTTCCTCGGTCTTTGCCGCATGTGAATCTTTATAGGTTAATGGACTTACAGCAAGAGGTCCTCCTCCTTCATCATCAAATGATATTTCCCCCGACGCCTATTGCCGCCGTCACGAGATTACTGTCAGTGTAAGTATCTGGAGAGCCTCTTTTCTTTTGTTCCTCTCTTTAACTGCTCCTCCTGCTGCTTACCGCGATTTACAACCTTTTTTTGTTTCATTTAGTAAAAACTTTCATTATCTTCATCTCAAGCATCTTACTTTTAGATTATATATTAATTGCTAAAACTGTTACTGATGCTGTTTTTTTCACTTCTTTCTTCAGGGTGGACAAGTACCACCACCTCTAATGTCCTTTGAAACTACTGGTTTTCCTCCTGAGCTTCTGCGTGAGGTAAGAATTTATTTATTGTAGTAGGTTGAATGTGACTAATGAATCTTCAAACTTATTTTCTTAGTTGTCCATGTCTACCAATTAGCTGGAGCTATGTAGAGTTTTATGATATGATTGAATAATATATGGAGCTAGCTAGGTTGACCTAATATTAGACTTATTTTGTCACCTTATTAATATCACCTTAGGTTTAACATTTTAGAGTCAAAGTTTATGCCGTATGCACTCTTTCTCGTTTTTTTTTTTGTTTTTGTTTTCCCCAGGTGCGATGTTTGCTCCCTGAGAGGAGCTAATGTCGTACACTGTACTACTTCCTTGCAAAATATTTGGAGTGGCTTTTATGGTTTGGGAAGGGCTTCCTAAATCCTGCAAGCTTGTGACCGGAGCCTGTTAACGGTGTGATGATTCATTTCACCACCGGTTCCAGACAGAAGAAAAGGCGTCCTCCTGCTGCAGGTTTCATCAGTAGTAATCTTTTGCCGCCTGCAAATGGGGGATGGTGCTTCTTCTGACATGAGCCACCATTCCATAAGCCCAACTAGAACCTTGGTGCTCCTCTTCTCATGGCACCTCCTGGTTCTCTGCTTTCCTTAGGTACTCAGTGCAGGTTTCTCTGCTCCAACTCCAATTCAAGCTCAGTCGTGGCCAATTGCGATGCAAGGCAGGGACATAGTAGCCATTGCTAAAACCGGCTCCGGAAAAACTCTGGGTTACTTGATTCCTGGCTTCATGCATCTTCAACGCATCCGGAATGATTCGAGAATGGGCCCAACAATCTTGGTATTGTCTCCAACGAGGGAGCTGGCCACACAAATCCAAGAAGAAGCTGTTAAATTTGGGAGGTCGTCAAGAATTTCGTGTACTGTAAGTGAACGTCACTGATTTTTTGAAACTTGTCAACGTGCTACTTTACTTGTGTAGTTCTTCTCTAATGTAGTGCTCATGTTATCTATGTTTCAGTGCTTGTATGGTGGTGCACCGAAAGGTCCCCAGCTGAGGGATATAGAAAGAGGAGTAGATATCGTGGTTGCGACTCCTGGACGATTGAACGATATCCTTGAGATGAGGAGAATTAGTCTGCGCCAAGTATCTTATCTTGTGCTAGATGAGGCTGACAGAATGTTGGACATGGGTTTCGAACCGCAGATAAGGAAGATTGTGAAAGAGATTCCCACTAAGCGTCAAACCCTTATGTACACAGCTACATGGCCAAAGGGAGTCAGGAAAATTGCAGCTGACTTGCTTGTTAACCCTGCTCAGGTCAACATTGGCAATGTTGACGAACTTGTGGCTAACAAGGCGATCACACAGGTATGGCTTCCATTGCTATCATTGTCTTGATTCCGCTGACCATTTATGACAAAAGTGAATCTGATTGTTCTGCTTTTTCTGGACACAGCACATTGAAGTGGTAGCACCGATGGAGAAACAGAGGAGGTTAGAGCAGATTTTGAGGTCTCAGGAACCAGGCTCGAAGGTGATAATATTCTGCTCAACCAAGAGGATGTGTGACCAACTAACGCGCAATATAACCCGCCAATTTGGAGCTGCTGCTATACATGGAGACAAGTCCCAGCCTGAGAGAGACCATGTTCTGAATCAATTCCGCAGTGGCAGGACTCCGGTTCTTGTTGCAACTGATGTTGCTGCTCGTGGACTGGACGTTAAGGACATCAGGTATATCTCTCTTGTAATATTTATAACCAAAATTCGAATCCTGTTTAGACGACATGATAATACAATTTTGTTGGAATGGCAGGGCGGTCATAAACTACGATTTCCCCAATGGAGTGGAAGACTATGTGCATAGAATCGGAAGAACAGGACGAGCTGGAGCGACTGGTCAGGCATTCACATTCTTTGGCGATCAAGACTCGAAGCATGCTTCGGATCTGATCAAGATTTTGGAAGGAGCAGACCAGAAAGTTCCTCCTCAGATCCGCGAAATGGCTGCACGTGGTGGTGGAGGGAACAAATTCAGCCGTTGGGGTCCTCCTGGAGGTCGTGGTGGTCGTGGCAGAGACTCTGGTTATGGTGGCAGAGCTAGCTTCGGTTCACGTGACAGGTAAAATGTTAAAAACAAGATAGAACTATTGATTTTTGTTGGTTACAGAAGAGAATATACGATTCTGACTTTGAAATATATGTATAATAATTAGTGGAATGGGAAGCAGAAGCAGTAGTGGATGGGGAAGAGACCGTGAAAGGAGTCGTAGCCCGGAGAGGTTCAACAGAGTTCCACCACCGTCTTCCAATGGATCTCCTCCTCGCAGCTTCCACTAGGCCATGTTGAAACACAGAAATGAGAAAGATAGATCAAACAAACTTGGAGCATGCTCAAGTGAAGGTGTCTATTGGGAGAATAATTTACATCATATGACTTTATAATATTTTTATTTTTTTTGGCCGATGTTAAACTAGAATTGTTTGTTTTTCTCATGTATTTCCTTGTGTTATACTCAGAAATTGTTGTTTGGATATGGGATACATCTTTTAAGCCTTTTAAATTTCAAAAACAAAGGTGTGTGTTGCTTTTGATTCAGTTTTGTCTTTAACCGCAATTTATTATTCCTGGTCAAAGCGAATCCAAACAATTAAAATCGAATTCTTTTGTTCATGTTTTTCTTACACCAATATCCTCGTGAACAAAAGTCGTATCTTATTTGCACAAGTGAGTGATGAGGCGTAATGCTTCGAAGGTAAAGATGTTTTAATACTTTTTTCATCTTTAAACTGAAAATTACAAAGTTATATCCCTTAAGATTACGGCACAAATTCTCAGATCAAACATAATCTGCAAATAATAGAACCAAAAAAATCCAGCAACAATCAAGAGCTGAATAACGGAATTCACTTTGAAAGATAAATGTTTATTTTCCTACAATGAAGTAAAAATTTTACAATGTACATTGTGTATTATAAATAACAAAGCGTTTCTAGTTAGAATTGAGGTAGACGTGTTCTATATCGAAATAGAATAGAAAAAAATTACAACACGAATACTATCTTTTTTTTATAAAACGTTGAAAATAAGATATAACTTCTATTTATATTTAGAAAAAGGGTTATAATATACATTTCAACAAATCTACATCAACACATCTTAAATGTTTTCTGGATTTATTTTATTTTTATATAAAACATTTCGAATAATCTCAAGAATGTATTGATTTTTCCATAGTTTATGAATTCTATATAATTTTTAATAATTATTTTAGTTATTATGAGAATAATTATGTCCACCAATCTATCCAAATGTATATACATGTACAAAAATTATCTCATTATGACTTATTTTCACAATATCACTATGCCAAATAATATCACACACAAGTATTGTTTTTTTTTTACTTCTGGAAATTATTGGCCTAATTAATTATTTTACTGAGTGAAAGAGACTCTACCAAAGCCAACAAGATGTCCAATCTGATACAATTCCAACCAAACTCTCTCAGCTTCTACTCTCGCACTGCCTCTTGCCTCATCCTCTCCCTTCAACGATGCTGTTTTCTCCTCCTCCTCCTCCTCCTCTTCCTTCGTCAGGCTCCCATCTCTCTCCACCACAAATCGGTGGTCATCGAACTGTCTGTCTCCTCCGCCGCAGCATTCACCACTCACGACTTTAACAGTCTCTGAATTCCGGTGGCGATAAAACTGTTCCTCACGCTCACGGTTAATATTTTTCCTCCGCTTCTTACTCAAACCGATACATTTCCGGCCAATCGTCCACGGGACCTTAACGAGGGCAAGAATGAGGAGGTTCACGACGGCGCAGGGACAACAGCAAAGCGCCACACAGTCTGCGATCGCCGCCGCTGCCCACGACCGACACCTTTCCCCGGAGCACTTGACTCTTGGCGCCGCTTCATCATCGGTTCCTTTACTCCGGCGGGACCCGCTCTGGTCTTTACGTGAAACTCGATGTGCCTTTTGGTTTCTCTCTTCCTCCATTTTATTAAAAAAATAAAAAGTTCCTGGTAGGAAATAAAAATAAAATAAAAACGCTTAATAGCTGGTAAAACTAGTATGTAGTATGTACTAATATATATACACCAACCGTTACATACGCATTCATACATACGGTTTTTGTCCATACTGGAATATGTACACATAGATACATGTTGAATCGTTTGATACGTAAAGTTCTGATACGTAAAGAGAAATATAGGAAACAGCATCAAAAGATTTTTCCCATGCACTTTAGCTTATTGACCAGACAGTTTCAGGTGGATTCAAAACTCATTCACGCTCTCTCTCTTGCGCGTATAACTACCGCCTTCACTTACAATGACTGATGTCCCAGCCAAAAAAAAATCTTTTATTCGATGTAATTAGACTTTTAATCAATGTTGAGTTCTTTTAAAAGTGGAAATCATGAACGAAGGTATTGAGTGTTAAGATCGTCGGGGTTTTGTGCTTTAATTAAGATTGGTTTGGTCCGGTTAGCTAGTAAATCAGGTGTTGAATGAGCGTTTTTTTTTGTTGATTTGGGAAAACAATAGTATTATTTAATAATTTAGTTGTATGGATGAAAAAGGTTTAATCCGGGGATTTTGGCTCTTTTAAATTAAAAGACTTGTCTTATTTTTGGCTCTTTTAAATTAAAAGACTTGTCTTATTACAGTAAAATCTCTATAAATTAATAACTGGTAAATTAATAATATCTATAAATTAATAAATTTCGCCGGTCCTAATTTGAACCGGTATAAAATACGACACAAATCGATAAAATAATAAGACAATAATATTTTTAAGATTTTCATGTAAATATATAGTCCCATTAAAATCATAAATTAATAATCTATATATATATATATATATATTTATATAAGTACAAACTCAACAGTATATTTTTGGTTTTAAATTCACAATAAAAATATTTCAATTTTCTTAATATTTCTATATATTTTGTTAATATTTAGTAAAATTATATCCAAAATCACGTAACATTTCTATCAAACATAAAAATATATACTATTCATGTAAAATTTTTAAAATTTAAATAATGTATATACGGTAAAATTAAATATTTTTTTATTTTATAAATAAAAAAATTTACAAATAAAAAAAATCTAAATAAAGAAACTTTTGTAAATTTATATTTCTATATATTAATAAAATTTCAAAGTCCTAACATTATTAATTTATAGAGATTTTTATAGAGATTTTACTGTATTTATATAAGTGAGATAACGTGGATTGATATTGCGGGAGGTCTATTTCACATGGGATGCAGGGTCTAGGCATGGCCCAGTTACGTGGCCCGTTACAAAACTACAAGAAACACAATATATTATTGTCACTTATTGGTAACAAATATAACATACTTGGATATTTTTAGAGAAATTTGCAGTCAACAAAAAATAAAACTTTGTTTGTAAAAATCAAAAGGCGTGATTGTCCCTTTTCACTTGTAGAAGGTAAAAAGTCCACTAATTAAACCCGGTCTAAATTCAAACACACACACACGCACAATATATAGTTATATAACATAGTAAGTTTTATAAACGAATTTACGTTTTTTTTTCCTGGCAACATTTTGTTTTCCTTCTTTTACCAAAAAAAACATTTTGTTCTTTTTTTCTTCTTATTGACCAAAAAAACATTTTGTTCTCGATGAGAACCTGTCGCAGAAATCAAACTGTTTTAATCGTGTACTATTTCTATGCTTTTTCACACAAGGAAAAAAAACTGTTTCCCTAGGTGTATAAATATAATATTTTAAAAAAAAACAAAATATTATTCCATAAGTAAAATATTTTATAAAATGCCTATTGAAAGGATAATTTCAAATGCATGTTTGTAAAACTGCTAACTAACTAAGTTTGAAAAAAAACTGCTAACTAGGTGATTCAATCAAAGTTATGAGAAAATAAAACTACTTTTTTGGTACCGTGTGGCTACGTTTACATCCATTTTCCATTCTAAAAAAAATGTCTTGACAAACTATTTGACTCAATGACTTTTTTCAAAAAAAAAAACTATTTGACTCAATGAACAGTATATAGAGACTACGTATTAATTCAGACACTTTAGAAATGACTGAGACAATATTCCCTAATTTTTATTGGAAAAAATAAAATCTAGAAGCAGTTAGGTTAGTAGTGTGAATAAAAATGGAGAATGGTTACATACCTTTGGTTCTTTCGAGTAGTTAACTAACTCAAAAACCACTGATCCTATTTAAAACGCTTCCCCGGATGAAGACATATGCAACAACAAAAACTCAGTTCTGTTGTTAACTTGTTATGTTCTGTATATGGTAAGATTTTGTGTTTTAGTTTTCTGTTCTCATGAGTTTGGGAAGGAGAAGAAGAAAGATGTGATCTGATCTATAATTAATTACATATATATGTAACTTCAATTAGAGCTTCTCTTTTTCTATTTTTGCTTTTTGAAACTCATTTCTTTCGTTTTCTCTCTCTTTCCTGGTAACTTAAGAGCATCCGCATTGCCGGGACAAAATTGAAGGTTCTTAGGAGATTTTAAGGTTAAGAGATGTAGTTAAGAAACGCGGTTAGTTTTCAAGATTATTGCTAGAAACTTTTTTAGGTTCTTAGGAGATTAAATTTTTTTTTCTTTAACATTTGTGTTGAAAATAAAACATATAGCATAGATAATTGAAAACATAAAGAAAGTTCATAGTAAAAAAAAAATTACAAAGATGAAAAAAAAATAAAATAGAAAATACATAAAAAAATAGAAAATACAATACTTTTATTCAATTCATAAAAAGCTAAAGAGGAAAAGTTATTCTTGAGTTCCAAATTTCTCCCATAGATGTTCGATCAAATCATGTTTTAATTGTGTATGCACTGGTCTATCCCGAACCCTTGCTCGGCGATCAAGTCTATCGAAAAGCTCTGTAGGCATCTTAACGCAAAAAGATATATCCTGATCGTGAAAAGTTGCATCTCGACTGTCTGTACGTTCTTCATCTTCAACAATCATATTATGGAGTATGATGCATGCTATCATAATATTCGCTATCATAGATTTTTTCCATAAATTTGATGGATTTTTAATAACGGCGAATCTAGCTTGTAGAACTCCAAAAGCACGCTCAACATCTTTTCGGGCAGCTTCCTGTCTTTTTGCAAATAAGGAATCTTTTTGACCTTGTGGTAGACTAATAGATTTCATAAATGTCGCCCATTCCGGATAAATACCATCAGTTAGATAGTAGGCCAAATTGTACTCCCTACCGTTGACATTGAAGTTGACTTCGGGAGCGATCCCGTTAATAATGTCATAAAAAACAGGTGATCTATCAAGTACATTAAGATCGTTCATAGTACCTGGAGCTCCAAAAAATGCGTGCCATATCCAGAGGTCATGAGAAGCTACGGCCTCCAAGACAATAGTTGGTTTCTCGGTTCCTCGGGAAAACATACCTTTCCAAGCGGTTGGGCAATTCTTCCATTCCCAGTGCATACAGTCGATGCTTCCAATCATTCCGGGAAATCCACGTTCTTCTCCCTTAAGTAGTAGCTTTTCAAGATCTTCGGGTGTTGGACGTCTTAGATACTCAGCACCAAACAAGTTGATAATTGCGGCAGAAAACTCATTCAAGCAATCCCGAGCTGTTGTTTCACCAATTCGGAGATATTCATCTACCGTATCAGCCGCACCACCATATGCTAGAAGACGGATCGCTGCTGTGCATTTCTGGAGCGGTGATAGACTTTGTCTTCCTACTGCATCTTCCGTTGCAGCAAAGTAGTCCACTTCCGTGGACAGACGATGAACAATTCGCAAGAACAATGGCTGGCTCATTCGAAACCGTCGCCGGAATATATCAGAAGGATATGTAGGATTTTCTGAAAAATAATCATTCCATAGCTTGATGTCGCCTTCTTCCCGGTTTCTCTCAATATAAATACGTTTTTTTCTTTTTTTTGGTACGGAAATGTCCGGGATTTCTAATAATTCTTCAAACAGAGCTTCAAATTCTGCATCATCATCTTTGTGGTAGTGATAATGTGATGAAGATGCCATTTGAAATGGGAAAAAAAAGATTTGAAACAAGATAAATTGAAAGACGGAGAGAAGTTAGAAAGATGGATGCTTTGAAAGGTTTATGTTATTGCGAATGTAGTTGTTTCATACTTATAGAGAAACTGAAGAAAGATATTTTTAATTTTTAGACCTCACCCGTGATTATGCAACTATCTAAACTTGTGACTTTTTGTTGATTTTCTTCTGCTCTATCTTACACATTTTGTTGTTTTCTTGTGGTTGTTGTTTTGTCTTTCACGTGTTGATACAACATATGAATAAGGTCACGGGTTGATAAAGAGAAACATACAAAGTACCATGGCAATTTAAAAGTGTTTCCATTACAAAATACAACATCAAAATACAGAATACATAATATGTCACCATTACGGGTTCCACTACATCACCATTACAACATATGTCAAACCAAGAACAAGAACATACATCACCATTACAACATATGAATCCTAAGTCATCTCATATGCATGAATCAAACGCAAGTATCTAGCTCTTAAACATGGCTAGTAGACCTATGACCACAACAAGAACCACCACTGCACCAACAACCATGTCAAACCGAGAGTTCAAGCTAGAATTCTTCTTACCAAGCTCAGAAACAAGCAACTCTAGCTTAGCCACCTTCTCCTCTGTTTCATAGCAAGGCATACTGGTAAGAGAGTCTACCTTTTGATCGAGCTCAAGTGTGTGTATGTCCCGTGCTCTCATCTCCTCCATTACCGCGACGTCCCACCACTTCCAAATATGCATATCGCCATCATCAGTGTTCGCACATGTGTAATATCTTCGGCCTGGATCAGAGGGCCTGTAGCAGGTTTCAAGGAGAGGTTGACCACCACAGTAGCAGGTCTGTGGAAAACCAAATTCCACTTCTGGTTGAGGAGGATAATGAATTGGCTCTGGGTGAGAGTATGAGTAGCATTCCGGTGGATATTTGTTGTTTAGCTCCTCTTGATCATGACGAATGAGGTCGTCTGTTTCACTGTAACCGGAGTCATCTGAGGCATGACCATATGACGCAGACTGTGATGGCTGAGAATAACTGTATCTTCCCATAGCTCCTCTAACCTGTTAAAAAAAATAATAATATTTAGCCATCACTCTATATCTTATCACATATTGTTACACATATGAGAATTAAAGTATCTTTTATCACACATTGTTACTGATATCAAACGGATGGTATTAAAGCTTTTCAAACGGATACAACATTGCAAGCATTGAAACAAAGCAAGTACATTAATATTAAAGGTTTTCAAACGTGAAGCAAGCATTGAAACAGAGCTTAATAAACATGAAGCAAACAAACTGGAAGCAAATAAAAAAGAAGCAAACAAACAGGAAGCAAACAAACAGGAAGCAAATTAACATGAAGCATTCAGATACACTTAGAACAACAGTTCGAGTAGGTTGTTCTTCACCACCTCTTCAGCCTCACTAAGTTCTTTTCTTTGTAGGAGTGTGTCTAGGATTGCAAGCTTGGAGAGTCTCTCCTTCGCTGCAAAATCCTCCCTCTTGATTTCCCAAACGCGGTCATACTCAACCTGCGCCTTCCCTTTACCACCATTCCTTCTTGCTTTTGCCTTTTTGACACCTTCAGGGCGTATATCCTCTTCACCAACATTGGGGCTTGAAGGGTTGGAAGCGTCCTCACCAGTTTTCCTCTTACCATTGGCCACGGGTTTAGCAGTGTTGAGTGAAATCCATTTCTGTTCAAACCTCAACACACACCATGCATGCTCAAGGTTGAACTTTATGCCGTAATCAGCATAGAAGATTTGATGAGCGAGTTTCAACACATCAGTCTCACTCTGGCCGCTGCTTTGTTGTCTCTCAGCCGCTGCATACGACCCACAGAACTTATTTGTCAGTTCATTGATCTTGTGCCACCTTTGCTTCAAGTTGATATGACCTCTCTTGTCACCAGATGCTTTAGCATGGGGACTTTCAGCATAGTAGTCTGCAACACGTAACCAGAAAGTCCCTAGCTTTTGACCATTCCCAACTATAATATCTTTGGACGTGTTAAGCCATCCACTGATGAGGACCTCATCATCCCCTGGGCTCCATTTTTTTCTCTCCCTACGCGCCACTGGTGTCTCTTGAGATTCAGATGGAGCCTCATCATAATGTTGGCTAGCGAAGGGAGGGGTTTCAGAATCTCCTATGTTGATACTAGATGGGAAACTCTCAAAGGGAAAGTTTGGATGGAGAGCACTGTCATTTTGCGAGTTCAAAAGGCCCACATAGCTAGAGGACTGGCTATATGGTTCCCTTGGATCCATTTGAAACAGAACAAAGAGGGGCGATTTAAAAAGATTGAAAAATGAAGAATGTTCTATGAATGAAGAGTGACAGAAGCCAAGGGATGGGGTTTTATAAAGTTGATAAATGTTACTACGAAAAAGTTACTATATTCAACACCTAACCATAAAACCATAAAACAAGTATCCATCTAATCAGAACTTATTACACAACCATCAAACCCTAGAGGAAAATTAAATATCTGGATGTTTTCATTAAAATCAGGCTTCACTTTATTGTCACAAAGTTCAGATATAACTAAACTCAACTGAACTCATATCACGACAATCAATTCTATTTCATGAGAATTATTCTTCTAACTATTGCATTTCGGTAGAGAAGAAACTGAACTCATATCACGACAATCAATTCCATTTCAGCTACCAGGTATCATTATTAATGCTCAAACACACAATTACAAAGAAACCACACATCACTCAATGAATTCTCAACCAATACCCCAAGTTATGTCATTCTTTTTATTGAAAAAAATAATTGCGAACACGGATGCAAAATACAATTATACATCAACGAATTATTGGTGAAGACGAATGAAATCAAATAAATAACAAGGGTTTTAGAAAAATTTGGAATGCTGAAACACATTTTCACCAGTGGGATTTTCAAAAATTCGTGATCAAAGTTCCCATTAAACACATACATACAGTTTCTGTAAATCATGGTATACGAATATAGCAACCAAGTAATCACAGTAAGTTTCATCATAGCAACCAAGTAATCACAGTAATCATAGCAACCAAGTAATCACAGTAACGAAAATAAAGCAAAAGATCAAGCACCAAGTTTAACAAAAGTTCAATCACGTGGCAGCTACAACATCATATACTAAACCCTAATTGTCAATACCAATCACCATCCTCTAACAAAACCCCTACCATTCAATCGACAGAAACCCTATTTTTAACCCTAATCCAAAATTAGGGTTACATTCTATCAAATCGAAATACAAGGAGAGAGGAGTGAGAGATACCTCGTTCACGGTCGAATATGCAGAGAGATGGCTCGAATCAGCTGTTGGTTCAATTCGGCGGAGAGATCGATGTTGACCGAGGTTCACGGCTTTGGTCTCGATTCGATTTTTGAGCAGTGGATTCGATTTTTAAGACCTCGAATCGGTATGTGAGCGGCTCGATTCTTTTCTGAGAGGAAATCGCTTCGATTCGCCGTAGTTACAACCAGAAACGGGTTCGGTCTCGATATCGCACCGGAGAGAAACAAAGGGAGAAAAGAGAAGAAAGAAGAGAGAATGGAGTCGATTTGTTTTGCTCCCTCTCACGCGTCTTTCTTTCCTTCTCGCCTAGCTGACACGTGCCTCCCCAAACCCGCTATAAACGTCTCTTAATTAACAAACAAAATCTCGGTTTATAAGCATTTTTGATTTAAATCCACCCAATTAAATCCTAAGAAACCTCGCTATTAACCGCGATGCGGATGCTCTAAGTACACAAGACTCATATATATGTGTCAGGGTTTTGAATATTTTAAGTTCAATCAATTTTAGCAGCTAACAAAAGCTCTCTTCATAAAGCATCAACATGCTAATATATTTATAAGAGCAACCTTATTGGTAGGTTTCTGGTTTAGAGGTTGTTAAAAAATATTATTTTAATTTGATAAAAACAACTGGTTATGTTTAGTTGTGTTAATTAAAAAAAATCAATCATAGTTTGCCGAATGGACAAAGAAGTTCTAATGATGTTCTAAAAACATCTAATTTTAGAACTTTATCTTAATCTCTCTCCTACTTTTGTCTTAATTTTTTTTAATTTTAACAATTAGAAACTTACTTAGATACCTCATTTACAGGTGTTCTAAGAACATAATTAACGGTAGTTTTTAAAACGGTTTCTCCCTTTTTAAAAAACTCTCTATTATTATGCTCTAATATTCTCTGAAATGGTAAACTAAGCCGAACTCTTATTTGACAAATGGTACTTTTGCTTTTAAAATAAGTTGAAACTTTATGAAAAAAATTGAAAGAGTCAATTCTTATCAATCTTAATAAACTATATACTTCATGTTTTTCTAATGTATAATACGTAAGTTTAGATCTATAAAAAATATTTCTGCATAGCTTAAGTGAATTCGACAGTTCCGGTTGAGAAAGTTGGTGGAACGAGTTAGGTCCGTTTAATTTAATTGGATACGGATTTAGGGGAAATATGGGGACTTTGTGTTTGATGAGTCCCGAAGACAGAGAGAATCAAATTACGGGAACTCGGCCCCTCATGTGCATTCCTATGCAACCCGTCTAAATATACTTTTTTATCGTTTATTTCTTGATTAAAACCAACTACATACCCGATTTAGTACACTATATATATATATATATATATATAACCTTTTCATGATGGACCGTATAATAATACAACCATCCAATCAAAACTATGGTTCAAAATCTAATACATACCTTACATACATTATTTTTCTATCGTTCTTTGAAATAGTACCTCAGGGAAAAAGAAGTCTCTGTGCACTTCAATGTGCAGTTACCGTATGTCGAAATGAACTGGAGTAGTATTTGATTTATTAACATTCAACTTGGATTTTAGACTTTTAGTACTAGTAATTGCGTATAATTTTACGTAGACTAAATAAAAGTTAGGATATTAGTTGTTTCCGTTAAAAAAAAAAGGATATTAGTTGTTTATTAGTATTGGTAGTGGTTTCCAAGATAAGCAGCGTCGTTGACTCCTTTTTCTCTTTGTTTGCTGCCTTTATAAGCACATTGCTTGAGCAAGGCACGTGCGTATGCTGCGAAGAATCACGTGCGTCGGGGGTTCTAAGATTGCCACCATGGCAGCACCCGAGAGCACAAATGGGAGATTTTTATCAAAAAAATTCTTAATTCTTAGTAGATACCTATGAAAGTTCGATTGTTTCTATTGATTTGTACAAGATAGTTACAAGAGTATATAAAGGTAATGTGGTTACAAATATCGTATGATATCCCTGCAGAATAGGAGCTAAGCTAACTGAGTCAGAATATGCTTTGGATATTCTATTACCCTCCCTCAGTCGAAGCGAGCGGTTGCCGAACGGTTAGACTGGATCGGAACTCAGTAAACAGTGAAGTGGGGAGCCCCTTGGTGAAGATATCGGCGTATTGCAGGGAGTTAGGGACATGAAGAACTTTCAGCTGACCAAGCGCAACCTTTTCTCTTACAAAATGTATATCTAGCTCAACATGTTTGGTGCGTTGATGTTTAACTGGATTAGCTGATAGGTATACGGAGCTTATGTTGTCGCAGAAGATGAGAGTTGCTTTGGTGACAGGTTGGTGAAGTTCTAGCATCAAGTTGCGGAGCCAGCATGTCTCTGCGACGGAATTTGCCACTGCTCTATATTCGGCCTCGGCACTTGAACGTGAGACAGTGTTTTGACGCTTCGAGGACCAGGATATGAGATTGTTTCCTCGATAGACACAATATCCAGAGGTTGATCTCCTAGTGTCTGGACATCCAGCCCAATCGGCATCGGAGTAGGCTGTAATACCGGAGCTTGAAGATTTGTACATTTGCAAGCCATGTGTTTTGGTTCCTTGAACATACCGGATAATGCGTTTCAAGGCCGTAAGGTGATGTTGTCGTGGATCATGCATGAAAAGACAACATTGTTGAACAGCGAAGGCGATGTCCGGTCTTGTGAATGTCAAGTATTGAAGGGCACCAGCTAGACTTCTGTATTGTGTCGGGTCCTTTACCTTGTCTCCTCCTTCAGCAGAGAGCTTGGTTTGGACATCAGCAGGGGTCGACAGCGGCTTACAGTCTGACATTCCAGCTCTAGCTATTATTTCAGTGGCGTACTGAGTTTGTGAAAGGAAGAGGCCGGCCGTGTTGTGCGTGACTTTGACTCCGAGAAAGAAACTCAGTCTTCCCATGTCTGTCATTGGGAACTCGTTCTTGAGGTTGCTGGTGATGTTTTGCAGAAGAGACGAGCTGGATCCTGTCAGCACAATATCATCTACATATAAAAGTAAGTAAGCCAAGTCGTTTTTATTTTTGTAGACAAAAAGCGATGCATCAGATTTTGAGGTGACAAATCCGAGCTTGTGTAGGTACTGGCTGATGCGAGCATTCCAGGCGCGAGGAGCTTGCTTGAGGCCATACAACGCTTTCTCTAGCTTGCACACATAGTGGGGGCGAGACTTGTCAACAAAACCTGGAGGTTGGTGCATGTAAATGTCTTCATCAATGGTGCCATGGAGAAATGCATTCTTGACGTCAAGCTGCTTTATCTCCCAGCCTTTGTTCAGGGCAATGTCAAGAACTGATCTGATTGTTGCTGGTTTAACTACAGGGCTGAAAGTCTCATCATAGTCGACTCCCTCCTCTTGTGTTTTACCATTCGCTACAAGTCTTGATTTGTGACGAATAGGCTTTCCATCTGCATTAAATTTGTGCTTAAACAGCCACATAGAGTTAATAATATTTGCATCTTTCGGCTTGGGAACCAGCCTCCATGTACCATTTTTAATTTGGGCATCGTACTCGTCAAACATTGAAGGATTCCAGTTAGGATCTAATAAAGCATTTTTGTGGTTTGTAGGAAGACGAGAAACAGAGGAAGTGTAAAGGCTAAAGATTTTCTTGGGTTTGACGATACCTGACTGACCACGAGTTTTCATGCGTGGAGCAGACGGCTCAGGAGGAGGTAGTTGAGTGGGAGCAGGGGCAGTAGCTGTTTGAACAGGAGGAGCTATGGGCGTAGGATTGCCTGCGGCTGGAAGAGCTCTTGACTGTAAAATGGATTTGAAAATTGGTGACGTGTCGTCAGAGCAATCAAGAAATGTATAAGAGTCTGTTTTGGAAGTGTGTTTCTGAGCACCAGGAAAGGTGTTCTCATCAAAAATGACATGACGAGAGATGATGATTCTGTTTGTGCGAAGATCAAGACATCGATACCCTCTGTGATTCGATGGGTAGCCTAAAAAGAGGCATGGTGTTGATCTTGGCGAGAGTTTGTGGAGGTTGGAGTAATTTATGTTGGGAAAACAAAGGCAGCCGAACACACGCAGAGTGTCGTATGTCGGAGGACGGCCAAAGAGAAGAGAGAAAGGAGTTTGATGACCTGTTGCAGAGGAAGGAAGGATGTTGATTGTATGAGCTGCAACATGGAGCGCCTCAGCCCAATATGCTGGTGACATCTGGGCCTGAAAGAGAAGAGAACGAATGGAGTTATTGATAGTTCTTATCATCCTCTCGGATTTGCCGTTTTGCTGGGAAGTGTGTGGGCATGAGCATAGTGATCACGATACAAACCCAGAAAAACATAATGACAAAAAGCATCATGCTTCAAGTTTCCATTCACCTTAGTAGCACCTATACAATATCCAAAGCATATTCACCTATACGTGTATTTATATTAAGAAACTTTTGATAATGACTGCTTTGTGCTGCGCTATCTTTCAATTCTTTAGGTGAGAAAATTTTCACCGCCCAATTGTCAGTATGTCAGCGACACGCCCAAACGGTCTCCTTTTCCTCTACTTTGACCGCTACTATTACGACATCTGTTAAAAGAATCACAGCAAAACATCATAACTTAACATTGCTCCTTAATTGATATCTATTCACAACTTCAATGAAGTTAAGCATTTAAGGTTATTGAGTTTTTTTTAATAATCAACCTTGAAAAAGGGGATCGGAACAACCCAACGTCTAGTATGCCGGAGAAACATTAGCTCTAGGTTACAAGGAGAACAGAAAACAGAGTAACAACGAAAATACACTAGACCGAAAGAGAAGAGAGGTTGAAGGAAAGAAAGCTCTAGCTTTTGTATATATAGACCGAAAGGTTATTGAGTTGTTGACGTGAGATCTGTATATATAGCTTCTTATCCAACAACAGTCGCGATCTAAGTTTCCGTATCTGGATCGCCACCGCAGTAACATATCTTCTTCGTTTGTCGTACGTAACGACATTTATCCTCTCGTGGTTGACAAAAAGAAGTCCGCGACATGAGCTGTAGGTACGTGACCACATTTGAATATATGACTACGTAGGTATAACTGTACTAGCATGCATCATACTCATAATTATGCATGATAAAATGCGCAACTCGTGGATGCATGTTTGCCAATTTAACGGCTTATTGGCTTGCAAATGTGTGGAACTGTGGGTTGTTTTCTAATACGTTCAAACATGTGTATGTATATGTATAGGGCTGAACATTTTATATGTTCAATAAATTAAACATTTGTAACATACGAAACAAAATACAAATACCTTTAAAAATTTAAATATCTCTCCGATCCATGTTTAGGTAGTGGCGGAACTAGAATTTAGGATTGCATAGGTCATAATTACTCTAGATAGGTTAAAAGGAATGCTAATGAGATTTGAACTCAAGACATGTGGGTCAAAAAGAGAGTTATTAACCAGTTCACCAGTCACCACAACAATAACTTTGTACATAGGCCTCAACACTAAATTTTATAGATTTCATATGGGTCACTTGACACTCCTTACCTTAAAGTGTCTCCGCCGCTGTGCCCAGACCTATGTATGTATATACAAACTCTTTTATGAGTGAGTATTATTTCTATTAAATTTCAAATGAGTTGGGTGCTTGGGTTGGATTTATCCTAATTAGAAACGAAAATGCGGTCGCCTAGCTGCATAATCGGCCGCTTTTACAGGTGAAAGACCGTGGCGTATCAGACCTTCTCCATCGGTAAGTTTTAAAAGAGTTTCTGATCAAAAAGTATTAATATAAAAATAGAAAAGTAAGAAAGAGAAAGTAGGTGTGATCCTTTAAACTCTGTTTTCAGGACCGATTCTTTAACAAATGAGCCACATGACTTTTTCTTAGTTGTTCATATTTATTTAAAGTAATTAAATTAAAATGCATAAATATAACTCATTAAAATATTAATTTATTTTTGTAAAGCACTCCAAATTATCATCCCCACCGATGGAGATGCTCTCAGAAAGCTATATTTTACCAACCAAATTACTAATTAAGTTGGCTCTTAGTTGAAAAAATTGTTATTTCTATTTGACATCTGACCGTAAGTAACTATATTTTCTCTCTGAATCGAATACAATTAAGGCAGAAATCCATTGCCGAATAAATGACGGTCACGTCGATCGCGTTTCACTTAATGTTTTTTGAAAACACACCGTCTGCCTAGCAACAAATAGCACTATATGTTAACAGCAAGCCAGGAAGCAGCAAGAAGCATCCCCCGCTCAGTTGCTTATAAAATGTGGTGAGCCTTTTCTCATTAAATCTAACTAACCACTGCCAAATCTAAGTCTGTAATGGTTAGTCAAGCACTAGCACAAGACTATTTAGTGCACAACTTGTCCTTTTAGGCGTTTAATTCCACTTCTTGTAAGAACCTCATCAGTGATCTTCTGTAAAGATTGAACAATCGACTTGCCTCTGCCTATTGAGTTACACCTCGGGTTTGCTCTATCACAAGAGGAAGATGTATTGTTGGTTTGGCAACGCACAAAGGGTGATCCACGTTTTGAAAGAGAAGTCAGGCTTTCACAGAGAAAGTAAAGAATGCTTCTTTGAATTTTCTCATTTGTGCGTATTCTCAAGGTCCAACGGCAGAAGCGTTCCATAAAAGTAAGGTATAACATGATGATCGTTTGTAATGTGGGAGATACTACTACGAGTATATAATCAATGGTGATTGAAGGGCAATATTCAACAACTTCACCAACGGAAAGGGATGATCGGGGAAATATTAGCTAACAATATAATAGTGGTTGGAGATGTTGCTAGCGTCAGGCCTACTACTCAACAATTAAGGAAGGTTACTATTTACTATTATGAACTAGTCATCGCTTCGTAATACAGAATATAAGACATTTATCTGAAGCAAGCTCTTACGATGTTTTACAGGATGCATGCATATATCATATAAAGTAATCGAGAGAGAGAGAGAGAGTGCTTACAGAGAGCGAAAGGTTCAGGTTGGCAAAAGCAGCTCGGTCTCTGTCCAAAGAGTCCCAAAGTCTATTTTTCATTTTGCTTATTTGTTGGCATAATTAAGCAAAATATTACTTCACCATCACTTCTGTCTCTATCCAATACTAACATTCAGAGAGAATACTTCCTTAAAATGTGCTTGTGAAATTAAGTGCTCATTTCATTTTTTTATTTTTTCTCTATCAATTAACAAAATAAGCCACGTTCGACCCACTTTGTGACAAAGAGAATGTTGACATTATGTTGTGTGTGTTTTCATAGAAATGTCGTCATAGTTTTGCCATTGCCCCCCATGTTTTACATATAAAGTCTCAAAACGAAAACCAACATTTCTCGTCTGTCTTTCTTCTTCAGATTCTCTCTTTTAACATGTGAAACAAAAGCGGAAGAAACGCGTAGTTAGGTTTATGTATGATTTAGAGCCATGGAAAATCTGAGAGAACAGTGGTGGGAGAGAGATACTAAATATCTTTTTATATGGTTTTTCTCTCTTTTAGTCTTGTAATTTCTCTTTGTTATGCTAAGAGTTTTCACTTGGGTTTGTTGCTTCATAGAATAGAACAGTCCGTGCATGGGCCTCTCTATGTAAATCATATTTTTTGTGTGGTCATGGAGCCCCTTTTAACCTCATGATGGGATTTTCTGGATTTGTGTATACAAGATCATGTCTCTGCCATTTGGAGCGCTTAGAGAAGTATCATTTATTATGCACCATAAACAATGGCCTAGGATCTTAAGTGGGTGGCGTTTATTAAAGATGAGAGCCTGAGAGGGTAAGTGAAAGAGGCTGATCCTTGTTTTGGTGATAAGGGACCTTATCCTTTAAACCCATTGAGACCTTTTATTTTCTAAAATTAAACAAAGAAAAAAAAACAAATTGAAAGAACAAGAGCATGTAACATTCCTCATCCACAAAAATAAAATGAATTTTCTTATTCACCTCACCCATCGCTTTCATTATCCTCGTTCCCAACCTCACCATTCCCATGAGACACCGTTCTTTAAAACGCTCAAATCTTTCACCATTCCGATATATGATAAAATTCACTTAAGTAGTAGCTACAACATTACATATACAAAGTCTTATTACTACCATAAATTACTTCACACTCTCACTAACTTACCTACACCAAAAAAATGTCGACCGCTCCTCTCTCCGGCTTCTTCCTCACCTCTCTTTCCCCTTCTCAATCTTCTCTCCAGAAACTCTCTCTTCGTTCTTCTCCCACCGTCGCTTGCCTTCCCTCCTCCTCTTCTTCTTCCTCTTCCTCCTCCCGTTCCGTTCCAACCCTTATCCGTAACGAGCCCGTTCTTGCTGCTCCTGCTCCTATCATCAACCCTTACTGGGTGGGTATACATTTTACATTCGTATCTCTTTTCGTAACCTACATTCATTATTACTTGCATATATAGTTACATTTTTGTTTTTCGTTCTATAGGGTAGATAGATATAGCTATAGGAAACAAATCCCGTTGGATTTTCGTCAACTAATGATATGAAAACCCAATGATTTCACAATTTACTAAAATGAAAGACTTGTAAAATTGGATTCAGTACACTTACTGCTATATATCCTTCAAAATCCTATCTTTAAGTACGTATAACGGGGTACACATTAGTTAAAGGTGAAACTTCCAAAAATCTTGGAAACTCTCATGTGTTTTTTTTGACATTTCCTTTTATAACCTCACTATTATTATTATCCGTGTTTTATTTTTGGACTTTAGTATCGTACTGTTAGAAAAATCCAAACCAAGACTAATGTAACTTCTAGTGCGATTCAAAATTCATACGTGTGTGTCCTTCTAGTGTAATCTGATAAGTGGAGTACTATTATACGTTTCGACATTTTATAAAAACGTACGTTCTAAATCGAAATATGCACTGAACAATGTTTCATGTGTAAAACAATATTGACCTCAAATTTTTTTTTATTGACCTCGAAATTATGAAGGCGTTATTATGGCAGCTCTATTCAAAATCCAACATTTTAAAACTGGAAGTTGGGATGTACGTAGGATCCTCGTGATAACAGAAAATAATTTACTAGTAGCTTTAACAAAACTATTTATGTAACTGAGACGTGTGTCTGTGCGTATACCATATGTGATCGTGTGGAACATAGTAGTGATGAAGTCGCCATCAATACTTACTTATTAAACCTACCGATATCACTCCTAACCACATTACCGTTCTTCCCATCTAAAGTTCAAAATTAAATTAACTACCACAAAATCGTATTTTATCCTATAATGTAGTTCTTGAATAGGTTGGTTATAGTTTCAACTTTAGCGCACACACGACCAGCTCCTCCCTTTATTAGTTAGTTATACTGCTATGACATTTTAATCACATACACTTTCTTATAATTTTATTTGGTCAACAAACTTGCAGAGCGAAGAGATGGGTAGCGAATCATACCAAGAGGCCATTGAAGCTCTCAAGAAACTTCTCGTGTAAGTATATATCGCCCGTATTCCAGTATATATGTATGAACATCTGATTATTTTTTGTAGATATAAAAAAGACTAAAAATTATAATGTCTAATCTTGTTTAATTAACTAATCGGATAATACGTATAAACATGCACAGCGAGAAGGAAGAGCTAAAAACGGTAGCGGCCGCTAAGGTGGAGCAGATCACGGCAGAACTTAAGACAGGGGCTTCCTCCGACAAGAAAGCTTTCGACCCCGTCGAACACATTAAGCAAGGCTTCATCACTTTCAAGAAGGAGAAATACGAGTAATTATTTCTATTTCTTTTTATTTTCTTTAATTATGTATCACCAATTAGACTAACTAGCTTCTAACCCAATTAGATTAACTAGATTTTAACAAGTTTATATTAATATTTCAACTTGCAGAACAAATCCTGCTTTGTACGGTGAGCTCGCTAAGGGTCAAAGCCCTAAGGTAACTTTTATATAAGAAGTTACACTAGAAAAAACTTTTAGATAAAATGGATCAAAGTAAATAAAAAATAACAGTCTGTACAGTAGAGATGCAAAAAGTAATATGTATGTGTAAATGTTGTGGTGCAGTACATGGTGTTTGCTTGTTCAGACTCACGGGTGTGTCCATCGCACGTTCTCGACTTCCAGCCAGGAGATGCCTTCGTCGTCCGTAACATAGCCAACATGGTTCCTCCTTTTGACAAGGTTTTACACTTTTTAGCTTTTGTCTCGCCTACCTAGAACCTTCTATTTGTGACAGAAGTGCTTGACTTTCTTCCTAAGGGGATGTGACTTGACCTTATTTTTGTACCTTTTTTCTAAAATTTACAGGTCAGATACGGTGGAGTTGGAGCAGCCATCGAATACGCTGTTTTGCATCTTAAGGTGAACCATTCATTTTATAATGGGCCGAATCATAAAGGGTCATTAAAATGGGTCGCTTTGGGTCTACCCACCTTCTTAAGAAAATATTGTATTCATCTGTCATCAATACTTTAAATTTTAAAATAGAGAAATACACTTAATTAAAGTTAACACCTTAAGAAAAACAAAAAAAACTACCGAGCTTTACTTTTTTGTACTTAGATTTCAAAGAAAACGCTAGGGAAATAGAGATAAACTTGAAGTGTAAAACTGTAGTTAATTTGTTAGTTTTGATAAAATTATAAAGATGTAATTGGTTTTTATTGAAATGTTGTAGGTGGAGAACATTGTCGTGATAGGACACAGTGCTTGTGGTGGGATCAAGGGACTTATGTCTTTCCCCTTAGATGGAAACAACTCTACGTATAATCTCTTCATATCCAATTTATTTATATTTAACAACAAATTTTAGTATTAAAAGAGTATTTCTCATTTTTCAATGAATTATGTTAATTGCAGTGATTTCATAGAGGACTGGGTCAAAATCTGTTTACCAGCCAAGTCGAAGGTCAAATCAGAAGTTGGAGATTCAGCCTTTGAGGACCAATGTAGCCGATGTGAAAGGGTACACATACAGATAGACGTCTATACGTGCATATCCTATATTAAAAATGAGATTCTCTTAATATAAAGTTTGAACTTATACAGGAGGCAGTGAATGTTTCACTAGCAAACTTATTGACATATCCATTTGTGAGAGAAGGACTTGTAAAGGGAACACTTGCTTTGAAGGGAGGCTACTATGACTTTATTAAGGGTGCTTTTGAGCTTTGGGGACTCGAGTTTGGCCTCTCCGAAACTAGCTCTGTATGAACCAATCCATCGTCATCATCATCATGAACATCCATCATCATCCCATGTCTATTCTATATATATATATGTAATTTGTAACGTGGCTTAATTTGATCGTGCTGAGTTGTTTTTATCTTTTCCTCTCGACCTCTTTCTTCATGGCATTCAACTTTCATACAAATATAAAAAGATGGGAAACCCAGATGACATATAGATCTTTGGGGTGGGATTTATAATTATGAAGAACTGTATTTACTATAATGTGTATCAGATCGGTAGTATCTACGGTTTGATTTTATTTTCTATGTTCTTTGCTAGGTTAAAGATGTGGCTACCATACTACATTGGAAGCTGTAGGAACTCTTTGAAGCCTTTGTCACATTCACATATTCAAATACCACATCAACTTCTTGTTTTCGTGTCGCTCGTCATGAAAAATCTATTCGCATTTTATTTAATAATTAAAAATGAATATTTCTTGTAGCTGGTCTTTTCATTTTAGTTTAAATAAAAACTTGAAACCTCAGGGGGGAAATAAAAACATAAAACTAAAAGATACAGATAAGTATTTTTAATTTATTTTCCAGATGTAGAAAAATAAAAAAATGAGAGAAATGAGTCATAGATAAAGTTATTCTTAAACCGTCTAGAATATATGTCTCTATCTTTAAAAAAATAAAAACTTTATCACAGAGATATTTTATTCCAATGTATGTCTTTTTAAAATTAATTATTTTTAAGAGAAAACATATAGAAATGCTATTTTTACTTCTATATTTGGAGATGACAAATTTTTTTATCTATTTTTTTTAAAAAAATAGAATAACTATATTATATATATATATATATATATATATATTTATTTTATAAATAAATATTATATTAAAATTAAACAATCCAAATTTGGGCTCGGAAAATACAGACGTCGACGGAGAAACAGTCGGAAACCTAAAAGACCATAGCTAAGACAAAGGCAATAAACAAACACAGCACATATCTAGAAATAAGTCTAAACCATAAGAGAAACAGAGACTCAAGCGAGGGAAAAAAGACGTCAGGGATATGAAACCCCAACTCCGATGAGCACGAATGGTTAACAAATTCCAATATCACCGGGACATCACGCCGGCCGGCATGCACGAAACCAGCCATAGATCCATCCCCGAACTTGGGGATCTAGAAGAAACCCAACTCTCACTATATTATAAAGATAGACATACAAATCGACTTCTATAATAGAATTGCTGTTCAAAAAAAATTGAAATAATTTGAGTTGAAAATGGTCTTACACAGGCTTCTGATGAATTTAAATGGTCTTACACAGACTTCTGATAAATTTGATTGCCAACTAGTCCTATACTATCATTTGTTCCCTTATCTTTTCGAGCTATATGAAGGCCCTTTCCCTCCTAGTGCATGTTTACGCTCCCTCCTCCCTCCGTTTTCACCATTTTTCTGAAGTGGAGTGTATGAAGACAATTGATCCCATCAATTGAGGAATTAAACCATAATATCTAATAGAGAGAGGGGGAGGGGGGGGGGGGCAACGGTGTCATATCTGTAAATCTTAATTTGTTTGCAAGTTCAGGTTTCTAAAACTTAGTTCGTCTTACGAGTCTATTAGACTAGAAGAGTAGGTTGCATTTTGCGTCCGATATTAGTGACATCCATAATTGTGTAAATACTTTATTTCATGATATAATTAAATCAGTCTTTAATACGGCATCTTTGATATAACTTAAAGATGCATGCATGCTCTGTTGTACTTTCTTTCCTAATACAAACACACCAGGTTGCCCACAAATAACATAAAACAAATTCATGGTTCATTATTACTTGACGATATATTTTGTCATTCCTAAAAAAATGTTTATACTAGATGCCTTTCTCTAAATATCTGAAATCAGAATTTCTTGATAAATTTTAGAATTTTGTCTTAGCTGACCACAAAACGAAACAACTCATCTCATGCTCCTAAATTTTATAACACAATCTCAAAAAGATCTTTTTCCTTTTAATTTTATATGTCAAACGAAAAATCATAAAATTAAAATGAAAATTTGAATATTTTTTATTTGATTTATAAAATTTTATAAAAATATTTCAAAATCCAAAAAAAATTTTCCATATTTTCAAAAAAAATCATCAAAATATGATTAAAAATGATTTTAAAATATTTTTTTTTGAATTTGAAAGGTATAGATATTAAATATTTTCTCATAGGTTCACTAATCCATAGGAAAAGGTTTAGAGTTTAGTTTTGATGTGAAGGATTTGATTTGGGAGTTTGAATTTTAATCAAAAAAATTTATGAAATAGAGACATAATAGACTCTAAAAACCCATAAGAGATTTAAAATTTAACATTTGGGGGCAATTTGGGGGCATGCGAAAAGATGCCTCCCACAAAACCACCCACACCAGCTTATTTATTTTAGAACTAATTAGAGGCACATGTATAATTCTGAATATATATTTTCAACGATCGCCATAATTCTGAATGACTGTTAATAATGGGCACAAGTGACACTTGTTTCAGGATTTGATATTCTCCACCTAACGGGGCTTATTGGAAATAGAAAATGTGTGGAGTTTGAAAATTTTAAGAATTAATAGATTTTTTAAAATTGAGTAGATTTGATGAATTCTTACCCAATGATTGTATAAATTGTCATTGATTATTATTGATTACTAGGTTCCTGTCCGCGCTACGCGCGGATTATGTTTTACTATATATTTTAATTTAAATGATGTTCGAATGTAAATTGTATTATATAATATATAGATAAACAACATATATATATATATATATATATATATATATATATATATATATATCATTCAAAAAGAGTGAGATGATATATTTATATCATGAAAATTATTTGAAGAAAACTACCTTTGTCAAGAGATAAGTTTGGACTCAATAAATAATTAAATGGATAAAGTTTATGAGATATAAAAGAAATGTGATGTTTTTAAATTCATTTTATTAATAAAATTATTTCAAATATGTCTAGTCTAAATTATCTGATTGGATATTTTGTGTGAACTAATTTGTTTATGTTGCATAGATAAATATTCTGGTAAAACCAAACTGATCAGAACTAAACTGGATAACAAAATATAAATTGTTTAAACTACCACTTCTTAATACCACTTTTTATTTTTATATTAACTATATTTACCATTAGTTTTAAGAGGTGAATAGACACATATAAATGTATAGTTAATTAATATAAACTTATGGTTTATATTTGATGGACTGGATTTTAGAAAGTTGGGTTTACAATTTAATAAAATATAAATACATATTTAAAATAATATTTTAAATAGTTTGAAAAAGAATTTTAGAATTTCAAAATAAAAATTTGAAAATAGCAAAAATAAAAGTTTAAAATTGAATTTGAAAACATAATTCGAAAATTTATTTTTACTATTTTTTATATAATTATTTATATTTATATATTAGAAAATGTAGAATGATTGTTTAATAAAAAAGATATTTTTGAAAATGTCCATTTAATCAAGGTTAACATGAATAATCTTACCGAAAATTAGAAAAGGTGACAGTTCCTCATAGAAAAATAGGTTAATTTTGATAATATCGTATAAATCATATGAATGCTATTTTTTAAGAAACTATGGTTAATGTATATGGTTTGATTGTAATCCAAATAAGTACAATAAACCAAACAAAATTAATTAAAATGGAATACTATAGTTATATGTAAACTATATGATATAAATGATAATATATACATAAGTAAGTTTATAGATATGATCATAATATTTAGAACTTTAGTTTTAAGTTATTATTTTGTTTAAATTTTAAATTTTACTTTTATTTTTCATTCTATTGAAATAACTTTAAAAAATACTTTTCTATTGACAAAGTTTTTTGTGAGAAAATAGTTTTCATATTTTAACTTTCTCTTATTTCATTTAGAGAAATTATCATATATTTTTATTTCATTTATTATTCTCATCTAGTTATTTATATTTTAATATGAAATAAATCAAAGAAAAGAAATTGAAGTGTAGGTACGGGCACAAAAATAAAATTTTGTAGAGCTAACCGTTAGATTTAGATTTTATTAGGTGTCGTTAATAGATTTGATCTATCATGACATAAGTTAGTTTACGGAAAAAAAAATCCAAGAGATGAATCGTGTGATGATGTTCTTCTAATGTAACAAATCCAAGAGTTTGTTGTCAACATTAATTGTATAGAACTATAAGGCGGTGGTCTAGTGGTAAGCAGACTTTGAAATTGTTAAGCAACTCGGATTCAAAGACATCTCACTACATCTTACCTTGTGATCATACATATATGAGCCTATCTTAGGGGCCATTTAAATATCCAGAGTGAAGATCCATCTATGGACTGCACCACCTTTTTGGATATTAGTCTGGATGTCTTCATGGTTCTGGGATACCCAAGGTTAAAGAAAAACATTATGTATGTAAAACCTTTTTAGATATTCCAACGTGTTAAAAATGTTAATTTTCTCCACATATTTTAAAAAATTAAACCCCTCTGGTTAATCTACCACAAAATGATTCAAGTTTGGTGTCTAAACTTGCCGTTGCCAGTTGGTCACAAAATGATTCCTTGGTCGTCTTATAGTGAAAAGGAGAATAACAGTCCTAAGTCTCCCTTAGATTATTATCCCTACTAAGATTAAGAACGATAGTCTTTTTCAAATCTCCTTAGATTTACCAACAGGACATAATCACAACATGAAAGCTAGTAGTCTGCGTCATCTTCATCATGAAAATCGTGCTTGTCAATGAGCAGCTCCAAAGACTTATCAAATTACATATCCAGAGCAAGCATCTCCTCCAAAATATCTATTATTCTTCATCTCGCCATCTTCTTTCTCTTGCTCTCTGTCAGCTTCTCCCTCTCCTCCACAAACTCTTTCATATCTTTCTCTCCATACTCTATGAAGCTGCAGACGTCCTCAGCCCTGCAGAAGAATCAGATCGGAAGAATTTAGTTACTCTTGTGTACCACGAGAAACACATGATTTCTGTAAATATGTATTCATACTTATTTCGCAGATCAACAACTTAAGTACGCTCCTGCTAGGCTTGTTCTGTCTTGTAAACTCGTTTTAAAGCCAGTGTATCTGATTATCCTCAGTGATCTGCCTCATCTTCTTCACTACATTGTTCTGGTACTACTTCATCTCGTACTTTAAGCTTGTTTGAAATACGTTCATAAGGACTAACAAAACTCTAAATCAAGACTTCAAACATAGGTGGCGGATACCTTCAGAAAACTAATCAAACCCTTTCTCAGCTAAGTCTTTGTGCAGGCGTTCAGTTTCAAATTAGCTAGTGACGCTGCTCTCTAATATCAAAAGAATTCATCCCACAATGGTGCTCTGTGGAAAATAAGAGAGGCGTGCTTAAATAGCAGGATACTCATTAAAGTATCTGAGGTCACTTTAGGATAAGAAAAAGTCAAGCCTGCAAGAAAATAACAAACATTAGCAGGAAAGATTTCATCCATAAGCATCAAATATCAGAAGCAGAAAAGAATCTTGCAAAGAGCCGAAAGAGTGCATAAAGTAAGTTTATAGATTCCTAAGCACTTATAAGTAGAGACGTGTAGAGCAGGCTATATCTTGATTCAGTGTGGTTTGCGAATCCATTCGCACAAACCTCATCTTCAGATTCCAAGTCAGAACGAACTATTTTTTCAAACATTACCACTAATCAAAGACTAAGTTAGAATCAGAGGGTGGTAGGAATTGAGTATCCGAACGGTGTCTTTCCACCAAGTTCGGCCTGTATAAAGGATTCATCTGCATCACAAAACATTAGACAAATGGTGAAAATAAAACTCCATTAGGGAAATAAAAATCTGAATCACCATAATCAAAGCTATATCAGACTTGAATCTTAGAATCAATCATAAGAAAGAAACAAACCGTAGAAGAGAAGATGCAAAAATTGTCGGAGAGATGAGTCTCAACGCTGCAATACCTTGAGATTATCTTCAATCTTGGCAGCATGACCCTGAATTTTTCCACAGCCTTCTTCAGAGATAACATTGTTGGGTACTTAGCTTCATCCCCAAAAGAGCTTTCTTTTATATAATGTCAACACCATAGCAATGAACTCTTTGTAAAGAGTAAGTATCAGATACCTGGAGAGGTAAGAATGAACAGGTACTCCATCAGCAGTGAGTGCGCTGCTCTCAACACCAGAAATCCTCTCCACTTCTTCGATCTGCCACCTGCTGTTTGTGAAACTCCTTCCACAAAGCTATTCGACTACACACCTCCGAAGAAGAAGAAAAATTAAAGACGATTAAGAAGAAGATATGCGACGGTTAAGAAGAGAAAGAGAAGAAGAAAAGAAGTCGTGGAGTTAAAGGTTGACGCTTAATATTCAGATTGTAGGAAACGGACGATGAGGACAAAAAGAAGATTCGGGTTGCGGAGAGATGAGTTGTTTGGTGATCTGGCTATTTTTAGTGACCTGTCACTTTAATTGGTTGGGAATATTTTTGATGATGTAGCATGCTTTAGAAGTCTCAAAATTAGTACCTTTTATATAGTAGAGATTACAAATTTTCATATATATTTTTCTTTCCAAACTTATCTTTCTATTATTTTTTTTAAAAAAAAAATCTTTCATGAAATATAACTATTTGATATTAAAATAAATGTTTTGTTTTTTTAATATTTTGACATTTTTATTTGTCTTTTTTATATTTTTTATAAAGTTGTTAACATCAACCTATGCATTTTCTCATGAATTTTTTAAATATCAAATAGATATATTTCATGAATGATTTTTTTAAAATGTTATTTTTGATAATTTTTTTTTTCTTTAGTATTCTTTTTACAATTATCTTTCACTTGACAATAAAATGTTAAAATTTTTTTTTGTTGTGTTTGTATATTTGTGTTTTTGTATATAGATTTTGAGAATCTTATGGGTATATGTGATATTTGTAAAGTTGAGAGTTATGAGTAAAACAAGAGAGAATTAATGTCCCAATAACAAAAGAGATTAATAGAATTACAAAGTCAATAAAAACTAAACTTTTGAATAACAATAAATTTCCATAGAATTTAAAAGTCCATAAACCAATAACAAAATATTCTAATAAGATTTTAAGAATTTATAAACTAACAATGGACTCTCTAAATTCTTTAATTCCTTTAAGTTTTACCTTCCAATAAACTCCCCTAAGTATCTGGGTTGTATAAATTTAAATTAGCTGAGTGAGTATTCAATACTAACTGGGGTATTAACAGTATAGCGACCCTTTTTTGATCTAATATAACAGTATAACGACCTTTTTATAACATATAGGGTTTGATTGGTAAACTGGGAGTAAATGAGAGTAACTTTTGATAGAGTAAATCAGTGAAAAAAGTAGCAGAGTAAATAGGAGGGAATGATAAAATAACAAATATTAACAAAAACAAAAAAGGTCAAATCAGCGTAATTCATATACCTCTTCAGAAATTGAGAGGGAATAAAGTGTACCACTTACCCTTAATTTAATAGTACTGAGAGCATCGTTATCCCAACAACCCATAATGGGTTGCTTATTTATATTATAGTAGTATTTAAGAAGTAAATTTTGCTAAGAAATTTGATACTTTTGCTTCTTTATTGCAAGTTTCTTATTTGAGATTGCTTAAATTTTTTTTAACAATTTTTACTAAATGAGATTCAAAAAATAGAAAAAGATTTAGTCAAGTATCATTGGTATATGCTTTTCCTTGACGCTGGAAGAATCTGAAAAAAAACCAAAGAACAAGCTTTAAGCACAAGTTCACAAGCAAAGATCAGCCAACCAACATCAAGAGCTTTACCATGGTGAAGTAGAAGATCAGCAGAGAAGTGATCATCCCAGAGACTCTGTGCTGCTCTTTCATGCATTTGCTGTGATCATGCAAGAACATCTCCCCAGCTATGTTGTTGGTTTCGCACTTTGCAGAACCAGAAGAAGTGATTGCTTGTTCTTGGAAAATCACTACCCTGGATAATGTTTCTTTCACATATCAGGTTCAAACCTGCAACCAAACCATTATCGCTTTGCCTCAAACAAAGATATATCTATAGCAGCAGCGAAACATACATACACACAAATTGCATCTCATAGAGCAGATAAAACAAACACACGCTCCCAAGAGACTACAATCATATTTACCATATATAAAGCTATAGAGTTCTACACAAAAGAAGTATTTCTTAAGGCATTTTGTCAAACAGTTTGTATTCACTATTTTTCTCTAAGAAGATCAGCAGAAACACACACCAATTGGTCACAGTTTCTATCCAAAATCAAGCTTAAACACAAGAGTACACATTAACCAATAAGAAGAGATGTTACATTCTATGCAAAGTCCAAACCTTTTAACTAAATAGATAAAGAAGCCATGGCAGGAGTATATACTGTTGGGAACATATGTATTAGAGTGACAAAATCCAAGGCTCATGATTAACCTATAACATTACACATGAAGTAAGTTCACAAGATGGCCAGTAGCAAACGCCAAAGTTTGAAACTTTATATTGTTTGTATCCAATATACCTTTCATTGATTTTGCTTCTTCTCCGCTGCTCCGTCACCGAATGCTCCGAGCAGATCGCACTAGCCTTATCATTCTCCTTTGCATCTGCTTCAAAATCAAACACCTAATCAGATAAATCAGGTTCAACCCATGCTCTTACAAGACAAACCCATCTCGATTCCAATCAACATAGCTCCAATTCAACACAAATCTAAATCAAAATCCCACATAATTGGATTGGAGAATACCTCTGCTGCTGTTGGAAGAAGGAGCTTCCTGTTTCGATCCCAAGTCCTCTTCTCCTCCGTAATCATCCTTCTCTTGGTTTCCTTTTCTGGATCTCATCTTCGCCGGAGAATTACGACAGTGGTGGTGATGCCATGGCTTCTTCTTTTTTTCTTCCTTTTCCTTCTTCGCGAATAAACCAGAGAGAGACAGAAAGTCACGACACCTGTCCAAGAAGCAACGTTGCTTCTCGTCCCCAATTACAGGCCGTCCCTTCTGTTTTCTTCTATTTTTGATTTTCTTTTAATTGTAACTAGAGCTGGACCCGTCCGACCGGACGGTTATTTATTTTCATTTTTATATAAATATATATTATGTAAATGTTTGTCAGTTTATATTTTTAAATATTTACATATTTCTAATTTTTTATAAACCCAACAGTAGAATAGTTTATGTGCTGTAAAAATAGTATTCCGTGCTTGTTATTAATTTTTTGAAAAAAAATAATATTGACCTATTGATAGTTTGAATAATATTTCTTTTAACATGAAATTATTTGCCAAATGTAAAAAATATTTAAATATTTTGATCAAATATGGATAATATGGTAAGATTTAGATACATTAGAAAAATGTATTTGGTTATAAACATTAAACATTGATTTACAAATAATTAAAATATATTTAAATTTCAGTATTAATTTCTTTTGTTGAAAATAATTAGTAACAACCAAAATAGTTAAACATATACTTTAAAAATTCTTGAAAAAATATATAATCTTAAGTGAGATTTAATTATATTAAACTAATATTGAGTTACAAATATTTCATCTTGTTTTATAATTAGTTTAAAATATTTAAAACCTTAGCATATATAGATTTTATTATTCAAAATAATTAAAGGTAAGTTAAACATATATTTTAGGAATATTCAAATATTGTTTTATGTCGAATTTAAACTTGAATTTTGTTCAAAATAATTAATCGTAACATTATCCAATTTTAATATTGTTAAAATAAATTTTAAATATGAATATTGTATTCCTAAAAATCAGCTAATTAATTTTAGGAAATATATTAAATACCAAATTAAGTTAAATTGATTTAGGAAACTGTTTAATAAATAGAAAATGACAATAATTCCTTAAAAATAGTTTCATTTAATGGTTCATTTAATTACTTCAGTGGCATGTCATTGTAAATAACACTGAAAATTAAGGGGTAATTTATAAGTGTACTTCTATTTTAATAATAGAGATTATATCAAGGGACCTCATTAAGCTACCGCGATAAAGATGCTCTGAGCGCAACATAAATAAAATATGATTAAAATTATTTCCACCTGATTGGTGAAACAACAACTGAACTAGGTGGAAAACTTTTTCTCGCTATAATATTCTCGCTATTAATACCATACAGTCATAACCATAAAGATTTTCTGAAGTATCTTTTATGTTTTGGTCTAATTTCTTCGAACCATTTTTACAGCTAAAGACTGAATACTGCTCTCACACCGCTCTGCATCACTCCTATTAATAATAACAAAAATTTCTATACCGTAGTTATTTCATATTGTTCGCATGTTACTATTCAAAATGTAAGTTAATACTCCTTTAAAAAGGATCACGATCTCTTTTTTTCTGAACTCTTTCAAAAAAGAAAAATGCAAAAGAAAAGAAGAAAGATAAGCTATGGTATATCACAACTAACAAATAATACCAATCTAAACCAGTGGTGGTAGTCTAGTGGCGCCTGAAAGAAAATAAAAATCTAATATGGTGAATTCGGATTCAAACCCCATCAGCCATATGAGCTATTGATTTTGGCTCATTTGAATGTCCAGCAGAAGATCTATCTATAGGTTGTACCTCCACTCGAAGATTAGGTCTGTGTTATTATTGACTCAGATTTAACCTTCGTTAATCAAAAAAAAAGAAAATAATACCAATCTAGTAAAAAAATGTTACGTATCGAACGTACATACATGGAACAGGTGCTGTTGTACCACATTACATCTATCTCTCTCATGATCTCATCTATTCAAAATAAAAAGATATGTACAATGTACTGTACGTATGTGAATACGTGTGTGGCTTAAGATGGAAAATTGTAATATCGGTCACCTCGTATACAGTGAAACTGAAAGCTCATACCATAATGAATGGACCTTCTCAACGAAAAGATAGGATGTACTCAATTTTATGACTAACTAGGGTCGGCCCGCCCTACGGGCGGGAGATACTTTACATATGATCTATTTTATTATTTTTGTATGAATTTGTTGTTTGAGTTTTAGGATTGCATTTATAAAAAATATGGATGATTATTGTCTTTTAGGAAAAAAATAGGTGAGAAAAGATTATATATGAGAAGAGATGTGACATTGATATGTTTTGAGAGCTTCAAATGATTCTTATGTTGTTTTCTTTTTCAAAAATTTAATCCAATATTCAGTGTGTTATTTGTGGCTCGTAATATTTTGTTTTCGGAAGGATTAGGGTGTTGGTTAGTCTGTGTGTATGTTATAAAAGTAATTACCTTTTATGTTGAAATCATAGTTTTTCAACATGCTATTGGAATGGAAGTGGTGACTATAAGAAATTGCATTTCTTATTAAAATATAATGATATATTGAATGCGAAGAAGATAGTAAAGTAAAGCAAAACTAATCAAAATAGGAAAACATTGAAACTGCAACTTAAACTGAGGTATGCAACTCCAAGAACTTTTCCATTTTTTTGCTGTAATTAAAATAGAATTTGGCTTACTTAAGAGTTTGGCGTATTAAATATATTATATGCAATTTTTAGCAATTTTTATTGTAACATATTTTAAGTAAATTGTTTAGATAATTTTTGATCAATTAAAATTTCATAAACCTTGATATTGATTTATTTGTGTCAAATTAAGTTAGAAGCTTCATAATCGTATTTGGATAGTTTTTTCCCTATATATGTGTTACTTTGAGAAGATATATTTAGCTATAGCCATTAATTTTGAAAACTGATATACAAAAATAAACTATTTTGTAAATAAAAGAATTAGCTTAAACTCCAAAACACAATTATTGCAGCTTCCTTACTTCTTATGTCGCACACATTGTGGTAACAAAGAGCTTGTATTGGAGTTGGATCAGAGAAGCCTTAATTGGGATGTTCTTTAGTGAAAAGAGACACATAAGAAAGCAGTTCGTCAGGGCTTACAGAGCCACATAAAGTTTCATTCTCCCGTAGCAGAAGGATAAATCCGTTTCTGTCAATACCCACCGGTGAATAATATGAATCATTATTCAGCAACATCTAAAGGTTCTCCCATGGCTTTGGGTGAACTGAAAACCCTTTCAAAAAAAAAACATTATCCACTAAACGGACACTCCAAATTATTAGCAAAGACCACAAAAAGTGACAGAGTATATGACATGAACTCCTCTAAGTGAAAATATCGTACCTCGAACAAAACAGTGTACATGACAAAAAAATATGACTCTACTCAGTATATGTCTGTCAGTAATTGTTTTTTTTTATGAACAACACCTGACTGAGAATATGTGAAATTAGTTAGTTAGTTAATTTTGAATTTTTGTTTGGTTAGTGGGTGCAATTTTCCTAGAAAAAAATAGCTCCCACCACTAATCACTAAGCAAAAACAAAAAGCAGAATGATCGAATATAATATAGCCCACTATCTATGATACATAAGTATATAGCTCGGAGTTTCAGTCTAATATTATTGTCGATGTTACCAAATATGTGCAAGAGACTTAAGACATACAACAAAAGTAGTTGTAGAATGAGGCAAATTATTTCCTCTACCAATGTTCAGCAAATTAGAACCATAAGCCATTTACTCTAACCAGAAACCCAAAATGCTTAGCATAGCAGTTATAGTAGTTATAATTATCACACGACTCTAACTTGATTCCAACAGCTAGGGGATAAACATCTTCTTTCTAAATGATCAGTTCATCACACTCTCTTGTTTCTTCTCCTCCTCGTTAGCTTCTCCAGTTTTTCAAGTGCATCCACCATCTGACAATATCTCTTTAGTGGGTATATCAGTCATGTAAATATGCAGTTGCATGTACCTGTGTGAAGATTAACGTAAACGTTGTCAATACAAAAGTATTTCAGTTGCTGTTTTCTTCTATTAATAAGCACAGAAACACTTAACGTCGGGTATGAAAATCCATTTATTTCACCACTCGTGAAACAGCTGAACTAAATCATATTCAACCCAATGAAATCAAAATCAAAACCACAAACCAAACATCTAAAAACATGAACTTGAGCAAAATCGATGCATATTCTTTACAAAAGAGGGGGTTCGAAGTGTTACATCTACACAGCCAGAATCACCTCTTCATTGGAGTTTTAGTTACTTTCTTATTCCTCTTCCACAATTCGTGGTTTTATACGATTTTCCGGAGAACAGGAATGGACCTACGAACAGAGTATCCAACCAAGAGTGACCATTGCAAAACTCAAATCAGTTTCACAATAATAAAACAAACGGTGAGACCTAAAAAAAGAAAAAAAAAACATGACTTAATCTGTCACATACTATGATCATTCGTTAATCCCTATCAACTTGTTGCAGTACATGTAACATGAGAATCCAAGACGTGTTGAAGCAGTCTACGTAGGTTAAAGCTGGAGTCTGGAGATGTATTAGGCATGTGAGTTGCAAGCCGGTTTACATTCACCGTCCCCGGCATCATGATCGCCTGAACATATGGCTAACAAAAAAAACAATCAGCAAGCTTGTTAAAAAAATCAACATGACATACTGTTCGTATATATAATCTGAGAAATAGTAAAAAAAAATCATTAATCAATTCTGAAGGTCTAAAACAGAATTGTTGGTAATAACGATCGAATGCAACGAAATTTAAATTGCAATAAAGAAAAACACAAATCTAGTTATTAACTCAAGGGGAGGAACAGAACAAACCTGAGAATCAAGCAGCAACATATCGACTCCTTGAGTTCGACGTTCCTGGCCTCCCAATAATGGAGCAACCGGGCTTGAACGATGGAGGAGCATTATCCAGTCTTCAAATCAGAAAAAGAAAATCGTAGCGTTAGCCATTCTACTGAAAATAAGATTTCTGATTCTTGAATACGAAACGAAAAGATGGTTTTCATAGCATAAAAACATACTTTTTTATAGTCGAAATTCCACCGACTTCCATGAGTTAAGATCACATTAAAAAGAGATCATTGGGTATGGATTTAAAAAGGATTTGAATAGGGGTAATCTGTAACGGTATCTATGTCGATTGATAAGAAAGAAGATGAATCAACGATCTTGGAACACATGTTACGCCTCGATCTCCAATGGCGGAGAGGTACACTGGTTCAACCCTAATTGCAAAACGATAATTGATAAGCGTTTACACTTAGACATACTGGACTCGCTGGGCCAATTGTGAAAATATAAGGCCCAAAAAATATGCCGATGAAAATTAATGAAAGGCGCTGCTCCTGACCTGGCAGACACGCGTCAAAATTAATTTACAGCCTGGACGCTGACGTGGCCGAACGTGAGAGAGCAAAACACTCTTTTATAGTAATAGACTAGCACTTCTAGCGTAAATAATTACACAGAAAACATTTATTACTTTGGTTAACGCTGAAAATGTAGCCAATCAAGTGAAATAATATTTTCTTTAGTTTACTCTGTTTACTATTAAAACAGAAGAAAACGTACATTCATTATTACTCTACCTTCTGCTAGAGTAAAATTGTTTTCTTTTTTCCCACACTTTTTCGTTTTTTGGTTTACTCTCATTTTTACCTTTTTATATTACTTCACTTTACTCTAGGAATTACCAATCAAACCATTTATAAATTTAAATTGATATGCTTAGTTTTTCTTTATGAAAATGATATATTGGCCATATTATTTAAATTATATGTTATATATTATTATTTTTATTTTAAATTTTGAGAAATTTAAATTTTATAAATTTTTAAAAAATTAAAAATAGTTTGAACGAATTATCAGAATCCAAACTAAACCTGTAAAAATCCCAAAACCAACCTAAATTAAAATCTATAAGTATTTAAATGAGATAAAAAAAATTAGCCATAAATATGCAAAAAACCAGTATGTGATCCGAATTGAATTCAAATGGATACCAAATATATTAGTAACGATTACAATGAAAATCTATATTATTAAAACCGAAGTACCATTGGTACTGTTTGAAAACAAGAATATTAGTTTAAATGAAAATTGTTTGGTAAATTGGATAGTTGTATTTTTGCAACTTTCTGTTATTTGCACATTTAGTTATTGCATTTACAATAAATTAAGTATTTCCTATTTATATTTCTTTTTATATACATATTCAGCCACTGCATTTATAATCAATTTAAATAAATTGGTTACATTTCCAAAGTTTATCTAATCAAATCGGTATTCATATATTGATCATTATTAAATATTAATATTGTACGACTATTAACTAAATCACATGTAATATTTTAATGAAATTAACTAAATCGTAAAATTACAAAACATAGATATTTTTTATTAAATCGACGGTTTAAAATTTTATATTGAACATAAATTAAATAAAACATCCGCACAGGAGTGCAGGTTAAGATCTAGTATACTATTATTACCCATATGCATGCATGTATTCCTTAAGAAAACAAATTGATATTTATAATTTATCTTATTTTTTTAGATTTCTCTTTTATTAGTTGGATTACTAAACATAATTTTCTAGATACATGTGATTATTTGGTGGACACCCATCAAAATTACAGTCACGGACTCCTAAATATTGACCACCAATAACAGCACCATGGGTACAAGTACACTTGTGGTCTTTACATATTACATATGTATCTAATCTGCAACCGCGAGGATCACAGTCTTCAGCTTTGCTACATCAAAATTGACCTTCACTCTTCATTATCATGCCTGTGAACACGGATTAAATTTAAGTCACCAAATCAAAATAGATTAAAGCATATGATTGTGTATAGTTTATGAAGAAGAAACCTAAACTATTGTGGCATATTTTTTGTATTACTATTTACTCAAAGGAGGTGGGAGGTAAGAAGAAGAAAATCAAAATGTAACTATTAAAAATCATTATCTTTGTTCTTGTCTTAATTTGTTGCTTAATTCTCATAAACTTCATCATTTTTTGTGCTCCTAAGAAAGAAAACTCTTCAATCAAAATAATATTTGAAAATAAACGCAAATTTAGGTTAAAAAAACATGTATTAATATATGTACAATTAATTATTTAACGCCTAGAACGAAATGATAAATTTTGGAGAACTTACATGAAGAAATTAAGAGAAGAATGATGAAAATGATTGTTGTTCTTTCCATTCTGATTTTTTTCTTCAATTTTTGTCTTTCATTTTGAGGGTGATTGAGTCTTTATATATGTTTTTAGTCATCTGATTTGTTTGAATCATTTTATGGTGATTGGTGAAATGGAAATTAATTGGTCAAGTCAATATGTTTAGTATATTTGACCAAATATGAATTTACATTTCACATTCTGAAAATGTTTGGTGGAAAATCTTTAGTCCACTAAAATTTCATTAATGTTTCTATCATTAGTAATATTAAATGAGTAATATTGAATGTAAATTTTATAGCATGGCATAGATGATATAGATGATGCAGTTAGATATAAATCCTCATAATACATATAAAAGTGCCGGTTCTAAAATAATTTGTAATATTTATTATAATTTGAATAGTCATAATTATTCAACGTTAAAATAAATTGTAATACTAATCACATATGTAATAATAAAACATAATACTCCGATTTTACCTCATATCATGCAGATCTTATTTAAAATAAAAACATGTATTTGTTATTCTTTTTCTTTAAAATACTTATTACTTTTGGGTTAAAAAGACTAAAAAATGAGACTTTCTAAACGCAAAGAAAATTATTCTACCATTGACGTCCACAGTTATTACATCTCACATGCATTGATGAATTATTTTCATCTTCCTTTGTAATTAAGACATACATTTAAAACCATTTCAATAGTTAGGTGCCGAAAAAATAATCAATGTGGGATACAAGTGTAAACGCCCTCAGAATCGCCAGCATAGCGATTGCAAATAACGTGATTGTTTGGTGGGCATCCATTACGAACACAGTCACGGACTCCTGTACATAAGTTGCCAATAAGAGCACCCTGGCCACAAATACACCTGCGATTGCTTCATACTGGATGTGTATATCCTCTGCAACCACGAGGATTACACTCTTCAGGTTTGTTACATTGATATCCACCTTCACTCTTCATTATCATGCCTGTGTGTATAAACAAGAAACAATATCAACTTCAAGTCAAAGCAAATCTATCTATATTATTAAAGTTGAAGTACACTTTGGAGATTTTTGGAAACAAGTATAGTAGATTAAATGAAATATGTTTGGTAACATGAATAGTAGAGATATGTACTTTCTTTTATTTACACATCTAGCCACTGTATTTCCAATAAAATAATAATAAATGAAAAATATTTACAAACATGAATAACATATTTAATATTTTTTTATTTACACATTGAGCCATCGTTTTTACAATAAATTAAACAATATACTTTCTATATTTCTTTTTATTTACAATTCTGTCACTAGATTTACAATTCTTTTTATTTAAAAATATTTATGGTGAAAATAAAAACATAAACTGAAAATTTTTTAAATACAATATTATTAGCTTATTTAGTTTAGACAAATATAAAAGTTTCAAGAGTTCAATTTTCAAAAAATAATATATCAGAAAATTAATAATAAGTCATAGAAAATTAATGCAAAAAATTAAAATTTATAAAAATGGATAAAAGTATGTCAAGAAAAAAACAATAATGACTTATGTTATTAATAAAAATTGGATATTTATTATATTATAAAAACTATCTACTTGGATCAGTTTTAAAATATACAAAATGGACTAATCTAATTACCTAAAAATATTTTTTTTGTGTCGAAAATAATCATAAAATAAATTTATTACTAAAATATTTTTCAATAACAATTATTAAAAAATGATTTCAATATATATAAGAAAAATTCAACAAGAAGACCATTTTTATATACCAACTTAAATTATGGTTTTTATATTTCATATTGAATTTGAAAAATATAATATATGTGATTATTTATATGATCTTTCATGTTATTAATTATTTGAAAGCATTTATTAAATAAAACCTCAAAATAAAATCAAGTTGAAATAACAAATGATTAAATCAACAAAATCATTATACTGATCTGAATTATCTCAACTCCTTAAAAATAGTTTCATTTAAAATAAAAACTAAATTATATAAAATAAATTTAAACTAAATTTAATAAAATTATAGATTTTTTTTTGAAATGCACAAATGGTTTTCAGTACAGAGAGTGTTGAAGATATGAAATATTTTATTTGAATTTTTTTAAAAAATCAATGTAAAATTAGTTTAACTTTCGGTTAAATAAATAAAATCATTTAACAGGTTATAATTATTTATAATCTTCAAAAATTTATTCATATTTAAAATAAAAAATAATTCATAAAAGTAAATTTGAGAGAAATTTCATAAAAAGTTAAAATATAAAATTTATCAAAAATAATAATTTTTATTATATAAATAATTTTTCAACAAAGAATATACCCGCCCTTTAAAAGGGCGGGTCAAAATCTAGTATTATTTAAACTGAAGTATTTTTGGTACTGTTTGGAAACAAGGATAATAGTTTAAATGAAAATTGTTTGGTAACTTGGATAGTAGTATTTTTGTACTTTCGATTATTTGTACATTTAGTTATTGCATTTACAATAAATTAAGTATTTTCTTTTATATTTTTTTTATTTACATATTCAGCCATTGTATTTATAATCAATTTAAATTAATTGGCTACATTTCTAAAGTTTATCTAATCAATCGATATTCATATATTGATCATTATTAAATATTAATATTGCACGACTATTAACTAAATCTCATGAATTAAAAGGATATAATATTTTAATGAAATTAACTAAATCGTAAAATTACCAAACATATATATATTTTTATTAAATCGACAGTTTAAAATTTTATATTGAACATAAATTAAATAAAACACCCGCACGAGAGTAGGGGTTAAGATCTAGTTTGTACTTAAAGCTTCAAAATAATTTGTTATTAAAGTTTTATAAATTGGAATAAGGATTTAGTTATGCTTCCATTTTTCTTTCTCAAAATAATTGGAATAAGGAAAAAAAATAGTGGAGGAAACTATTAAACTATACTTTTCAAAAAGAAACTATTAGACTCTGATGGTGCACGCCGTCTTCGTCTTCGTCTCTGAGAATGGTTCCTACATTCATCACTGTCATGGCTCGAGTGAGTTCTACGATCCACAGTTTTTCTACATCAAGATCTGTGTTTCTGCCTTCGGTGGGGGTTGCTTATGCGGCTTATGGCTACTGGGTGTGTTACAAGGCACTTAAAGATGCATCAAAGAAAGTTGCATCAAAGGAAGCACATGAGGTTTAGAATCTTCATTGTGTCCTATTTTCTTATTTTAGGACATAAAAAAAACTCAGTATCTTGTGGTTATTTTTTAATCTCTTTTGCCTCTTGTGTAATAGACTCTGATGGTGCCAACACCTTTATAGATTGATCGTCTTTTCATAGAACCACACACATGGCGACGATCGCCACTAATCCACTACCAATACTTGTGTCGTAAAGTCATTGTTACTCTCAGGTGTTCTGCATCTTTTCTTGTTCCCTTTTTTTCTTTTTTGTTCAAACTCTTGTTCCTTTTTTTCTTCCTTTCTTAATGAATTTTTTCCCCCAAATCCAATTTTTATTTACAGGTTTAGTTTTTTTTTTTTTTTGTGTTAAAATTACAGGTTAGTTACAAGGCACAAGTGAAAACGACATAGATCATTCATAGGCAAACCACCGCAACAAAAATAATGTTTTTTTAATTCATTTTGTAACCTTTTTTTATAGAGATAATCCTCGGAAATATGTCGGAATTGATGCTTTTTCTCCCAACATTCTTGATTTTTAGTTCACATAATTTTCCATGGACTATTTATGCCAATCACCTTTTTGGTAAAGCAAAGAGAGATAAAGAAAAAGTCTCCTATCGGAAAAAATAGAAAGAAAAAACTCAGAAGACACTATCTAATGAAAAAGATGCCACCATATATATGGCCTCTTGACTTGGTTGTGAAGAAAAAGAAGATAACTAAAGGAAAATCGATGTTGCAGGACGATTTATATATGTAGCATCCTAGAGCTTATAAGGAAAATAAGCGTATAGTCTATTTTAAAATCATATATTACAGAAGTTTAGATAACTATATCCCTTAGCTTTGATATAAAAAAAGATAAATATATCCCCCTATACTGAAATACTGACTTTGCCAAATATAGCGTTTCATTTCTTCTCGGATGATTTTAATTTTTGTTATTGTTGCAGTTGTTGTAAGACTGTTATCTTTTGGGGTTAAGTGAAAACTCCATTCCTTTGTCGAATGGCAAATTTCTTTATCCCATAAATTTCTTAAATATTTTGTATTTTTTCTTTTTGATAATTCAGGTATCCAGACCTCTCATTTAGTCCGACTATTCCACCGCGTCCAATCGGAAGTGACGATTTATTCTTGTTTTGGTGCTAAAAAGATTATTCCTTTACCACCAGACCACGAAGCCCGGTTAATATTATATTTTGTATTTTATTTCTAAAACTAATGTTTTCCCCCTCTTTTTATTCTTGTTTTGTTTTGGTGCTAAAAAGATTATTCCAGTATTGGAAAGGTCCATGATATCCAACTGGCTAACACATGCATGTAACGAGGCTATATCTTAACTAAGCATCTTCCTCCATCTATGTACAAACACAAGTCTCATAAAATATACCGCTAATGCGTCAAGAATGGTAATATATGAGATTTCTAACTATGACTAGAGAAAGCAAATCATATTTATAAAATATTTTAGGAACATCATTTGAAATTAAACTAATTTTAAACTGGAAATGCTTTGTTCTTCATCAACAATATATGCATACATATTAAGAAAAGGCACCCATACTTGTGTAAATATGTATGCAACTATGCAAGCATATATTAGATATATGTGTTGATAAAGTCACACGCATGCATATATATAGAGTATTTGCATTTTGGGTAGCTGAAGAGCAGTGGCGGATGTAGAGAGGTGGGAAAGGGGGCACTTGCCCCACATGAATTATTGGAAAAACAAATTTCTTCATTGATTTTTTTAAAAATATTATGAAATGGCCTTTATGATTTTATGTTAAAACTTCATACTGCCCATGGCGAATCTACCTGCTGGCTCCGCCACTGCTGAAGAGTCAAGAAGGAACTAATGAAACGAAAAATGAATATATTATATATATATATATATATATATCATGTATATAATTTTTAAGTATATATTTATTACTTGTGTCAAAATATAAACCACCACTCATCATGTTAATTTAGAATATTTTTTTTGATCGAAAAATTAATTTAGAATATAACTACGTACTTCATCACTGAAAACAAAATCCCGAAATAGTAAAGAAAATTACCGACGGAGAATATTTCATCTTTTCTCTCTCATTGCGTAAGAAATCATGATCGAATACACAAGACCAAGGCAAAAATGCGTAGGGATTGTGTAACACAACAAAAATATATATCATATTTTTAGCTTAAATTAATGTGGCCGTAGCCAGTTCCATTGCACCTAGTCTGTTTTATTCATTAGGTGACATAACTCGATACTCGCCAAAATATACTCCGTCTGTTCCATAAAATAAGATGTTATACTTCAATACACAAAGATTAAGAAATTTGCTTTTTAGAAAACAATATTATTAAATAATAAAAATAAAATAGAGATCAATCTATCATAAATAATATGATAAACTACTATTGGTTAACCAATTTTCAATAAAGTTAAAGTACCTTAAAAATATCAAAACTTCTTATATTTTGAAACATAAAAAAATGTCTAAAACATCTTATTTTATGGAACGAAGGTAGTAGTAAATAATACGTGTATTTTATTTTTCCTAAAAGAATCGCCAAAAGTTTTTTTTCTTTGTAAAAGACTCGCCAAAAGTTTGTTGTTATTTGTTGCATACTTCTTATATACTCCATGATTTTTTTCCTTCTTCTTAAATTAATTTTGAGCCGTAACTTGACTGGATGTATGCAAAATTAATTCGAAAGCTTATTGCTTAAACCCTAATTATAATATAGAATGGCAGAATATCGTGCAAGACTGCTGCAAGGTTCATCAATATTAGGGAAAAGAAATAAAATAAAATTAGGAGTGACGTGAACTCGATCACTACTAAAATTTTTATAATGAGTGGATGATAACGTGACAAGGCTGTGGGAAACTGAAGAAAACACAGGATGATGATGATCGTTAGATTTTTTTTCAGATCAACCGGCATATCCGACACTTACCCGACCGTCGAGCATGCACCCTATTTAACACACTCTGGCCGAACCACCACAGCTGATAAACAAATCTTTATTTTTGTTTAATACTAGTAAAAAAGTATATTCAGATCCAACGGCTAAGATCTGTTTCCAAGTCCTCTCGCTACAGAAAGTGGGCCCCACTGAGCTCACAAAAGTCCACTTCAGATTATAAAATTCAATCATATTCGAAGTACCAGAACTGCCCCTTTTAGAGAAATTGTATTACGCGCAATCGTAGAAGCATGAAAAAAATTGGTTATTTTCCAATAATAACAAAATAAAATTGTAAGAAGTAGGAAAAAAAAAACTAGATAAAAGAGCAGAAATCAGAAAAATCGAAGGAAGTATATAATAAATACAGTTTAAACCTGAAAACATAAATATTTATATACTAACGCTAGATGAAGAAAACAGGTTATCATTTAAATTATAATAGGGTCATAAAAACTTCATCAACACATACATATTACTAACGTTAGATGGCGAGAGGGTAATAGGGTCATTTAACAAGATTGCTTGCAGTATAAAAGAGCGCGCTTCTTGAAGCGTACGAGTTTAGCAAAGCCAAAGGCCAAGGGAAACCCTCTCTCTCTCTTTGAATATATTTGAGATGTAATGATCGGTTAAACTATATTTCCAAATCCAAAAGAAAAAAAAAGAGTCTTGTCTGGTTTCCCTCTGGGGGGTAATTGCTGTTGATGATGGGATTTTGCATCTGTCCGTTGGAGTCTCCGGCGAGATTACTATGGAGTACAAGCTTCTTTCGCCATAAGATCACCATTTTCTAATCCGCTTATTAGCTTCATCGGTCTTTCTCCTACTTTGAACCCGAATACTCTCTCGTCTCTCTGTTTCCTTTGTTTTCTTTTTTGCATCTGTGTTTTTTTCTCTGGTTAATCGATGGAATCCAATTCGTTTTTATTCGATCCTTCTCTCTCCCATGGCAACATGTTCTTCCTCAGTCCAGCCGTCCAAGGTCTTTTTTTTTTGTTTCTCACTCAATTCAGAGTTGCAATTTTTGAACTTTGGTTATATCTGAATTTTTATACGTTCTTTTTGTTATCTAAGGAGCAAGGTCGATGATGAACATGGAGGAATCATCAAAGCGAAGGCCCTTCTTTTGCTCCCACGAGGATCTCTACGACGATGACTATTACGACGAGCACACACCCGACAAAAAGCGTCGCCTCACTACCCAACAGGTTTCTGTTTTTTTTATTAAATTTCTCCATATGTATGTATTTGGTAGTTGAGAAAGAGTTTTTATTAGAAAATATTTGATGATTGTGTGTGTTTCAAAGGTGCATCTGCTGGAGAAAAGCTTCGAGACGGAGAGCAAGCTGGAGCCAGAACGCAAGACTGAGCTTGCCAAGAAGCTTGGTCTTCAGCCAAGGCAAGTTGCTGTCTGGTTTCAAAACCGACGTGCTCGTTGGAAAACGAAGCAGCTCGAGAGAGACTTCAATCTCCTCAAGTCATCTTACGACCAACTCCTCTCTAACTACGACTCCATCCTCAAGGACAACCATTTCCTCAGATCCGAGGTCTTTCTATTGACTACAACAATCGTTATTATCCTTGATTTGGATAGTTTAAGCTCTGATTAACATGAATGATTAGTGAAACTATATTTATGCCTTATTGGTCCAAAGTAGAAAGCATCAAATGAAAAAAGGATATGCTTTTCCTCTTTTTTTTTTCAACACACAATCAGAAAGAGACATTGGGAATCAAATCAAATCAATACAAATTTTATTATAATATTATTATCTCCTTATGGTAGGTTGCTTGTGTTGACCCCTTGTGTGATTAATAAAAAGTTTAAGAATCTTTTTATTTATTTTTGGTATCGTTTCCTTCCACAGGTGACTTCCCTGGCCGAGAAGCTCCAAGCCAAAGAAGAGGCAACTAACGAGCCACCGGGTCAAGTGCCCGAACCAAACCCCCAGCTGCAGCTTGATCCGGTGAACATGAACCATATCGAACCGCCAGTAAAAACAGAGGACCGGTTGAGTTCAGGGAGTACGGTACTAGACGAAGAAGACGCACCTCAACTCCTAGACAGCTGCGACTCTTACTTCCCTAGCATCGTACCCATCCACCAACCAGAGGAACACAACAACAACAACAACGGGAGTGATAATGACCGGAGCTGTTTCGTTGACGTATTTGTGCCCACCACTTCGCAGCCGCATGGTCACAGTGAATCATTAGGATTCTGGGGCTGGACTTGAAAGTTACATGCAAAAATACAATTATGTATTTTATATTTTATGTGTGTTTTCCTCAGCATACAGCAATGTTGTTTCCATGTTGACGTAATGCCGCATAATTTGTGGACTGGTGGAGTGATGATTCCCCCAGTTCCACAGTATTGATCAGTTATATATAAATGTTGTGAAAAACGTATAAATCCATATTCTAGTTTATAGTCGAAAGGTAAAAGTAATTTTATGTTGGATAAGTTCACTGCTTATTGTACCTATACGAAGAAGAAGAAAGATAGAAGCCTCTCATAATCATCCATTCACTGTTTATAGAGCCAAAGAGATTTATAAAGAATCGAAGTTTCCGTTCTAAAACATCCATCCATCAGCTCATGTCTAAAAAAGCGGCTTTAATACTACTACTACTAGTTAATTCCACATTAGGGTATGTGTACGTACACACATACCCTCTCTGCTCATCCACCTGTTAGACCACTTTCAAGTCCTAACTTTTCTTTGATGAACCACCAAACCAGATCTCAACATCACCAACTTACAGCTTTGCTTCCAGACTGAAACATTCCCTATATCTACTACACATACACATATTCATTGCCCCACTTTGATTAAAAAAAAGCCACCATTTCCGTTTTATTTCCGTTCTCATGTTCGTTGCACGCTGAAGCTTTTCTACTTGTGTGTGGCTTCAAGTAAATTGTTATGCTCCCTCAGGTTCTTTCCTTTTCTTACCCGATCTTCTGTTAGCTCTGCTGCTTCTTTCTTGTGGATCTGCTACAGGTTGTAACTTCTGCTCTTGTAAGCCTATCTCCTTTGTCTCATCCATAGGATCTGATTGAGTTATGCTTTTATCGTACATGATCGCTGCATCGAGGGAGAAGATGTGAAGGGAGAGCGCAGAGAGCGTCGAGATTTTAGCAGCTGCTGAAAGAGAAGACCAGTACCACCATTCATTTTTCAAGTACTCTGTCTTAATCATGTCTTCTACCACAATTGCTGCCTGAACCAACTGTCAAATGTCAAAGCCCTCCACATTAGCAAATCCAGATTATATGGTACTAAATAGAGAGGAGTAAAAAGTATATATATAAGAACTAAACCTCGAAAATGCTTTGTGCCGATTTAACAAAAGCACGCCAAGCTCGTCTACGGTCTGGATGCGATTTCGATGATCTTAAAGCTTCTTCAAATAGTGCCACTTCCATATCAAGCAAGTTCGTTTTAAGGAACCTGAAAACCGGCAAAGCTTTGCCAGTAACACGTTTCAAAGAAGCCTGTGGAACCACACAACAGCCTTTTAATCCACTACCTGTAGATTTTTTGTTCTTTTCCTCTGAGTTGCTACATCCCACTCCGCTCAGTTTATTCAGCGGACTGCCAAGATCATTTGTGACAGATATGACCAATGATTCAGAATTCAAGCCTTCACCATTGGCTTCAGAACCAGTAACCATCGCCTGATCCCCTGAATCACCACCATCTAGCTTACTGCAAGTTGCCGATATGAGCATTGAGTCGTTAAGATGAAAAGAAGGCAACGGAAGAAATGTTGGGCTTCCATTTGAACTGATCAGACCAATCTCTTTAACCAAATCTCTGTTAGAATCCTTTGTCACAAACTTGGAGCAGATATCCTCAAAATTGTATGGGGAAATAGATTCTTCTTCTTGATATCTTATCAACCCAGAATCAAGTTCAGAAACATTGGATTTTTCAGCTTTATCTTTGCCAGCGCTAGACTTTACACTAAGATAATCGGATTTCAGGCTTTCTTTTGCTTTTGAAAAATCATACTTTTCTTTGCCTTCTTCAGTTGCTAATGAATAAGGAACACACTTACTCTCGGCATGCTCCTCAAATTCATCATCACTTGCAAATGTTTTGTGGCATATGAGGCAGTGAATCATGGATGGCAAAATGGATTCCAAGCATTCGCATCTACACAGTTTCTCTCGCTCTGCAAACTTTGTCTTCTTCCCCCGTTTTTTATAGGTTTCGATCTCTAGTTTGATGCATGGACCATATCTCTTCTCCATTGACATGGCAGCCTTCGTCACAAGACTCCCAGCCAATATTGGAGAGGACGAATTCTCAGCTTGTTGGATTTCCCTTTTAAGATCCCCAAATCGTAACCTTTTCCAGCCCAGAATAGACTCTCTCAAGCCTCTTTCTTTTGGGTCATCATCATGAAGCCACAGGACAAGCTCGCTGATCTCCGCTTCAGTTTCATAATATGTCCAGGGTGAGACCATTAGTCTTCCATGGTCAACGGCATGGAGAAACGGGGAGGGAACTTTTGAACCTGTCAAATCAACTTGTACAGATTTCTGCAACGACATGCTTCCATCAACCAAAATACGAGGATGTTCTTCAGCGAAGTAGCAACCCCAATATAGACGACCACTAGCATCACTTCCCAGAAAGTCTCTACGTATAGATTGCCTTAGAATCAGTGATTCTATGCTTCTGATTGATTGCTGCAGATTCTGTATTTCATTACTAGTGGCATTCAAATCCTGTTGACAAGCCTGCGATTCTTGGGAAGCCAGAGAAGATGCATCATCTCCTGTCTTCAATTCCACAGCATTGGGTTTTATAGTGTGAGTTTCATGGTTCCTTCCAACTGATTTGTCCAAGGTCTCTGTAGTATCCTCTCTTTCACAAGACATATGATCCGTTACCTCTATTGGCGACTCGTTCCTTCCAGGGGATGTAACTTTTTCGGCGGTGGGAATTTTGTTCTCGCTGGAAATGACATTTGACTCTCCAGTTTGAGCATCGGTCTCAAGCGGGGATTTTCCCTGATTATTATTAAGAAATGCAGCAGAGGAAGTGTCATCAGCATGAGGAACCCTGTCTCCAACACTCTCCTGTTGCTGATTACATTCATGGTGGTCTGCAAAGCTACTTGAATTTTGTGGTTCGCCCATTTCCTTAAGAATACTAGGTTCGACCTTTGCGAGTTTAGCCGTCAGAAACTCCTGCCTCATTTTTGTGTTTTTCCATTCTGAGGAAAGAGAGCGCAACTTCTGCTGCATTTCAATTAAGGCTTCGGCACACTGCTCGAGGTGTTGATGAACAAGGGATGAGCTAAGCAGTTCATCGCATAGAAGCTTAAGCAGCAGGATTCTCTGCATTAAAACAAAAAGAAATTGACCAATTACCAACAGCAGCAGGCCCATATGCTTGTACTAATTTTAAGACAAACATAGCTACAAAATAGATTTTTTCGCACTAGCCTTTAGTCATTTGACTCAATTTAACCGGAATTCTATACGGTAGAAAAATAAATATCTAAAGACTTCCTTAAATCCACAGCATGTGCAAATGTTAAATATAATAATTGTCGTAATACATAAGCTAAGGATCACAACATGAAAATATAATCATGATATTCATCTTCCCATTCTAAAATGAGAGAAGATGTTCAAAACATACCTCCTCAGCACTGAACTCCCAGTAGTCTTTTTCTTCCATCACATTTACCAGGCGAGCTGTTGTTTCCATAGAAGCTCGGGTAAGTTCCCCCTGATACTTTCTACGTTTCTGCCGTCTGACCAGTTTGTTTGATTCCAAAGAATCCTGAGCCATGCCCTTGGCAATGACACATGAGGGACAATACCAATTTCCATCAGGAATTCTAATAAGAGGGGGATTCAAACAATATGTGTGGTACTCCGCATCGCATGTATCACACAAGAGAACACTGTCATCATCTTTGTCAACGCCACATATTTTGCATACCCCCTCATCCCACGGGGCCTTGGGAAGCTTATTTACGGAGACGACAATGTCCTTAATTTCCTTCCTCATCTCTGCACTTAGACATTCCAATTTTCTGTAGTCCGTAAGTTTCTGAACAAGTGGTAGAACCTATACCAGCAAACAAATAAAGGCTTGAAACTTGAGAACACGATTGCACTATACATTGCAACTATTTTCATAGAAAAAGGATAACATGCATACACATCCTGGAAACTGAAAGGTAACACACAAAAGGAAAAACCATCCGAGAGCATCTAACTCTGATCTCAAAGGCCTATAACTTTCACAAACAGATAAGCCTTAACAAATTTGTTTGGGACTATCTCGACCATTTGACTTCAAGAGGTTAACTAAGCTGTGAACACACGTTGTAGAGCATAAGAGAAAAAGGAGAAAAAGACAAACCTCAGCTTCGTACAGTGACTTAAGTTTTTCAGACAATGTTTCAACCAGTTCTAAAGAATCGGGCTGATCCGCATACATAACACGTAAACAACTCCACAGCTGCAAATCAGAAACTGAAAATTAGCATGTCATCCATGAAACAAGATAAAGTTGCATGCATAAACAAAACGGAGTCCAGGAGTATACCATCACAACAAAAAAATTTAAAAAGTCAAGCATGTACTGTAGGACTCAATTGCTTCGATTTCTAATCATAGCTAAAACGTTATCCAACAGCTGAGCAGCTAAATTTCTGGGTGTTCAACACTTTACATTCGTGGCTTCGTGCATATAAATGAATAGTGTGAACTTACAGCACAAAGATGCAATAACGAAAATGGAAATATATCACTTTAATAAACTAGTTCTAATATCGCACAAAAAGCATCATGAGTTAATGAAAATCCTACCTCAAGAATATCCTCAAGAAAAGCTTCAGTTGATCCGTCGTACGCACCAACAGCCAACCTCAAATCAATAGTTCTAAAGTCTAAGGGACGCGAAACCATTGCAGGTGATCCCAAGAGTCCGTCATCATCATTATCATTTAAATTCAGTAACTTCCGCCCCAATAAAGTGCAAAACACTTTATCCTCGTCTACAGCTGCAACATCACGCAACACAGCACGGCATTTTTTCATAATGACATCAGATATACCAATAGACGTCCTCTTTTTGGTTACTTTGACAGACTTCTGCACCAAATCTCCACCTCGAACATCGGCTAGCAATGAGAGGACAGCTTTCTGTATTCAGTAAAGGGAATTAATATCACATGTCATCAGACTGAGACTACATCACCGGAAAACAAGATACAGAAAAGGGAGTTCGAGAAACAAGAAATTCCAATTTACGCAATTCAAAATTTAACGTAAGCGTTGGTTTTAGAGATTGAACCTTTGTCGGTCCTGATGCATTGCCTTTATATACTTCTTTACTGATGGAATGCTCCAATATCTTCTTTGCCCACTCTGGTGGATTTCTCTCTAAAGCTTCATAGACACACTTTCTGATTCTAGTTCCAACATTTGTTGGAAGCTTCCTCACAGGTTCCAGAACCAGTGCCCATTCTGGAACATCACCATTGCAAGCGTTTGTCTCAGTAGCATCAAGGCCATCAGAATCATCATCTTCCACAGAGAGGACATCATTTTCTCTTGCCAACGAACCAAATATTTTTTTCGTGGCCTCTGCAAGTAACTGAAGATAAAGAGTTAATACGAACACGTCAAAGGTCATTCTCTTTCTGTGAGAGCGGTTTAGGAACGTAAGTATATATTAACACTTTTTTACTATAACAAGCAATATTTCTTGTTCGAAAGATAATACTCATTACAACACAAAGTAAATCGATTTTCCAGACTGTATAATAAAAGAGGACATTCAGGATATTCAAGAGTAACAGAATATAAATGTCAAGATATAGAAGACATAAGAAACTTAACTATCAACTACCCTAGACTCACCTATAACTTGAACATATTTTTCTAATAAGCTTGAGAAAGATCAACCTGACTAATTTCGTGGAAGTTAAATGATAGGCATTTGAAGGCCAAGAAAAGTAGCACATAGGTTCCGAACGAGAAACAAAATTTGTGATCCCGTCAACCAGTAATACAAGCAAAATATGTAACCCAGAAAATAAATAGAAAAAACAACAAAAACATACCATTGAATCGGCTTCCATCCCAGCCACTCCTGTAAGTGAACCACAGAGCAAACCACCATCCCCTTGTAAGCAACGGAACACCTTACCACTTTCACGGGCAGCAATCTCTGCTGATTCGAGGTTCCCGTTCATTGATAAAAGAGATAAAATGTACCTACGGGCCAATGCAGGCCATGTCAACTCGTTAACAGGAAGCATATGCAGCTTGTTTTTTTTAGCAGAAAGTGTACTGTCATCCTTTTTCCGTCCCCGTCTGGATCTTGATTCTCCAGAATCAAAGTTTGGATCAACAAATGCAGCTACCTTGGATTGCAACTCACATATTAGTACTTGCAGAAGCGAAATGTGAGTCTTTGTTAGAAGTTCACCGAAGCACGGCCCACGAGAGGAATATGAAATGTTGAACTCGGTAGAATTCCCTGCTTTTGTCTCTTTTAGTGCAGAAGCCGAGATATTTTCAGAAGAAAAAGGTTGGCGAGATTCATCCAACGAAGACAAAATTTTAATAGCTGTACAATCCTTATCACTGATGTTCATCTCACTTCCATTAACTTCTTTCCCATATTTATCAAGAAACAAACCATCGAACACTGGATTGACAATCTCCTGTTCAAGCTTCTCAGATGAGAAAGCCTCTCCCAAACCCAAAATTTCACGGAAACGCCAGAACACTTCAGATACCTGATCAGTCAAAAATAAAATGAGTGTTATCTTATGTGTGGCAGGACTTAGTGACTGGAGGGGTACTCTGTAGATTACCATATAATAAAAACACATGTATGTACCTGAAGGAAGTCACCAACAACACCAGGAGGAAGCCTCAAACACATTGGCCTCCCGGGAGGAGGGTGTGGATTGCTTAAATTATGACCACCATTTAGTTTATACCTTTTGGCTTTCCGAGATACCTCATCAAGAACTTCTTCCCTGACATTTTCTCCACCTTTTGGTTTGACAACAAGCGCTCCTTCTGCTACAGTTACGGAAACAGAAGAACTTCTGGTCTTCAGAGACCTATAATTTGAACATGATTCGGCACCAGGCATACGTTCAATCATTTCCTGTACAAAATCTGCATCAAGTCCAAACCTGCTTTGATCCAGCCACCTTGACAAAACATCAACTAGAGATGCAATCTCGCTATTATCCTTTTCACCACATGTAGCATCGTGAGGAGCCAAAGAACAGCAAAATCTTGACAAGGATAAAACCACATCGTCTTTCTCATTTACTGTATCCCAGTTGATTTCCATTGTTTCTCTGCCAACATGCTTGCAACGGAAGTTCATGGTACCCTTGTGCTTTAGGACATTACAACATGCATCAAGAAGTTTTTGCGACACCTTTTTCCATGCAACAGATAATGAATCTTCTTCCACAACAATATCGCCGATTTCAACCCCATGCTGCTGATTATAGGATAGAGCATTATTTAAGTCTACTTGAGAAGAACCAACTTCCGAGCGCAGGCAACTGAATGTATTGGAGATATTCTTCTCCCGTAAACAAGACAATACATCATCTCCAAGAGGTGGGGGTGGATCTGAAAGAAGGATCTCAACAGTGTCGTCATCATGCTCCTGAATACTGTCTCTACGGTCACCTCGTTTGTCAATGTTCTGTTCCACCATTTTGTCAATCTTTGGGCATGATAAGACAGTTGATCCAACTGGAACAAATGATGTAGAGCATGGTGACCGTGTAATCTTGAAAACAGGCCCAGAACTACCACCAGATACTTCACAAGTAAATAAAGACCCTGTGATTTTATCATGCCAGCATGACTTATATCCTATTGGATAAATCATGTTGACATTGTGGTAAGACTGTCTTATGTCAATTCGTCCAAGCGACAGGACAAAGAAATCTTCAAATTGCATAGGAAGTCCTTTCTGAAAGTCAAAAAAACACAAACATGATAGTTAAAACAAAAAACAAAAACAAAGAGTAACTAGTAGAGAATCAAAGTTTACACTTACATTAGCTTCCTCACACCCGCATCCCTTATTCCCAGAGCTAAAAGACTCACCAGCCTGAAAAAGAGTATCAGATGAAGTGGAAAAAGGGGGCATCGTCTGACCATTGTATGGAAAACGACTGAGCTGAGCACTCACTGAACTACCCTTTTGCTCAGGGAAATTATTGTTTGGCCATCTTGATGTCTTCCTTCTCTTGGGCATATTCAATCTTTCTTGAAGAAGAGAACTCTCATTCCTGATTCCAGCATCCATACAGCTAGAGTTACCATTAGTTGCCAAGCCCAGATAACAAGCAACATCTTGTATTGAACTAAATGTTTTTCCACTCGGAGCACAATACACTGCACAGAGAGGATAGCCATTTAAAGGTTGTTGAAATTCAACACGCCAACCATCTTCTAACACGCCGTTCTTTATAGATATGAAATGCCTGAGATTTTGCAACAACAGCTCGCTTGGATCTGGATCCAAGGACGGAAATCTGATGGGCAAACTACTGTTGCCCAGGTTTGATGGGAAGCCGAAACCTAAAGTATGTGCTCCTCTGCCAGGATTCAGAAAGCTTGAATGCGTCATTGAATGTTCAAAAGTGTTCTCCATGCAAGAACTGCTGGCCACCATATGCTTTCTGGAGAAGAAAAAACAAGCAAGCATATGACCCATCAATCAGCGCTTTACAATTTAAGCTAAGTATAATCAAATATAGTTGTAGAATTTATCAAAACAATCATATGTATAGAAAGCCTCGTAATGCAGAGATAATTCATAAGGGCCAAAGATCAAAGAACTCTCATGAACAGAAAATCTAATATGCCCTCTCTTCTGGTACCACCAAATCCTATTCGATTAGCTTCTAGTTTTCCTTCTAATCCCACTAGTTCCGATGCATGCAAAGACAACTTACGCAAATCTTGCTTCTATCTTGTCAACGACCTCAACCAATACTCATTTCAGTTCGTTAAAAAATAAACCCTAACGCACAATCGGAAAAAGAAAAGAACCACGGCCACGCACCTCGAATCCGATGTATCCTCGCCTCCGTATCCCTCGGCATCGCTCGGCGGCGAGGCGTTCATATCCAAGATAAGCTTCGACTTCACCCCCAACGGCCACAGTTTGCTCCTCCCGCCGCCGGCAACACAGTCTCCACACATCCAATCGGCGGAAGGAGCATCCTCCACTCCTTTGTTAACACAGCAGAGATGAAACCCTCGCTCGCAACCGTCGCAGACTACTACGAGCTCAATCGACTCCGGCCTTCCGCAGGCGCCGCACGCGGCGTCCCGATCCGGCTCGGGAACCTCCGCAGGGGCTCCGGGCGCTGGGTCCGGGTTATCGTGAATTGACCTAACGACTTCAACGGGTTCGTACTCTCCGTCGTCATCGTCCTGGACGGCGCCGCCGGGAGTAGCGACGCCGGTAGGGATTTCGTTGAGATCGATGCCGAGAAAGGAGCGATTGTCTTCGCTGAGAGCGGCGCTCCTGGTCTCTCCGAGTTGCTTCTTCGTAGAATCAGTGAGTTCCATTATTCGATTAGGTTAATGAGATCGAGCATTGCCTTTACACATTTGAAGACGAAGAAAGAAGAGAAAGAGGTTTTCTTATTAATTTTCTTTTCTCTCCGCTTTTCCCCAAGTCTGTTTCGAGAGAGAACGAAAAAAACAAAAAAAAAAAACGTGAATTATCTTTAGCATTATGTTGCCAAAAAAAAAAAAAAAAAAATCTTTAGCATTTTTTTTGGTACGTTTTAAACCCTTTTTTTCTTTTTTTTTCTTTTAACAACAAAGGTAAAATGAGATTATTATCGTAGTACGCATATTTAATTCCATTTACGTAAAGTACATGATAGCAAGGCATGAATGTAGGTACTTTAGATTGTTGCTTTTATTTGGAATAGTATATCACATGATAACACTACAATTTTGAGTGTGGGGGTGGTTTTCTTTGTAAAACGATAAAGATGAGTACGAAGCAATGGACCTTTAGTGGTCATTACTGTGTCAGAAGAAAGGTAAAGAACTTAAAACCATTGGCATCACGAGGAAATTAACTGAAGGTGTAATGTACACGTTAATGATACTAATATTTTTTTCTCCTCTTTTAATACGGCCCTTTTTATACTAAAGCAGTCAATTGTATTTCAATCTGCAAATCACGTGGTACATCAATCTTGAGACTTTGTCGGTTTAAAAGAGATGATAACAAAAAAAAACAATTAGCTAGCCTAATCAACTGGATTGTTTAGTGGAAGTGTTGAAATAGAACCTGCACATAAACCCAAAGCAGGACGATTTCAATGACCAGGGATCATTATTTATCAAGTTTTCACTCTGTAATGATTCTATTTAGTCGGTAGATGTGATTGAGTATTCTGGGTGAAGTAGGTTTCTTTGAAGGTTTGAAGGTATGGGGGATGAGATTGATTTGAGTGGAGAAGGAGGCGTCTTGAAACAGATTGTGAGGAGAGCTAAACCTGATGCTATTGCGCCTTCTGATGATTTTCCTGTCGTTGATGGTATGTCGAAAGTTTTAGATTTTTTCCTTTGATGTTAGCTAAAAATATGAAATTTTATGAAGGATCATAATAACTCTGTATGTTTGACTATATCTTATTAGTTCGTTATGAGGGTATATTGGCTGAAGATGGAAAGGTTTTTGACACTACACGCGAAGACAATCTGGTTTTCTCCTTTGAGTTGGGTTCAGGAAGTGTTATCAGGTCATGGAACATTGCTCTTAAGACCATGAAGGTTCTGTACTTCCAACTTTTGTAGTTTTCTTTCAGTCTTTGAATCTTGTGTATAGATAACTTATTGGTTAATCTTTTCTTCAGGATGGGGAAGTTGCAAAACTCACATGTAAGCCAGAGTATGCTTACGGAAGTGGTGGATCTCCTCCTGACATCCCACCTGAGTATGTTTATGTTCCTCACCTTCTTGCATGTCGTTCAAGATCAGAGAAATTTCTGTTTTTGAGTATGAGAGTTTTCTGTTCTTGACATGTTTTGTAATTTGCAGTGCAACTTTGATTTTCGAAGTGGAATTGGTTGCTTGTAGACCGAGGAAAGGTGCTAGTGTTGGAAGTGTTTCTGAGGACAGAGCCAGGTTAGAGTAAGTATTCATTATCTAAAGACTTAACAGAAGTCCTACCCAATAATGTAAACATTTTTGATTGTCTCTTTCTCTTGTCTTTTAACATCACAAATACTAATAACTAAATGGTGGTCCGCACATTTATGCGGACTAATATATATCTAACTAATTTAAATTTTAACAATCTAAATTATTTAATTAGTTTCAGATATTAAATTAATCAGAAGATATAATTTTTGTTATTACACATGTAAAACATATCATCATCATAATAATCTAATAAAGTTTTATAGATATTTTAAATAATCATATGCATTTGCGGGCATAATTATTTTATAGATATTTATTAGTAAATGTACTATTATTTAAATATCAAAAATAATATTTATTTTAAAATCAGTTTTACTATATTAATTTAAAAACATATATCTAATTAAATAAGCAAATACATAATTGTTGATAAAATTGATGTTTTCAAGCCAAAATTTGGAAGTTCTCTAAATCTCAAAATAAATCAAAATCATGCAATTGTTAATTAAAATATTGATTATATATATTCTAAAATAACTCTCATAATAGTTGAATAAACATGCAAACAGACCATATTGACAAACAAAACATTGATATGTAATGTATAAGATAAAAAACATTTCATATCTATTGTTATTTTAATTTCTAAATGCTATAATAGAGAAAAATAAATTATAATCAATCTATATTTTTTTACTCTAAAATAGAAATTGCTACTTTCTATAAAATGTTATTGGTTTATTGTTAAATAATATTTTTTTTTATTTTTCAAGTAGTGATCTTTAACTTTCAAGATTTATTAAATATAACTAAAACAAATTATTTTGGAAATATTTTATTAAAAATATAGATTCACGCTTTTATTTATATAATAGTCTTCTAAAGAAATTTTAATTAAAACAAAGTCATAACTCTAAGAAATTCTTGAAATAAATTAAAAATAAACATAAATAATTATATAATATAAGTTACATGTTGTAAATAAAAATAATATTTTGAAAATATTCTCTTTTGGAGCGATATTTTAAAAATAATTTTAAATATGATTATTATAAAAAAAGAAAATGAAAATAAAAATAAATAAATAAACATTAATTTTCAACTTAAATAACAAATAAATGTTAGTTTATCAACTGTAATAAAAATTAAAAACACTACAAAAAGTCACATTATCAAAAAAAATATAAATCAAATTTACTGTTATAGCTTATAAACCTCATTAATAAAATTAATATGTTTATAAAAATATTTTCCTTGATATATGCGTTTAAAAATATAATTAAATTTATTTATATTTTTTAAAACTATTTTTAATATTTTAGTATAATAATAAATCTAATTATTATATGTGTATATAAAATTAAACAAATAATTTTAGATAAACGCAAGATAAAGTTATGAGATTATCTTTTCTTTTTTCAAACACGTTTTATTATTTTTCAAGATGATTTTATTAATTTTTAATCAGTTAAATAAAGAATTACTCACTAAATATATTAAAACTTCAATGAATAAATAAGATAATATCATATATTGGTATAATGAAAATTTGTAATTATCATGTTTTCAAATATTTTTATTATTAAAATATATGAAAAATATTTATGAAAATCATTGATTAAGTCTAAAATCATGAAAAATATGACAAATAAGCAAAAAACCTAAAAATATGGAGAAGCTGACACATAAGCCAAATCACTTCTCAAATAATAGTATAGATAGATAGATAGATTAAACCTAAAGACTCAAATTTGAATCCCACCGATAATCTTGCTCTAAGGAAAGTCTACAACATTGCACAAAATCATTTGAGATCGTGGGTTGTTTTATCAATGAACATGTTGTTGTAACTTATGTCAATGTGTATATTCTCGTTCATTCATGTGTTTAGAAACTATAATGCTGGGAGAGAAACTTGTCCAATCTAAAAACAAGTCTTCGTACATACAAGAGAGTTGGCTAGATTATAATTATCCCAATACTATATTACATTTTTCTTATTAGATTTCAAGGTGTCTTTGTGTGGGGCTTATGCAATATTACGTTTCATGACGACCATAGAGTGCTTATTCACCATGAATGAATGATCTTCACTAGCAAGTAAATTAACCAGTGTAAACTGAACTGGCTTCACGCCATTTTGGTCAAAACCTCTTGAAGAAGAAACTTTGTATCTTTGTAACAAGATTCTGTCTCAGCTAAGTTCTTCGTTTTAGCCGCATCTTCAAGCTGTGTAGAGAGAGAGAGAGAAAAAAGAGGAAGAATCAGATGATATGTTACAAAAAGAAACGACACCTTCTTCGGAGTAGAGTAAACCAGTCTGACCAGATGAAAGACTGGTGTTAGTAGTGATACCCTTTCAAAGTTGTCAAACAATCTGTTGGCCAAATCAGTCAGTGGCTGCTTGTCTTGGGAGGCAGCAACAGAGATGAGGTTGTCGAAATCGTAGAACAAGAAGGTGGATTTAAGCCTCAAGTATTTTTTAACGTAGTTTAAAGTATCTGGTCCGATCAAATCCTCCATAGCAAGCAGATCGAAAGCATTCTTCTTAACTCTATACATTCTTCCTTTGGCCCCGATGTCAGCTACATAGACTCCTTGTTTCAAGAACGTTCTCGTCCCGGTTCGTTCACGATATCTGAATAGAACCACAAAACCGAAGTTAATTTGTCAAATGAGCTAAAAGTATTGTTTGAGTTCTATAAACAACCAAACCAAATTCTCAATCTTGATATTTTGTGAAGACAAAGTCAGGATAGAGAGAACAAATAAATTACTTACTGTTGTAAATAGGAGGAGTTGGAAGAGGACCATCGATCCAAAACCCATTGTTTTCTTGTGCCAAAGAAACATTAGTATGGCCGAAAGTTCCAGTGAGAGCTATGGAGGCAGCAAATCCTAATGTCACATTGTCACCCGTCTTGTGAGCTGTAATGAATCCGGTTCTTGAAAATCTCTGGTTTTCTTACAAACAAACCAGCTCGATTTTACGATCTTCGGAGTCTCATGTAGTGTAGATATAGACGGTAAAGTGTTGGTGAGAGAGTGTTAAGGTCTAGGAAGTGAGCCATTGTCAGAGTAAGCTTTGCCCTTTAGGCTTTAGCCTTTAGGGATGAGCTTGTGTTCTTGTGCTGGTTTCGGTTTTTAATCCGTTAATAAACGAGGGAAGCCGGTTATCACAAACATTTTATCTGAACCAGAGGGGTGTTTTCGTAATTCGATACATTAAATACATGCTGTTCCAAGAGCTGTGAAGTAGATTTCGTGCCGTTTGAACGTGGCATACTTCTTTTATCATCTCTCCTTATCGGCTACTCCGTCGCTGTTCTTCTTCATCCCGCCGTCTAATCATCCGATTTCACCGTGTCCTGTTTCTTGCCATCGACGTTGCCTCGTGTCGCACTCTACTGTGTTCCGTAGCGCCATATAGGTACCCCACTGCTCCGATTCGGAATCATTGGGATAAAGTCCAAGTTTTCATATAGTTCCATAGTTCCTGGAGAAATCGTGGATGGATCCGCAGACGCAGAATACTTCGTTGCAGCGACTCCAAAATGTCGAGAGGGTGAGATTTCCGGAACAATCACTTTTATAAGTTTAAATATCCAGACAAATGGGAAGTTATTTTTGATTTGAATCTGCATCTTCTTAATTCTATCTTTCGCAGAGAGTTGTAAGGGTGTTGGATATAGCTGGAGGTGTGATGGAAGAACTGTCGAGCCCTTCGGGCCCCAGGAAAGATTTCGTCAATAGTCATTGCCGAGAGTTCATGCAATCCATCAAGGTCTTTCTCCTCTTCTTCTTCTTCTTATTCACTCCATTTTGCAATTTTCACCTTATAGTGAGCTTTAGGTTTATGAATGAATGGTGAGCTTCTGATATTTCCTTTGGATTCTAGTGCTACTTGTTTGGGACTCATAAGTGTAGATTTAATATTTTCATCTGTTACAAGAATCTGGTTGATTAAGAAAAAAAAAACAATTCGGGCTCTCATTTCACACAAGTTTTGGTTAAGGATTACTACACAAGAGGCTTTGATTGTGGGTTTGGTTATGAATTTTGTTCACCTTTGGATGTACATATATGCTTTTACATTATTGCAACTCCATATGACAACATGAACTTATTGTGCAGGATATTCAAGTGACACTAAGGGAAGAGATCAAAAGCGCCTGCGAGTACCGTCCCTTTGAGAAATGCGACTACAATGCAAGGATAGCTAATGAGATCTGCTTCCAGAAGCTTGAATATGTTCTCTCTCAGCTTCATGATCTGGAAAGAACCGTTAATCGGTATCCTTCTTCCGATTGAACTCCACTATGAAACTCCTTTTTTTTGCAGGCTTTCTCGAGTTTGGTGGAGGTTTTACAAAATCTCCTCTATGTTGGTTGTAGTTAATATGTTACTTGAGGAATGATGTAAACCGATTATGATGTAGTAGTTTCTAGTTTCTAGAATAATGCAAGGTTATCCTCTGCTTGTGGCACAAGTAATATTCTCATAATGTATTGATTTTGCTAAAATAAGATTAGGTGAAGTTGGTTAGACCATTCACATGCAATGAATTTGTTCCCCAGTAGATGCATCAACTGGGAGTAAGCCACGTCATTTTCTTTAGACAACCAGACCGAACCTAGCAAAGGGTTAGTGAGAACCGATATTTCTCTGTTACCGGTTATGCCGGCTTCTACTCTGTTTTTATGCCAGCTCAAGAGACGACGCGTTTGATTGGAGAAAGCAATCTCTTGCTATATGGAGAAAGTTGAAAAACTAGGGTTTTACAAGTTGGTGATGAGAAGAGGAACAAAGATCTAACAAGACAGAGAGACAGAGAGAGAAATCTTATTTTGATTTTTTTTAACGTTTAGTGGGGCACATGGGATCTAAGAGGATGAGGGTCCAAACGTCGCCGATGTCTGAAATGGACGCTACGGATGAAATGCACGAGGCGTTGTTCGCGAAGAGAGGGTGTTGTTTCCTTATGCCCTGCCTTGCCTCATCATCGCGGCCTTCCTCTCGTGGGAGATCTGTGTGGTGGCAACGGATCAGGACAGGCGACAAGCTCGAGCCTGAGGAGCGGTGGTGGATTAGAGGGTGGAGGAAGATGAGACAGTGGTCGGAGGTCGTAGCTGGGCCTAGATGGAAGACATTTATACGCAGATTCGGACGGAACCACTGCTGTTGTGGAGGAGGAAGTAACGGTGGAGGCTGCGTAGCAGCAATTAGTCCTAACCGGTCAGAACAGGGTAAATTCCGGTACGATCCATTGAGCTACTCTTTAAATTTCGACGATGGGAAGCAAACGGGACGTTTTGAAGACGAGTTTCCATACCGGTATTACTCGAAGAGATTCACAGCGCCTTCATTGCCGGTCTCCACTAAGTGTCCCATTGATTTCGACAGCGACAGAGAGGCTCAGGCGCTTCATAAGTGAAAAAATCACGAAGCTGCACGCCCACCGAATCGATCGCTTGGGTGTGTGTGTGTGTGTGTGTGGAATAAAAGAGTTAAATTAAACGTTAAAATAATTAGATTTGTGCGTGTTTCTATTCTTAAAAATGAAAATATTGTTTCTGTAGTTCACGTGCAATGTCTTTTTCTTCTAAACAGAAAAGAAAAAACGAGAACTCCTCAGTAGTAGAGTAGTTTTCCATGAAATAGATACACACGAACTCTTTGATCAATTGATGTATGGGGTAATGTGTTACTGCTACATATCTATGTTAATCCAAATTAGCCTAATCGGATGTGAATATGATAGCCCACTAAAGGCCCATATTGCTAAACTACAGCAATGAACGTCCAAAGGGCGGGGGTATGAATTAATTTCACCTCGTTTGATAGTTCTGAGTAGAGGTTTTTAGGGTTCTTTGAAGTGACGACGATTGTACGGGGGATTTTCTAGGATCAGTAAAGGGTTCGGCGATGGGGGATGAGAAAGACGCGTTCTACGTTGTGCGTAAGGGAGACATCGTTGGTGTGTATCGAAGTTTGAGCGAATGCCAACAACAAGCTGGCTCTTCTGTAATCTCCCATTTCACTCTCTCTTTACTTTTTTAATCGACAGAAAATAATTAAAACATCACTAAAAATTATATGCTATTGTTTTGTCAGGTAACAGATCCACCGATGAGTGTGTACAAAGGATACGGTTGGCCTCCTCAAGGAGCACAAGACTTCATATCCTCTTTTGGTCTCAAGAACGCTCTCTTCTCTGTCAATGCTACTCATCTCAAAGTTGATGATCCTGTCTTTGGGAATCTCATCCCTTGTCCTCTTCAGGTTTACATATATAAAATAATCTTCATCTCTGCTTACCAAAGGATCATATCATTAGTGCAGATATCATAATCCTTTTGCTCTTCGTTTCAGCAACCATGTTCTTCTTCTTATCAAGGAGAGTCTCTAGACAAACCTTCACAGCCCAAGAGATTATTGCAGCAGATGGTAACCCACCAGAATCTTTTTATAGAGACTCGCGATTCATTGCATTTTGCTCAGTATAACAAAGTGAGAGATGATAGTTAATGTGTCTTGACCAAAAGTATTGTTACCTCTCCTCATCATTCAGGAAACTGATGAATCATCACCATCGAGTCATCCACAAAAGAATCTTAAGATTGGAAGTGGCATGGTTCCCCGCGTTGCTGTTCCTTTCAGTCAGTTGACTCGGCGTCCGATTCTTCAAAATGTAATATACCATTCTCCCAATAAAATATTTATTGCATATCTTTTTTTAATAGTAATCGAATGAATCTATTTACTTGAACCTCTCAGGATTCATGTAGCATCGAGTTTGACGGTGCTTCCAAAGGAAACCCTGGGAAAGCGGGTGCAGGAGCTGTTCTCCGTGCGTCAGATGATAACAGTGTGCTCTTCTATTTGCAGGAAGGTGTGGGGACTGCCACTAACAACGTTGCAGAGTATCGAGCTCTCATTCTTGGTCTCAAGTCTGCTCTTCACAAAGGCTTTAAGAATGTCCGCGTCCAAGGAGATTCTATGCTTGTCTGTATGCAGGTCCATATATAGACTCTGCTTCACCATATCTATCTTTTTTTTTTCTTTTTGGTTCAAAAGTATCTAACTAATTAATTGGGAGCAGGTTCAAGATAAATGGCAAACCAAGCACCCGAAAATGGCTGAGCTTTGTAAACAGGCCAAGGAGCTTATGAGGCAGTTTAAATCATTCCACATCCAACACATTGACAGGGTAATAAAGCTACTACTAAACCCTGGTTAATTTGCGTAATTGGAAAGTGAAGAACGAGAAATAATGGTTAGCCGTGTGGTATAATTTGTATAGGAATTCAATTCTGTTGCTGATGCTCAAGCTAACCATGCCATCAGCCTCCCAGGTGAGTTGTTTTTAGATAAATCTTAAACATAGTATGGGTTTTAGTTTCTTTTCTTTTTTTCTTTTTTAAAATGGATATTGAGAAGCTAACTAGAGGTCTTGTGTGTATCCAGAGGGTCAAACGAAAGAGATTGCAGGCGGCTAGAAGAAAAGAAGAATGAATCATCATATTTCAACTAATTATTTATATATTTCTGTTTGCTAACTTCTGGGATCGTGTCTTTGATATGCTAGTATTGTGATGATGGAACATGTTCTTCTCTCTCTTCTGCTCTGTCCCCTGCCCCCAAGAACATGGCTATCTTTTGCTTATATTCTGTTCAGTACGGTTGTCCAAGTGATAATGTTTTTATTTTTCTCTACTTTCAAAACATTATCAACGTTTCCTTGTTATGCGGTCTTATTTGTTTATTCGAAGCATTAGTCTACGCATGTAAGGGTCAATACCGAACATGGCGGAGAAACATGTTATTGCTGATTATCTCATTTGCTCTGTCCCAGCTTGTTGAAATTTCAGTTCACTTGTTCTCAAAGTTAAATAAATTAATGGCCTTCATTTTGATAAACAAAAGCTCTAGCTAGTTAGTTTGGAGACGAAAGAATTAGTAATGATGTGAACATGTTAAAAAAAAACTAAACCGATATTTATCAACTGGATCACAAAAAGAAACAATCTCAAGAAGATAAATTACAGAGGGGAGACAAACTAATTTACAGTTATTTTATTTATTTCCCCATTTGCTGTTTTTTTTTGTACAAAGTAAAAAAAGCGCTCAACAGCTCAATCAACCGACGATCATCCACCGTTAAGTTACTAACTAATGGGATCTCGGTTGCCTCAAAAGCTCAATCAACGCCTCCGCCTTCTGCTTAGCCCTACTCGTCCCTCCCGCCTGAGTAAGCGCCACAAGCGGAGGGATCGCTCCTTCCCTCGCCACCATCGTTCGATACACCACGCTCCCCTCGCAAACCTGAAGCAGTATCGCCACAGCCATCTCCTTCTGCCTCTGCGTCCCATCCTCAACAATCTCCACCAGCACCGGAACCCCTCCTTCCTCCACAACCGCCGCCCTCGACTCCGGCACCGACATCAGCAAACTCATCACGAACGCCGACTTGTCCACCATGTTTGATCCGAAGTCCGCCATGAGCTCCACGAGCGGCTTCATGATCCCGCACTCCACGGCTCTGATCTTGTTCTCTTTAGCAGAGCAGAGCGAGTAGAGAGCCGTCGACGCGTCCTTCTTCGCCCTGAACCCTCCCGTTTCAAGAAGATTCACCAGGAGAGGGATCGCTCCGGATCTCCCGATCGCGATCTTGTTCTCCTCCAGCTGAGATAGCCGGAGGAGAGCGCACGCGGCGTTCTCTTTAGAAGTGGCTGTTCCCATCTTCAACGCCCTGACGAGAGGCTTGATCGCCCCGGAAGAGGCGATCAGGTCCTTGTTCTCGTCGCAGAGGGAGAGGTTGAGGATGGCGGTTACGCCGTACTCCTGGAGCTGGGGATCGGAGGAGGAGATGAGGGAGACGAGGGGCTTGATGGCGCCTGCCTTGGCGATCTTGACGCGGTTCTCGGGCTTGTGCTTGGAGAGGAGCCTGATCTCCATGGCGGCTTGCTTCTGGTCCTCGACGGAGGAGGAGAGGAGGAGTGCGACGAGGTGGGGGATGAGTTCGTCGGAGGTGTCGGTGGCGGAGGAGGAGAGGAGGAGGCGGCGGCTGAGGGGAGAGGGGGTGGGGAACTCGCCAGATCTGTCGCTGTTGCAGTCGCTGAAAGCGGAGGAGGAGTGGTCGTTGAGGCTGAGATTGCTGAAAGTGTGGCCCAGGTAGGTGAAACCGGCGGCGCTATTAGCCGTCTCCATGGAGGGAGAGAGGGAGAGAGAGTCGAGAGAGAGAGAGATCAAATAGTATGTGATACGGTGTATTCATAAACGTGGATGGTTTAGCAGAGAGCAGAGAGAATATTTGTTTGTTTGAGATGTAATAATAAGAGAGGAGCAATAATTAAATTAGTATACTAATACTAATGTTTTTCGGGGTTTAATAATTAATAAAATATGATTGGATAATAATGCATGTGTCTATACGTGGGATTCAGTCTTGATGTGAGTGTGGCCCATTAAAAGATGGGCATTTAGTTCAGTAAACGTTGGCCCACTACTCTTGTCAGTTGTCGGTAGATTAAAATATACGTGTGATCAGATCCTTTCTCTGATTTTGATTCATTGCATCTCTCTCATAGGAACAAGCGAAGCCAAAGGGTATGCCTTCTCTCTCTTCGTTGATCTTCCGTCCTCTCACGGACGCCTTAGATCTATTTTGCTTCTGATCGTTTTTCTTATTTACTTGGATTGGTACTAGATTAGATTTAACACATACTGCTGCTTTCAATTAATGGTTGTTTCTCTCAAGCTCAATGCCAAACACTAGAGACAAGTGACTGTCCTTAGTACTTTAGTTGGGATCTTTCAACTGTAGGAGCTTCAAGCTTGTGTATGTGGTTCTGGTTGATTCATCTAAAAGTGATTTCTTTTCTTGTTAGGATTTTGAAAACAAAAAAACAATGGAATCCAGCAGAGGAGGAGGTGGAATCCAGCAATTGCTTGCTGCTGAACAAGAAGCTCAACACATTGTCAATGCTGCTAGGACTGGTAGCTCTCTAAACTTGTTTTTCCTCATCCTTAGGTCCGCCACATGCTTGCAATTTGAATCTATACATTAGAAAAATATGATGTCTTCTGATCTGTCTAAATGTTATTTAAAATTGTTACTGTCATTTTAGTATTTAGAAGAAATTTAAACTGTATTTGAAGTTGGAGCACTTGGAGGATAATCCATATAGTCCTTGATGGAGCTTTTGATTATAATTATATGTTTTGAAATTTGATGTATTTTTGTTGTGTTGCAGCAAAGATGGCAAGGCTGAAGCAAGCCAAGGAAGAGGCTGAGAAAGAGATTGCCGAATACAAAGCTAAAACTGAGCAAGACTTCCAGAGGAAACTTGAGGAGGTAACAACATCTTCTACAATATGACATAAGACAATCTAGTCTCCTTTTCTTCTTCTTCTTTGTAGTAATCCTTATATGTATATGTATTTGGGGGTTGAAAACAAACAGACAAGTGGAGACTCGGGTGCGAATGTGAAGAGGCTGGAGCAAGAGACCGATGCCAAAATCGAGCAGCTCAAGAACGAAGCTTCCAGGATCTCCAATGATGTTGTCGAGATGCTCCTCAAACATGTCACCACTGTCAAGAACTGAGATTGATTTATCACTTTTGAGTTTCTGCTCTCTGTTTCTGGGTGGATTTCAGATACTCATATCTCATATTACTATATGTTGCTATGAGTTATTTATTATCTTTTTTTGTTGTTGTAATATCTCTTGTTGTTGTATTCGTAATAATGTCTTCTGGGTTGTAAAAATAAAATTGAGAGCAAGTGAACGGGAAAATGACCATTTAATTATTAATTCTCCAACTATTGTGTATGCAAAGTAATTCCTCAAATCTTAGTTAACTTAACAAAATTAAACCCATTAAAAAAACCACGTTTAAGATTAAACAGAGACGTTAATGTATTCACTAGCCCTGTTTTCTTACAAATCAAAAACCACATCACATGAATACGAAAAAAGATTGAATGTTATAAAGACAGAAATGACAGACACGTTTAAGAAATGTAAAAGCTTGCAATTGTTACATCTATAGTACCTGGAAGTTCTCCTATCTTCTCTTCTGATTCCACTTCAGCTACTGATCCGGTAGAGAATAAATATAATAAAGATTCATCAGAGGCAGCGAAAGTTCAGATGAACACTGATGAAATATTAAAGAATCAGTAAAACTCTGTCAGGTGTTAAACCATTCAAGCTTAAAACAGACCGAGACTCTCACTGTGGAACGTGCACCAGACATAGTGCGATATCAGCAAGTGGATTAGCAGAATCGTTGAAATTATTGAAGAAGTCAGCTTAGTAGATGAGAGGGTATGTCTCAGTCTCACAGGGAGAAAGGCTTTCGGGTTAAACTGCTCGTGTCTTGCAGTGGAGAGTCTACAGACCTAAGTAGTGTACTGCAGCGGTTTCTTCAGACTTGTTACGGTTTACTAGACAAAAAAAGCAGACATGAACAAGTTTGCAGAAGAGTTAAGCTCTGTGTTGGAATGGATGGTGAACCATTGTTTCTCTCTTCAAAATGTTTCGAGCATGACAGAAGTGATCAAGAAGCAGTTCTAATGGGATGAGTCACTGAGTGAAAGCGATGTTTCCTCTTTTGCTTGCAAGGATCAGTGGATTGAAGACAGGCCTGACAATCACAAGCAAGAAGAGGAAAAGGACATGACAGCAAAGTAAATATGAATGCTTGAAGACTCCGATCAATCATAGAGTTATCTCTGATGCATCCAATGGATTCTCAAGGTATTATTCTATGTCGATTAAAGCTAAGTGGTCTGTGTTGGAAGCGAATCTGGAAAGCTCTTCTCTAATCCTTTTTTACATCAATTTGAATTTTCAATTGTTTGATTTGGAGAAAGTGGAAGGCAATATGTCTTTAAGATGTTTAAAAGAGAGATATATTAACGTCTCCAAACCTCTAACGTGGACTTTTTAATGGGTTTAATTTTGTTTTTTTTTAACTCTAAATTTGCATTAAAAAAGAGGAAGACTGGTACAAAGTATTGTTCCCTTCTCTCACAAGCTACAGACAGCCAAAAGAGAAATTGAAAAACAGAAAAAACCAAAAACAGAGCCCCACGAAAAAATACAGAGCCTAAAACATCTGTATCCTCCTTCTCCACAACCGAGCCGTAGGCCATGATCCCATAAACGAATTCTCCACCGATTCAACGGGGACCTCCTTCATTTCTTTCATGATCAAACAAATGTCTCAGCCACTCAGGATCGCCCTGAGCTACATAAGACTGCATACGATTTTCAAGAGTGACACTTCTAGCAATTTTAAAAGCAGGAACGTTCACCTCCCGTCGCGCGTCAACCAGCTTCCAGTCCTCTAATTTCCCCAGAGCCTCTGTTAACTCCGATCTGTGAGCTCGAAAAGACGGCCACGCCAATGGTCGCAATACAGCTCCCACCAATTCAGGTGCTTCCACCTCAAAACACACATTCTTCAGTCTATGCGATGTCATACTTTCAATTGCCCACAACAAACCAGTGTGTTTAGCATCCACAATAGAGTTAATCCTAGTAAAAGATCTTCTACTGTGCATCACCGCTTCACCTCTCCAGTTCCTCACAACCCAAGACGTACCTGCCCGCATTTTGTCCTTGGACCAGGCTACTCCCACATTGCATTTGAAGCCTCCCTCCTCTGGAGCTCTCCATCTCTTCACTGCTTTACTTACTATCTCAGAGGCGTTAGCTTCCCCAGGGGTAATATCATGGACTTCAAACCATTGTCTCGCATCCTCCTTAATCTTGCACACAGTGTCATCTGCATCAAAAACTTCCCCTCAAATAAAAATGAGTTTCTATTCTTCTACAGTCTCCATAGAACCCATGGGAAAATGCCACCAATCTCTTTTGGAACATCCTTCTTTTTCTCAATAGACAGCAAATAGTTGAAGTTCTCCAAAAGACTCATATTTTCAAAACCCCTAATGGGGAAAGGGAAGCCCACCTGCGCCCATATCCTCCTTGCTGCATGACAGGTAAACAAGACATGCTCAATAGATTCTCCTTCAAAGCTACAACTCTGGCATCGTCCATCAACCTTCATGCCTCTAGCCAGAAGATTTCCCCCCCCCACCGCAAGGGCCTGAGACAAAGCTTTCCACATAAAGATCCTTATCTTAGGTGCCGTATCCACCTTCCACACTTTGCTCTTAAGAACATTTATTGAAGGTTTCGCTAACGCTTCTCGTCGTATCTCTGATTGATCCAGAATCCCAGCTAACCAGTACCCGGATTTTACTGTGAAGGCTCCCGATCTGTCATGAACCCATTCATATGAGTCCTTCAACCCCCAAGCTGGTTTCATCTTGACAATCCGATCAATGTCCCCCTGATAGAAACAAGTCTCAAGCACTCCTCTGTCCCATGTCTTCGTCTGTTGATTTATCAAATCATACACTTTCAAGTCTAGATAAAATAAAATCTGTTTCCTTAATGGCGCCACAGGAACAGACTCGAACAACCACTTATCTGTCCATACAAAGATGCTTTCTCCAGACCCAACATTCCTTCTCAGACCCTTCACTAACAGTTCCCTTCCATGAAGGATACTCCTCCAAGCGTAAGACGGACGCGGCCCCAACCGTGCAGAAAGAAATTCACCATCAGGATAATATCTACTCTTCACTACTCTAGCACATAGAGAATTTTCATTCATGAGCAACCTCCATCCTTGTTTTGCCAGAAGGGCTTGGTTAAACTTTTCTATATCTCTAAACCCCATTTCACCATTCTCTTTATCAAGGCACATTTTATCCCACGACACCCAATGCATCTTATTCTTTCCTTCACACGCATTCCACCAAAAATTTGCCTTGGCACTCGTGAGGTTCTGACACGTCGACTTCGGGAGTTTGAATACAGACATAGCAAAGACCGGCATCGCCATCGCTACAGATTTCAATAAGACTTCTTTACCTCCAGCAGACAGAAAATTCCCGTACCATCCATTGAATCTCGCTGTCATCTTCTCCTGGATGTATTGAAGCATCTCAACCTTTGATCCACTGAAACACTCTGGCAGCCCCAAATATTTTCCAGTTCCTCCTTCATTTGCTATTCCTGTAATCTCTTTTATCCTCTGTTTTCTCTCCTCGTCCACCCTCTTACCAAAAGCAATTGCAGATTTCTCCAAACTGATCATCTGTCCAGACACAGACTCATACTTCTTCAGTATTTGACAGACTGCCGTACACTCACTTTCCTTTGCCTTTAGTAAGAGGAGAGAATCATCAGCAAAAACAGGTGAGAGACCGACGGACCAGAGACATCAAACTGGATCCCGGAAATTTCACCACGATGTTCTGCCTCATTCAGCTGGTAGGACAAACCCTCAGTGCAAAGATCAAAAAGAAAAGGAGATAGAGGGTCTCCTTGTCTCAAACCTCTTGTAGGCGTTATCTTTCCTTCACACTCTCCATTCATAAGAACCGTATATGAAACTGTTTTTACACAGAACATAATCCATCCCCTAAAAGTGTCATGAAAACCCATCGCCTTGAGGAGAGCCTCTAGATACTGCCACTCAATCCTATCGTACGCCTTGGACATATCAGTTTTTATAGCCATGAAGCCCTTCGAGATCCGCTCATGTGTTCTCAAACTGTGTACCATCTCATGAGCGATTATTATGTTATCAGTGATTAACCGCTCTGGAACAAAAGCAGATTGCGTCGGAGACACAATGTGTTCCAACAAAGGCTTTACTCTAGCAACCAGAATCTTTGAGACGGTCTTATAGATCACAGAACATAGGCTTATTGGTCTTAAGTCCACCATAACAGAAGGATTATTCACCTTTGGGATCAAACACAATTGTGTAAGGTTCCATTCCGTTGGAAAGACCCCTGTTCGAAAGAAAGCTTTAATCTCACTTGACACATCCGTTCCAATCACGTCCCAATATTGTTGGAAGAACAAACCATTCATTCCATCAATACCTGGTGCGCTCGACGGTTTGATAGAGAACCCAGCCTCTCTAATCTCATCATCTCTCACTTCCCTGATAAGCCTCTGATTCATTCCATCTGTAACCCTTGGCACCATTCCCGCAAGAAACCTTCTAAGCCCACTGGCTCTGACGTCGAGAAAAGCTTTTCAAAATATTTCTCTGCTACTCTGCCCATGTCTTCATTTGAAGTATACACTCTGCCATCTTCCTCAACGAGCTTAGATATATAATTCCGTTGTCTAGAGGCTTTTACCGAGGCATGGAAAAAACTTGTGTTGTTATCTCCCACAACTAGCCATTTATCCCTGCTCTTCTGTTTCCAAAAATCTTCTTCCTCTTTAAAAGCCTTCCAGATTTCTGATTTTAGTTCTTTGATACGTTCCCAACCAGGCGCCAAAGATCCAGTCTCCAACTCTAATTCATGCCTGAGCTTCTCAAGTCTTTTATTGGAGTTCATATCATTCTCCCTCTTCCATTTCCCCAGAGATCTTTGCACTGCTCCTAGACTCTCTGCTAATGAAAGACGACCCGACGACCTTGCCCTTGTCCATGTCTCACTAATTGTTTCAAAAACTCGGTTCTTCCCCACCAACCTCTTATCAAACCTGAAATCAGCTCTCTTCCTATCCTTCGCACAGAAAAAATTCACCATCACATGCCTATGATCAGAACCCAGCTTCTCCATGAAAACTTGAGATGCTTTTAAGAAAATACGTCGAAACTGTTTATTCCCAAAACATCTGTCCAGCTTACATTGAATGTATTTTTTGTATCTCGTACCAGCCCATGTGAAACTATCGCCATGCCCCACCAGTTCCTTCATCTCACAAGCTTCCAACATTCCAGAGAAGTCCCTAAACGTCGAAGCACCCCTCTTAGGACCACCAATCGTTTCTTCATTGTTAAGTATCTCATTGAAATCACCAACCATACACCAACACTCTTTCCTACCTACTCCATATCTCATTATCCTCTCCCAAACCCTCATTTTACCTTGTTGGGAGGGTTCTCCATACACAAAGGAAATAAAAAACTTTTGACCCCTCCACATAATGTAGACGTCAATCAGATTTTTATCCATAAACTTAAACTCCACCACCACCTCTCTCTTCCATAACAGGGCCAAACCTCCACTCAGACCCTCCGGATCCACCACAACAACTCTGTCATACCCTAACTGTAACTTTAAATCAACCAAACGATCCTTTTTATGTTTCGTTTCCATCAAGAACAATATCTCCGGGAAATATTTTTTACGCATCTCCTTGAGACGGGGAATCGTCAAGTCCTGAGACCCTCCCATGCCTTGGCAATTCCAGCTGATGATCCGCATTATAGCTTTTGCAGTCCCTCACTTGGGACCGCCTCGATTTTGGACCTTCTTGCAACTTTTGAAAAGTTCCCCGCCATCACCTCTGCTCTTCTCTTTGCAGCACTAAGACCCGAGCCTGCATCTCCCTGATCATCCCCATCTCTTACCGTAACACCATCAGTAGGCTTTCGCTGGCGATAGCGCTTCGGAGGACGCCGTCGCACTGCTCCCCTTGCTCTTTGACACCCGGAATAATTAGTCTCTGAGGTGCCAAGACTAAAACCCGTTGGATGTCCAAAAGCAAAGGACGCTCCACAGACTGTCCTCTCCTTTCCTCTCAGAACGTCCATCTTACCCTGGGTCAGAGGCTCAATTCTTCTATTCTCCCTTATGACCAACTGACTACTCCCCACACCTTGTGGCTCTGCAGTTTCATTCTCAGGATAGCGAAAAACAAGACCTTTCCCCTGATTCACCTCGTGGGTCAGTGTCGGAGCAGCCTCCAGTCGAAGAAAGCTCTTCTGGCCCCTAGGATCATTCTCTAAGTCCTCCACATATTTCTTCAACCTTTCTTCTCTCACTCTCCTCTCCCCTCCATCAGCAGCCAGCAAATACTCTCTCATATTCTGTAAAACTTCAGGATTGATTTTCCTGCGACCGGTCAGGCTATCAACTCCAACTTGAGACTCAGATAAAACGCCATATAATGGGTCCTCTGGAGTAATAATACAGTCCCTGTTCTTCTTCTCTGCTAGAATCCTCTGTTTTCGCTCCTTTGACTGATCTCTTCTCGCTTGTATAAGCAGGGGACATTTATCCTTTTCATGTGTTAGTCTCTGACAGTGAAAGCATCTTTTCTGCAATCTCTCAAAGTCAAAACGCAGTTCTACTGAACCATCTCCATTAGGCAGATTCACCACCTTTGATTTTCATACTGGTCTTGAGACATCAAAGAAAACTCGAACCCTCACATAATCCAGAGTGTGTGGTTTGTTTGGGTCATACGCAACCGTATCCACCTTTCCAATCAACTCTCCAAAAGTCTCTATCGATTCGTAAGTGAAATAGTTCATTGGAATGTTACGTATCTGAACCCACACCAACAAAAATTTCAGATACTCCTCCGGAGGATTCTCCATCCAACGGTCAATTACAATACTCCACTCCTTGCACGTCCACACCATCTTCCTCAAAACCTCCTCCATATCATGTTCATATTTGAAAACAAATTGGAACATTGATTTGGATAGAGCAATCCCTCTAACTCTGTCATAAACTTGTCACTTCCTTGGCATGTCTAGTATTACATCCCTCACAGTTTGACTCTCTGGATTGAGAATCCTACCAATGATACTCAGTTTGTTCCTCTCCACCGCACTGAATTTCGGAAGATTTGGTAGGTCAAAGGGGATCTCCTCCTCTTCCAACGACATGGATTCGAACACCTTGTTAATGTTAAGCCAGACCCAAAAAGCCTTTTCACTTTTCTGAGTTCTTCTCAAGCACAGAGGCGGCTGATAAGAACCCTAAAAAACGATAGAAAAAACACTCAAGAGAGCAAGATTTTCATTCAAAAACTAGAGATTTTCTGTTTCTGCAAGCAAAAAAAGAGGAAAAAATCCCGTCAATATGCTCTACTTTCTTTATTTGAGGATATTCTCGAAAAAGGTTAGAGAGAGAAAAGCCCAAAAAAGGGGGGAAAAAAATCTAAATCTCAATGGGAATTATTTTGCATACACGATATAGAGAATTAAACTGCTAATTCAAATAGGAAGTAAATGGCCATTTTCTCGCAAATGAACTCAAAATAAATCTCCATTTTTGGGCTTTGAGTTTCTTACAATTCCACGAATCAAGTCATATGTTTTGACTTGCAGATTAGTATAATGCATGTTTCATATTCATTCTTGATACGGGAAGAAGCAAACATAATACATTTACATATACTATACTTTAAATATCACGTAAATTGATTGTGCATAACATGACAATATTGGTTTGATCCACGAACAAATATTTAAACTTTCCAAATCTTATAGCCAAATCTTTCTTCAGACGTCTTACTAAATTTAATATATAAGAAAACATAAGTGACAACGTAATATACAAAACTTACTGGTAGGAGAATTTTCAAAGAATCGTAAAATTTGAAGATTATTGTTATTGGTTTATGAATTCTTAAAAAAATTGTGTTATTGGGATGAAAACTTTTAAATTCCATCCAAATCTTTTATTATTAAAAAAAATATTTATCATTGATTTAGCATTTCTATTAAAACTTAATGTATTCGAATGTAAATTATTTTTGTTCTTATTCATAAGATTCAAATTTGAGAATACCATGTATAACCATGAGATTTTTAAAATCTGTGCAATAAAAATACACAAATATAAACACACATAATTTTATAATGATGTAGCACAAATCTCAACTTCGTTTTGGTTATCACCAATTCACCAGTACGACTCCTAAACAATTTTTTTTTAAAATATATGAAAATTTATATAACATAAGCTACAAACTATATGAGAAATGTTAAAGAAAACATATTATCACTAACAAAAAAACATATTATCACTAACACTAGTGACATAATATATCAGTATTTGAAAAAGAAGAACATGCATGAAAATCTTAAAAACTCAGTATTGAACTTTTTACGATATTTACAGGAACAGAATTGAAGTATTCCCTTTTCCTTAAAAATACTACCATTAATTTCTTAATTTATAAAAATAATAACAGTCAATAGAATTCTATACAAATCAATAACAACTAATAGAAATCTATATCAAACTCCACATAAATTTTGGTCCCAATAACCCCCTAAGATATTTGAGCGACTTGATTTGGGAATTCAACTTTTCTCGGTATCATGTGTGCTGTTGGAGTAAGAGAACCCAAGACGGAGCTTCGTTATTGTCATCTTGAAGCTGAGAGAAACCTATGGAACCTTTCTACTCTATCTTTGTTACGCTGCTGCAATAAGTGCTCGGTCTTCTTTTTCTTCTTCTTCCTGTGGAAGAAATCCTCCGTGTCCAAGACGTAAGAAACCTACAAGAGATGCATATATACTGAGTGGGTTGTTCAACAGAATATTGAGTGGAGAGCGGTTTTTGCATACAAGAAAAGATTAACTGATTGAAATCGGTATACAACTGAAAACTGAGTTACCTTGTAAGAAGAGCAAGACATCTTGCACTCCAAGCCATTTACTACTTCAACACCTTCCATGACTTTACAGAGTGCTGCAAGATCATCCAGGCCCGAATATGGACGCCGGTTCCTGCAAAAAAAAAGTTGTGCAAAAGAGATTTCGATTAGAAGACGAAAGAAAAAAAATCACCTATGCATGAGATATAGAAAAAAATAAATATAAAAGATACCTTCGTAACACAATGTTATGTCCCTCCTCTTTCTTTCCTGATGAATTGGAAAGAAATCCAGTTTGCAAATAGCTTGCAAACATGGGATCCATCGAAATTGCATACGGTTCTGGCCTCTCGACTACGTTGTCCATAAGTTGGATCGATAAATGAGATGGCGAGGATGACTGCACATGATTTATAAAAAAAAACAAAGGGAAATTAAGTTCCAACTGATCATGAGTCACCACATTGATTTCTGCGAAGACCCTGGGGGGAGAGATAAGAGAATCATACACATTCCAACCGGTAAATGTTTTCGTCGTGAAGGAGGACTCTGGCATTTTCATAATACACCGAGTCAATAACCCTTCCAGGTTTCCGGGATTTCTCATACTCGTACAACTGAATTAGCTTGTTGTCCATCTCATCAGCTACAGCAGCTTGAAGCTACACATGGATAAAATCGCAATAATCATAAGCAAAGTATCGTCATGTGTCCACTAAAGTAAAATAAATAAAATAGATTATTAGTTTTAAGCCACTAGTGCCAGACAAACCTGTTTAACCAATTTGTATATCACTTTGTTCAGCGTGAATAACACATATGATTGATTTCCGAATATAGCTCTGCACTCATCCTCAAACATGGTATTTTCAACTGACCCATCAAGCAAACCATACAAACCCCTCATAAACCTGTAGTTACAACATACACATCAGATGTTCTCTTTTCCTAGGAAATCACTGTGTGATAATCTATAATAGGATGGTATGTTTGTACAAAGGAAGATACCTCGCATAAGGATCTAGGGAATCGGTATCCTTTGAGTTTTTCGATTTCATTTCATCGCCTAAGCAATTCCTTTTTGCTGACAAAATCCTCTCATAGAGAATCTGAGAAAAACGCACTTCGTTATTTTATGTTAGAGAAAAAAATATTTAGTCAATAATTTGGTGCAAGCAACTATATCAAACGATGCACTCACTTGGTGAAGCCTGAAGAGGACATAGAAGTCGTCATTCCCATAGAAAACTCGGATATCTTTAGTCCCCCCGTCGCGTAAAACCGCTGCTACATGCTTTGAAAGAGGTCTGGCCGACAAGAGAACACGTTCGGACTGCCGAAGCAGCTCAGTGTCTCCTGCTAAGAGATGTGAGTCCACTTCCTCTGCTTCTCCCTCACTCTCAGCTTTACCATCAACCTCATCATGCTCACCAGATTCCTCCTCTCTATTTTCGTCATGTGAACATTCTTCACCACCCTCTGAACCATTTTCACTATCATCATCCTCATTCTCTACTTCAGCATCTGCTAAATTTTCTGGTTTAGAAATGGACTTCACCCCAAGACCTTCATGAAGACCAACCGTGTCTTCGAAAACACCAATAGGTGAGAGTTCACCTTCCTCCTTCTCAATTGTGAGCGGACCCTCGGGTTCATCAGAGTTACGATTATCCGTAGAAGAATCTGATCTTATTCCACTTGCCAAAGCTATTAATTTGCCACCATTGCCTGCCTAGTTAAACGACAAGGACAGTTTAGGATGATCAGATGGGTCCAATAAAAGCACAACACGTAAAATAGAAACAATTTAGTTTTCTCAACCACTAGGTCCCATAGGGAGTGTTGTAATACTCCATGGTTACATCCCTAAGCCATGGAAACGTCTGGGCAATAATGGGGTATGAACTATATATTCAACGTTGCAACGAGTAATTGAATGTAGTACCTGGGTCGTTGGAGAAGTTTCAATGCTATCAACACCATGATGAATATCACTCAAAGTGTTGGCTTGAATCTCATGTGAGCCTTGATTTGTATAAGTAATAAAAGTCAATACAGATAGACAAACAGCCGAAGCAAAATTAGAAGTTCAAATCTTAAATGTACCTGCCAAATCTTCCTTTTCTTCTACACTATGATTGTTTTCTCCACGTGGGGTTGATAAACTCGAGGTGGATGCTCTTTCGCTGACATCCTTTGGGATCAGCATTTCAGATCGTTGATCAGCTCTATTTCCAGTCTCTTGTTCTTTCTGGAGTTTTACAGCAGAACAGGTAACACTGGCTGTATCAGCATCTTGAAGATTATCTTTCCCTGTCGAATCCTTATTTAACAAACCAACCACACCAAGATTGGATGCCCCGGATGAAGCATTCTGATCTCCGTTGGCAGCAGATTTTAGTTTCCTGGAAGCTAGAGTTGCTGTGTCTGCTCCACAACTCCCATTAGCCTCCTCATTAGTCGAAGTGCTGTGATTCATATCCAGAGTCTTTGGAACATCCTCACCAGGATCTGTGCCCTTGGCCCTGGGAGGAAGCCCTAGCACTGGCTCAACGAAATTTTCCCAAAGCCTCAGAACTTTGCTGAGCTGTTCTTTTGTAGAGCATAACTCCTCGCATGAAAAGTGGACTAGTTTGTACAGGTCTTCATGAATATCTCGGCTGAAATACTCATAGTCAAGATTAGGATTTATGGGTTGCCTGTAACCAGCAGAAATAGACAGCAGAATATCATCCTCATTCTGACTCTTCTCTTTTAGCTCCTTAATTTCAGCCACCAATGCTGGTTCACAAAACAAGAGTAAGAAACGGAAAACAATGAGAAGGAAAAGTGAGTAAGAATGGAGCACTGCCAGCTGATTATAAGCAATCAAAAAGTGACAAAATAAATTTGCTTACAACTTGACAATATCCATAAGTCTACTTACATTTTGCACTCGAGTTCTTTGAATCTTGTTGCTTGAAGTAGAAACTCCGATGATCAAGTGATTTGTAATGGTTTTTCGCATATACCTTTGCCCAGATCCTATCAAAATCATCACGGCATTTCTTCCATTCATCTTGTTTCTGCTTCAACCGAGTTAAGATTACAGGAAGTGCAGTGGTTGGATTCTTATGTAATATGTCTATAACGTCAAGACCATGCTCGCCATAAAGTCGCTCAATACACCTTAAGTTCAGGGCTGCAAAAAGTCAATAAGAAAAGCAATGGTAAGATCCAAACATATAGGGGCTCCAAAATAGGGGAAGAGAGAAAAGATATAAGAAGGAGCCACAGGTTCCAGAAAAGCATACAGACCCGTGAAGTGATCTTCTATCCTGAAGGAGTCAGAAAAAGTTATTTTCTTCTCTGTGATGACGTTCAACAAATTTTCAGCACTTCTAGCCGCAGAGCTCACAGATTCCAAAAGCATGTCCAGCTCAAATCTATTATAAGCAGTAAATAACTTAAAAGACCAGTTACTTCAAACTACAAAATATATATTGACAAAGATATATATATATATATATATATATACATGTAATATACCTATCATCTTCACATCTGAACAAGACCTCTTCATATGGGTTTTTGCGCATGTGCTTAAAAGAATAATCTTCACTACCTGAAGTGACAGACACCCAGCGATCATTTAAAACCTCAGCTCCTAGGTCCGACCTCTGACTGGCAGTTCTTACTGGATACTGCAAATCAGATATAACAAGTAAGAAATCATCCAATGAACATGCTCATAATGAAACTTGAAATACAAAATCTGGTTACATCTGGAGGCAGTAGCCGGTAGCTAGGAGTGCAACACTCGCAATTAGAAAGATCAAGCTCTTGAATAGATTTTCCCACGTACTCCTCCTTGTACTGCTCTGTTTCATTAACAACCTCGAGGTCAGGCTTATGTTCTCTTTCTTTTTCTTCCACCTCCATTGACATGGATGCCTGTTCTTCGCTACTAAATGATTCTGCAGCATTTATACCAGTAATGTCAGTAATGAACTTACAAAGTAGGAAGGCAAGAGACGATATTATTCATAGCCAAAGAGTCTAAAATAGTAGCATACTTTTGCTCATTACACCAGCAAGGTGTTGAAATCCATCTGCAACAAAGGATGACAGTCAGAAAGAAGATTGCTGATATGTATTAAAAAGTCAAAGTAGGTATTCTGAATACCAATACTCTCACAACGCTCAAAGAACTGACTGAATTCATCCATGAGATCAGGGAATTTCCCAAGAAGATCAGAAACCTGAAAAAAAATGAATGGGATATTATAAGTTCCTGAAAGTTACCCAAGGTCAACCACTAATCACAATACCGAAGAAATTCGAAGTACCAAATTCTGCAGTTCCTTCCTTTCGGTTATTCCATTGCTAAACAGATTGAGGCACTTCAAGAATGTCTGATAATCATCTTGGCTGCATAATCTCGCCTTGACTTTCTCACAGAAAACAAATGCTTGGTTGTACATGCCTAGCACAAAGGATGTAAACATCTTAGAAATCAGAAACGGATTGTTTGCACCATAAAAAAAAACACCAGGCAGCCAAAACTGGAAAATACATTATCCCTTTAAGAGAGAGAGTTAAGATGTCCACAGACCCTGGAATATAGAATAAGAACCAAGCAAATAAACATGTCTGACAGGAGTTAGCTTACTTTTCAAATTGTCTTTCTCAGAATGTGAAGCAGAACCAGAATATGCTTCATGACCTTCCGCTCTTCTAGAAGACTTTATTTTCTCTGGAAAATGGTGCAAGCTATCTTGATCTGCTTCTCTGTGGTCCCGAACACGGCCTCTCCTTTCTCTATCAGCACGCTTCCGCTGCTCTCGTTGCATCTTGACCACAGTTTTATCATCAGAAAGGTCATTACGATCAGCACTATAATCACTGCGTGAAGCAACAGTCCTTTCTCGTCGGCGTTCCTGGTGATGAAAAGATGTACCATGCACAAAATTGAGATACCTGGAAAAAGAAACAGAACAAAAAAAATATGAACCACTACCATACCTTCTCCGCATGCGTTTGACGAATTATGGGAGGGTCTGATCCTCGGTCATTGTAGCGTTGGGCCCGACTCCGGCTAAACTGCGCTGCTGAATGAAGTGGCAAAGACGCCGGCAAAAACCTAGTGAACTCTTCAAGCAAATCCGAGTGACCCTCAAAAAGGATAGAAACCTAAAGCGCACACATTCGAGTGTCAGAAAATGTTTGATAAAACTTTGAAGAGGCATTACAGGTGGGATGAAGAATATTACCTCATTGTAAACCTCGCTAATTTCCTTCTTCTCCTTTCGGTACATATTCAAGATACCCAAGAAAGATTTATAGACGTGCTCATCGTGCTTGAATCGAATCTGCAGTGACAATAAAGAAAGCCGTACACTGAGAAACTAGGTGTAATGGCAGTTCAAAAGAGAAGGGATAAAAGCGAAAAGCACCTTAATTTTATTCACAAAATTAATAGCTTCTTCAAATTCAACAGTCTTCTTCGGCTCTTCCTCAATGACCGTAATTTCACATCCCTTTGGCAAGAAGGTATTAAATCCATATATCAAATCGTTATGTCCCTTGAACAATTGCTTAACTCGGTCAATCACACCGCGTGTGTCGATCCTGCAAAATTCCAAGCGTAGGGAAATTAATTTCGAGGCCAGCAGCCAAATTTAAAACCTGATAGTAAGTGAAAGACCTGACCTTTGAGCTTTAAAATCTTTCATAACCTCAAGAAACCTGTCATAAGTCTCCCGTTGATCATGGAAAATGTCCTTAACATCCTTAAGGTACGACAAGGCGTCATTGGTTGTTAATTTCTGAGAGGTAACGTCCCCACCACTAGTAGCGATTCTCGCTCCTTCTCCTCTTCCTTCTTCTTCAGTGTCACCACTGCCAGGGACCGGAGATTGTCCATATCTACACCAAATCATTCTCACGTCAATTTACTCAAAACATTACATGCATAAAATAAAATAAAATAAATGATCGCCTCAAAACAGAATTGAACGATAGAAAGAAACTCACAATTCGCCTCGAGAAGAGGCCAAACTGCGTCGAAATTGAGACCCTGAGCCGTCTCTTATCCGCTTCATGCCTGCAAAATATCAAATTCAAATTTAAAAAAAAAATACCATATAATAACCAAAATCTGAAGTTGAGGGAGTCAAAATTTCACCCTCCAGGAATGCTTGTGAGACCTAGATTCCGAGAATTTTGAATAGAAAATGTAATTAGGTCCTCAGATCTCCGAAACGAAGGGAAGAAGCACGTTGATCACCGGCAAACAGAAGAAATTCCAGCGAAAATCGAAATTCTCCAGGACTGGAAATGAATTGCGATGATATGAGGGCGAGAGCTTCAACGCACAGTCGATGGAGATAGAGAATTTGCAAGGAGAATTGCTGCAAAGAGGCGGAGAATTATCGACTGAATGTGGAGGCGGAGAGGGGAGGGGTTCGAATTCGACGTTTCTCACTCCGTCTGCGTTTTGCGGCTACTGGTGGAGAAAGTACTATTCTTCTGTTTATATTTCGGCCGGGACTCGGTCCACATTAAATCTTTAAGCCCACTAAATAATATTCAATACATACTGGGCCTTTTTAGTCATTAGGCCCTCTAACCTCATTGTTTGGTTCGGAGCTAAACACTAATTTTTTCTAATAATCCGATGCGTCCTGACCGAAATCAATAGGTAGATAGGTAGATCCAGGCTAGCTACTTGTATTCATGGTATTATAGAGAATGATTGGTAAGTGCAGTGGATGCTTTTCAAAGCTTATTTTCTTTCTACGGCCATTTTAATTTGTCAATCATGTTCTAAAAAAAAAATTAAAGCTACAGCCCAAAAACTAAAATAGAAAATAAAATGACTTTGGAAATCAATTTTTCTAAAGCTTTATATTTAGTGCTTTGAATAAATCTACAGCAAAATAAACTATAGTTACAGCAATCAAATCTACAGCTATTATTCTAAATTCAAAAAATTAAAGTCACAGCAGTTACCAATCATTCCCATATTATTGGTTGCGCCTCGATCACTAAACACTGAAAAAGTTCATATAATAATTTTTGCTTCCACTAACCAACAGAATTCGAACCAGACTCATATTAAAAACAAGCTTCTTCAAAACCTTTGGATCGTTTTTGTTTAGTTGACTTTTTTTCCTAGTAATGAACACTAAAATTTTGATCGATTAACAAGGTATTTTTCTGCATCAAGTGCAGTAATAAATTTTTAAAAAATCAAATTATATTCAAAAAATAAACTTTATTAAGTTTATATATCTTATTATTTTGGCTAATATTGATATAAATTTTATTTAATTAAGCATAAAATTAAATGAAAAATAATTTTTAATTTAAATTATACTTAGAATATATATATGTATAATCTTAGATATATTTTTTTTTATTTCTTTTTGTTAAATATATTAAATCAATTTGTATAATTTTTTAAAAAATCTCATATAAAATAGTATAGTAATCCAAAATTTAAACTAAAAAATATAAAATTTTCACATATCTAAAAGAAACTAATGATATTATGATCAAAAATTTATAATTTTTAAAAATATATAAAATTTTGAATATTTAATAATAAAAATTATATAATTATAAAAATATAATTAAAAAATATTTCACAATTTATGATGTCATATTTGAATATATTTATTTATTTATGATTTATGAGGTATTACCATATTCTAAAATGTTTACCAAAAATAAAAATCAACATTAAATGTCATGTATGAGTTATTGTCATATTCTATAAAGTTTACCAAAAAAAATATATCAACATTAAATGTAATTCTTCATGTCATATTTAACCATAAGTCATGTAATCAATATGTCATATTTTCTATTGTAAAAATAATTATAAAGAATACATGTGGCAAATTACTTTGCAAGTAGTGTCTATGGGTGTGTTTTGTAAGTTCCTCCATACCTATCTTAAGGCATGGCATATAGAAGAATATTAGAATAAAAGTCATAAAATTGTCTTGAAATTTATGTAACAAATAAAAAATGTTTACATATCTGCATCAAACATCAATTTATAAATATAGGACACAGAATTATGCATGAGCTGAGGAACCAATACATCTTCGGAAAAACAATGATAACCCACAACCAGGCTTGCTTCGTGTAGGAGATGAAATGTTTGGTCCTCGACGTACTTCAGAAAAATATGAAGAAGGTGATGAAGAAGAAGATGAAGAACTTGATTTTTGTATTCGAATGTTATCTTCAGGATCGTTACTATTTTTAGCGGAATGTTCTTTTTGTTCTTGATTTTGAAGAATTTCACCACCTTTTTGATTTAAAATGAATTGATCACCCCATATTCGGCCAGAAGAGCCTTGGCGTCGGAATGAAACTGCTGATCGCTGTAAAGTTGTCATATTTAGTAAAAACTATTGAGAATATCTCGTTGATCTCAAACTTGTTTTGATCTGTTGAAGTTGTTTTCTGTGTATATATGAAGCTATTGAAAGTGCTTGAACTTTTTAAGAGTTTAAATGTTTTCTCCTTATCTTGTTTGAGATAAGATTTTTAAAATTAGCTAAGTTTAAAAATAGATTTGATCCGGCTTTTATTTAGTGCAGACATGCTAAGTTAAGATGTGTTTATATTAAAAAAAATCATATTTAGTGTGAGTTTTAGTTTATCCATTTTTTGAAATTTGTATCTATAAGTATAAATCTTATCCAAAAAGAGATATTATCTAATATGTCTTCCATTAAAACCGGATCCAATGTCTCTTTAAATAGATGTTGAAATGTTATGAAATATTATTTAGGGTTTTATTTTATTTTGTTTTGATAAAAGTAAGGGTAAGGGTTTCATTTTGTTTCTTTTTTATAAAAAGGGTTTTGTTTTAGTTTCTAACGACAAACTCTTTAGAGGGATAGACAGAGACCCATTGAAAACTGTGCGACATGCTGAATCTGAATGCCACACTTGGTTTGCAGCGAATCTAAAACAAGAGGTAGTGAGGGACACGCAGCCACCATTACAGATAACTTCTGAAATGTGTTTGGTTGATGGATCCTGGAAACAAGATGCACCTTTTAGTGGTTATGGATGGACATGAAAGAATGCAGGAGGGGGGATACAACTAATGGGAGCCAGAAACCAGGACCGAAGAATCTCATCATTACACGCAGAACTGGAGGCATTATCATGGGCAATGGAATGCATGCTACAACACTCAACATGCCAATCGTTTGGGATAGATTGCAAGGATTTAATTTCAATGATCCAAGACCCTGGAGCTTAGCCAAATTTTTCTACTGAACTAAAAGAGTTGATGAAGTTGAAGAGTAGGTTCTCAGAGTTCTCGATTGTTTTTATCCCTCGTAATGAAAATATATCTTCTGATTCATTAGCTAAGATAGCGAGAGCCTTTCATAGGAGTTTATACTATATTGGTTGTTGTGTTTCGGTCTGGTTTCCTAGACCACCTCAAGCTTGAGTAATAGAACAACCTTTGGAGGAAAAAAAACTAGATAAATTCACATTTGAGATAAACATCTTAAGCAAAACTTAGTGAGTAAATTAATGGGGTTGAGTGATGAATATGTATCCAACTTCTTGCATAATATATTCTTAATAGCCAGAACAATTAGATATTGTGGTATGCAATATTCTTGACTAAAAGGCTAAAAGCTTCTTCACTCGGTACCTAACTTCTCCTTTTGATTTACTAGCTAGCTACTCTTTTTGAATGTATTGTTAGAGGTATTATAATATGAATAGCGAGCTAGTATTTTAAACTTTTGTTTAGAACGAGCATTCAAATGTTTTTATAAGAAACTATGCGATACAGTTGAGACATTAGCTAGTGTCTAAAGTTCTTGTTTCCAATCGAAAATGAAAATCTACTATACGACACACTTTTTCCTTCAAAGTCCCGTTGCGTAACAAAATGTTCATCATCCCAACGTTATTTTCTTAAGGTCTAATTTTGTTTATCGATTTTTTTCGTTTCTTGATATTGACAAACGATAGACTTATACATTACATTGTCAAACAGCCAGCCGATCAAGGAGAAGTAACTATATATAGAGAGAGTTTTTTTTTTCTTTACCACTGGAGAAACCATTTTGAATATAGTCTATTCTCTGTATTCCTCTGGGCATTCGAACGAAGACAAGAAGTAGGCAGACATAGTGGTTAAGTTGTATATATATATATATATATATATATATATATATATATATATATATATATTGGTCTATTCATGTGAACTTGCCTACTCGGTATTCGACTATAACAAAATCAACTGGCAGATATTTATCACCTATCTTAACGGATTACTAACATCAACCAACACTTATACAAGTTACATATACTTGCCTACGTTTGATTTATCGATTTTTATATCCAAAAGTCTATAACTAAGAACCCTGCCGAAAAAAACCAAATACAACTTATAAGTTCAGTAAATCTTCATCAGGCTGAAGAAACTATGGTTCATATAAAAAAATTATACACCTAACCTAAAGGAATCAGTTGGTAGTAGATTCTCGTAATTTTGAATACAAAGTGCTTGATATGACAGAGATTGTCTTTTGGTTGGAACCTTTTGTAACTGTGTATGCAGATACTTTTACGGAATAAGGGAAAGTTGGAAAGCAACCAAAAAGCTAAATTACATATGGTTGTGTATCTTAATGCATATTCTCGAATCCAAGATCTTATCTTTCCATCGTTTTTTTAAAGACCAGATATATATAATATAGAGAAGCTGATAATGACATGTGTTACATTGATGAGTAAAACACAATGGACCATTTGATACTTTGAGTTTGGTAGCAATCACATATTAAATAAATCATCATTGCTAACCAGTAAATATTATAAGATCAAGCACCATAATATAAACGTCAAGCAGTGGGGTCCAAGAGATGCTGACTAGAAATTTTTTCAAAAGAAGAGCATGCTTGTTTTTACTCTTATAAGTTAAAATAAAAATAATAAAAATGAAAACTGGGCCAGTGACGATTGACTGGCCCTTCGCTCTGTCCTCGTGCTTCCTCACCGCTCCGTTAAGATATTTTTTATTTATTGCTTATATCTTCCTTCCCTAATCAGTAGGAAGCAGCATTATCGCCACCTTTGTTGTGATCATCATCATTCATTGTTTCACTGGTAAAGTCTCTCTTCGTCTCTGCGAGATCTTCTTATTCTTCTTCTTACAAGGAGAGCTGATTAGCATATCTTCGTATTTAAATACCGACGAGATTTAGTGAGATTTTTGTTTGATTTTGTGAATCTGTGACTTTATTTCAGAGGATACGTAGCTGTATAAAACAAGGAAAAATAAACAGGAAGAGGTAGAGAGGAGAGGATGGAGGTGGAAGGAGGAGGAAGCGTTGGTGGGAAGAAGATAAAGATTGGAGTGTGCGTCATGGAAAAGAAGGTGAAGTGCGGCTCCGAGGTTCTGTTTTCCTTTTTTTGTTTGTTCGTTGTTGTTGTTGCTGCTGCTCCCTTGTATGTATTTCGCGTTTACTTCTACCGACCAACTACAGATTCTGATGCCTTTTTTTCTTTTCTTGAAAAGCCCTCTTTGATTCTGATACGGATCCAGTTTATTTTCATTATAGGTTTTCTCAGCACCCATGGGTCAAATTCTTGACAGACTTGAGTCCTTTGGTGAATTTGAGGTGAGTGTTTGATATTTCTGGTCTATTTATAGTTTTACAATCTGTTATGTAATTTGTTATACTTGGCCAATGGTTATTGGAAGAAAGAAAAGTTGTTGACGCTTGTCTTTGTAGATTCTCTGGTGTATTGTTTTCTTTTCTTTTTATTTTTTCATGTCATGGACAACTTTATTCGCAGATCTTACATTTTGGGGATAAAGTCATTCTTGAAGATCCAATTGAAAGGTTTTGCTTTTTCCCTTTTTCTCCTCCTATTTTTGTTATCATCTTGATTTCTTGTTTCGTTATTAGTGGTATATACTGGAATCAAACCTTGACTCAAGGATTGTTTTTTCAGTTGGCCCATTTGTGATTGCTTGATTGCTTTTCATTCCTCTGGATATCCTCTTGAAAAGGCTCAGGCATATGCTGCTTTAAGAAAGTGAGTTTCTTTTTTTTCTTTTGCTCTTGGCTCAATAAACGGCTTAGCTTACGTTAATGTTTTCTGAAACTTGTGCTTAGTCCAGCGTCAACTCATGAGTTGACTTTTCTTACTTCTGTTATTCAGGCCATTTCTAGTGAATGAACTTGATCCACAGTATCTTCTTCATGATCGCCGCAAGGTGTATGAGGTATGTATGCTTATTAGACTGCAATAAAGTTGGTTTCTTCAAAGTTTTCAGGGCTACTGACAAAGAAGCGTAACATGCTTTTTCCTTGTACTAACAATATAATTTATCTGTGCATCTACAGCATCTTGAGATGTATGGCATCCCAGTTCCTAGGTATGCTTGTGTTAACAGAACGGTGCCAAATCAAGACCTCGACTATTTTGTCGAGGAAGAAGATTTTGTTGAGGTTAATGGTGAACGCTTCTGGAAGCCATTTGTGGAAAAGCCTGTCAATGGTGGGTGACCTTCTCTTTTTTTTCCCCCTCTTGCTCACTTTCTCATGCACTGGTCTCGCACCTTATCATCTATTTATCAATAAGGACATTGTTATATAATTCTTGGTATTCTCCTTGTTCTATTTATCCAATTCCCTGTACGTTTGTAGGAGATGACCATAGTATCATGATATACTACCCCAGCTCGGCAGGTGGAGGCATGAAGGAATTGTTCCGCAAGGTATTTCTGCAGAACTTGGCTGCAGTCTGTTTTTATTATAACATTTTCACAACAGTTCGTGCAGATTCCGCTGATTGACTCTTTTTCCACCTAATGTATTTGTTTAGATTGGGAACCGATCCAGTGAGTTTCATCCTGACGTCAGAAGAGTTAGGAGAGAGGGTTCCTATATATATGAGGAGTTTATGGCTACCGGAGGAACTGATGTCAAGGTTGGGATTGTTTTCCATTTACATGTTTCTCGATTAGATCATCCCCATCTTTCGCACCACCTAACCTTGGCTAGAATTTTACACTTGTTATTGTTCTGTTGCTGGTATCAAGTGTCCTAAATGTCTAACGTTGTCATGTAATGACCTATGTTTTCTATGTTTATATATGGCATGACTTATCAACAGCTGTTGTAGCTCCTATTACTAGTTGTTATTCGTCTTGGCTTTTCTCTTAAACTTGGCTTTCACGAGTTCTCAACTGACAAATCTGCTTGGTAAATTACAGGTATACACAGTGGGTCCTGAATACGCACATGCTGAAGCAAGAAAGTCGCCTGTTGTTGATGGTGTTGTTATGCGGAATACTGATGGCAAGGAAGTACGTCATCTACCAATCATTACCCTATTCAATGGAACCTGACATTATCTCATTATCTTATGACGAAAGAGATATAGCTTGAATAGAGTATCAAAGTCGGCTAACTATAATGAAAGAATGAATTGCCTAAGTGTTTCATGAAAGTGTCATATGTGTTTAGAGGTCTGATCAGTTTTTTTTTTGTTTGGATATTTTATTGAACAGGTGAGATATCCAGTGTTGCTTACACCTGCCGAGAAGCAGATGGCTAGAGAAGTTTGCCTCGCATTTAGGCAAGCGGTAAGCTATGAAACCAATCCTCTGGCTCTCGTTATGTCTACCAATCTTCTGGCTCTTGTTATGTCTTGCAGGGTTTATTTCCTTGTAATGGTTATTTGGAATTCGTACAATGACGTGATAGTTTCGTCAACATGTCTCAAATTTCAGGTTTGTGGGTTTGATCTTCTACGATCCGAGGGATGTTCATATGTTTGTGATGTAAATGGATGGAGTTTTGTCAAGAACTCTTACAAGTAAGCTATAGCATTCTGCAGTTTATTTAACTTTTTAAAAAGGGCTTTACAACTCTAAAGTATTCACAAACCTCTTGTACTTATCTATCAAGGTATTACGACGATGCTGCTTGTGTGCTAAGAAAAATGTGTTTGGATGCAAAAGCTCCGCATCTTTCCTCGACTCTTCCTCCCACTTTGCCATGGAAGGTCAATGAACCTGTACAACCTAATGAAGGACTAACCCGCCAAGGCAGTGGCATCATAGGCACTTTTGGGCAATCAGAAGAGCTACGCTGTGTCATTGCTGTTATTCGACAGTATGTTTAGCTTATAATCACCATTCCCTTTATACTTTTCTCTGTTTAGCTAAGATCTGAGAGTTTTAAACTTTTTTTATACTTCGCAGTGGCGATCGAACTCCCAAACAGAAGGTGAAACTAAAAGTCACAGAGGAAAAACTGTTGAATCTGATGTTGAAGTACAATGGTGGGAAGCCAAGAGCTGAGGTGAGAGGCTCGACTTTTCTATCATCAGCTTATTCCTGCCTTGATTAATTGCTTCTACTGTGTCATTTTCTTCTCTCCATTTTACAGACCAAACTTAAAACTGCCGTCCAGTTGCAAGACCTATTAGATGCCACAAGAATGTTAGTTCCCCGTACAAGGTATAACCCTGTATTTCTGCTCAGCACCCCCTATGTTCAAATTTATCTTAACAGTGTAACATGCTTTGTTTACTGCTGACAGTTGAATTCTCGTAATGACCCTATGGTCTTCCTTTTTTTTTATCTATAGACCAGGTCGTGAAAGTGATAGTGATGCAGAAGACCTTGAACATGCGGAGAAGCTTCGGCAAGTTAAAGCAGTTCTTGAAGAGGTTGTGAGTCTTGATATACATATATATGTTCCAATTTCTTGACCTCATTATTTGAAATGTCCAGTTTTGTATGGTGGCGAATATAGTCCGTGGAAAGAATTACATTGTATTAGCAGTTATTATCATATGTTCATGGTTGGCTTTGAAGTTATTTTACTTTCAAGATATTTGGAACTTTTATACATTTTCTGTTTGGAAATGGCTTTTCTTCCATGAGCTCTCTCTTATATTTATAGAACTTTGACAGGGTGGGCATTTCTCTGGTATATACAGAAAAGTTCAACTGAAGCCGCTGAAGTGGGTTAAAATACCAAAAGCCGACGGTGAAGGCGAAGAAGAAAGACCAGTAGAGGCTCTTATGGTACTGAAATATGGGGGTGTTCTAACACACGCTGGTAGAAAGCAGGTATACTACTACCATTTACTCATTGTCAAATGTATTTCAAAGATTCAACAACAATTGTTTAAATAGGAATATATTTTGGTAGCTTATCTAAGACTAGTGCTTTGTGTAAACTTGCCTGAAGTAATTGATGTTTGCTTCATATGCAGGCAGAAGAACTTGGTAGATACTTTCGAAACAATATGTATCCAGGTACAGGCACCTGATTTGTTTTTATCTTATACTTTTCATATGTCGCACACAAGTTTCTTAAGCAGTTTATTGCACCTGTGACGGTTGATATCCTTTATGAGTATTTCATGATCAAATGGCATAATAATATCAGGTGAAGGGACTGGTTTGCTTCGTCTCCATAGTACATACCGCCATGACCTTAAAATTTACAGCTCTGACGAGGGGCGTGTTCAGGTACAGATTTACACTATTAGTAGACTAGTAGTGAAGATCATGACATTTGAAGATATACTTTAAGCTTCACTACGATATTGAACTGATCGAATATTGTTAATTGTTAACTGAATTGCACTGTTTACAGATGTCTGCAGCTGCTTTTGCCAAAGGCCTGCTTGACTTAGAAGGACAGCTGACGCCAATCCTGGTTATCCCTTTTATCTTATTGATATCCCCTGGTGCTTTGCAATGTCGTTTGTTCATTAACTTGTTATCTTCTTTCTCTAGGTTTCTTTGGTAAGCAAGGACTCTTCCATGTTGGATGGTCTTGATAATGCCAGCATTGAAATGGAAGCGGCCAAGGTTTGCCCTTCTCTTTGATGAGTCATCTTTATTGTGTATAAATCACGTTTTGGCAACTCGTCTGAGCCGTCGGATAGTTGTCAGCAAGATCAAAACTTTTTCTGAAAGATCTTACTATCTTCTTAAAAGGGTCTTATAGGAAGCCTCTAAAATACCGGTTAATTTCGTTTGTCCACGCTTGAAATATGTTAACAGTTTTGATGCCACTACTTGGGCTGCAGGCTAGATTGAATGAGATTGTAACGTCTGGCACAAAGCTGATACATGAGGATGGTTCCTCTGAAGAATTCCCTTGGATGACTGATGGAGCTGGACTTCCTCCCAATGCCCATGAACTCCTCCGTGAATTGGTACTCACACTTTTCCGTCTACTATTAGTTCATTACTAATGTGAAACAGATCACCAAACATTTTTAGTTTTGTTTGCATAACTTAATACTACATATTGCACTGAGCACATTCGTAACCTCTGTGGCATTGCTCTCATTTTTTTTTTATCCCTCATAAAAACTATTCCTTATCTGTTGAATTGCTTTGTGAATAATTAGGTGAAATTAACTAAGAATGTGACTGACCAAGTAAGACAACTTGCAATGGATGAGGACGAGAACCTCACTGAGCCTTATGATATAGTTCCCCCATATGATCAAGCAAAAGCCCTTGGCAAGACTAACATTGATAGTGATCGGATTGCTTCTGGATTACCATGCGGTAGTGAAGGGTTCCTTCTGATGTTTGCTCGGTGGATAAAACTTGCCAGGGATCTCTACAATGAAAGAAAAGAGTAAATTTATCATCTAATTTTATTTAGCAATTCTCAAATATTTTCGGTTGAGGGTTGTGAGTGAGAGTAGCACTAATAGTTGAAGTTTTTATTTGCAGCCGATTTGACATCACGCAGATTCCGGATGTCTATGATTCATGCAAGTAAGTTATACGTTAGTTGTCTGTCTTTGGTGTATCTTTTTTTTTTTTCTGAATATGATGCAATCTCTCTTCACCAGGTACGACCTGTTGCATAATTCCCATCTCGATCTAAAAGGATTAGATGAACTCTTCAAAGTTGCACAGGTACATTATTTCTCTTTTTTTCCTTTTTCTGAATCTCTTATAATAGTTAGCAACTGACCCTATGTGATTGAAACTATAACCATTCGTATGCATGCATTGTTGATTATGCTCGCTTATGATTAAGTTATGTTATGTGGTTGCAGTTGCTTGCAGACGGTGTAATCCCAAATGAGTATGGAATCAATCCGCAGCAAAAGCTTAAAATCGGTTCAAAGGTGACATTTTCTAGCTACATGTAGTTATGTTCTGATTATCCAGACTGCTCCAAAGGAACTCACATCTTAACATATTTACTCTTCTTCTTTTGTTTTTCCTTTAAACAAAAAGATTGCTCGGCGTTTGATGGGGAAAATCTTGATAGACTTGAGGAATACACGGGAGGAAGCATTGAGTGTTGCTGAATTGAAAGAAAGCCAAGAGCAAGTCATTCGAGAAGAAGCGATGAGTGTTGCTGAACTGAAAGAAAGCCAAGAACAAGTCGCCTTGTCCTTATCTGCCTCGAAAAAGGAAGATAGAAATAGTCAACCAAAGCTTTTTATCAATAGTAGCGATGATTTGAGACGACCTGGCACTGGCGATAAGGATGAAGATGATGATAAAGAAACCAAATACCGATTAGATCCAAAGTAATAGCCTCTGCTTCGACAGATTATTTCATTCTTCCTGCACATTACTTTATGTGTTGTCTACTAATTGCTTTCATTTCCCTTTTAGGTATGCAAATGTCAAGACACCTGAACGTCATGTGAGGACTCGACTATACTTCACATCTGTAAGTTGCCTCTTTTCGCCATCGCTTGTTATGTTGTTCGCGTGTGTGTATGTGATCGACCCTCTTAGAGTGAAACTGATATGTTCACCATAAAATTGATGGAACCAGGAATCGCATATTCATTCACTGATGAACGTACTTAGATACTGTAACCTGGATGAATCACTTCAAGGAGAAGAAAGTCTCATCTGTCAAAACGCATTGGAACGTCTTTGCAAAACAAAGGAACTTGATTACATGAGCTACATTGTCCTAAGGCTCTTTGAAAACACCGAGGTTCACTCTACATCTGACCCTTACTCTCTGCACATCATATGCTTCAACATCTAATATTTATATTTGTCTCCATGAAAATAAAATTAAAATAAAATTTGGTTGCAGGTATCACTTGAAGACCCCAAGAGATTCCGCATTGAACTTACATTCAGCCGTGGAGCTGATTTGTCTCCCTTGGAGGTAAAGAAGAGCCATTATTGTTTTTGCATAAAGGAACTTAAAATTTGAAAATATAATTTAATATGTTGAGGACACAGAATAATGACGACGAGGCAGAGTCATTGCTAAGGGAACACACGCTTCCGATAATGGGACCAGAGAGGCTTCAAGAGGTTGGTTCTTGTTTAACACTGGAGACCATGGAGAAAATGGTCCGTCCTTTTGCTATGCCACCTGAAGATTTCCCTCCTGCCTCCACTCCGGTAGGTTTCTCAGGCTACTTCTCCAAAAGTGCCGCCGTGCTTGAGCGTCTAGTGAACCTCTTCCACAACTACAAAAACTCTTCTGCTAACGGAAAAAGCTGAAGGACCTGCATACCATACTTTTACTTTATATCTTTCTTTCTGAAATTGATATGATTTTGTCTTTGTGCAGTTAAAATCATTGTTCTTTCTTTTTGTTTCCCTACATGTTTCAGTTTTTACCTCTCTCCCTAAATTGCTATTAAATGATTTAAAATGTTGCTATTTTTTTCGCGGGTACAAGTTCTTTCTTTTGCTCATGTCTCTCTGTTTTTGAGGTTTATGTCTGTCGGTTTTATATTTCGACAACAACAATATTAAAATACTTAGTTATTGGCCGACCACCGAATAAAGAAAGTGTAATGATTTTCATTTCAAGGTAAAACTAATTTTACGTAATGTTAATCCTTTCCCTTTTTTTTTGACTGGGGTAAGCTTCACTTATATCGAAAAAGTGAAAATGAAAAGCAATATGATTAGGAGTTTTTTTCCAAAAAAAAGAATAGAGGAACAACCAAATCACACAGATCTCTCTATACATTTGTAAGCAAAATCTCAGCGTATTAATTGGATTTTGACCAAACAAAATTATTAATAGATGGGACACAAATTTGAATAAGTTAAGCAAATGTAAGATTAAATGGAAATGAAACGACTAATTCTTCAAAATGAAAAAGAACAATAATGATGACAAACAAAGTACTCCATCAGGTTGTTGGTTGTTTATAGAATTTGATAATAAAAGGAATGGGTATATTTGTTCCTCAATATAAATAAAGAAGAAGAAGATAGATGATTCATAAACAAATAACATTTTTTTTTGAGCAACAAGACTTAAATAAACAAATAACATATGATACGAAAACTGCGTTTTGAAACTGCTGTTGAGCGTTAAACAAACAAACAAACACATGATTTCTATCTCTTGACCGCTTTGCCCGTTCTCTCTCTCTGCTCTCTTCTCTCTCATCTCAATAGACATGAATTCCCTTTTTTGACTAAAATTCTCTTTGCTTTTATCTTGAAGTGAATCTTACTTCTTCTTCTCCCTTTCCTCAACTGGGGAACTCTCTAATCGCCTAGAGTTTTGTAGGGTTTCTGTCAACTGGTCTGATCAAGTACCCTTCGTGTTTTGACTGGAGGGGATGAGTTTAGATTCCGTCAAAGTTATGGAGGATTGGCAGAAATCCAACAAATCCAATGAGAATAAGAAGAGGAGGAAGAAGAAGAAGAAGAACAATGCCATAAACAGTGATGGCGAAGAAGAAGAAGAAGCAAATGGGGGATGCTGGGTCAAACTCAGAGTCATGCTTTGTTGCGTGGCTTCGACATCAGACGTTGATAGCTCTCTCAGTTTCTCCACAACCACTGGTATAACCTTCTTCTTCCTCTAAACAATTTTAGCTCTCTATTAAGGGGTTATTCACTGCTCATTAAAAGAAAAAAAACCTTTCCTTTTCGGATGCAATCTTCTTCATTTTGGTTTCTATAACTGTCTCAACCTTTGACATTCTCATCTAGTGTTTTCTTCTCCTTCCTCATTTCACAAATTTAACTACTGTGATGCTACTCCAGATTAAAAAAGAAAGATTCCTCTTTTATAGATTGCTAAAACCATTTCAATCTCTGATTATGATGACTTTTGTCTCCTTCCTTAAATGGGGTTTTGTAATGATAAGAGTTTGTTTTTCTTTTTTTGTGCTTTTAACAGTGGGAAGTAAGTCTCCAATTTTGAAATCAAATGAGCAACCAGCTGGACCTGTTTCTTCTTCTACAACGGCAACTAGCAATGCTGAAAGCTCTCTCTCCACTCCAATGATTAGTGAAGAGCTTAAGATCTATTCCCACCTCAAGAAGTTTACTTTCATTGATCTCAAGTTAGCCACTAGAAACTTCAGACCAGAAAGTCTTCTCGGAGAAGGTGGGTTTGGTTGTGTCTTCAAAGGATGGGTCGAGGAGAACGGCACTGCTCCTGTTAAGCCTGGCACTGGCCTCACTGTCGCCGTCAAAACCTTAAATCCTGATGGCCTTCAGGGTCATAAAGAGTGGCTTGTATGATCCCTTCTTCTGTTTTCATTTCCGCTGCTGAAGCTTAAACACACATATATAACTTCTAAAGGTTTATGTTTTGTGGTCTTTTTGCAGGCTGAGATTAACTATCTCGGCAATCTTCTCCATCCCAATCTTGTTAAACTTGTGGGTTATTGTATCGAAGATGATCAAAGGCTGCTGGTTTATGAGTTTATGCCTCGTGGAAGTTTGGAGAATCACCTTTTCAGAAGTAAGTTACAAACAATTCTCAAACCTTCGTTACATAGGCGCTATAAATAGAAAACTCCATTTTTTTTCTCAAAAGTTGCAAACATATCTACTCTATAACGTTAAAGTTGGGACCTTTAAATCTCAGATGTTCAATGTTGCTTGAGTATATTGACCCACTAGTCATGAATAAGTAGTTCCCTTCCCTTCCATAGTTCTAGTTTTAAAATGTTTGGTGTGTCTTAAAGGGCAATCAATCATAATGCTTTCAGTCTTCTGAGTTATATATAATTGATGTTTTAATCTTTTTACTTTGTGAACTGATCTTGTGCTTTTGTATTGAAGGGTCGTTGCCTCTTCCATGGTCAATTCGGATGAGGATTGCATTAGGTGCTGCAAAGGGTCTCAGTTTCCTTCACGAAGAAGCTCTCAAGCCGGTCATATATCGTGATTTCAAAACCTCCAACATCTTACTAGATTCAGTATGTTTCCCTTTTCTTTAGTTGTTAGCTTCTATGTATATGCCCGTCCTTGCTTGTAAACATTTTACCAATATTCTCAGGACTACAATGCGAAACTATCAGATTTTGGACTTGCCAAAGATGCTCCTGATGAAGGCAAAACCCATGTCTCTACTCGAGTCATGGGCACTTATGGTTACGCTGCTCCTGAGTATGTTATGACTGGTTAGTCTCTCTTTCTTTCTTCTTTTCATTCACTTCTTTGTTACCCCTGATATGTTTGAAGCTGTTCTTTCTTTGGCATGATTCTTTAGGAGATTATATATATAACTTATAGAGACTGTTTTTCACTATGCCCACATAGGTCACTTGACATCAAAGAGCGATGTTTATAGCTTCGGTGTGGTTCTACTCGAAATGTTGACTGGCAGAAGATCTATGGACAAAAACCGACCAAACGGGGAACACAACCTCGTGGAGTGGGCGAGACCGCACCTCCTTGACAGGAGAAGATTCTACAGGCTACTCGATCCGAGGCTAGAGGGCCATTTCTCCATCAAAGGAGCTCAGAAAGTGACTCAGCTTGCAGCTCAGTGCCTTAGCCGTGACTCCAAGATCAGACCCAAAATGAGTGAAGTGGTCGAGGTCCTTAAACCACTCCCGCATCTCAAAGACATGGCTAGCTCTTCTTACTACTTCCAGACAATGCAAGCCGAGCGGTTGAAATCCGGGTCAGGGTCGGGTCGTGGGTTCGGGTCAAGAAACGGGCAGCTAGTGTTTAGGACGCAGTCTAGTCCTCATGGCCAAGCTGGTGCTTCACCTTATCGTCATCAGATTCCCTCTCCTAAGCCCAAAGGTGCAACCACTTAAAGATTTGAAGCTATCACACATTTCCGTAAAGGGGATCTTTCCTGTATTGCAAGAAACGTCTAATCAACCGATGTAAAACAGATATTGTTAACCTAGTGTTTCTCTGTCTATTTGTTCTCTTTAACTGTTGCCTAATGAGAGAGTGATATTAACTGATATCACCTCATTTCATATAACATTGAACTTGTTAAAAGGACCCAAAAAATCTAGTTAGGAAACAGAAGTGCCATTAACAGAGAAAAAGGATCCTTTTAGTGTTTAATGACCTTTGCAACTGATATCATCTTCATTATTTAGCATGTATTCACCAAGCAGAGGAAAACACAAGTGCGTTCTGGAATACAACGACTACGTTGGGCTGGCTCATTAAATCATCCTTGGTGAAGTTTAGACCAGCATTGATCTAGGTGAAATTGCCAGATTTGGTGTCGAAGGAAACGTCAGTACCAACAGCCAACGCATTGTTCCCAATACCACTGGAGAAGTTGACAGTGGAGTTCAATCCCATGCTGGTGCTGATACCAGTAGTCATGCAAGTACTGAAGCTCAATCTGTTTGAAAAAGGAAACATCATTAAAAAAAAAAGAAATACTTGAGCTCACTCTCTAAGGTGAACCTAGAGGTTCATTGACCAATATGATTCAATCATTTTAGATTTAGTATCTTTTAAAATAAGAAACCAAATACTAAAACAAATTTTGTGAAATAATATTATGTTTTAAATAAATAAAAATAGTAATAATTACAAAAAAATATTATTTTTAATATTGATAAATCCTTCAGCAAATACTTAACCATAAACTCTAAATACTAAACTCTAAACTCTTGGGTAAATCATAAATCCTTGGATGAATCATAAACTTTTGAACAAATCCTAAACCTTAAACTCTTAATCCTAAATCATAAACAAAACCCTTAATTCTAAACTATAATACTAAACCCTAAGCCCTAAATTTTAAACACTAAACATTAAACTCTAAATTTTTAGACAAATTTTAAACTTCTAATCATAAATTATAAACTATTTTAGAATTTAGGATTTGGAGTTTAGTATTAGGGTTTAAGATTGAAAGTTTAGGATTTATGATTAAAGGTTTATGATTTAGTTTCTGATTTAGGTTTAGTTTATGGTTTAGAATTAAGGGTTTATGATTTGCCCAAGAGTTCATGATTTACCTAAGGATTCATGATTTACCCAATGGTTTATGATTTAGTATTTAGAATTTAGGATTTAGTATTTAGAATTTAGGGTATATAATTTAGTATTTACTGATAGATTTATAAATATTAAAAGTATTTTTTTTATAATTACTATTATTTTCATTTATTTAAAAAAATTATGCATGATTATACACAAAAAAATCTTTTTGGCGATTGCAGACGATTAGACATGTCAAAGTGGATAAAATTTAGTTAATCAACTCAAACCAACCCATAGATTTTAATGAGTCAAGAAATTGGATCTTATTGGATAATTGGGTTTGATGGATAAATAGGTTTAATAAGTTTGGTTTAAAATAGATTGGATTAATATGAGTTAATGAATAACCCAAACCAAACCATTATGGTGCTGTTCGTTTGGTCGCCGCAGCTACCAGCGTCAGCGTCTGCGTCAATATTTTTAAGAAATCTTGTTCGTTTTGTTGACGCCGTCACTGCGTCGGCGTCGGCGTCACGACGCTGCGTCTAACGCATCCGTGAAAAACAAACGCGGAAAATACTAACGTTCGCGATAAAAAAGCTGCGTTCGGAGGTATATTTTACACATTTACCCTTAATGTTTTTGATTATTTACAAAAAAACTAACTCTAATTTGACGCCGACGCAGCTCTCTCATCTTCATCCTCCGCGCAGTCTTAGATCTCATCGAGCTCTCTCTTCTCCGATAGACAGACCTCAAGCTCTCTCATCTCTTCGTCCTCGAGCTCTCTCATCTCTTCGTCCTCGAGCTCTCTCATCTCTTCGTCCCCAACCAAACCCATATCGAGCTTTCTCTTCTCCTCCACAGACGATGCCTCTCGAGCTCCCTTGTCTCCTCCACAGACGCATCTGGAGCTCTCTCCATCTCCAACGCATCTCAAGCTCGCTTTCCACCTCTCTCAAGCTCTCAACCCTCTCTCCATCTCCATCACGCTCGATCTCGAGCTCTCCATCTCCAACGCTTCTCAAGCTCGGTCTCCACCTCCTCAAGCTTCTGTTTTGTTCATGTGTGAGTTCCCATTTGCTATTCATATGTTCCTATTCAAGCTTCTCAAGCTCGCTCTCCACATAAAGCTCATGCTTTGTTGGGTTTTGCTATTCATATGTTTGATGGGTTTCTCTTATTATTTGGTGTTTGCAGTAATGGATTAATAGCTCAGGATGGCGTCAGGTTCATAAAGCTCAAGCTTCGTCTCTCATCGTTAATCAAGTTGAGTTTTGCTATTCATCGTTAGTCATGTTGGGTTTATGCTTGTTCATAAAGCTCAAGCTTCGTTTCTCATTGTTTTTTGCAGGTCTCAAGATCTCCCAAGTGATCTTATTCCAGCTCTCCCAAGCTTTTTTCTGTTTCTGGTAAGTTCTGTGAATGAAACATTGTGTAGTTTTAAATTTAGAGATGTCATTTTGATACTGATAGTAGTGTATTCTGTTTCAGCCTCATCTCAAGCTTCTCTCAAGGTCTCAGAAGCTTCGTCTCTCACTCTATGTAAGACTTTGCTTTCTATGTAAGACTTTACTGATAGTAGTGTATTCTGTATTCTGTTCATTCATGTTTGATGGGTTTCTCTGTTTGTATGTGTGATGTGTGATGCGTCTTACTCTTGTGTGGTATGAGTTTCAAGCTCTCAGTTTCTGTATGTGTGATGTTCTTTCAGTATCTCTCTCAGTTTCAAGCTCTCAGTTTCTCCATAGCATCTTCGGCTGTGTCTGTGTCTCAAGCTCTCACTTTCATTTGGTCTCACACTCTTAAACTACGTAAGTTATCAATTTATATCACAGTATTACAGATATGAGTAGTGGAGGCTGATACGGTTGTAGAGGTTTCTCTAGTAGTACATATTTATTTGTTTGAAGTAAAGGATTGTTTATCTTTGTTTGTTTTGGCTCAGGCTCTCTCAGGCTTCTCCATAGCATCTTCAGCTGTGTCTGTGTGTCTCAAGCTCTCACCTTGGAATCTCACTGTAACCTTCCTCTCTATCTCTCACAACTTCATCAGTTTCTTTTGTTTGAGAGACACTGAATTATGATACACAAACCTTAGTTTTCCTTCTTTTTTTTTTAAATTATCTTTTGCTGTTCTTTGAGGTTCTTAGAAACTTTTTCACTTGCAGATACATTTTCTTGTCCCGTTTACATCTCTCTGTCTGTCACCATGATTACCATTTTTGTATATATATATATAATTTCATAAGCTATTGAAGATATATAACTGTTTTACTATTATTAAAATATACACTTTTTTGTATGTGTGATGTGTGATGCTACTGAATAATAAAAAAGCTGAGCGAGTGAAACAAAAATCATAAATAATTGCTTTCTGTTTAGTGTGTGTTGCTCTGGTTCATGTTCTCATAAATATTTTTTTTTTTGATCTTTGATATACGCTAGTGATGGTTTCTTGCTCTAGGTTCATGTGTTTGATGAAGTGATGATAGCTTATTTTGTGTTTTTATTTTTCGCAGGTCTCAGGCTCACAAGCTCAAACCATCTCCAACGCTCACTCACTCGATGGCAAAAGATGTAAGCTCAGACCCTCTCTTGTTTGCATTTGTGATCTTGTTTATGTGTATAGAATTGTCTTTAGGTTGTATTGAACTTGAGTTTGTGTATAGAGCTGTCTTTATAAATAGAACTTGATGTGTTTTGCTTTAGACTTGGCCTCCTGAGGAAACTAGGTATTTTTTCCAATTATATGCTGAAGAGAGAAAAAAAGGAAACAAGGTTGGCACGTCAATGAACAAAGTAGGGAAAAAGAACATCATTGATGCGTTTGAAGAGAGGTTTAAGAAGAAACTTTCCAATTGGAATTCTTTCAAGAACAAGTATGACACAAGCAGGAAGAAATACATTAGGATTAAGATGCTGACACAAAACAGGACAGGGCTTGGGTTTGATAATATGGGAAGGATTTTAATGTCGGATGACTGGTGGAATGAACGCGAAAATGTCAGTTTCACATTTTCTCTTCTGTGAACTTAGCTGTTTGGTTATGTGAATTCATTCAAGCGATGATGGGATGCTTTTGTTTTGTTTTTTCCGTGTTCTTCAGACATCTCTGTGCTTTATATGACCTGAGTTTGCCCTTAAATGAATTCACTTAATTAAACAGAGTAGACTAGTGTGTGACAAGATCAAACAATGGTATATAAATGTGGTTTGTATTAATGGTATTTGCTCATCATGTGTTGTGTATGAAACTGATTGCTTCGCTATGTATGTTCTAGGAACCAGGCCATCATTGATTTTTTTTGGTTTATGCTATAATCAGTTATGTGATCTTGGTATTGCGATCATTGAAAGTTTAGAGTTTTCACATTTTCACATAGAGTTATGTTTATAGTTTTCACTATAGAATCTGTTATATAATAATGCAATCACTGACTTGCTCTTTCTTTTTTGTTATATAGGAGTGTCCTGGAATCAGGAAATCTGCATGCAAAGAGATTGATAATATGGATATGTATGAAGCAGAATTTGGTGGTGTAGTGGTAACTGGAGCTGAAGGATGGAGTGCTCAACATGGTGAAGCAAGTTTGAATTCTAGAGTGGGTGGAGATGATGGTGATGAAGCTGATTCTCAGCCAGGAGCAGGGACTCAAGCACTGGAGACAGAAACACAGCTACAAGCCCAGCGCCAGACTCAGCCTACTCAGCCAGCGACTCAGACTACTCAGCCAGCGACTCAGACTCGGACACAAACTAATTCTGGAAGTTCAAGAGCAAAAAGAAGGCGTAAAGAGAAAGACATGGTTGTTGAAGCTTGTGACAAAAGGACTGATGCTATTGTGGTGAAGAATATGATAGCACAGCAGATGTTGAAGCGTCAAGAAGCTTCTTCTGTTGAGAATGTGTTGGAGATGATGTATTCATTGTCTGGAGTGAGAGAGTGGTCTCCATTATATGAAGCAGCAATGGAACATCTTATAGATAATGAAGGGAGCAGGCAGGCTTTTATAACACTGAAGACAGATGAAGCTAAGATCAAGTTTCTGGAACTTAGGACAAAGAGAAAGCGTGATGATTGACTAGTATGGTCTGATCAAGTGGATTAAGATGGTGACAGCGACAATGGCACTACACAACTTCATACGAGATTCACATCGAGATGATCCAGATTTTTTAAAGTGGGAAAATGTTGAAGTAGAAGCTCGTAGTGATGGTGAAGAAGAAGAAGAAGAAGAAGAAGAAGAAGAAGGTGATGATGGTGGTGGTGGTAGTGGTGGTGGTGGTGGACATACTGAATATGAACCGACAGGTGATGCAGCAATGGAAGCTTTGCGTGATAACATCACAAATGGATTTGGTAGAGGTCGTTTACCATATTAAATCATGTCTTAGTTAATGATTTGATTTTTCTTTATAACTTTGATTATCATCTATATGTGGTAGTTATTTAAGACTTGCTGTAATATTTTTTTTATCAACCAACTTAATTTTTAATTTCATGTTTCTTTTATCTGTAACACATATTTGACTTATTATTTGTTTGAAGTGCTAATTTCGAAAATTAAATGTATGATTTTGTTTTATGACAAAAATATTGTTATATTTGTATATTGACAAAAAAAAGTATTAACAAGTAAACATAATATTTTTATGGATGTAAATATATTTAAACTATGTTTTATTTATTTAAAATATAATGTTACAAATTTTTAAAAATAAAATATGAATAAAATGATAATAGCCGCAGCGGCGACCAAACGAACATCCTTTATTCTGCTTCCTGCGTCGGCGTCGGCGTCAGAGTCAATTTTCTGCGTCTTCCAAACGAACAACAATCGGCGTCGGCGTCGGCGTCAGCGTCGGCGTCTACGAAACGAACATCAGATAAAAGAGTTTGACGCCGACGCCGACGACGCCGAAACCTGCGGCAACCAAACGAACAGGGCCTATCTTCCCTTTTTTTCTTCGTGTTCACAAAAAAGGTCTCGTGGGATTAAAAAAAAATGCTTTTCACCATCTTCATCGTTTTAAGCAGTGAACCTCTCGATCACCTTTTCGAAATCTCCGGCGAACCTCTGGATCATCCATTCAGCAGTGATCCTCTCGAATCTCCGACGAACCTCTCGATCGCCCTCTTCGGCAGCGACCCTCTCGAAATCACCGACGAACCTCTCGACCACCCTCTTCGGCCACGACCCTCTCGTTCTCTTTGATATCATCTCATCGCCATCATCTCATCATCTCTATCTTCCAATCTCATCTCGTTATATTCGCTGTGAGTTTTACTGTATTCAATATGATTAGAATCTATATTTGTTGTATTCGTTGTGAACTGATAGCTATCAACTCTTCGTTTAGAATTGGAACTGAGAACTGTATTAAAGTTGCTTGGATTTGATTTGTTGTGAGTATTTTGTTCTCATTGTGGCCTTGTGGGGTTTACAGTTACTTTTACTGGTTTGATTTGATTTAAAACTGATGGAGTGTAGACATGAAACTTTTGTCTGTTGATTAGCATGATTTGTTTGCTGTGAATTGAGATGAATTTAATATACAATTGTATTGCAGATAATGGCGAAGGTGAGATGGTAATTACTTGATCAAGTCCAAATGGAGTAGAAGAATCTGGAAGCAGCCACGGAAACAATATCACACATACACCCATAGAGTAAGTCTTGAACCTTGAGCTTCAGTGTTTCTGTTTCTAAAAGCTGGAACGTTCTTGTTTCTGTGTAGAGTACTGTCTTGAACCTTTAGCTTAAGGTCTTAGTGTATTGTGCACCCTTTAGCTTCAGGTCTTAGTGTCTTTAGATTCATTGAGTTTTGATGAAGCTCTCGTACTTTAGTTTATCCGTACTTTAGCTCTTGTACTTTAGCTTACCAGCTGTTGAATTATTGCAGGAGGAGGTTTAACACCTTGGCAAGCACCCAAGAACAAGAACAAACTTGAGTTCAAGCAAACTTGGTGGGATCTTCAAGGATTCTTGTGTTATGAATCTTCAAGCATTCTTGTGTTCTTGTGTAATAATAGATTTTATTAATTTTTATCAATATTTAGATATAGATTTGATTTAGTTAAATATTGAATTAAGATAAAATGATTTTGTTTAAAAAATATATATATATATATATTGGAAATATATATGTATATATTTAAATTATAATCTTAGATAGTATTTTCTATCTATTTATATTGGTTAAATATATTACATCAATTTGTATTTTTTTTTCACAAATTACATCGATTTGTATAAAACTAAAAATGATATAAAATTGTATAATTATCAAAAATTTAAACGAAACAATATTCATAAAATTTGTAGATATATAAGAAACTAATGATTTTACGTTTAGAAATCTATTTTTATTTAAATGTAGCAGTTTCGAAATATTTAGTAATCAAAATTTATAATTACAGAAAATAAAATAAAATAACATTTTGAATTTTTTTATTTTAGATATGAATATATTTATTTTATAGATGACGTATGAGATATTACCATATTTTAAAAAAATTACCAAAAATAAATATTAATGTTAAATGTAACTAGAACTTGACCCGCACTCTCGTGCGGATGTTTTATTTAATTTATGTTCAAAATAAATTTTTAAACCGTCGATTTAATAAAAAAATCTCAGGTATGTTTTTACGTCTTGTAATTTGACGATTTAGTTAATTTCATGAAAATGTTATATCTCTTTAATTCATGCGATTTAGTTAATAGTCGTCCAATATTAATAATGATCAATATATGAATATTAATTTGATTAGATAAATTTTGAAAATGTAACCAATTAATTTAAATTGATTATTAATGCAGTGAATAAATATGTAAATAAAAAATATAAAAAAATATACTTAATTTATTGTAAATGCAATAGCTAAATGTGCAAATAATAGAAAGTACAAAAATATCCAAGTTACCAAACAATTTCTATTTAAACTCATATCCTTGTTTCCAAACAGTATCTTCAGTTTTAATAATATAGATAATATAGATTCTTAAACCGTCGATTTTATAAGAAAATCTCATATATGTTTTTTTTATGTTTTGTCATTTGACGATTTAGTTAATCATATGAAAATGTTATTTTTTTAATATATGCAATTTAGTTAATAGTTATACAATATTAATAATGATCAATATATGAATATCGATTTGGTTAGATATGTTTTGGAAATAAAACTAATTAATTTAAATTGATTATAAATGCAATGGCAGAATCTGTAAATAAAAAGAAATATAAAAAAGAAATACTTAATTTATTGTAAATACAATGGTTAATGTGCAGATAATAAAAAGTACAAAAATACTACTATTCAAATTACCAAATAATTCTCATTTAAACTCATATCATTGTTCCCAAACAATACTAAATGTACTTTAGTTTTAATAATATAGCTGTATAAATTATTACCATATTTTAAAAAGTTTACCAAAAATATAATCAATAATAAATGGAATAATTCATGTCATATTTTACGGAAGCCATGTCATCAATTTTAGTAGACATGTCATCATTTATTTGTGAAACACATTGAATACATGTGACATAATCACTTCACAAATAATAACTATGGGATATAATTTGGATCTTAGGTAGTTGATTTAAAAATGCAAGACAATATCTTTTCAGCTTCTTCTTTTTTAGAATCAATTGTTTTGTTCAAAATGATTTTAGATGTTCTTTAAACTATAATTATTAGATTTTTATTCTTTGAATAGGGCCTTTAATTTACTGGACCGGCTCTGCCTAACAGAGGTAGAGAAAAGAAAGAAAGCTAATCAATAAAACAAAAGAGTAAGAACACACGCACATATTAATAAAAGAGATAATTGGCTCCGCTGCACCCACGCACCTTCCATATTAGGAGAATAACCTCCACTTTTATAATCTATTTTTCTTCCGATTTTGCCCCTATTGCAACCTCCAAGCATGCTGTAGCTGTGTCAGGTTCTCTGGTACCTACTAGTAGTCTAACTCTCTTTTCCTTCGTAATCTCTTTCTTCTTCAAGTTTTTTTTTTTTTGTCAGTTCTTCTTCTGACTCATTTTTTTCTTCATTTTATTTCTTTATTTTTCTTATTATCTTTCTTATCTTTTTTTTTCTAACTATTTTTCTTATGTTTTTTCTTTCCTATTACTTGTGAACAATAGTCTATTTATTTTATTACTAAAGTATTTTGATTAAGTTATATTGTTTCTTTTGATTTTTTTATACTTTTTATTAGTCTCATTAAAAAGTTATTTTTTTATCTTCTTGAATTTGATTCTTTAGATTCGTGTTTACAAATTAGGAATTGAATGTATAAATCACACAAATTCATGATTATTCTTCTGGTAAAATTTTCACTATGAGTGTCTAATTTGAATAAGTTTATGTATTTTATAGTTAATATTATTTTAGTGTTAACAAATTATGTATCATGTTTCAAAATTTATTAACTCACTAACATATTATGTAACATGTTAACAAATTTTGTATCTTGTCCTAATTTTTGTTAACTTGCTAACATATTTTGTAAAATGTTGGTGGTCAAATTATCATTGAGTTATAATGTAGTTCTATTATAAACCTAGTCAAAGTTGATGTTATTTTAATGTTAACAAATTGTGTTTCATGTTAGCGAGACTATAGTTAATGTTATTTTAATGTTAACAAATTTTGTATCATGTTACAATATTTGTTAACTTGCTAACATATTTTGTAACATGTTAAGAAATTTTGTATCTTGTTACAAAAATTGCTAACTCTCTAATATATTTTGTAACATGTTTAGTGGTCAAACTATTAATCAGTTATAAATTAGTTCATTATAAACCCAGAAAAATATTTATCAGATTTTTTTTATTTTTCATAAGTATATATTATAGTTTTATGCTGAGAAAGTGATTTACACATAAAATTTTAGGTGAAGAGAAAATTTAAGAAGAAAATAACTACATGATTGTTTCTGTGTAAAATAAAAAAAACTACTTGTAAAACGAAAAAATAAATAAAAGAAAAAGAATGAGGTTGGAAGAAAGAGGGTGTCAGGAACTGCAGGGAGAGTGTCAGGAGCGAGCAGAAATAAGAGAGCTAAAAAAGGTTAAAATTGTCCAATTCAAAACACAATTGCACTGAAACTTATCTTAATGTCAATCGATAGGTAGTTTCTTAATATGAACATCAATTATGGGTAGCTGACTAATTGTCTCTTAATAAAATGAGCTCTTCTTTAATATGTGTGTTTTTTTTTATTTAGCACAAAAAAACACACACACACACATATTAAAGAAGATCTCATTTTATTAACATCAGTAAGTATGCAACTTAAAAAGAAGTGTACTTTCAACACCGGCTGGAGAGTATGTGGTGATACTCAATTTCTGGTCTCTGTTGTGGTCTTTGTACAGCAGCAGGTCTTGCACATGACAACAACACATTTTTTTTATAAAAATTTGAAATCATTTATTTGCAGAGCCCAACCATGAATAATTCGAAACCAACTCACATCATTACTGGACTGGACTGGACTGGACTGGACTGGACTACGCATGCACATAGTTACATCTTCTATTTTGCAGAAACAAATTCATCCGCAATCAAAATGGATAACAAGCAAATGTGGTTCACCTCTGGCTTTTTTGCCGATGTCTGTGTATAAAACTGGACCTTTTCCCATTTTTATTGCTTCTCTGATAGTTAGATAGCTCGAGAGGGGGATAGTCTGAGAATCGCAAGCCTACACACGACGAAGAAGAAGAAACAGTGGGGTCTATAAAAGATAGGGACAATTAGTTGTATATACCCAAATGAGGTTCAAATTAGGAATTTGTACATGATGGAACGTAAATGAGTTTTGCTATGCCATTTGGTACCAGAGAAGACGAAAATACCCTTTCTTTTTTGACCAAATGTTTGGCATCGTACAATGTCGTGGCAGAGAAAGCAAAAAGGTGTGTCAGGACTGCAGAGACCTATTCTAGTTTGTAGGTCAGAGTCTATGTTACTTCTCCTCCACACAATTCATCTGGATTTTGCATTAATCTTATCTTTACAAGACATGGTCTCTGAGTAATATCAGATTACAAAAAAAACTGGGTTTTTTAAGTTCGAAATAAATAGTTTTATCACAAATCTATCATATTTTGTTATTGTTAACAAAGAAAGAAGGTTAAATGATTCAAATCACTTGGAAAATTGAAGAAACAAGTTGGAAAAAAATATTTACGGCTGATTTAGGGTTGCAGTCGATTGAGGAAGATGAATGGGAAATGACATTCTTACCCTTCATTAAAAAACAAAAAAAAAACACACGAAAATGACCAAATTTGAGATTCGAACCTTGGTTTCTAGCTAAGCATGCACAATAACCACTGGACTACGTCGATTTCTTTGTTTAACTATTGGGAAAAACAAATATATGATATATAACACTAAAATAATAATAAAAATTAACAGATACATTACATATCTCAAACATTGTGTAACTATACAAATTAACGGATATATATTATGTTAGCTAAAACTAAATTGTGTTATCAGCTAATAAATTATGTAACAGATAACATGTTATCTACCAAACAATATATCCAATAGCAAGCGATGTGCTAACCATTTATCAATTAACTATGTATTCTCGTATCAAGCAATATATCAGTTAACAAATCATGTATCAAAAACTTATCATCTAACCAACCATGAATCAGAAAATATATCAACCAACTAATCATGTATAGCACCATTTATCAGCTAACAATCTATGTATCAACTAACAATTCTCGTATCAGACAATATATCAGTTAACAAATATGGTGTATTTATCATTGTCGGTTTTATTAATTAAAATACATGTTGACAAAAAAATTACAGGTACACGTTAATAAATTCATGTAGCATATACATAATTTGTTGACCGATAACAAAGAATTCATATGATGTGTATATGTAAAACTTCACTGTTAGTTAATATAGAACATTAACGGTAACATAAGTCAATATCGGCTAGTCTATGCATTTTCGTAACTTCATAATTTGTTAACTGTTAATCTAGAATTTAGCAGATAGATAAGATATTTTGGATATAAGTTGACATAGACGATAACAGAAACATATGTTAGTATCAGCTAAGCCTACATATATACGGGATGCATTCATATTTTGTATGGGCTAGAGATGATAAATATTATTAACTGACAACATTAACAATATTGGGGATTACTCGAGAGGTTGATATAGGCCTAGCAATTTGTTATAAAATTGGGGCCTAGCAGCATTAACAATTTATGTACTATTTTACATTTTCCAGATATATTATATCTTTGAGTTTGAGAACATGTACAAACATTTATTAGTGGTCTGGTGGTGAAGGATGTTAATTCAGCGCTGCCATGTCTCTGGTTCGAGACGCACTAGTCTCTTTTTGTTGCTTATTTTTCTTTTCTTTTATTGAGTGGCATAAACGTAAATAAGTCATCTTCTTCCTCCAATTTTTTTTAGGGTTCTCACTTCTCAAGCTCTTTTCATGGCCGCCAGCTTCAAATTGGAAACTAAATCATCAAACTTTTTCGAGATTTCGTATCATTTATGTCCCAATTACATCAATCTATCACTAAACAAATGATTTTCATCACCCAAAATTCAGAAAAAAATAAAAAAAGTTGCATGCTCTGTTTTTCTTTTTGCCGATTAGGGATTTAGACTGTTTATGTCTCTGACTTTTTCGAAAAAGAGAGAGGAAGCATGGAGTGAATCTGTTTGGTTAATGAAGGATGATGGGAATTATCCAACGGGTGTGAGTGAGTAACTGACACACGCCAGTTTTGCTGCAGACTCTAAGAAAGTAGATTGAAAAGGCAAAATGGTCACATATTTAGATTTCGATTTGCAAGGGCAAAGCACTAAATCTATGTGGGTTTGGGTATACCTGCGCTAATTTCTCTAAAAGATAAAAGAAAGCCCTAGTTGTTATTATCAGCAGTTGGATCATCCATACTCTCTTCCCCATCTTCTGCCCTCCATTACTTTTTTTTATTCTTCACTAATCATCTTCTTCTCTATTTTATTACGTGGCAATAACCGGCGTCGAATTGAATCCAAGTAGACAAGTACGACTGATGTTGTTAGGAAAAAAAAAGTTGTTAGTTTTTAGCCGGTTTTTAGCCGGTTTTTAGTATGGTTGATACAGATAAATAAATTAGACGTAACAAGCAATCTGACATTTTTACTACTTTTGGATGCATCTGACAACTATAACCTATAAAGTAAATTCTTATTGTTGCTAAAATTGGTTGAAAATAATGAGAAAACAGTAACGCTTCTCTCTCTTCATAGAATCTCATCCAAATATAGAAGAACAAAGGAGGACAAAGTTAATTACTAAAGAAAGAGAAACATGTCCACCAGTATCTTGTGGTGGCTTTCCATACACAACGGGAAAAACTTTCTAAATTTAGAAGTTAACTTCCTTCGTCAGTTTTTCTATTTATAATTATTTAAAGACCAACCTTCACGTTTGCCAAACTCCGCAATACGTTTCACATTAGGCCAAACAGAAAAACGGCCTAACTCCATGTTTAAAGCTTAGCAGTTCTCCATATATATTTTTAAAATATATAAAAAGATTACCCCTTTGAGAAAGAAAAAAAAGAAAGAATTAATACATATATTGTTTCTTTTTTCTCCAGAAAAAGGGGTAATCAAATAAAAAATGGAGACGGCTAAGCTTTTCAAATTAGTTTGTGTGATTTGTATTGCCAGTTTGATTCCGACCTTACGAGCCAATGTTGCGGAGACCACGGATGAGTATTGGGTAAAAATGGCCAACGAAGCTCGTAAACGTACCCTTATGGCTTATCATCCCGATCCTTTTCAGATTGTCGACCACTTCCACGAGCGTCATTACGAGTAACCCCTTAATTAATATATTTCCTTATGACATGAATTCACGATAATGTTTCGTTATAGTAATTTTTATGAACAAAAATAATGATTTAGGGTTTATGATGGGTTTGGTTTTTGTGCATATGATCTTGATCAGTAACTCTACTGATGTTGAGGAGATGGAAGAAAATGCTTCCGAGGAAGAGGACGACATTGAGATGATTTCTAGTCCAACGAACAGCACAAGACGGAGCCTAAGAGGTAGGGGTAGAGGTAAGGGTAAAGGGAAATGGAGCAAGCTCAAGGGACCTTGCACTGCAAGTAACCCTATCGATAAATGCTGGCGTTGCCAGCCCGATTGGGCCAGGCGTCGCAAGAATCTCGTCAAATGTGTTCGTGGTTTCGGTTACAAGACCACAGGAGGCAAACGCGGTCGTATCTACGTTGTCACAAGCAACAGAGATGATGACGCGGTGAACCCTAGACCCGGAACACTGCGTCACGCTGTGATTCAGAACGAACCGCTCTGGATCATTTTCAAGCACGATATGAGCATTAGGTTGAGCCAAGAGCTGATGATTAATAGTCACAAGACGATCGATGCTCGTGGCACTAACGTGCACATCGCATATGGTGCTGGGATCACAATGCAGTACGTGCATAATATCATCATCCATGGGCTTCACGTCCATCACATCGTCGAAGGCAGAGGTGGTATGATAAGAAACTCTAATGACCACTTTGGGTTTAGAGGAGTGGCCGATGGAGATGGTATCTCCATCTTTGGAGCATCAAACATTTGGCTTGACCATATCTCTATGTCTAAATGCCAAGATGGTCTCATCGACGCTATAATGGGCTCCACCGGGATCACTATCTCTAACTCTCATTTCACCCACCACAACGATGTGAGTATGAGAGTTAGATTTGGCTTAATTGATTTAATCGTTAAATATGTACTTTTATAGAATATAGGAGTAATTAATGAACATGTTGTTAATTTGTATGTTTAGGTGATGTTGCTTGGTGCACAAAATGACAACCACGCCGACAAGAAGATGCAAGTCACTGTGGCTTTCAACCACTTTGGTAAAGGACTTGTGCAGAGGATGCCGAGGATTCGGTGGGGTTTCGTCCATGTTGTCAACAATGACTACACTCATTGGAACCTTTACGCTATCGGAGGTAGCCAAAGTCCTACCATTCTCAGCCACGGAAACCGTTTCATCGCTCCTCCTCACCTACAACATTACAGAGAGGTACGTACAAACATATAAACCCCAAAGGCTTGATGTGTTGTTTTTTGAGCTAAGAGTAAAGATGTGTGTGTGTGTGTGTGTGTGTGTAGGTGACAAAGAGGGATTCTGCTCCAGAATCGGAGTGGAAAAACTGGAACTGGAGATCGGAGAAAGACGTTTTCATGAACAATGCATATTTCAGACAATCTGGAAACCCAAAGTTCATGTGTTCACACTCTAGACAACAGATGATAAAGCCCAAACACGGTGTTGCCGTTTCAAAGCTTACCAAATACGCCGGAGCATTGGATTGCCGGGTCGGAAAACCATGCTAAACAATATTACTCACTACTACTTCTATATATTCTTTCTCTTGTATCTAGGCCAAAATATTTTTAAAGAAAATCATGCATGGGGTAAAAATTTGAAACAATTCTAATTTATGAAGATTTTTGTTTGAAAAATGAATACGAACGGCTGGATACTTTGTAACTTTATTCTGTTTCTGTATTACATTTGTTGTTGTGTGTGTTTTTTTGGTTGTGCTCGCCATAATCTCACTATCTTATCCTGGGGACAATATAAAATACCTATGAAAAAACAGATAAAGTGATTATAATTTCGAAACAAAGACTTATGCAATGACTAAATAATCAAACTAATGTCCATTTCCTAAATCAAATATTTTCAAACACTAAGATTATACTTAATCAACAATTTAATTGATGTATTGATTACTTATCCGAATTTGCAGTTTCTAATATTCTAGCCTTCTTTCTAAATATACTATACACTTATCCATCAAAACTAAACTAACACTTGTTAACACAGGAAATTTAACAAAATATGTGAATTAATCCGTTTCCATCAGCTCTTTTGCTTTATGATTAAAAATTATATAGAACATATTAAGTTATATACATGTTAACAACTAATTAGATTTGACGAATGATTTCTTTGGTATTAATTTTGATTTTTCCCAAACATATTATTCTTATTTCTTCCAATGTTAGAAGACTGTAAGAATAGTTTAGCTTAAGTAAATGAAATTGCAGCATTTCCAACATTTAACAAATAAATAACTATATAGTTGTCTATTGTATACGCTTTAATGTCATTGAACTTTTCCGTACATTCAAGCACTCATATTGATTTTTCGTAAGTTATACATCCTGTCTTCATTTTTAACATAATGGTACGTGTCTTCTATAAGCACTTATATTGATTTTTCATTAGGCGTGTTGACCATTAACCTTTAGTATTATATACAGAGAATCGAAAGCTGGCCTTGAGCTTAAAAAGTCTTTATGTCATTGTTTAATGTCAATGTCTAAATCGACACCATTGACCTTTAGGTCAGTTGAAAATCTAATAGCAAGTTGATGAAATAGTAACTTATTGAGTATTTCGTAAGGAGGCTGGCAGACTTACGAAACCTTCATCATACTGTAGTTTATTTACAAAAAATATTATTTGCAAAATTTAATAATGCATGTTTAATTACACAATGCACGAACATTACCTAATAATAATACATGTTTTGAAACAAAGCGTCAACGGTTGGGTGGCACAAAATGTTTCGTGGAGCTGATCTAAAAAAACTCGAGTTTGAATTCGCTGCCAATCTAGACAAACACGATGCATGATCATCGGAGCTTTTCACATTCTCTCCAGAAAAGGTATACCTTTTTCTAATACATGTTTTGAAAAATGTTAAAAATTCCTGAAGACACATGCTAGTTGACCCTTCCGTTCACTGTTTCACTCATTGTCTAGCAAAAGTCAACTACTATTATTGAACCATTGGATTTCCTTTTCTTTTTATTTGTTCAATCGACTATTCCTATTTCTCGCTGTCAATTATTTTCATTTTCTTTATATGTTATGTCTCTGCAATTTCGCCTCGCCTGGTTGTTTCCATTCATATTTTTTTTTGTCTTTTGTAGGAGGTAATGTGATCATAGCAGCGTATAGTTAATTTAGATACGTAAATAATTTTATGATTTTCTAAAGTAATTCGTATCGATGACCGAAGACTATTTCTAGTCTAGTCTTTTCATATACGATAACTAACGTGGCCAAAAAACTAAAATTTAAACATATTGGTTTGGTGTTTTCACTATGGGAAGCTAATTAAGATGTTATCAAATTTAGTTAACCGATCAAAGACAACATAACAAAAATCATTTTTGTTACAGAAAGAAACCACAATGATATCGCGATCGTTTACTTAGACCCAAAAAGAAACAGAATGAGATACTAGCTAATTATAAGAACAAAAAACTTACAAACTCACGCAAATTCACCCTTTATAAAGCATAAGTTCACCCTTAATGTGTAAAGCTAATATGCCCATTCACATTATATACGCGGGAGCAGACATATGTATTTAAAGATTTTTTTCAAAAAAAAAAGTTTTTAAAGAGAGAGAATATTCCAATTGAAAAATAAATTATAGTAGACTAGGTATCGTATTATCATCATCAACGAGGTCAAGAATTTATTTTTTTTTGTTGGTTTTGGTTAGATTAACAGGGATATTATAAAAACAATGACTCGGATATGAAAGCATATAAATCCGGAGCTATCGAAAAGGTCGTCCTTAATATGGTTGAAATAATTAAAAAATGAACAAGTTGAAGTGTTGACGATATGAGTCTTCCTCGAAGAAAGTACTCGTCGATCTATTCTGAAGGCTATATAGTAAGAGGTTGTGAAGAAACATGACAAACAAACAAACAAAAAGAAGAATACAGTTTTGTTTTTTCAGACAAGAAGAAGAGGACGAATAGAATATCTTCTTTTAGTTTTGATTTATTAATGGAGGTTCTTAAGAAACTACCGACTTCAGATTCTGTTGTAAAGGATGAAGTTGCTGGATTTGCTGGTGATGGATGCATACAAGAAAGTAGAAAGGTAACAAGACCTCAGATGTTATATCTATACGTTAGTCTAGACGAGAAATCTCCTTATCATTAGTTTGTGTCTGATTTACTGCAATTTATATGATTAGCATGTGTTCTGATCTAGGATTTCATTATATATGTGCATCTGAAAGTGCGGAAAAGGTATACATACCAGATCGTTTTAATTATTTGCAATTTCGTTACACAAAAATTGAATATAAGTCCATTACACCAAATGAATGAGATATTATGCGTATTAATTGTGATTATCTATTCAGATTAATGTATAGTTTCGAAAGCTCGTTATTTTTTTGGCATGATTATTCATTGCTTCTTGCATATTTGAATCCATCCATGATTATAGCTGAATACATAGAGAAAATACAGTATTCTTTTTTATTAAAAATTGTTTTCATAGAGAGAAGATAATGAATTGTTGATAATATTAAAATATATAATTGATTATCAGGTACTTGAATCTGCAAACGTTGAGATGCGTGAAATTAAGGAAGAGAACGAGAAACTCAGAGTAATGCTTGAACATATTGAGAGTGATTACAAGTTTCTTAGACTCAGATTTTTGGACAAAGTTCAACAAAAATTTCCAGCCAACCCAGTCCGGGATAACAAGAATGATCATCTCAACGCAGAATTTTTAAGTTCTTCTGATCAAGAACGTGAATTTGTTTCTCTTTCTCTCGGGAGAAGAGGCTCGAATTCCCCATCTAATAGCATTGGCAATAATGAAGAGAAGACAAAATTAATAGGCTTAGGAGCCAAAGAAGACGAGGAGTTGACAAATGTGGATTTGACTTTAGGACCAAACGTTGGATTAGCAAAGGAAAATTGTGTCATTTCGAGCCTAGAAAATAGCTCATCAGAAGAAGCTCCAGACATGAATAAAATCACCGGGAAGAGAAGTCTTATTGGTGGTGATGCTGATGATAATGGTCAGCAAAATCTTGCCAAAAGAGCTAGAGTTTGTGTTAGAGCAAGATGTGACACTCTCACGGTGAGTTTGTTTATATTGTCATATAACCATCATGCTGATAAATTTTCCAAAACTTTGTCATCTTATATATTGATGAAACATCGTATGTTTTTGTTATAAGATGAATGATGGTTGTCAATGGAGGAAATACGGACAAAAGGTTGCGAAAGGAAACCCTTGTCCAAGAGCATATTACCGCTGCACGGTTGCACCTGGCTGTCCTGTCCGAAGACAGGTATATATCTATATCTACCAAGACATCTTATTATATAAAGCTTAGTTTTCAAAATTACTAATTAACACGATCGCGACACATGGCAGATATATATTTTAGATTGCGACATGTGTTAAAATACGAAGCCAAATTAATTAAGAAGATTTTTTTTTAAAAAATAGTAATTATCCTTTTTTACAAATTTATATACCAAAATAAATTTATGCAATATTTAACATTGATTTTCCAATTTTCTTACTTTCATAATAAAGAAAAGATAATTTTTTAAACAGAATTCGTAGATATTTTTTTTTAAAACAGTAACTTTCATTTTGTACAAATCCTATATATTAAATTTAATTTATACAATATTTAACACTAATTTTCCTATTTTCTATTCTCATAATAAAGAAAATATAATCTTATTGAAAATTCGTAATTATCCTTTTAAAAATATAAACCAGAAAAAATGTCAAAGACTGTTTAATGTTAATTTTCCTTTATAAACCTAAAAAAATTCACATGATAAAAAAGGTAATAGTAATTTTAGTTTTAACATAAACTATAAAAACCCAATTTGTAAAACTAATTTACTTTTATAATTTATTTAAAACTAACTAAAAAGACAACTTAAACAAAAAAAATGTCAAAGATTGTATAATGTTAATTTTCCCTTTTTAATTCACAATTTAAAAAAAAAAAACATAACCCAAAAGGAAGTAGGATTATTCACACCTCTATAAATAGAAGTACACTCTCTCATATTTGGTCACCAAAAATAATTATTGATTCAAGAAAAATAAAAGATGAGGCTCTATATCTTCCTTGCCGCATTTTTTTCATAACCCAAGAGGAAGTAGGATTATTCACACCTCTATAGATAGAAGTATACTCTCTCATATTTGGTCACCAAAAATAATTATTGATTCAAGAAAAATAAAAGATGAGGCTCTATATCTTCTTTGCCGTATTTTTTTCTTCATAGAAGTGATTTTGGTTTGTTTGTCCATATTATCATGCTGCCTACATTAATTACATAGACCAATTGTTATTGCCATGTTAATTATTTGTACTCCTTTCTTACCGTCTAATACATAATGATGATAATGATCATTACTTTTTGTTTCATAATATTTGCTATTATGATTGCTTATATGCGTTTGTCCTAATTATAATTTTCTAACTAAAATTGTAATTTACTTTGTTACCAGGAATTATCAAAAAATGATGACTTCAGTAAATTATTTAACACTAAATCAGTTAAACAAAAATGTTCTTACCGTCGTACCGTAGTTCGTCTTACTACATATGGGAAACTATAAACTTAAATAAGAACAATGAGTTTATATGAATGAATTTTCTCTTATTCGATGAGAAGGTAAATATTTTTAATTTTTTAAATAAATCTTATATAGTTTTATTATTAAATATATAATTTTTTATCATATAAAAAATATTATTTAAGGTTGTGTGCATCCTTCTTTTATTGAAAAGTTTGGAGATGATTACGCGAATGAGCAATTATTGAAATCTGTAATTTTAATATGCAAGAATGAAATAAAATCTACTGAATTTGATGATGAACATGATACTAAAAATTATATAGGTAATGAAAAAGTGAAAAATTAGTATTGATACAAATTTTATAAATAGTAATTTTAAAATTAACTATTATTAACTAGAAATAATTATTTGATAGCATTTTTTTGAAATTCTAAATAGAAGATAAATTGTAAAATTTTATATAACAATAATTTTATTTTTCTACGTCCTAAACAAAAAGGTAAAAGAGTATTTAATAGTATTTTTTATTTCAAGATAGTAAATAAAAATAAGATTTATAAAATAGTATGTGTTCATTTTAAAATAAATTCTAACATAATAAAATTTTGAAAAAAATATTCAATAAAATATTAAATTATTACATAAGAAAGTGTTTGAAGATGTCATTGACTCGATTGGTGCTATTTGACTTTTATATTTTTCCATAAGAAAGTGTATAATTTTTTCTCTAATCTAAATACAAATTAGGTAGAAATTCATTTATGAACCGTGATTATAAAGTATATGTATTAACTTAAACTTATGTGTAACAATTATCTTTTAACTATAAAAAATCTCACATAACATATGCAAAAAAACAATCATAAAGCTATAATAAAATAATTTATTATTTATATTTTTTATTAAATTAAAATATCAAACGAAACCCGTTGCAACGCAACGGGCTTATATCTAGTATACTATAAAACATACTATTATAGTTTCCAGTGTCTAATTTCTTGTAACTTTTTTATTCTTAAAAAGGTCCAGAGATGTGTAGATGACATGTCAATTCTAATCACAACTTATGAAGGAACACACAACCACCCTCTTCCACTCACAGCCACCGCCATGGCTTCCACCACCGCAGCTGCCGCCTCCATGCTCCTCTCTGGTTCCTCTACATCAGGATTAGACACCGAGATGATCAAGAACGGTATGAACTTCAAACTTTATGACAACAGTTCAAGATTCATTAATAAACCAACCACTCCCTCGCCATTACACCCTACCGTCACTCTAGATCTCACGGCTCCTCATATGCCAAAACCATCTTCATCACCATATTCTTTGAACTTCAACCAATTTTCTTCACTCCAAAGATTCCCTTCCACATGCCTTAACTTCTCTGCTTCTTCTTCTTCCTCCGATTCAACTTCAACCATCAACATTCCCACGATTTGGGGTAGTGGATACGCTTCTTGCAGTCTTGTTACAGATAGTAAGGTACAGACAGGATCGTCATCGTTTCTAAATATTGGAAAAACCCTACCGCAAAGCCCTTCTTTGACCGAAACCCTAACGAAGGCTCTTACTTCCGACCCAAGTTTCCAGTCAGTGATAGCACAAGCCATATCAACTATGGTCGGATCAGGGAATGGAGATCAGCAGTCCTCTTGGAGCGGCCGGAATCTAATGCAAAATTCTAGTACCTCAAATAATTTGTCGATTAATAATCAACAAGCTGCAGATTCTAACAACAAAAATAAAGAATGTGAAGGGTATTTCAGCAGCTTATTGATGTCAAACATGGCGAATCCAGGAATGTTATCACCGTTAAACCTACCTTCGTCACAACTTCCATTCACTATGTTCAAAACTTCTTCGTCTACGACTAGTTTTTTGAACGAGGAAAAACAGAGGTTGTAACTTTATAGTATTTTCAGTGTGTAATGCAAAAGTCTTAAGAGTTAATTATTTTCTGATGATATATTTTGTGTGTTTGACTATGACGAAAATGGATGATAAAATTAAATCGCCAAAACGTCTTACTTTTAGTATTGCCGACCAAACATTACTTGGATACGCTTACAAATAAAACAAAACAAAACTGTGTACTAATTAGGAAGAATTTTTACACACCAAACAATTTATAATATCATAAATTCACACTCTAAGTTTTCTTTAACAGCTTAATAATGCGTTTTATGTTAGACATAAACTCTTTCTCTTTCTCTGGAACCACCGAGTGATAGGCATTCTCCTTCCATGCTCTGTAGAAAAATGATTCTTTCTCAACAAATATGGTAGCTTTGTTTGCGTTGCACGTTCCGTTCTTCAGAGTGTCCGACATGTCGTTAAGTAGCGATTCAGATTTCACCAAAGAACTCAACTCCTCTTTCATATCACCTTTTTTTTCCTTCTTCAACGTTTTCAATTCTCCCAGCAATTTCTTAGCATTCTCAATCTCTTTTGTAAGTTTGTCGTCCAGGAGTTCTTTTTCTTCTTCTCCTTTTAATGTTGTCAAAGTTTCGGGTTTTACATCGCGGAGTTTTACTAGCTTTACGTCTCTCGCTGCAGCCTCTTCGATGTTGCATCCTAATGCGATGACTAAGGTCACAATAAGTATGATAGATTTCTTTGCCATATTGTATATATATATGTTTCAAATTGCTTTTAAGGCAAATCTTATTTGGTCATATATATGAGAGGACTGAAACTTCTGTGGGTGGTTGCCTTTACACGGAAAAATGTTGTCTAAAAGTAGAAGGTAATGTTTGATATTTCGATGGCCTATACTTCTATTAGTAAATGCTATAAATATAAAAGGTTGAACTAGTGATTTTAGTAAAACAAGAAATTTGAGAATTTTATGGATAACCAAATAAAGATGAGTCTCCGGGTGAATACAATACGTTGACCATCAATTTGAGGTTATATATGTACATACTATTATTAGTCACGAATAATAGTATAAAATTACCTAAAAATCAAACAAAATAACTCACATCTCTTCTCGCCTCTTTTCCTTTAACAAATTATTTGGAATCTAATTAATTTCAAACTGATTGTTAAGGGAAAATTGAGCTCTATAGTCATGGCAAAGATCTCCTTATTGCTTTTGGTTGTTGTCATTTTCGCCTCTCTCCAGGCTTATGAAGCTCACCGCATAGGAAAATTCGATGAAGGACTTCGAAAAGACTTGCACAATGCCGAGGCCATGATCGAGGAAGACTTGAAGGCCAAGAAAACGAGCATTCAAGGTTTGAAATCTGAGGTTAAAACGTTGAGCAAATCTGAACAGACGCTGAAACAACTTGGAAATGATTACAAAAAGGATACGGATGAAGCGCCTTACGGAAAGAAACTCAAAAAATTCAGCAGGATGGTAAAAGTTAAGGAAGCAATTGGGAAAAAAAAGAAAGCAGCATCCGTAATCCAAAAGATCTTGAAGGATTTTGGGCTAAACGGAGGGAAGGAATGACAAAAGATAACGATTAGGGTTCGATTACTATTCAAAGAAAGGGTTGAACTTGTTCATTGAGTTTAGCTTTAAAAGTGAGAGGAGAAATTAATTTCCCCCATAGTATACTAGGTGTATCGTAATGTAATTAATATGATTAAATGAAATGTTACTACTAATGATATCATAATATGTTTCTATGCGAAAATTTTAATTTATATGTCAGTTTTTATTAGGTTAAAACTTACACAATTAACTTTTTGTGGATACAAAGTTTGAGATATATATTTATAAAACACTATAGACGAAGGACATTGATTTACAAAATATGATTTATTATGTATAGTTAACTTACATATATCCCAATTAATGTCAAAAGTTGTGTCCTTTCAGTATTAAAATAAATTAGTTAAAAAATGTTGTTATGAAATGAAATATGTGTGTTTTCAGCATGCAACAACTAAAAAGGTAGTAACAATATATACTGATGTCTTTTTTTTTCATTATAAAAATGTGTTATATATCTTAAGAATGTGTGTTTTCCTGCTAAAAATGCCAGAAATTTGAAAAGACTGTGAAAATATTTAAATAATTAATTTTATGTTCTTAAAAAGGTGTTTCTACTCTTTAAATAAAATAGTTTTAAAGAGTTGTGTATTTTCATTATAATATTTATATTAGTATTAAAGAGGCTTTCATATTGTGAATATCTAAAAATAACGAGTTCAAATATGAAAAGTTGTGATTATTCGTATAAAATTTTGAAAAACTATTAATGGTACACTCACATAAGTATGTCACTGTAAATCTTACATAAAATTTATTATTATACTGAAGAAGAAAAGTTGTGTGTAGTTACATTCTTACCAATTCTTAGGAGATATTTAAATGAAAAGTTATTGACAAAAGATAGTATGTATTATGTAAGATAATTCGTGTTTGGAAAACAAAAAAATCTTAAACGAAACAATGAAGTTATTAGACTTAATTTTCTTATAGTAGATGGTAAAAAAAAAAAAAAAAAAAAAAAAAAAAAAAAAAAAAGAAAATGTGTATATGTTCGTGCAAAACTATATTCCGATCAAGCATGTGTTCGCAACACAGTCACTAACACATGATCCAAATTATATATATATATATATATATATATATATTCATACACAGACTATATAGAAATTTTGGAACTAGACTATTAGTAAATATGTCATTATATCTGCTAACCTTGATAGATATATAATAATTCAAGTGCATCATTGAATTTTTTTTCATGTGAGTGGATTCTCTTCTAAGCGAAACAATTCAAATTGCTCTGTCTCCTCCACGAGTTTTTCCCATATTTTCTTGCTTTGTTTCAAAAAAAAAAAAAGAAATACAGTTCTTATCAATATATGTTTTACATCCGAAGAAATGTATAAACATATTTGTTTTATCTAAAATTTGCGTTGATTTTTAAGAGGTTACTAGATTTTAATTCGCGCGTTTAAAGCGCAAGATATTATACATTGTAACCCGCATTTTGAAAGCGCGTAATACTATACATTGTAAAAGTTTAATAAAAAATCATCAAATACTTTGTTAAAAATGATTAAATGATATAACCACATTATTTAAATTTGTCACATTTTTTGTGAGCACATTTACATTTCGACCGTTTGAACTCATTTACTTTTCAGTTCTCAATAATTTTATCTATTTAAATTCATGTAGTTGTAGTGGCCATCTATTCAGACTGGTTTGAGTTTATTTTGAATGACTAAAATCATTTAATTTTTACAGAAATATATTTGTATTTATTTTTTTAAATGATGTTTAATTAATTTATAAAATTTGAAACATTGTTTAGATTTATTATTTTGAACAAAATGGAAAATTAAATCAATGTAATTTATGTATAAAAATCTTAGTATCTACAGTTGTCATGTTGTGTGTTTAAAATAGTGTAAATTTAGTTAAAAACCATAAAAATTAGTAAAAAATTGATATACGTGGAAATTTACATTGTGAAAGTTAACCGCCCTCTACATAAATAAAAAAGAAATCAAATAATTATAAAAAAAATAATTTCAAACCTAGATTTGAAAATATTCAATGAATTTAAAATTAGATATGATTATATATAATATTATATATATTCTATTTATAAAATCATTTATGTTATGTATTAATTAATTGAAAGATTTTGATCTTCTAAATATTAGGTAATTTAATGCAATACCTATGATTTATAAGGAAACTCATATTTATCATATTTGTTTTAAAAAAAAATAATGTATTAAAATTAATTATATTTATGAGTGAAAAAATAATGTTAGATGAAACTAAAAAATAATTTAAAGTTTTAATTCATATTGATACTTCAACTTTAATAATATAGATAATAAAACATGTTTAGCTATTTAAGCATGTTTGTTGTTAGTATTTTTAGGGGAATAGCTTGGAGCATTCTTATTTGTATAAGGATAAGGTTTTCAAACTTAAAATATGCTTAATATTTTAATTTTATAAAATATATATATATTTTTTTTTCAAAATCTCTTTAGAAGATAATAATTGTTGTCAAAATTAATAATTCTATGATTAACTAAAATTTAGTGAAAAATCGACATGCCATATATGTAGTTTCTATATATGTTGTATTTTTATATAGCAAGTTTTTTTATTCTTTTGTATTGAAATGATATTGATTGGTGGCTTATTTAAAAATAAAAAATGGTATTGTTTTGTAAACAGATAAAAATCTAAGGGCAGAATCCTAAATTTTTAAAATAGTATTCTGCTTTAATAGTATAAATTAATTCAATCTTCTTAAAAATAACTTTTAATTTTTGTTATATTTCATTTTTATTTTTATTTTTTAGATTAAATTGGATTTTGGTCTGAGTCTTTTGTCTAAAGGTAGGTACAAGGTTGTTAATAACTCACATATGCACCATGATTACTAAATTATAAATATTAATTAAAATTTATGTGGAAAAACGAATTCTTATTCTTAAAATAAGTTTCATATACAATATATGCAAAAATCATAAAGTACAATAAAATAGTTTCCCATTCTTTTTTACTTTCACAATATTCTAATATCAAATAAAATTTAAGTAACACACAGACTGATATCTAGTATATACTGTATACTAATATTCTTTCTTAAATTTCCATAATTGAAGGTTCGAAATTTGAAGTTTTTGAGTAAGATGATGACTACCAAAAACTTTTGCGAAATAAATGGGTGACCAAAGAAGTCAACACCATTCGTTGATCATCAAAACAAGGTTACTATTTTTACGCATAGATAAAACTGTAAATGATCTAAGAAATGAACGCACGAACTCAATCCTCTTATAAAATATATCCCTTTTAACAAATCATAGTTCGATGTATTTCTAATTAAGTTGAGAGAAAGGAAATAATAACATGGCAAAGATCTCCGTTGTGCTTCTCGTTCTCGCTCTTATTGTCTGTCTACAGGTCTCTGAGGCTCAACGTTCGACAGATAAAGAGGAAAAAGTAACTGAAAACGACAAAGACAACGAAAAAGACGGAAAAGTACTTGAAAACGACAAAGACAAAGCAAAAGACGAAAAAGTACTTGAAAACGATAAAGACAAAGACAAAGAAAGAGATAAAGACATAGACAAAGACAAAGACAAAGAAAGAGATAAAGACGAAAAAGAACTTGAAAACGACAAAGACAAAGACAACGAGAGAGATAAAGAGGAGAAAGTAATTGAAAAGGACCTGGATGAAGCCAAGGACTTGATCGCAGAGGACTTGAAAGAAAAGAAAGCCAACCTTAAGAGCTTGGAAAGCCAGGTGAATGAGTTAACCAAATCTGAGACGGTGTTGGATGAGCTCGGAGAAGCTCACAAAAAGGGTGAGAGTCTAAAACCTTATGAGAAAAAGCTTAAGAAATTCAACAGAAGGATTAAGAAGACACCAAAGAAAAAGAGATATGGATCCATAATTCAGAGCATTTTGAAGGATTTGGGATTAAACAGAGGGAGATATTGAAACATGAACTAGGGTTTCATGAACGTTAGTTGTAAGGAGGTGGCCCCATGATGTTTGGCTTTACAAATGAGAGGAACTAATAATTTGCCCATTGTATATATTTATTTAATTGCACATAAATTTAATATTAAATCAGCTGTAATACTATTAAATGAAAGTATTGCTAGTAATATTGTAATATATTTTTGCTAATGTTTTGTAAATTTGTTACCCAATATTGTAATAGTTTTTCTTTTTGAAAAAATCAATATTGTAGTAGTTGCAGAATAATCTTTTTGCTTTTCCTACAAAACTAGTTTATGAGTTGATTCATCAATCAACATATATAACCACGTGCACTTCATATCCATCGAATACTTTGAGAAGCTGAGTATTCCACATATCAATATGGCAATATCTAGATTCCAACAACTACATACATGCATGTACAAATATATTCACACATACGAAATTTATAAAATTAACAATATGGGTTCTAATTTGGTACGACAGATATATATCAACTTTGTCAACTGGTTATTAAGAAACATATAACTTACATATATACATATATAGCTAATCGCTCAACAAGCAACACTTGCTGAATAGCTATCAGGAAGATCGGAGATATTCATCAATGGCAGAAGAATATGCATTTCGTGTTAGATAGTGATGCAGATAAATATTTGGAATATTTCCATATATCTTATTATTTATTTTATAAATTATTTAGATAATTATTCTCATTGTTTTAGGATTTTATGGCTTTGTTATATATAGCCGTATAAGCTTTAAAGTTGTATTCAGTTGATAATGATTTAATAAGAAAGAGATTTTGATACGAGCTTTATAGCACGGGAAAGAGTATTTCCAAACCCTAAAGAGGTTCTTATGAACCACTGAGAAGAGTATTCTCAACCCTAAGAGCTTTTAATTAAGCACTGTGAAGAGTATTCACAAATCCTAGAAGCTTCCGCTACATCAGTTGGTATCAGAGCCTGGTTCTTTTGATTTCTCAATTGAAGACGATTCTGGATGTCATGGTGAGTAATAGCATCTATCCTATCAAAGCTGCGTTCGTTAACTTCGTTTGATCAAGATTCGAGGACGAATCTTCTCCAACCTGGAGAGAATGATGCAGATAAATATTTGGAATATTTCCATATATCTTATTATTTATTTTATAAATTATTTAGATAATTATTCTCATTGTTTTAGGATTTTATGGCTTTGTTATATATAGCCGTATAAGCTTTAAAGTTGTATTCAGTTGATAATGATTTAATAAGAAAGAGATTTTGATACGAGCTTTATAGCACGGGAAAGAGTATTTCCAAACCCTAAAGAGGTTCTTATGAACCACTGAGAAGAGTATTCTCAACCCTAAGAGCTTTTAATTAAGCACTGTGAAGAGTATTCACAAATCCTAGAAGCTTCCGCTACATCAGATAGTACACTAAAATTACAATATAGTATATTCGCTTATAAGAAGAGGTGATTAATTTACGCTTTGTGCTTAAACCTGAATATTTGGCCCATCTATTCATGCAGGTATCAAGTATATGTCTGTAGACTGTATGTGACGCACGCTATTCGTCCATAACGAATTAGATGCATGTGTGTTTTCAGTAATATTTTGTCAGCATATATTGTATACTTGTAGTTCAGCATAAGTTCGTTGTTTAAAATTGTAACTTGCAAAGATAATAAACAATAATATATATATATATATATATATATTAAATATTACCATGGATCATGTTACGTCCACGGCAGAGCTGGAATTCCACTATTAGAACATCTCTAAAGACATTTTATAATTTGAAGTTTCATATTTTTATTTGCATTTAGGTATTTCCAGTTATATTTATTACATTTTATAATTCTAAAATATTTTGTTGTTTATCATTTAATTTTTTTTTTAAATTATATCTCATGAATTTGTCAAATTTGTTTTCACAAACTTAAAATTTACACATAAAATTAAATAAAAACCTTAAAATAAGATTTAAAAAATTCAAAAAACAGAATCATACAACAACAATATTACAAAAGAAACTTAACAAATACACTAATTGATCATATATGAGAATATTACATAAATACTTTTACGGAATAATGTGATATTTTACTCATAATTAAGTATTTAGCTATGTATTCTATGTAAAATTTTATATTTTTGTGTAACTTTCTATTAATTAATATTGATCTAGTATTTTTATATATGTGCTAATTATTTATAAAGTTTTATGAATCGGAATTAATTATGAGAAATAGAAGGACCATAATATAAAATATAAGTACTTTTGAAGTTTATTTTGAAATTTTGTTTTTAGAAAAAAACATCTTTAAACTTCAAATATGAAATTTTGCAAATTTTGCAAATTTTAAAATAGAATTTTTTTTGGAGATGCTTTTTGTCACACGCATATGATTTTTTCTCACTATTATTCCCCTTTTTTGCTTAATAGTATTCGCATGTTTACTTAATAAATTTGTACCAACCCAATATAATTTTGATATCTATACTATATATACTATTAAAGCAGAATCTCTAATAGGATTTTGCCCTTAACTTTAAGATTTATTTACAAGAGAATGTCATTACCTTTTTGGATATTTTTAAAAACTCATACATAGAAAATAATCAACCAATAACAATTCTCATTTTTAAACAACTTTCACTTTGAATACCACAATTGCCGGTATATTCCGTAACGTGAGCCTTTCACTTGACTATTGCCATAAACGTAACATGGGCCTTTCACTAACGGATCAAATAAACGAATTTGTATGCAAAAATCGTTTGTTACAAAAATATGATTACATGTACAATTTCCTTTTCAAACAAACACGTATTTTCTTTTATGTCTTTAGAGTTTAGAGTTTAGAGTTTAGAGTTTAGAGTGGCCATTTATTTTATACACAACTTTGTATTTAATTACATTTTAGTGTTCCACATCTTATATATTAAAATAGAAATTACAACTTCTTTTCATTTGTGATTTGTTTTTTTAAATGGGACCTTTCCTTAAAAAAATATTTTATTTATTTCTAATCAACATTTTGGCATTACTGAGATATGAAATCTTACATAATCAACACATATAAAAACTTCACCTATAAAACTATCATATTTTTATTTTTAATTATAAAAATCCTGCTGACAAAAAAATCTAACAAAACCTTTTTAAAAATTTAAATATTTTTTTAAAATTAAATATCTTTATAAATTAAGAATTCATTAATTTCGTTGTAGTATATTATTATGAAATTAGGGGATGTATTCAATCTAACATTTGAGTTGATTCGATTTAATGAGGGGGGGGGGTTAGATGATTTCAATAAGTTGTAAAGATTTAAGTGATTATTGTTAAACCACCATAGAATCTATTAAATTTATAAATATAATTATTAATACATTAAATGTTTATCGGAAAATAACTATTCAAAAGTATATTTTGTATGACCTTAAATATACAAAGTTTTAAATCATGTCTCCACATCGATAAAAAATAGTCCTACCATAAAAATTAGCACAATTACAAAATATTAGTTATCAAATATTAAACACATTTCTTTGATAACCGTGATATAATCGTAAAGGCTTTCTATGCTCAAGAAATAATCACCACGAAGCCGCATGATCCATGTTTTCTTACCACTTAAAGTGCTTCGGGTGACCAAGGAGAATCGAACCCAAGACGATACTCACTGGTGTGAGCTCTTTACTACTTGGTTAAAACTAATATTTTGAGGGTCCTTCGAGGTTTGAACTGGTGGCCTATAGCTAAAATATATTTATTTTAACAAATTTAAAAGGAATAAAATCTCAGAATCTTAAAATAATTTCGGGTGACCAAACGGAATCGAACCCATGAAGATATTCAGAGTTGTGAACTCTTTACCACTTTGTTAAAACTAATATTTTGAGGGTCCTTCCGGATTCAAACAGGTAACCTGTAGCTAACATATATTTATTTTAAAATATTTAAAAGAAAAAAAATCCCGCGTTTTAAAAGCGTGGGTCAAATCTAGTTATTTATTATAATAAAATTTGACGACGTCGTCATGGTTTGATTTCTAGTCGGACACAATTGGTTAGAGGGAGAATTTAGATCGGATAAAGGAGAGTAGTTTTTTCTATCTACCACATATAAATATACACTTTTAGACTATTAATTTTGGAAAATGTTGGAAATGAAAGAAACGTAACTTATAAATCTTGGCCAGGCGTAAAAAGAAAAAAGCGAGAGAGAAAAAGAGCGACAACAAAGGCGGCCGTAACCCTAGCTCCGACTCGCCTCTGGCGAAGTCGGGGGCAATTTTCCTCCTCCCTTCCCTTTTTTCCTTTGCTTTCCTCTTTCTGCTCCAATCCTTAGTCGATATGTCTTCTTCTCTGCCGCTTTTATGTCTTCTTCTCTGCCGCAGTGGTGGTCAGTTTCCTCAGAACATGTAGATTTGTAGGAGTTGTCCATTGATTTCGTTTGGAGAGACGACAAGACTATGGAGAAGTCAAGAAGAGGAGAGTCGGCGTTTAGGATCGAAGGTATCCAAGATCGATTTTCCATTTTCAGATCTAGGGTTATACCTTCACGGCAGCGGCGCGTGAACAGGGTCAGACGACTCCATTACCTCGGTTTCTTCTTCCTGTGGATCCTGAGGAAGTGGTACTAAAGGTAGAGGAGAGGTGTGACTTGAGGTTGATAGAAGAAGGAACTCCAAACTTGTTTGAAGCTTGAAAGAGATCCATTCCGGCTCCCATCGCCAAGGTCCGACTTTCATTCCGGAGTCTCTTCCGGCTTGGCCTATGAAATGAGGTATTGATGGACAGCGGCATGAACTCAACCTGTAACGCGCCCTGGGCGATTATGTTGTTGGTTCACGGACTCGACTCTTACCAATTGGAACCACACACGGTACATGTAAGAGAATACAGGTTGTTGTTATGGTTTGCCTGTCTAGTTTCTGCCTCGGCTTGTATGGTTTTTAGGTGTTAGTTTCATTCGGACTACTGTCCGTAGTTGGCTTAGGACTGGAGCAATGAAAGCTAATGGATACAAACCGTCATCGGTAATGCGCATGTGGTGTTGATGCTAATGGGACTTGAGCAGAAATCATATCTTACGGGACCATAGCTCGTTGATGAATGGAATGCTGATTGTTTGAAATGTGTCTATGTGTTACTAGTTGTTTTCAAGTCATAGTGGTAGAATGTAGAGGTCAAAAAGATGATTCACTCCGGGTTGTGGGGTGGATTCATTCTCGGTGTGGTAAAAAAATACATTGTTTAGCTTTGGTCAAGAAGCGTTAAGTCCAATCAAGTGACTTAGGGCAATACTAGATAGCTTCAATGTATTTGGTCTAAGTCTGTGGTGGTGATAACCATTGTGTATTATGCTTGGTGAATTTGAAGTTTATGAAGAGTTAAAAAAAAAAAAATCTTGGCCAGGCTGGGATCAGAGTTATAGAAGGTTAGACTGTACATTTGCGTGTGTTCATATTAACTTTTTGCTAAATGGCAATGCTATATATGCTTCTCACTTGGTCCAATTTTTCAGTCACCAAGTATAAGATGACCTTACTATTAGCTTGTAAACTCCTGATCCATATATATAAATTGCTCATTAAAGTAAAGATTTTTTTTGCTAAAAATTAAAGTAAGGATTAAATTTATCCATTCGATTAATTAACAACTTTTCCCACAATACACCAAGGCTCTACAAATCCAATGAAAGCAAAATAAATCACAATTTAAAATTAAAAGAATAATAATATATAGTTCCAAATCGTCGAATGCAAATAAGAGATGAAAGTGTCTCTCACCTCATGATGTTGACGATGGTGGTGATGATAATGCCACAATGATGGTGATCTATTCGATGCAATGGCTTGATAGTCATATTGGAATGCACTATTTAAATGTATAACAAACAAAAAACACAAACTGTCTTTTGACAAACATCTCATAGTGTTGGATCATGGAAAGCCTAAGAATAATTTATTTCATTTCATATTAAATGAGTCTAATCCTACTAAATATAAACTTGATAAATTCATGAACCAGTCCATGTCAAAAATCGAGTATTATTTTTATATCCTAAAACCCAAAATATAAGCTGAAATACTGATCCAAAACGATTTTTAAGACTTTCTTAACAATCTTTCATTATAATTTATGAGATTCATTTTACTTTATTTATATGTGAAGTAAAACTAAACGACCCAACCAAAAATTAAGCCAAAAGTTTGATTAACTTTTTCTAGAGACATAATTAAATACATATATATATTATATTATACCTCAGTAAGGACTTTTTTGTTTTGGGAAAGAAGAGAATCATTGTCGGATTTAAGGGACTCAAACTGTTTCTTTAGTGAATCATAATCTCTCTCGAGTTGTCTTGTCTTCCACCTGGCTTTCCTGTTTTGGAACCAGATCGCTATCTGCCTCGGTTGCATCCCCAGTGCTTTAGCTAATTGTATCTTCCTCTCTGCCTCCAGCTTATTCCCTAGCTCAAAGCTCTTTTCTAATACCTTAACCTGCTCTAGTTGTAGTCTTCCTCTTCTCCCCAAGCATCATATGTGACCCATCGTCTGATAGATTCTCCTCATCAACGGATTGATGATCATCCTCTTGCACTTTCGTTAACAAGTTTCCTCCTCCTATGTAAACCAACAACACAACAAATGTATGGACATATATATATATATATATATATATATAGTAGTACCATTGAAGAGATGAGGAGGAGGACAAGAAGGGAGTTGATCATGGCTGTTGTCTTCTTGAAGTTGTTGGAACATAAAACCATGGATCAAATACATACATGTGTATATATATATATATATATATATATATATAGATACAAACGAACTCCACCAAGAGTATTTGATCACTTACATGTTTTCTATTGGATGGTGAAGTTATAAGCTAGTGATGATGAATGCTTTTGTTTGTTTTAAGATTGAGAGATCCATAGCAAAATGAGTTTGGAGTTTCTTGGGGATCTCATCATCAACCCCTCACATAAATAGAAAGAAAAAGCAAAGGATAAAAGGAAAATGTTAGGGGAGGTTCGTAGGACCCATCCTTTTTTAGTAATTAGCTTTAGGCTTATGTTAGTAACAATTTATGTGTTCATAAATATTTTGAAATTTCTCAGTAATATACAGAGCATGTAAATGGTACTACTATACATTCCGGATGTTTTCCCCCACCATCTTCAATCTTTACGCCTTGAAATCCTCTCATGTATAATGTTTTCAAAGGAAGAAGTCCGAAAGCAAAAATATATCTAGATTAATCGATTCCGGGTATTTTTTGCATTATGCCCCAAATCATCTAATAGTCATAAGGTCTCACTAGCCATGTATTGAGTCTTGACCACACTACATAGAACTGGGCTTTTGAAAGCCCAAATATCAAATGAGGACACCCACGTCAAAATCTAAAGGTAAAAAACGTTTAAACAAAAAGAATCAAGAACGCTTAAAACTCAATTTTAGCGGTAAAATGCGTCTGAGGCGGCGTGATTGGATAAGAATCGTCACCGGCATAAACAAGACGGAGACGTAAACAGACAAATTAGTTTGATTCATTGGACGATGGATTCACAACAAGGCCATCCCGAACCCGATCCCGATCCCGAATCTCCGGCGGCAGCAGCTTCGAGTCCTCGCTCCCCGAAGCTGAAAGCTAGTCCCAAACTGAACCGATGGTCCATGGCCCGAGCTCTACGCTCCGGCGTTAAGATCGACCGTCCGATCAACGCACCTCACCTTACGGAGGAAGCCGATAGGAAGACGTCTTCGATCGATGCCGACGACGTTGCGGCGGGGGGAAAGTCGATATATTTAGTCTCCGACGGGACAGGGTGGACGGCTGAGCACTCCGTCAACGCCGCTTTGGGGCAATTCGAGAATCGACTGACCAATCGTGGATGCTCCGTCAATACCCATCTCTTCTCTTGGGTACTAAACACTTAAAGTCTCTTCCTTTTAATCAAATTGAGATACTTTCTTTTTTAATGTGATCTTTTGGTCAGGTGGAGGATGAGGAGAAGCTGTTAGAGATTATAAATCAGGCGGCGAAGCAAAAAGCAATGTGTTTCTACACTTTAGCCAATCCTTTAATGGCCAAATCGGCGAAAGAAGCTTGTGATCAGTTGGGAGTGCTTTCGGTTGACATCTTGGGACCTATCATCGAAGGCATAGCGTCTCACTTGGGTGTCTCTCCGTCAGGTCTCACCCGTGGAGCGCAAGGTAGGGTCAAGACTCTCAACGATGCTTATTTCAAGAGAATCGAGGCCATTGAGTTTACCATTAAGCAAGACGATGGGACTTTGCCAGAGAATTTAGGCAAGGCTGATATTGTTCTTGTTGGTGTTTCACGGACGGGGAAGACGCCGCTGTCTACTTATATTGCGCAAAAGGGGTATAAGGTCGCGAATGTGCCGTTTGTGATGGGTGTGGAGCCGCCCAAGACGCTTTTCGAGGTTGAACCGAGGAAGGTTTTTGCGTTGAAGATCGAGCTTGTGGTGCTGCAAGCGATCAGGAGGACGAGGGCTAAGACGTTAGGGGTGGATACGGAGGGAGAGAATAGATACTCTGGGTTCGATCTTGTTCGGAAAGAACTTGATTTCGCATCAAAGATCTATGCGAAAAACCCTGGATGGGCGGTAATAGGTAATAAACACACACACTTTGAACACTGTTCTGTATTTTCCAATTATTCAGTATTTCATATTATTCATTTGGGTGTTGCAGATGTGACGAATAAAGCGATAGAAGAAACAGCAGCTGTGATTCTACGGATTTATCATGATGGTAGCGACAGTAGTACTTCTGTACCTTGTATCTCAAAACGCTTCTAAGCTCACTCCTCTCCCTTGGGTAGGGGGTAACAGTTTGCTAGAGTTTTATAAAAACTGCAACTTGTATGCATGTGTTAAGTTACGATTTTGGATTCCTTCACGAGTTTTTCTATAGCGCATACTGTCTACACGCCAGTTTGGTAAACTTTTTCTGTTCATCCACATGAGTAATAATAGCATGCTAATACATGACGCTTGCTACGTAGAAAAAAGGTTAAAACATAGCGGTCAAATGATGGTTGTAATTGGAAGAACATGCAAATAATGCATGTGGGATCAAATAATTGTTTGCGATAACGTCCAAGACCAAGACTCAAACATTTCATTGACAAATGTTATATCACGTTGCGATAACGTCCGATAATTAAAAATTTCATTGACAAAGATTGTTATATGTAATAGGATTAACAAATAAATTTAATTAAATACTTGCAAGTGTTTAATATACTATATTTAACATGAATTAATAATGTTGGGACCATGATATTTTACTAATTTATAAAGTTGTTAATTTATTAAAATCATATTTTAGATTTATTATATATGCATTAGTTAAATTAAAAAAAAAATCAATTTTCCAATTGTTTATTATATTATTCTCTATATATAAATATTTTTTTAATAAAATTTGGATATTTTTTAGATATAATTTTATTAAATATTATCACATATATATTGTCCGTGCTAACAAAAAACAAAGATAAATTATGTTATGAATATACATTAAAAGTACAATTTTTTTCTTTCTACTTATATAAATTATATGTGCATATAATTTATTAATTTATGATTTAATTGTGAATATTTATGTTTTATTATTTTATTGATTTAGTGTCTATTCAATTCGATTCAAGATAGAGAAAAATATTGTGTATTAGATATTACAGTTTCTACCGTTGGTTTATATTTTGTATCTTGTTTCAAAGAAAAAATATATATATTGTGTCTCTACGTAGTTAACACAAAAATTAACGTTGTATTTTTGAGATTTTGTACAATTAGGCAGACATTTGGTTATGGTGGTAGTACACATACGAAAACAAAAACATAAGTGTTATATCTATGCGAACATACAAATAGTATATACACAAACAAAGGACGACTTTTGTCAATTTGCCTTCATTTTATTCCTGTGAACAATGATTTGAGCATGACAACTTGAAAAGGACAACAAGCATTCCACCGCAGACCGACGATAGTCAACTACATTTTGATGTTAAATTAATATCAATGTTCTAACCACAAACTTTCATAATATAACAATTTTGGTTTACATGATTTAGTATAAATACCTTCAGTCTTCATCAACAATTCACCACCAATCCGAGCAAAAACTAAAACAAAAGCTAAGATAGCCAGAAGCTAAATAGCATTTTTAAAATGGCTGCATCGAAGCGACTAGTGGTCTCTTGCTTTCTCCTAGTGTTATTGCTAGCAGAAGCCAATGCGCAAGGCTTGAAAGTAGGCTTCTACAGCAAAACATGCCCACATGCCGAGGGTATTGTTAGAAAGGTCGTGTTCGCTGCGATGAAGAAAGCTCCTACACTTGGTGCTCCTTTGCTCAGAATGTTCTTCCACGACTGCTTTGTTCGGGTAACTTTAATATATATACTTCGTTACGTCGCACTTTCTTAACACTATATGAGGTTTGGGGTGATGTTGATATATGGTCTAATGAGTGAATCATAATCAACAGGGATGTGATGGATCAGTTTTGTTAGATTCACCGAACAATCAAGCCGAGAAGAATGCGGTTCCTAACCTAAGCCTTCGAGGGTTTGGCATCATAGACGATTCCAAGGCTGCTCTAGAAAAAGTGTGCCCTGGCATAGTTTCTTGCTCTGATATCTTAGCCCTTATTGCTAGGGACGCAATGGTTGCAGTAAGTAACCTTCACGTGATCAATCATAAAAAAACATCTACACAAGTAGACTTCTTTGATTGAATTATATACCAACATATATGTTACCCTTTAGCTTGAAGGACCATCATGGGAAGTAGAAACGGGAAGAAGAGATGGTAGGGTTTCTAATATCAATGAGGTTAACTTGCCATCACCTTTTGATAACATCGCCAAGCTAATCACCGATTTTAGCACAAAGGGACTCAACGAGAAAGATCTAGTCGTTCTTTCAGGTACGGACAAGTGAATGATACTTAGTTTCAATGAATAATTAATTAGTGAATTGATGTATATATCATCTCTATATATGGAAAAAAAATTGATCAAAATATGGAAAATTAATTATATGTTTTTTTTTATAAAGGTGGACACACTATTGGAATGGGACATTGTCCTCTAATGACAAACCGTCTTTACAACTTCACTGGAAGAGGAGACAGCGACCCGAGTTTGGACTCAGAGTACGCAGCTAACCTCAGGAAGAAGTGCAAGCCAACCGATACCACGACGGCTCTAGAGATGGATCCAGGAAGTTTCAAGACATTCGACGTGAGCTACTTCAAGCTAGTGGCAAAGAGAAGAGGGCTATTCCAGTCGGATGCTGCTCTGTTGGACAACTCAAAGACTAGGGCTCATGTCTTGCAGCAGGCACGTGGGTCAACCTTCTTTCATGACTTTGGTGTCTCAATGGTGAAAATGGGACGGATCGGAGTTCTCACTGGTCGTGCCGGGGAGATCCGTAAGATGTGTCGTGTTCCTAATTAAAGAGATTAAAAGAGTGACAATATATCTCTAGCTTGAGTTTGATTATTGTTGTGGTTTGCTTCAATATGTCATTGTTTGTTGGGAATATGCTGTATTTAATTTGTCAAACAAATAAGCCTCGTACCTTTTTTTAAGAGATTGGATTGTTCTGAATAAAAATCGTATATCTAAGTTATCACTCTCATCGTGCATGTAGGTTCCTCGACGTATAGTTTTTTTTTTTTGATAATCCTGTTTCCTCACTTCGTGAATCATTCCCCAGAATTCGATCAGGCAGCGGTCCACTTTATCCAAAAGGATATTATCTGGACTGAGGATAAGGCCTAACACTTAGTATCGCTGGTGACACGGAAAAGTAGTTCCTCCGCCTAACATCGAATTCGGAAATATGACAATTAACCCCTAAGAAGGGCTATCTCATCCGGTCATTTCTCTTCGATGATAATAAAGTTCATTAGTAAGTTTGCATGAACATTGAATTGATAAGCTTTATATTCATATCTTTTTGCTTGAAAAAGTACATGACATAATTAAAAAAAAAACTGATATCAAATTTTGAATTTTAAAGAATATCATGTTTCAGAAATTCATCATGAGTAATGTAGGGAAAATTACAAATTTCAACATAATTTTACCCGTACATTTCTCTGCACAGCTTTGTGTTAGTGTATCTATTAGATTAAAACAGAAGTTATGACTTCTCATTCATGTATGATATTTTAAAAAATAGACTATTTACTAGAATTTGTCACACTACATTCAATCATTAGTAACAATCTATTATATTAAAACAGAAGTATTATATTAAAACAGAAGTCGTGACTTCTCATTCATGTATAATATTTTAAAAAATAGACTACTTACTAGAATTTGTCGCATTACACAATCATTAGTAACAATAACATCTTATTATATTAAAACATAAGTCATGATTTCTCATTCATGTATGATATTTTAAAAAATGAACTATTTACTAGAATTTATCACATTACATTCAATCATTAGTAACAATTACATTAAATTAAATGTAACACATATTATTAGATACATAGATCGACATCTACACTTGATCTTATTCAGTATGTAAACAATATACACGTACACATTTTAAGATTCTTTGATGTGTCGACCTCATCCTACAAAAACATATGAAAATATCGACAGTACTTTTGTTAGACAGTATGAAAACTTATGAAGATATTCTTGAGTTGATCTTCGATAACAAGACTGTGAGATGATTTGTGTTTATTTGTTTCTTACTAATCATATGCGTTTATGGTTGAGATCTAGTTCTTCTGATTAAATAAAAATTCAATAAAACTACATGAACTATCACGACCGTGTTTATATATAGTAAATCACTTTACTAAATGTGTTAAGTTCAAAAAAAAAAAAAATCGTCGGATAACTTTATGTTTGAAAATGTAAACTGTTTTTCTTAAAAGAAGTTTTTAAAAAATTTGGACGGCGTTCAGCTGTCAACCAGGCAATAAAACTTGTAACAAAAACATAATCAGCTGAAAAATATTTCAGATGAATATTTATGGTATTAAAATTTATTTCAAAATATATTTAATCTCTCATGATTAACACGCGATGGAATTGAGTTTTATGGTGATGGTTCTCTGTGGCCCCATTTTGGGAAACAGAGTTCCTCTTCACACCACACTGACTTTGTTTTCTTCTGTTGGATTCGGTCACTGATGATTAGAAATTCACTCACAAAGCTTTCGTCTTTCTCCTTACTCTCTGTCAGAATCTTCTGTCTTTGGATCATCCAATTTCGGTTCTGTCCAATTTCGCCGATAAAACCTGTCGGAATCTGTGTGTGATCTCTCTCTCTGCTCATAAATGGCATCATCATCATCACCATCAGTTGCTGATAGCTCTTTCCCTCTTCTCTCTCAAATCAAGAGTCATCAGCCTCGCGGCGTCACTTCGAGGAGTGTTTCTTTTCCCGATTTCGCTTCTGGGTCGCTCTCATTTCGTCGCCGGAGCCTCGTTCTGGGACAAAGATGGAAGTTTGTGAGCTGCGTGGGCCCCCAAGATTCTTCTCAAGCTCATGCTAGTGGAGATGAGGAGGATGCGCTTCAAGCTACCATCGACAAGAGCAAGAAGGTTCTTCATATGCAAAGAAACCTCCTTCACCAGGTACATTTCGATCGATCCTTGTATTTTGTCTCTGACTTTGATAGATTGCGTTTCAACTTACATTGTGAAAAAGTCTTCTTCTTTTAGAGTAGAAGAAGTTCATCTGTCTTGGTACACTCTTTTAGATTGCTGAAAGGAGGAAGCTGGTCTCATCTATAAAAGACAGCACTCCTAAATTGGACGATGCCAAACCTTCTGCCAGTGAAGAGTATGCTTCTTCTGTGAATGAAAATAAGAAAGAGGAGATGGATGGAGATGGAAACGGTACTAATAGCTCAGAAAATTATGGCAAGTCATCCTCGAACAAAGTACCAGAAGCTAAGAAGACTTCACGTCTCGGTGCCACACCTCTGGAGAGAAGCAAACAAAGCTCAGCCTCTGTGAAATCTTCTTCTCCTGATAAACCATCTGGTGTAGTAGCTGACAATGGGAAACCTTGGTCTAGCGTAGTAGTAGACTCCAGTGTTGATCCTCCTTCAAAACCACCTTCTAAGAAAACTTCTGATCATGTAACTCCCCCTGGAAATCCGAGTAAATCTCCCGCTGGTGCGTTTTGGTCAGACCCACTACCCTCCTACCTGACTAAAACATCTGAAAGACCAAGTATAAAGACAGAGGAGTACATGGAAACAAAAGAGGAAAAAACACATGAAGAAGTCAGTAGTGAACCTGTGAGGGACGAAGCGAAGCCACCTCCACTGGCTGGAGCAAATGTCATGAATGTGATACTGGTAGCAGCAGAGTGTGCTCCATTTTCCAAAACAGGTAAAATTACTCCACTTGTTATTTTTGTTTTGATATTTGTTTTGCATAAGTAGGCTTCTTTCTATTCGAGTACACAAACTGAAGAAAGTGAGACAATTATATAGGTGGCCTTGGAGATGTAGCAGGCGCTTTGCCAAAGGCTTTGGCTCGCCGTGGACATCGTGTTATGGTAATATCTATCACAGAATTAAGCTGTGTGGTTTGGTTATCGAAATCAACTCAAACTTGTTAGTGAATCATTTTCGTTACTTTTCTGGTTAGGTTGTGGTTCCTCGGTATGCAGAGTATGGCGAAGCCAAAGATGTAGGGGTACGGAAGAGGTATAAGGTGGCCGGGCAGGTATAACAGCTGGTTAATGTATCAACATTGAAATTTTCATTAATAATTCATTAACAAAAATATTTGAGGTAGAGAAGATTTTCATTATGGAGTACACTTTACATTACTGCAGGATATGGAAGTAATGTACTTCCATGCATATATTGATGGTGTGGATTTTGTTTTCATTGATAGCCCTGTGTTCCGGCATCTCAGTAATAACATTTACGGTGGAAACCGACTTGTAAGACTATATTTGATTCTCCCTCTTCCTTACCAAATTATCAATTTATCAATATGTATATACTAAGTAAGGTTTTGGTGAATGAATATAGGATATCTTGAAGCGGATGGTTTTGTTTTGCAAAGCCGCTGTTGAGGTAAGCCTCTGCTCCAGTGTCATGAGCGTGAATAAAGATGTTGATATTTCGGTTTCTGTGTCCAGGTTCCTTGGTGTGTTCCTTGTGGAGGTGTGTGCTACGGAGATGGAAACTTGGCGTTTATAGCAAACGATTGGCACACTGCTTTGCTCCCTGTCTACCTGAAAGCCTATTACCGAGATCACGGATTAATGAAATACACACGTTCTGTTCTTGTAATCCATAACATCGCTCACCAGGTTAGTAACTCTCCATCCCAGTTGAATAAAAATGATCCTTACTTCATTCTTATATTAACTTGCTGGTTGCCAAAATAGGGTCGAGGACCAGTAGATGATTTCTCATGCGTTGATTTACCGAGCCATTACTTGGATAGCTTCAAGTTGTATGACCCTGTGGGAGGTGAGCACTTCAACATATTCGCAGCTGGTCTAAAGGCTGCGGATAGAGTTCTCACCGTTAGCCATGGATATTCCTGGGAGGTTAAGACCATAGAAGGAGGCTGGGGTCTGCACAACATCATAAATGAAAACGACTGGAAGTTTAGAGGGATTGTGAACGGCATCGATACAAAAGAATGGAACCCCAAATTTGATCTTCACTTGCACTCTGATGAGTATACAAACTACTCCGTGGAGACTCTTCACATCGGTAAACCTCAATGCAAAGCTGCGTTACAGAAAGAGCTCGGTTTACCTGTTAGACCTGACGTTCCTCTGATCGGTTTTATTGGAAGATTGGATCACCAGAAAGGTGTTGATCTGATAGCCGAGGCGGTTCCGTGGATGATGAGTCAGGATGTTCAGCTGGTTATGCTAGGCTCAGGGAGACCTGATCTTGAAGAAGTCCTCAGACGAATGGAGCATCAGTACAGGGACAAAGCAAGGGGATGGGTTGGTTTCTCGGTTAGAACAGCTCACAGGATAACAGCTGGTGCAGACGTTCTGCTGATGCCTTCGAGATTCGAACCGTGCGGTCTGAACCAGCTCTACGCAATGAATTATGGAACCGTTCCGGTGGTGCATGCAGTGGGAGGGTTGAGGGATACGGTTCAGCAGTTTGATCCGTATAGTGAAACTGGTCTTGGATGGACGTTTGATAGCGCGGAAGCAGGGAAGCTGATTCATGCGTTGGGAAACTGCTTGTTGACGTATAGAGAGTATAAGGAGAGTTGGGAAGGGCTTCAGAGAAGAGGGATGACACAAGATTTGAGTTGGGATAATGCTGCTGAGAAGTATGAAGAAGTTCTTGTTGCTGCTAAGTATCAATGGTGAGAGTTGATAAATAAAAGTTCTTTTTTGTCTTTTACTGTCTGTAAAGAATATGTCTTTTGGAATTGTTAAGATGCATAGTTGTGTAGATTTGGTGACAGCTTGGGAAATTATCATGCTTTGTAAGCAAGGCTGCTTGTGGTAAAGGATCGGCTTTTTTTTAAACCTCTCGCGTTCTCTTTAAGGTAACACTAAAGTGATAAACTTGGCAAAATAGAACAATAATTACAAAATAGAACAATAATTACAAATGAAAGAACAAACAGTACTATATGAAATCAAGAAGATGGGAATAAAACTGTTGAGGAAGTTCTAGATAATTTGCCACCATTGAGATCAATGTTGTTGAGTTTGTGTTGACACCATTTGAGGTGAGAAGATGAGACCAAAGACATTTGTAAGACTCTAGAAACAAGTTTTAACTCTATCTTTATAAATGTTACCAACATAGAGATTTCATCTTTCTCAGTCTCATCTTCGTCCATGTAAGGAGATTTCTTTTTCTTGAACCAAATCTTCTTTTTCTTCTTCCCTTGTGCTTCCTTCAACGATTGTTCCTTCTTCATAAATCAAAGATGTTATAAGATTTTTTCTAGTAGAAAAAAAAAATTGGGGAAGTTTAAAAACATTGAAGGTTTTTACCTTTTGGAGTAAATTTTTGAGGTCAAGGTAATGCTTAATGTCTCTAGGATCTTCCACTTCCATAAGAGGAGAGTCGACGAATGAAGTTTTAAGTCTTTCCCAAACCAAAGGTCTCTTGATGTCTGCTCTCACAAAGTCATAGAAGACTGTAATGCATCTCTCTATTGCTTCCAGCACTTGTTTCTCATTTCTTTCTCTTCCTTCCCTTTCATGTGGTCCCTTTCGTTTATATCCTTAAAATTCCAAAACATTGAAAAAGCTTTTTAAGTTTTAGTTAAAATAAAATTCTAATTTTGCATATAACTTAAATAGTCTTATATAGTCTAGGATGTAATGTGAAATTATACGACGAATTCAAAAAATGAATCGAACATTTTAATCATTGACATTTCTTTGAATCCTGGACGTTTATTTTTTTCTTGGTCATATAGAGTTGACAATTCTTCAAGATTTTAGTTGAATAAGACACGTAAATAGATAAGGTTGTGTGTTCTTATGAGTTGCGTGACTTAATTACCACCGTACGTCGAAGAATTATGTCGACACACCGAAGTTTGACTATCAGAAATGCAAAATACAATTCCATATTGTATAATATTTAATTTAGTTAAATATATTTAAAAAAAAAATAATTGATAGATTCGTCGCATCTAAAATGAAAGCTGCTTGAAATTTTAAAACCTTTCTTAAGGAGCTTAGTCACTACTCTTTGATTGTCAAGGAACCTGTCAAAACTCATATTTTGACCGCAACTTTACATTTTGTAAGAAGAGAAGAGAATAATCAGTTATTATTAATAACAAAAATGAGATTATGGTTCCTATGATTCTAACCAACGTAATTTAAAACTATATAGTATGAACTCTCAATTCATACACGATGTAACCCACCAAGAAAAGTAATACACATATATAAGTTTATAGAAAATTCTTAGTATTATAAATATGGATTATGATGTGAATGTTTATGATAAATAAATCAAATCAGTTACCTGAAAGCCTCGGGACTTGAAAGAAGCTAATGAGCTCAAACCTTCTTTGAACAAAGCTCAATACCCTTTTTCCTTCACACCTTTCATCTTCCAAGAATCTCTCTAACAAAACCTGAAACTTCTGAAATTCTTTTGAGATTTCGTCGTTATAGAACCGTCTTTCCGAGTCAGCCGATTTCAAACTATCTTGTACTGTTAAATACTGATGCTGGAGAGCTTCCCATGATAGACATGATTGAGCAACATAAACTAGCTCAAGATCCTTCTCTATGCTTTGTTTTAGCCTCTTCTCTGCCGTTATTCCCCATAAGCTCAAAGTACTTGCCGTTTCTTGGTTCATCATCACACCTAAAAATGAAACAGAAATAGATTCTTACATCAAGGGTATGATACAAAATGTAATAAAATAAAATACTTACTTAGTCCATAGGTTCTATCGCGGCTTAGGATGTCATACCATCTCATCCTTTCGCAGTATGTATTGTAAACTTCATCGGTTTCATCATCTTCATCTTGATGAGTTTGATTCTCTACCACAATGGAATCTTGTATCGCTGAATCAAAGCTTGAAATAGAGAAAGGAGAGGGTTGATCTCTATCACTAGCTTCTATAGAAGATAGATCACTCCCCATGTCTGAGTGAACAATGTCTTCTTCTTCATCATCATCATCATCTTTGGCCAAAGGAATTTTATTTTCTTGATTCATTGGCATAGTCTGAAGTTCGAAGTCAAGATTATTCTCCATGTTCACGACATCAACAAAGTCAATAGTGTCGTCTTCTTCCCCTTGGCTTTCCTTAGCATCAAGAAAATGAACAGCACCATCTTCTTGATCAAGTTGAAAGCAAAAATCTTCATCTTCAAGAATCTTGCCTTCTTGGAGAACTAGAAGAACTTTTAATTGACTATCAACTTGATCTTTAAACGAAAAGCTAAAGGAAGGAACAGGATTATGAATTCTCCTAGAAAGTTCCAAATTAACAAGGGTGTTCTTGATCTCTTGCCTAGACACAACATTATAATTAACCTCCCTTCTACTCATAATAACTCGTAGAAATCCATTAGATAGCTTAGAAAACGTGACCAAGAACGATAAAAAGGTGCTGTAAGACGCTAGAAAGTGTGGGACAAGCCATAGGAAGAAAAGATAGAGCCATACAAGAAGTTGGCAAAGAAAGAGAACAAGAGGGTGCATGTATAATTTCATGTAGGACCATTTCAGGAAACCATCTTGAATCACTATGGATTCTATGATTAGCCAGCATGATGAGAGTAAAGCCATGAAAATTCAGAGAGGAAGAGGGGAGAGAGAGAGGCACTCAAGAGAGTGTCTTTATAAAGAGGAAAAGAAAGAAGATGACGATGAAGAAGAAGCTGCCTGGAAAGAGCCTTGTTGGAAATTTTTGCCTCATACTAATTATTAATAAATAAAGTTGTTCAAAGGTCAAGTCATCTCGAGTGTTTGATGCAGTTTATTGCTTATAAACATGTTGGAAAAATATACAGATTTTTAATTACACTAAAACCAATTTGTATCAAATAAACCTTGGATTATTCTTTACTAAAACCTAGTATAAGCTATGTATTAGGCAATAACTGTTTTTTTTTAAGTACAAGAGGCAAGTTGACCCCCTCCCCCTTTTGCTAATCTGCACAAAAGTTTCAACCCTTCGTGATTGAAAAAGAGCCTAACCAAGTCATACCAAAAACAATCTATTCCCATACAAGGTGAGCTCGAAATTTAGCAAAATGTTCATTCATTATAACCAGTTCCACACCCCATCATCCTTACAGTGCGTATACCCATTGTACCTTATAAAGTGGAAAAAGTATATGGATCAACCATAGTAAGGAGGAGGATGCCCAGAAGAAGGTGAAGCCCCTGTGGGATCAGCTGCTGGGTACATATATGCACCTCCCGCGTATTGAGTTTGCACTTGTCCATTTTGCCAACCATCTGTTGCCCCTACCTACAGCTACTCCAGGACCTCTTTGGCCCACGAGTTGGCTTAGATCAGGCAGTGTGTAGTCTCTGCTTTTGTCGCTAAATGCCTGAAGAAAGAAGCAATTTTTGTTCGAAAAAGAATGTTGGAATCAGATTCCATACAATTGTTGAAGAGAAACAAAAAAAGAAAAGCATACGGTTCTTGCAGGCATCAGTTATTAATCTGTGTCCCTACACTGTACACAACTCAAAAAAGTAACCGAGCTTACGTACCTTTACATTGAGATCAGTATGACGAGAGTATGTTAGTCGAAGCTTACAGTAGCCACCGTCATATATGCAATGTCCCTCCAGTGCTTCTTTCGCTATCGTCGCCGTTGGTATGTCTACAGAAGAATCAATAAAACGGAACATGAAGCAAACGATGACCTATATTGATTTGCTTAGCATTACCCATAAGATGATTTGTAAAATAACATAAAGATGTTTAAGAGTTCAAAAAGGGTGGGGATCGAATCATATATTTATTCAGATCAAATATTTATAACAAAAAGAAGTATAGTAGAATCATATATTTATTCAGATCATCAAGGTCACATGTACCAGAGAATTGAATTAAGGCTTGCGTGGACCCATTTTTCTCAAATATTGCAATCTTCTGGACAGTTCCATATGCGGAAAACACCTATGAGAAGCAAAAGGAAATACTTAATATGGAGATATTAAACCGTGATGAGAGATGCAGAGACGTGCATAATGGTGTTCCTCACCGTGTGAAGAACATCCACGGTGACAGCGTACTGCATATTCTCAATCAACGCAAGCAGAACGTTGCTTTGAGTTTCTACCCTCTTTCCATCAGCACCCAAAGCAGGCTGAATGCAGTGATGTAAAAGACGATCAGCAACGTAATACAAAGCATTCAGTGTAAGAATAGTATAAGCTGTTGGAGATAGATTAGATAAAAGGACCTGCATAGAACCATCCATGGCGGTTTGATTCACTGGAAGGTATGGATTTGTGTAATCCCTGAGTGCGTAAGAGAATCAATCAACTATTCAAACATAAGGCTTCCAACAGTAGGAAGCAGTACAATAATGCAGAGGCACAATTGCGAGGTGGACTCAAAACTCTTACCTGCTGCGGTGGGACTGAAACTTGATATTTAGATCAGTATGAGCTGAATAAGACATTCGCAAATTGCAAGAATCTACATGTTCTGGAAGCAGATATCTGAAATTTAACAAAAACATAAAAAGGAAGAAACCATCAACAGAGCTTTTATCTTATGGGGCGGGAATCCAAAGGGTCAAAAGCATGAATGAAGAAAATGAGCACATACTTGGGTATACTTCTGCCATCCAGGGCAGTCCTTGCCGCTAATGCAGTGTCCACATCAGTAAACTGAACTAGAGCCTGGCAGGTTTATGACAGCAGATGGTGAGAGTTTAAACATCATTACATTTTCTCAATAACGAAAGACCATGGCTCGATATATAACCTGGAAACCAGCAGCTTTCTCAAAAGTGGCAATTTTGTGGACGAAGCCATAAGCAGAAAACACCTGAAACAAAACGTTTGGACTAGACATGAGTCATGAGTCATGACCACAATACAGTTTAGTAAAAAGCTAATAGCTAAATGGATCAATCGAGAGAAACTAAAATGTCCCTGTGTTGAGAGACTTTAAAAGAAAAGAAAAAAGAAGCCTAGATAAGTACAGAGTGACACCTGTCCACTTATGGGCATGATAGAGCATAGATAGGAGGAGAATGACGAACACGAAACTATTTTCCAAAGTCTCTCCGTAAAGATTTTAATATCTGTGATTGGAGCAATTTCATTAATGTTGGTTGATATACTGTAACTATAATATTATGCTTACTCAGAGAAGTTTGCTTAAATACCAAGTTGAATCTTTTTGTATATTCATATTGCTCACCCCATGCATATAAGCATCAATCATACCCATTTACTAATGATTAGAAGAAGAAAAAACACTGAAAGAAGCTCACATACAATAAATAATAGTGGCAGGTCAAAATCAAGCACATACCAGATAGATAACATCGATGCTGAGATGGTGAGATTCGACTCCTTCAAAGGTAACCAAGAGGACATTGCCAGGGACTTCACCAGGACTCTGATTGTTGACAATCTCAGGGCGGTTAGAGTACTGTATATACACAGTTTTCCCTCGAATCTGTGCCGGCTCCGAAGACGAAGCGTAATACGAAACCATTGATATAGCCTGGTTCAACTCAGCCTAAAAAAAATATCTACTACTCCGTAAGTAACACAGCTCAACTCAACAATCGATTTCCACAGTTTCAAAAACCTAAATCAATTCTATCTGATTGAAAAAAAGAAGAAGAAGATGTTACGAATTCGAGAAAGGCTTGGTTGCGATTGGCGCCGACATTGGTCTTGGTGTTGACGATCTTTCCGAATCGTTTGCATAGCTCGATGAGCTCCTCTTCCACGCATTCCCACGGCAGATTCCGAAGGTGCACCACCTTCGACGGCGTCTGCGTGTACCGAAACTGCGATGAGCTCGACATCTCTCTCTCTCTCTGATTGGTATACGGTAGAATAATACAGTCATAATTTATATATTGTGTTTATACATCGTATAATAAAACTGCATTTATTCAGTGTTTAATGTGTTTTCTACTTAAATTTTGAAGTATTTGTATTAAATTACAATTTTGATTCTTTTGACTTCATTTTCATTTGTACTGTTACTTTGTGTTTTCTTTTAAATATTCCACAAGTAAATATAATGTACTCCCTCTGTTTCTAATTAGATGATGTTTTAGGGGATTTTTGATGTTTCAAAATAGATGATGTTTGCATATATCAATGTACTTTTTCACTTTATCAAAAACTGTGTAACCAATGACCTTTTGTAGTTTGTTTTGTGATTGGTTGAATGATTTTTAATTTATATTTTAATAATATTTTAAATATAAAAAAAAACAAATTTCTTAATAGTTGTGCATAACCTTAAAACTTCATGTATTTTGAAACAGAGGGAGTATAATCTATTTAATTATGCTTACTATATATTTTATTGTTTACATATATCTTATGTAATTATTGTATGTATTACTATGATTTTTATTTTAAATATGTCTATTGTATATCTTATGCAATAATCCATGACTAGCTAAAGTATAACATATTTTAGAACATTGCTTGTTATGCTTATGTATCTATATTATTAAAATTGAAGTATTTTTAGTACTATTTGATAAAATAAATAACAGTATAAATGATAATTGTTTGGAAACATTGTTATCAGATTAAATATTTTTTTCTATTTACACATTTAGCATTATATTTACAATAAATTAAGTGCTTTTGTATTTTTTTATTTATAGATTATACCACTGCATTTAAAGTCAAATAAATTAATTAATTACAAATATTTTTGTTTCTTTGCGGTGAAAATAATAACACAAACTATAATAGATAGAAGAAAATGTATAAAACAATTTTTAAATAATAATATTACTCAATTTAGTTTTGTTAAATATAAAAATTTTGAAATTTCAATTTTCAAAAAAAACAAAATATCATAAAATTAGTAATAATTCATAGAAAACTAATGTAATTTAAAAAAAAAAATTATTATGTTGTTTCATTTTAAAATAAATTAACAAAAAAAACAACATGTTAATGTATGAATAGTACAACTACATCAAATTGTATCAAGTTATAAAAAAAATTATTATAAAATATTATGTGCAAATAAAAAAATTATCAAACATCAATATTATAAAATAATATATTATTATATGTAACTTACAAAACATAAAAAAAATACGTGGGATTTTCTTATAAAATATACAGTTTATGAGTTTACGTTGAACATAAGTTCCTACAGGAACGCAGATCAAGTTCTAATTTTCATTAATGTTAGATTATAATTATCAGTTTGATATACTATAATTACGATAGTATGTCTAAGTTATAAAAAAAACACTCAGAGAAGTTTGCTTAATACCAAGTTGAAATCTTTTTATATATTCATTATCTCGAAGCACAAGACAAGTCATCATCATCTATTGCCTCAGCCATGTATATAAGTATCAAAATAATCATACTACTTCGTCTTTAGGAGCTTCTGGATCCGCCGGAGATGGAGCCACCGCCGGAGCTGGAGTCGCCGCCAGAGCTGGAGTCGCCGCCGGAGCTGAGAAGTTCCACTCCCACCCGCAGATCCTGCCGCCGACTTGCAGCAGATCTTGAAAAAATGAACCAAGAGCATCATTATGACCCAGAACACAAATCCGAGCAAAAGCAAAATACATATTATGCATAGAATATTGTAAAGTTTTCATAATTTTGATGCAAAAAAAACTGATGAATATTTAATAATAACAAACGCTTGTGGAATATGAATCTACTTTGACATTTTCTTATTTTTCTCGTAATCATTTCGTTATTTTTATTAAATTTTGCTATTCCTACTTTTTTACATATTTTTTGCTAAATAATTATTTCTCTCTCTAAATAATAATACAAACCATATAATTAATGAACCAAAAACCAATTTTACAATTCTTTTCAATCATAACATTACTTTATTCACTATATAATTTAACTTAAATGTAAACAAAAATTAAATCAAAGTTCTCATAATCTAATCTTCAAAGCCTAATTATTTATAAAGTATATATGGATATTATAAGAGGTTAATAATTATTATAGATACAAATATATTTTTATGTGAATATCAAATTATATTGATTTTTATAAATTGTTTTATATTAATTATTTTATGTAGTTTACAAATATATATATATATATATATATAAAGATCAAACGTTATTAACACTTTCTATAATTTTGAAAAATAGCTAGCATAAATTATTAGTTGTAATATCATTCAGGTTGTTTTGCAAGTGATAATAATTAGTTTTAGACTTATATTTTATTTAAATATAATTAAAATAATTAAAATCATAAAAAGTTTCGTTCATAATATTATGTAGTTTATAAATATATAAAAAATTGATCAAACTTTATTATTCTTTATATAATTTCCAAAATTAGTTATCATAAATAAATATTTCCAATGTAATTTAGATTATTTGGAAAGTAATATTAGTTGGCTTTATATTTTTATGTAAAAAAATTCAAGATTTTTTTTTAATTTTAAATCTAAATAAAAGTAAATAAAATTAAAAATTATTGACCAAGAAAATTATAACAAATTTCTTAAGACTTTACAAATGATCAACATGCAAGCAAATATAAATTAAGTGACTTCTAATTTAATATATATGAGGATTTTCTGTTTTATAAACTTTTATAAATGTTTAATTATCATAAATTGTGTTCTATTAATTATTTTATGCATTATATAAATATAAAAAAATAATTAAGCATTATTACACTTTCTATAATTTTGATATTTAGTTACCATAAATTATTGTTTGTAATATCATATAGATTATTTGGTAAGTGATATTAATTAGTTAGAAACTTAACTTTTATTTTAGATCTACTTAAAATAATTGAAATTTGAAAATCCGCCAACCAATCAAATTTTAACAATTTTTCTTAAACTCTTTTTTTCGATTGACACCTAAGCAAAGTCTTCTCATTCAATGAATATGTTTCACATAATCGTTATTCCATGCAAACTTTTTTCTTGTAACATGCTTTCAAATATAAAACAAACGAAAATACAAATGTATGGCTAAAAAACCATCTCTATTATTAAAATTGAAGTACACATATAAATTACCCTCTAATTTTCAGTTTTATTTACAATGACATGCCACTGAAGTAATTAAATGAACCATTAAATGAACATATATTTAAGGAATTATTGTTTTTTTCTATTTATTAAGCAGTTTCCTAAATAAATTTAACTTAATTTCGTATTTAATATATTTCCTAAAATAAATTAGCTGATTTTTAGGAATATTCATATGTAAAATTTCTTTTAATAATATTAAAATTGGATAATGTTACGATTAATTATTTTCAACTAAATTCAAGTTTAAATTCGACATTAAACAATATTTTGAATATTCCTAAAATATATGTTTAATTTACCATTAATTATTGTGAATAATAAAATCTATATATGCTAAAATTTTAAATATTTAAACTACTTATAGAACAAGATAAAATATTTGCAACCCAATATTATTTTAATATAATTAAATTTCACCAAAGATTATATATTTTTCAATAATTTTTAAAGTATATGTTTAACCATTTTGGTTGCTATTAATTATATTCAAAAAAAATAATACTGAAATTTAAATATATTTGAATTATTTGTAAATCAATGTTTAATGTTTATAACCAAATATATTTTTTCTAACGTATCTAAATCTTACCATATTATTCATATTTGATCAAAATATTTAAATTCTTTTTACATTTGGCAAACAATTTTATGTTACAAGAAATATTACTCAAACTATCAATAGGTCAATACTAATTTTTCTAAAATTTAATAACAAGCACGTGATACTATTTTTACAGCACATAAACTATACGACTGTCGTGTTTATAAGAAATTAGAAATATGTAAATATTTAAAAATATAAAGTGATAAACATTTAAATAATATTTATTTATATATAAAATGAAAATAAATACCCGTCCGGTCGGACGGATCAAGCTTTAGTAAGTTTTTAGAAAGTAAGATGAGACAAGCCTCATATTTTACTAAGCATACCTAGAGAATAAAAAACTTATGAAACATAAGTTTAGCAATACAAGATAATGAAGTGAATAGGAAAGGGGCTGCCATGTGTAAGAGAGCGCGACCTTGCCATTGAATTGTCTCCTAAAGCCGACTTGACCTCAGAGTCAATAGTAGTAGTTGATGGAATATCTTCCATAATGGTGCTACGAGTTGGAGAGATGGAGCAGCTGCTAATGGTGATGGAGTGAAGTGAGAGTTGGAGTCTGTGACTATATTCCATGCAAACTTTTGACATTGATGCAGTTCTTTCATGTGTGAGGTGGTTACAACTCTCACGATCTGGTTTGTCTACGTTTTCTCTACGTTTTCAGTAGACTTCCATGCGTTAGTGGAGGAGTATATTGATCTTGCTCATCAGCTTCAAATAGGAAATTTCTTTTGTTGGAATTTTTTTTTTGCTAAACTGTGAATATTCATAAAATGAAAGGTTTAGGGTTACATAAGCCTAAGAGTGAAAGCCTTGGCAAAAAAGAAGAAAAAACAAGGCAAGCACATGAGAAAAGATTCAAATAGCAAGCTATCTAATCCAAAGTTGCATAAGAGGTGTGAATTTCCTCTTATGTCTTCTTGCACTGATGGTGTTTCGAATGTCCCTATCAATGCAGTTGAAGGTAGTCTGTGTCGGGGTGAAACCTGAGAGATGAACTGCTGAGTTCTGCTGCCTCCAGACGTTATAGATCAGAGATTGAGTTGCAAGGCTTTTCAAAGTCGAAGGTGCTGAGGGAGTTGAGAGTCGGATCCAAGAGAGCAGCTCCTCCTAGTTGATGAAGACCGGTAAGCTGGGATCAAGTCTTGCGAAGACCAGGCTCCACAGAGCATTGCTGTAGCTGCAGTGGAGGAACAGGTGCTCACGAGTTTCGTCGTGAGCATTACAGAAGCAGCAAGCCGTTGAGATGTTTAGACCCCAGGATGCAAGCCTTACCTTCGTCGGGAGCCTATTAAGAGTCGCTAGCCACATATTGAAAGCATGTCTTGGGACTGCACCTTTGAGCCAGACAGCTCGAGCCCAGGTCTTTGGAGGAGCCCTGGGTCTTACCGCCTCCCAAGTTTTAGCAGAAGAGAAGCCTTTGCAGTCCTTAGCTTCAACAATCCAGTGGTACGAGTCCGGGGGCGAGTCCTCGAGCGGTAAAGTGACTGTCGTGAGGTGGATGTGAAGAGCGAGAGCACTTTCGGACCGAGGTTGAGCAAGTCTCCAACCATTTTCAGTTGTTGCGTCCCTTACCGAAGCTGAAAGGGGGATTCTTGTATCGCGAGGTCCGGAGTCTCCAAGGAATTCAATAAGCTGACCAAAGGGAGTCCAGATATCATACCAGAACTTTGCAGAGAACCCATTTCCGATGTTACATTGTAGAAACTGCGCTGCAAGTGGTCTGAGAGCTAGTAATGAGCTCCACGAAGCGGAGTCGCTGCTCTTACTATCAAGGGCCCAAAAACTGGTACTCCGGAGGTGATGATATCGCTGCCACTGAACCCAAAGAGAGTTTGTGCCAGAGAACAAGAGCCAGATGAAGCGCAAGCAGAGCACCCTGTTCCAATCACTAAAGTTCCTGAGGCCTAATTCTTTTGTTGGAATTAATTAAGTTTTTTTTTTTTAATTCTTTCTTCTGTTGTGATCTTCGATCTCAATGGATTTGCTTGCCTTGTCCAGGAGAATTTTGATCAATTTATTTTAAATAATGTGACCTCTTTAGGGGAATTCCAAATCAAACCTGAAAAAAAGCAAAACACACAACCCAGAGAATTGGGACTTCAAAGCTCTCGCAAATTTGAGCTGTTTCTTGGCCCTATGAACTAAATGTTAGTAAAGTCTCCTATCTTTTGTCTTGGACTGGACCAGAGGGTCTCAAAAATCACCACTGTTTTGTGAAGGTACTCTTCCATTAATACTGGTTTAATTGTATTATCACTTAGTCTTTTAGTACTGTACTAAGTTTGTTGCACTCTTTTTCTCATCAGCGTGGCTTATTTCTTGCCATAAGTTCTCTCAAATAAGTAATCCTTATGCTTGGCTTGGCCTACTGTGGTTAATGTGAAAGTTGTATTGTTCGGTTCCTTCCATTTCCCTTACTTTTACTTGGATACTGATTTAGTAATGTATTCTTGAAGATAAATTATGAAAGCTTGACCAAAAAAAAAAAAATTATGAAAGCTTGTGGGTTAGCTGAGGATCACCTAGTTTGAGTTCCTTATTATTACTTCGACTATATTCCTACAAGATAGCAACGACGAGTTTCTTTTACAGACGTTTCCATCTACTTACTAGCATTAGGAAAAATGGGAATAACAATACGTGTTTTTTCATGTTTGTGACTTCTAGTTCTCCTACTGATTTTCCATGCGCGTGAGTTCTTGTTCTTTTCGAATAGAACGAGCACGTTAATGCAAAGGGCTTGGACCATTGATATGGAAATTTAAGAAAATATCATGGTACATCCACTACAAGAAAACATTTATTTTACGAGGGCTAATTTTCTCGTGAATTCATCGTAAAAGTGTTGTTACGAGGAATTAACGAGGAAACCCCTTTCGTCGTAATTAATTTGTCGTTAAATATATTTCCTCGTCAGTTCCTCGTTAATTAGCTATGCATATATTTCCTCGTAAAGACGAAGTACAGATTTCCTCGTAAAGACCACGTGACATATCCACGTAAAGACATCGCTGACATTCCTCGTAAAGGCCACGTAGACGGTTTATCGTAAATACCACGAAAATACCATGGAAAGTATTCCTCGTAATATCCACGTAAATACCAAAACCTGTTTTCCTCGTTAACACCTCGAAAACCTTTCCTCGTGGATTCCACGACCTGTTTTCCTCGTTAAATCCACGTTAATATTCCACGTAAAAAACTCGTAAAATAGCTTCAAATTTACGTGGTTTTTTATTTTTCTTATTTTAAAAATATATTCAAATAATAATTACTAAAATTAAATTTATTTTAAAATTATAAATTAAAAAATTAATAAATCTAAAATTGTTTATTTTATAAATAAATATAAAATAAGTTTTGCATTCATAAAAAAAAGAGAACAATAGAAAAAAAAACTAAGAAGGTTCGTGCATCGCCTGATAGAATTCATCGCTCCTCCTCGAGACATCTTCCTCGTTATGTGGGACGGGGGCGGGTGGCTCGCCTGGAACAGGGTTTCGTTCTCGCATGGTCCTCAACAATGCTTCCCATTCCGGATTTGTGGCGGCTATCACGTCCAAAAAGCCCTCCACTCCACCCATACGAGCTGTGAACGAAGTATTCGTCGAGGTCAACTCCGTTCTTGTCGAGGCCAGCTCATTTCTTGTCGAGGCCAGCTCCGTTTTTGTCGACTCCAACTCGGTACGTAGCTGAGAGACTTCGTCCTCCCGTCTCTGACCATAAGACGATGTCGCTCTCGGAACATCGTTGACAGAACCATTCTCCATCGTACGCCCTTTTTTCTTCGGGGCAACCTTAAAAAAACAAATATATATATATATATTAAAATTTTAAATTTAAAGTAATAATTTAAAATTTAATTTTTAAAAAGTTACCTCCTTGTAAATCTGATCGACTTCAGGAACGGATAAACTGACAGGCAATCCGTCGGGCGACTCCTGGGTCAGCTGGGTCTCACGCTCCGCAACCCGAGCTGCCACCTCGTTGTAGATTTGCTCGGACTTTTCATCTAGGAACTGGCCCGCCTTATTCCTGTGGGTGCGGTCGTAAAGTTCGAGAATAGTGGGCATGCGTCCCAACTCTTTGGCCTATAAACATTGAATAAAATTAGTTTAATTTTTAATTATAAAAATAATAAATTATAAAATTTAATTACGTACCATTTCCAAACGGATAGCAGCGTGGGGTTTTTGGCTCGTAGAGTGTAGCATTGCCCTACGGCCGTTCCCATCAACTGAGTTACGGGAGTTAGAGCAAGACTGGGCGACTCTGATGGAGTTCGGATCCTTCCAATAGGCGATGAGGTCATCCCAGACATCCGTGGTGAGCTCAGAGGGTTTGCCGTGCTCATAACCCTTCACGATCCAGCCACCCTTCCAGTTGGAGACCGTGTCCAGCAACCGTGGTTTCACCTTCTCGTAAAACGCTTGCCGCACCTTCTCCGTGACCCCCAAAGACCAATTATATTTTTGCTGCAAAATAAAAAAAATTAATTAGTAAATAATTTATGAGAATTTAAAAATTTTAAAATTTAAAAATCAGAAAATAATTGTAATTAATTAATAACTTACAGCGTACATTTTGAACCACGTCCTTCTGACGTGGATTGGAGTTAGTTTCCAGTTAGGATGTGGCAACACGAAGTAACCTTTCATCGTGTCGGTTACGTCCGTTGCAAGTCGTCTGTCAACCCCAAACCTGAAAACAACATTAAAAAATATTAAATAATTTAACTTAAAATTATTTATACAAGTCTTTTAGAAATATAAAATAATTTAACTTACCACATAGTTCCCTCTGGTCGGTCGGGGTCTATGATCGGTAAGCCTTCTCTGCCTGGCATTGCGAGAATGTCCTCGACAGTGTACTGAGAGTAAGGGGCACTCGGCGACACCTGCAAATCAGCATGAACTGGATTTGCGGGAATCTAAGGAGGCGGCACATGAGGAGCTGCCATCTGAGGAGGAGGAGCCATCTGAGGAGGAGCCATCGGAGGAGGCGAGACTCTGTGTGAATACTGAGTCTCGGGGACAGTCTCCTGCTGACTGCTAGAAGAACCGGGACCTGATACAGATGGCGGGTCTAACCGGCTACCCGGCGGACCGAACATCTGTGCGTAATGAAGAGTGCGCTTATTACCGTGAATACTCTGGAAAAAAAAATCAAAATTAAAATCAACACTTAAACTAAAATCTATAACTAATTTATATAATTAAATATTCCATTAACCTATCTAAAATCTCTAAACTAACCACCTAATCTAAATTCCCTAAACTAACCACCTAATCTAAACTATACTAGGAGAGGAAAGAAAGAGGCTTACCATATTGGAGAGATAGAGGAGAGGAAATGGAGAGAAATGCGGAGACCTCGCGGTTTCGCGTATATATAAGTTTAGGGTTCCTCGCCATTTCGTCGTTAATTAACGAGGAAAGCCCAAGGTCCGTGTTTCTGTTCCTCGCCATTTCCTCGTTAATTAACGAGGAAAGCCCAAGGCCCGTGTTTTTGAGAGGAGAAAATAGCAAGGCCCGTGTTTTTGTTTACGAAGAAATACCGAGGCCATATCCTAAACCCCTAAAATCTCAAACCCCAAACCTATAATCTCATCTTTCATATCTTCTACTTCATATATTCTCAAACCATCATCTTTCCTTAATCTTCTCTATTTCTAAATTTATTTTTTCCTTTTCAACATTTAGTTTTCCAAATAGAAAATACTTTAGAAACAACTTTTAAAATGTTTATATAAAATTTAGAAAATTTAATTTTTATTTTTTTATTGAATTGAAATATAAACCTTATTTTCAAATCTATAAAACTTAACTCTAAACATATTTTTGTAAGATTATCTAAAATTATAAATATGATAAGTTTCCATTGTAAATAAGATATATTAATATTGTATATTTTGGATAAGATAGAATTTGGAATTAATTTTGATTGGTTTGAAGATATTTTGGTTTAAAGGAAGATGTATTTAGAATATATGAAGTAGAAGAAAAGGAAGATATGATTTAGAGTTTAAGGCTACGGTTTCAGATTTCAGGGATTTGCACATTTCCTCGCCACTTCCTCGCCAAGTGACATGGTATTAACGAGGAAAAGGGAGAAATGGTTTAGGGTTTAGGGTTTGGATTTAGGGATTTGAAAATTTCCTCGTTAAGTCCACGTCACTTGGCGAGGAAGTGGCGAGGAAATGTGTTGATTTATGGATTTGAACATTTCCTCGTTAAGTCCACGTCATATAGCGAGGAAGTGGCGAGGAAATGTGTTGACGTGGAAATAGCGAGTATACGCTTTAAATACATGATGTTTCCCTGTATCGTATCCCACACAAAATAAAAAAAATCTAAAAATTTCCTAGACACTTCCTCGCCAAGTGACGTGGCTGTAACGAGAAATATTAAAAAAATAAAAATTTCCTCGTGAATTTCACGTAAGCTGGCGAGGAAGTGGCGAGGAAAGCTGATTACGTGAAAATAGCGACTAAACTTTTTTCTATATATATGGGTGTTTCCCTTCCTCATATCCCACACAATCACCCAAATCACATAATAAACTTAGAAATTTGGGTTTGAAATTAGAAAAATTTGAAGAAAAAAGAAGTGAAGAAGATATTGGAGTTACAAATAGTAAAGCCTTGCGGATTCGATTTGCGTAGGTTTTGCCATATTTGACTCCGCTATCTTTCTTCTCTTCTTTTTTTACTATATTTTATAGAAAGTAAAAAAGTATAGAAAAATTTAAAAGTTTAAGGGTTAATACTTTGAAAAAATAAAAATTATCTAAATAGTTTTATTGATTATTTCGAAAAACAGATACATCAATCAGATACATTGTCATTCTCGTCATCACTAGAAACATCATCATTTTTATTAAACTCATCATCAACAACTTCGTCTGTGGCATCATCCATAACATCTTCATACTCTTCATTATGCGGATCTATGAGAAGGATGTCATCAATTTGTTGTTCAGCTTGCTCGGCGATATTTATCTGTTCTTCTTGCAATGGTGGTTCTTCCCCACCAATAATTTGTCCTCGAGGTGTAACTTTTATCACGACTAACCAATTTATTCCCGATTCTCTTATTCGGGGGTATGGAAGAAAGCTAACTTGGTCTGCTTGTGAAGCTAAGATGAAAGGCTCGAATTTGTCGTGCCTGCAAAATAAGAAAAACGTAAATATTAATATATACATGTCATCTACGGCAACAAAATATATATTTATGTACCTTCGTCCACCATTGACATCAACTACACCAAATTTGTTAAACCGGACACCTCTGTCCACGACAGGATCAAACCATTCACATTTGAAAAGAACGCATTTCAGCTTCAATATTCCTGAGAATTCCACTTCAATAATATCAGTCAAGATACCGTAGAAATCTGTTTCGCCTTTCACACATATTCCATAGTTACTGGTCGCCTGCTGCCTACCATAATCATATGTGTGAAAAGTATAGCCTCGTGTGAAATACATCTGTGATGTGGTGACCTTTACTCGTGGAGCTTGAATTACTTCATGTAACCACTTAGGATAATCTGGATCGTCTTCATAATCAACCTGCAAAATTAAGAGTGTGTTATAGTAAAATGAATGGAAAAATCTGCATATTTAAAAGTTATAGTAATATCTGAGTCCTCAACCACTTAATAAAGTGTTAATCTTTTCTTTTGTCTACATCACTTGTAGATATACCTGGGAATGTTTCTTCGACTTGAGAAACAAACATGCTATAAAATCACAAATTATATGGACATTAATATACTTATATGTATTTAAAATTAAACTTATATATGTATTTAGAATTGTCAATATATGTTACCTTTCAAAATAACGCATCAAAGGATCATCGCAATTGAGTAGAATATAGATGTGTGCACTATGAGCGTCTTCTTCACTCGACCACCAAACCACTTTTAATTTTCCACCGAGTCGACCTATCTGGCTAAAGATGTCAGGAACACCGGCAACTGCATATGTTGGTGCGACACCACCATCATCGTATCTTCTTGGAGCTCTTTTTCTAGTACGTACTTTTGACGCAAAGTAATACGATGTGAATTGAGAAGTTTCTTCTGTCAAACTTCCTGCAATTATAGAACCTTCAACTTTCGCAAGATTTTTTGCTTTTCCCTTCAAATATTTCATTGCTCGTTCATACTGATACATCCATCCGTAATGTACAGGTCCACGAAGTAATGCCTCATATGAAGGTGGACAGCTAGGTGTTCCATGACGTCAAAAAATCCAGGTGGAAATATCTTCTCCAAGTTGCACAATAAGATGGAAATGTTCTCCTGTAGCTGTTCGACGACTTCTTCTTTAAGAGTGTGTGTGCTCAGATCCCTGAAAAATGCTCCAATGCCTTGTATATATTCCAGATACAATGAAACACATGTACATTATTAGTCATATATAATAGCAAACTACACCATTTTAAAATAACTCTATTAAAATATATATATATACCTGCAAGTGCTTCATGTACGTTAGTTGGCAGTAGCTCCGCAAATGCAAATGGAAGTAGTCGTTGCATAAAGACATGACAATCATGACTCTTCATCCCGGAGAACTTTTGACTTTTTTCAACACATCTTGAGAGATTTGAAACATACCCATCGGGAAACTTCACTTCTGATGCAACCCAGTCGAACAACACCGACTTTTTTTCTGAAGACAATCGAAATATGGGAACCAGAACTTGTCCATTGCTTTTTATATGTAACGCACTTCTTGCGCAAATGTCTGGCAAGTCCAACCTCGATTCTCTTTTGTCTTTTCTGGGACATTCAATATTGTATTCATGATGTTCTCAAAGAAATTCATCTCTATATGCATCACATCAAGGTTGTGGCGCAGAAGAAGATCCTTCCAATAAGGCAACTCCCAAAATATACTCTTCTTGTGCCAGTTGTGATGAACACCATAAGAATCAGGCATATTACCGGGGACATGCCAATTACCACCACGCGGAGCTGTTTTCAATGCTCCATAGTAATCGAGTTGCGCTTCAATTTGTTCTCCAGTTAGATATGGAGGAGGTGTGTCTCTGACAACCCTTTTGTGCTTAAACAATTTCTTGTTTCTTCGGTACAGGTGGTCAGCGGGAAGAAATCGACGGTGACAATCAAACCAACTTGTCTTCCTACCATTTTTTAGTTGAAACGCATCTGTCGAACCATTACAATATGGACAAGCTAATCTACCATGTGTTGTCCATCCAGACAACATCCCATAGGCAGGAAAGTCACTTATGGTCCACAAAAGCATCGCTCGCATCGTAAAATTCGTCTTCGTTGAGCAGTCATACGTCCTCACTCCCGTAAACCACAAATCCTTCAACTCTTTTATAAGTGGTTGCAAGAAAACATCCAGAGACCTTTTTGGATGGTTTGGACCAGGTATTAATATGGTCAAGAATATCAACTCCCGTAAATTGCACATCTCCGGTGGCAGGTTGTATGGCGTAAGAAAGACTGGCCACAATGAATATTGTCTCCCTGACATTTTGAATGGACTAAAACCATATGTGCATAAACCGAGAAACACATTCCGGCTATTGCTAGCGAATTCTGGATATACTTTGTTAAAATGTTTCCAGGCTCTTGCATCTGATGGATGACTCATCTCACCATCCGTCTGATTATGCTCGGCATGCCATCTCATCTTTCCAGCAGTCTCCTCGGTTTGATACAATCTTTTCAATCTATCTGTGATTGGTAGGTACCACATCCTTTTGTACGGTATCCTATTATGTCCCCGTCCTTGCTGCTTAAATCTTGGCTTCTTGCAGAATCGACATTCTTCTAACTTCTCATCAACTCCCCAGTAGATCATGCAGTTGTCGATGCAAATGTCTATCATCTCCGAAGGCAACCCAAGACTATAGACAAGCTTCTGAATCTCATAGTAAGAATCAGCAGACTCATTGCCTTCCGGCAAATACTCTTTAAACAAGTCTACCCATTCATTCATGCAACTTTCAGGTAGATTGTGATTCATTTTTATATTCATCATTCTAGCATCCAACGATAATTTAGATAGACCTTCTCTACAACCACTGTAAAGTGGTTGATTTGCCGCATTCAACATATCATAAAACTTTTTGGCATCTATGTTAGGTTCCTCATCTTCATCATGAGCTACGAATGCATCAGCTACCATATCATGAATCCTGTCACAATCTACCATCTCCTCTTCCTGATGGTTATGTTCGTTAACCAAATGATGATCTACCGGTTCTACCTGAAAGTTGCTATTACTACTACTAGCAGCTTCATTCTGATCATAATTATAACCTTCTCCATGATGAAACCAGATATAGTAATTTGGCGTGAAACCTCTATTTATTAAATGCTTCCAAACATTTTCACGATTTCATAATTTCGAATTGTTGCATTTTTTACAAGGGCAGAATATCTTACCGCTTTCTTGGGCGAGCGATGTAGAATCTGCTTGATGCATAAAAGTCTCCATCCCCGTAAGGAATTCTTTCGTCACTCTCCCGTTACCATCTCTATGCATATACATCCACCTTCGGAACTCATAAATATTCCTGCACCTGGACATAACTTTTTTTAACTCTTTTTTTTCTTGTTGGTGTGTCTAAAATGAGGTTCAAACGTTCATATTTATAGATTTTTTGAATCAGGTAGGTGAGATTTAGCGAGGAATTAAGCACGCAAAGATAATTAGGTGAAACAAAAAAAACGTGTTTCAAAAGGTTCGTGGTTAATTCCTCGTCCAAGAAAATCCACGTAACAACGAAGCTATATTTACGTCGACTTTACGACGAAATTACTTTTCCTCGTAACTAAGACGTCATCGTCGTAAAAGCGACGTGAATTTACGTTATCCTTACGTGGAAATACTTTCCACGTTACTTCACGAAGAAATAACGTGGATTTGCTTTTTCTTCGTCACTTCATCGTAAAGACGAAGGTAATTAACGAGGAAATATTTTCCTCGTTAATTTTCCTCGTTAAAATTCAGTTTTAACAGCTGGTCCATAAACCGATGATGAAGAAAAGCAAATGGTTAACCGTTGACTCTTTTTGACACTCTTCTTGACCCATTGGTTCTTACTTCTCAATTTTTGCTTGGGAGTTTCAGCTACGTGGATAGATGCGATTTTCACAAGTGGCATCATCATCATCTATGAAGCTTAGTGAGTACTGTTTGGACCATAATGAGTAGAGCTGTCAATATGAACTCAGCAAGACATTTAAGGGAGGTGGCCCATTGTCCTTTACATCTTTTGCAGCCGATGTGATTTTTTCCAATATCTTGTGTTATTAATACTAATACTTTTGTTTTTATTGGTAGAATTCTTTTGGGCCTATGATTGTCTTATGGTTTCTCTTCGAGTCGATGAAGGTACTATCTTCTCGCCCTACAAGCTAGGAGCCCCCACCTCAATAAATCCCTTCTCTTGTTGATGCCATGGAACACACTAGGATACTCTTTTCTTTGTTTTGTCTAGTAAAAATCTATTTAATGTCACCGTCACCTCCATAAATCGTCTACCTTTCTTGGCAGACAAAGTCTACCTTTGTCGACAACATCTGATCACCTGTAAACTAACCAGTCCATGCATATGATAAAATAAAAACTCAAACCGTTTTGGTAAAAGTTGCATGATGAACAAGGTATTATAGATTCTGAGTTAAACAAGGCTGATGAGAAATGTTGTTGCAGAGATCGTACATGATCAAAAAAAATTTTTGTAGCTTTTGTGATATGCTACTGGTTCAACGGTAAAAACTAAGTCGTAAATGCTGGCTTTACCTCATCCAGCTAGCTATTTGGTGGTTAAGTATCTGGATGCTTTTGATCATTCATTGTCTTTATCTGTTCATCTTTGTGATAAAATGGATCTTTTGATGACTAGACACCAAGAACAGTGTACATACTAGTGGGACTTTCATTAAATGATGAAGGAATCACACAAGGAAAATTGTTTATCTCCTTTCTTCTTGCTCGCCACCACAAAAGTGTTTCCTCTGTTTATGTACAAGGTTGAAATATCTTCCAAAGTTACAGTGTCCTGCAGGGTCAAGCAGTAAATTTTCAAATCTATGGGTATTTAGCGCGGTCATAGCCTTCTGAATTATATTATTACCTAAGCAATTAATGACTAGTTGAATAAAGAAGAAGTCTATGTTAATGCCATGATAGACAACCAATTAATTACTCCAAATCTTTTGCTCTAAGTTACTCCAAATCTCATCAATTCTCTCTGTCTGAGTTGCTTATCCCATTATAGTGCCAGCTTCCTCTTCTTCACCGCCATTTAACAGCATTTACTGTTGTGGAGTCCCTAGTAAAAGCTAACAAAAATGTGAAAGAAAGAAATCAACAAACACGTTTTTGATAAAGCAATGTAACTTATTAGTTATTACGGTCACTAGTTATAGGAGGAGAGAGAGAAAACAATAATCACTTTGTAGCACAAGAAAACCATACTTTATTAGGGTACATATACCTGTAATAAGAAACCTAGAGCATCTTTCTGACCCTAGTATAAGATAAAAATTGAGAAGTGTTTATGTTTTTAAGCTAGTTCAAAAGGATTTTAACCCCCCTCCCCCAGAACAAAGGCACTGCGGATGTGAATGGACCAAAGAAGACTTTGTTTAAGAGTAATGGAGAAAACTCTTCTTACACTAAGGTAAAGGGTTATTAAGTGAGGGTTATAGATGAAAGTTTCGTGAAACTTATAAAAGAAATCAAGGTGCTCACAAAAAGGTAATAAATTAACTAGGCCCCATCTAATTGAATGCCAATCCATGTCAAAGACCGGGGAAAGAGGTGTAGAGTATATATGTATTAAGGGTAGTATAGACAATTATGTTAACCTAGTACGTATCACGTATCTCGTATTGTGTATATATACTTGTATCTCTCATTCTAATATATTCATTCAGTTTCACAAATCTATATGGTATCAGAGCATTGATCCACAAAATAAACCCTAGCCGTCATATTTCAAAGCTCTCTCTTCCCTCCCTCTCTTTTCTTTATCGTCATCTTCTTCCTCCCTTGACTGAATCCGATGCCGATCTCACCTCCAAACCCCAATGAAATCATTGTTACCTCTGATTCAACAACTCTCCTCAACATAAACATGACTAATGTCACCAAGCTTACTGCTTCAAACTTCCTCATGTGGAGCCGCCAAGTCCATGCTCTCCTCGACGGTTATGACCTCTACGGCCATATCGACGGATCCACCGTCATCCCGCCTCCAACTATCACAAGCGATGGTGTTGTGAACCCAAATCCGGCCTATCAACTTTGGAAGCGCCAAGATCGCTTGATTTACAGCGGCTTGCTGGGTGCTATTACGGTCTCCATCCAGCCGATCTTGTCCACGACGACCACAGCGGCTCAGATTTGGGAGATCCTAAACTCCACTTATGCTAAACCAAGCCGAGCTCATATCCAGCAGCTGCGTCAACAGATCAGAAGCTGGACCAAAGGCACCATGAAGATTGACGAGTACTTCCAAGGATTCAAAACCCGTTTTGATCAGGTCGCTCTTCTTGGCAAGCCATACGACATTGAGGACCAGATCGAACTCATCTTGGAAGGGTTACCGGACGAGTACAAACCCATTAAAGAACAAATCGAAGGCCGCGAGTCTCCTCCGTCACTCACAGAGATTCATGAGAAGCTTCTCAACCACGAAACCAAGCTCCTCTCCAAGACCACTACAGCTGGGATTCTTCCGATCACTGCAAATGTTGCAAACCACCGTGGCTCCTCCAACACCAACAATCCGCACAGGAACACCTACAACCACCCTCGTCAGAACACCAGTCGCTCCCCACAGACATGGCAGCAACAACAATTTTCTCCTCGCAACGATGGTGCTCCGCGTGGATATCAGGGTCGCTGCCAAATCTGCAGTGTACAAGGACATAGCGCTCGGCGCTGCCCTCAACTCTCGACTGCTGCGGCCACCTCCAACTCGAGCTCCAAACCAGCTCCAACGTCATGGCAACCACGTGCTAATGTAGCTTCTGCTCACTCCTATAATCCCGGTAACTGGATATTAGACAGCGGTGCAACGCACCATCTCACCACAGACTTGAGCAACCTGGCACTGCACCAGCCGTATACTGGCGGAGAGGATGTCATGATCGCCGACGGTTCCGGTCTTCCGATCTCACATACTGGTTCAACTACTCTTACTACCCCTTCCCATTCCTTTAACTTAAATAATATCCTTTATGTTCCTAATCTCAAACGTAACCTTATCTCTGTCTATCGCTTGTGCAATTCTAATAACGTTTCTGTTGAATTCTTTCCTGCTCATTTTCAGGTGAAGGATCTCAGCACGGGGGTCCGCTTACTCCAAGGCAAGACTAAAGACGAGCTGTACGAGTGGCCGGTTTCATCATCCAACACAATCTCTCTTTTCGCCTCTCCTTCACCAAAGACTACCCTCTCTTCTTGGCATTCCCGTTTAGGCCATCCATCTTCTTCGATTTTGCATTCTATTATTTCTCAGTTTTTGTTGCCGCTTTCATCTTCTTCTCAAACAGAGACCCCTTGTTCTCATTGTTTTACAAATAAAAGTCATAAACTTCCATTTCACACAAATACTATCACCTCTTCTCAGCCCCTTGAGTATCTTTATACAGATGTTTGGACCTCTCCCATTATTTCTATCGACAATTTTAAATACTATCTCATCTTTGTCGATCACTTTACCAGATATACCTGGTTCTATCCTCTAAAACAAAAATCCCAAGTCAAAGAAACTTTCATCCTTTTCAAAGCCGTGGTCGAGAAACATTTTGGGAAACAGATAAAGAACCTATACTCAGACAATGGAGGCGAATATATTGCCTTGCGGAGCTTTCTGGCATCGCATGGGATCTCCCACTATACATCACCGCCACACACACCGGAGCATAATGGAATAGCTGAGCGAAAACACAGACATATTGTCGAGACTGGCCTCACTCTTCTCCATCAAGGTGCCTTGCCAACCTCATACTGGACTTACTCCTTTGCGGCAGCAGTGTACCTTATTAACCGTCTCCCATCGCCGGTCATCGCGAACCAGTCACCATACGCCAAGCTCTTCCAGAAGTCTCCCAATTATCTTAAGCTCCGGGTGTTCGGCTGCCTTTGTTTCCCATGGTTACGACCGTATGCGCAACATAAGCTTGACCTTCGCTCACTTCCCTGCGTGTTTCTCGGCTACTCTCTAACGCAGAGTGCGTATCTCTGTCTTCATCTTGATACTGGACGAATATATACGTCCCGTCATGTTCAATTCATTGAGACGACTTTTCCTTACACTACACATAAAGCAAAAGTTCCAGTACCTGACGATACCCCGTCTCCATCGCCAGTCTTTGCTCCAGCTACTTCTATTCCAGTCTGACCATCGTCACTCGTACAGCCTGTCTCGTCTCAACCCCCGTGTCCGGATCCTCACCAACAGCCGGTGCTTTCATCACCGCCTGCGTCTGTTCCTGTTATTCCAACAACAGAACATACTTCAGGAACTAATTTAACAGGTACGCTTATTGAATCTGTGCAGGTACAAGGCGAGAGCTCCCAACCCTTGCCCTCATCCCAAACACAACCAGTAACTAATCCGACACCTGTTACAACCGTACCTCCTCCTGAACCATCACCCAACTCTTCTATTCCTACCATTCCTATCCCTGAACCCGCACCAAACCAATCTACTTCGTCCCCTCCACCTGTCTCGAACCTCCACCCTATGCAGACCCGCGCTAAGAACAAAATAACCAAACCCACCAACAAACTCACCTTTAATGCCACCTCAGAACCTCGCCCCTCTATCCCTACCTCTGTTGCCCAGGCCATGCGAGATCCTAACTGGAGAGGCTCTATGACAGCCGAATATAATGCTCAAATAAGCAACCACACGTTCGAGCTCGTGCCCTCGGCTCCGGATCAACATGTCATTACGACAAAATGGATCCATACGATTAAATACTCACCTGATGGTACTATTCGCAGGTACAAGTCTAGATGGGTTGCTCGTGGTCATAGACAGGAGTATGGAGTGGACTATGCTGAAACATTCAGCCCGGTGGTTAAGACTCTCACCATTCGTCTTGTTCTTCAGTTGGCTGTTACTCGCTCGTGGGTTATCAAACAACTCGATGTCAATAATGCGTTTCTCCAAGGAACTCTAACGGATGAAGTCTATGTCTCTCAGCCACCTGGTTTTGTTGATCCTGATCGCCCACATCACGTCTGCCGTCTCAAACAAGCACCACGCGCTTGGTACCAGGAACTCCGTAATTTCCTTCTTCAGATGGGGTGCACGAACTCCGTCGCTGACACGTCGGTGTTCATATATATTCATGGTGCTCAGGTCCTCTATATCCTTATTTACGTTGATGACATTATCATCACCGGCAGCAGTAACAGTCTGGTTTCTGCGTGTATACATGTCCTCGCCTCCCGCTTCTCTCTGAAGGAACCCACCGATCTGGATTATTTCCTTGGCGTCGAAGCAACAAGAACGTCTACTGGTCTTCACCTTATGCAACGAAAATATATACTTGATCTACTCGCCAAGACAAAGATGATCGATGCAAAACCAGTAACGACACCAATGCCGGTTTCTCCGAAGCTCTCCCTTTCTTCCGGTCATCCTCTAGCCGATCCACGTGAGTTCCGCATGATTGTGGGGAGTCTTCAATATCTCTCCTTTACAAGACCTGACATTGCTTACAGTGTCAACCGCCTCTCTCAGTTTATGCATTGTCCCACTGATGAACACTGGCTCGCGGTTAAACGGATCTTGCGCTACTTGGCTGGAACGCTCTCCCATGGTATTCTTTTACGCCAGAACACACCTCTCTCTCTTCATGCCTACTCTGATGCAGATTGGGCAGGCGACACAGATGACTTTGTCTCTACCAATGCCTTCATTCTCTACATCGGTGCAACACCTATAGCCTGGTCATCCAAGAAGCAAACAGGCGTTGCTCGGTCTTCTACGGAGGCTGAATATCGCGCAGTTGCAAATACAGCAGCTGAGATGAAATGGGTTTGTTCACTTCTCTCCGAGCTCGGCATCACGCTCAAACATCCTCCGGTTGTGTTTTGTGACAATGTTGGCGCCACATATCTCAGTGCCAACCCTGTCTTCCATTCCCGCATGAAACATCTTGCTCTGGACTTCCACTTTGTCCGTGAAAACGTTCGTTCCGGTGCTTTGCGTGTAACTCATGTCTCCACCAAAGATCAGCTCGCGGATGCTCTGACAAAGCCACTGCCACGGACACGATTCACTGAATTGATCAGCAAGATTGGAGTGGTTTCACTCCCTCCATCTTGAGGAGGTGTGTAGAGTATATATGTATTAAGGGTAGTATAGACAATTATGTTAACCTAGTACGTATCACGTATCTCGTATTGTGTATATATACTTGTATCTCTCATTCTAATATATGCATTCAGTTTCACAAATCTATAAGAGGCTCTTGCAGAACCTAAACAGAGACATCATCTTCTGTTGTGTCTCTCCCTCTATAAATCAAGACTCAAGCCAAGAAAGCAGCTTTTGTGGACTATCATCATCATCATCATCATCATCATCATCATCTAATGACTACTACTACTACCGCCTCAAACACTACATTACACCATAAATCACGTTGAAGATATTTAATAAGATAACAAAAAAGAAGAAGCTAGCCTTCTCTCTTCAGTAGCTTTAGCCTAGTTCTGTACGTAATGGGTAGATCGCCGTGCTGTGATAAGGCTGGATTAAAGAAAGGACCATGGACACCAGAAGAGGATCAGAAGCTTTTGGCTTACATTGAAGAACATGGCCATGGAAGCTGGCGCTCTTTGCCTGAGAAAGCTGGTAACTAATTAACTTCCACATTTCTTTATTTTCTTCTACTTCTATTCAAATCTGATTTGTTCTAACACCATATAGGTCTCCAAAGATGTGGAAAGAGTTGCAGACTCAGATGGACTAATTACCTAAGACCAGACATCAAGAGAGGAAAATTCACTGTACAAGAAGAACAAACCATCATTCAACTCCACGCTCTCCTCGGAAACAGGTGATGAGACTCAAATCACCAAAGACTGAATTGATCTTATTGTCAATTCTTGATCTCTGATATGATTTTCTCATAGGTGGTCAGCGATAGCAACTCACTTAGCAAAAAGGACAGACAACGAGATCAAGAACTACTGGAACACACACTTGAAGAAACGCCTGGTGAAAATGGGGATAGATCCGGTGACTCACAAGCACAAAAACGAGACTCTAATGTCTTCCGCAGGTGGTCAATCCAAGAGCGCAGCAACCACGCTTAGCCACATGGCTCAATGGGAGAGTGCTCGGCTCGAAGCTGAAGCAAGACTAGCTAGAGAATCAAAACTTATTCATTACCAAAACAACAAAGTAGTAGCTCCTAATCATTGCTTGGCTCCCAAGGCATCAAAAAGTTGGACAAAGCCAAACCAAGGTAAGAGACATTGTGGTCTTGAACACTCATTTCTTTTTGTATATATACAATTATTAATGTTCTTTTTTTGTAACTGACAATGATGATGAATGTTTCGACAGGAAATGGAGATCAACAGCTTGAATCACCGACGTCGACGGTGACATTCTCCGAGAATCTCCCTCTGATGATCATGCCTTCGGGAGAGAATAAAAACGTTCCGAACATGAATGAGTTCGCCTTGTCTTCTTCCACCTCCTCCGATGTAAAAGATTCCTACCACGACTGGATGAGGCAGATCAACTGTCCGACAGAAGGAATCGAAGAAGGATTCACCAGCCTCCTTCTGCTCGGTGATTCAGCTGATCCGAGTCTTTCCACCGGTAAAAACGAAGAAGCAACCGCCGGCGCGGTCAAGGTCAGTGAGAGTGACTACAGCTACTATGAGGACAACAAGAACTACTGGAATAGCATTCTCAACTTGGTTGATTCCACACCGTCCGATTCACCAACGATGTTCTGATCTAATGGTCCACATTGATTGTCACGTCGATAGCTTTCCAATACTTTGTTTATTTATTTTTTTCTTTACTCTTGATTTACATATTGGTATTGGAATGAAACCTAATGAAAATGACCTTTTTACAAAAAGAAATCATATTCCAGTGTTTTGGTATTTGCGTAATTGGATGGTCGCAAATCCATTTACTGATTTAGAATACAATGCTATTACGTTGAATACGTCTTCAATTTTTTGAAATTTGAAACTAGTTTTCAATACTTTAATCTCCATGTAAATTATATGAAGCGATAAGATATGAAACCTCACTACTTTTACGGTTTTACTTTTACCTCATATTTGTCGTTCATCGTTCTAAAATTTGTATGTAAAGAGATGTAGAGGGTGTACTGAAAAACCAACACGTTGACATGTCTAAGTAAAAGAAACAAAATTCAATGCTTGGTAGTTTCACGTCATTTTCTTTGTAATAAATCAAACTAAAAATTACACAAGAAACTGAAAAACGGTTAAACTCATTGTTATTTTATTACGAAAAATACACTCTTCTTGGATCTTGATTTGTAGATTTATTATATTAAGCTAAGTTTGGATACATTTTTGAGGATGTACAAGAAAAAAAGGGGTAATACGGCTTTCAATATGGGCGTAAAACAGTTAAATCCGTTCGCGAAGAAAAATGCCTCCACTTTTTTAAAAGTTAAACAAAATAGTAGGCGGCATTTTGCTGACACATGTGACCATAGCTTTGTGGTAAGAACGCTTAGCGTTCCGGATCCTCGAGGCCTTTGGTTCGAACATTGGTCATCACCATCTTCTTCTTCAAGTAATCTCGCGCTCTACTTCAACATGAGAGGCATTCTGAAATGCCTTTTTTCATATGAATTGCTTATTGGATTATGGTGTTTTTTTTATCAAATAGAGATTAAGCTCTCTATCAAGTCTAGTATAAGTATTGTCTTTGGATATGTCATCTACTGCAACCAGAATCTAATCTTACCCTTCCTTTAGTTTCTTTATGTGAAAAGAGTATCCAATAATTCATAATCTAAATTGATTCCAATTGCATTCTCTTGGACAATGCTGAGTATATTCTCCCATTGATGCTCAACAACACTCTTTTTTAAAGCCTTATAAGAATCTAGTCTACAACCTATGAATCGTCTACACAGACTTTCTCTTATGGAATCTCACATTCTTTTCTAAATTCTCGAATAGCATCTTTATTTTTTTTTAAACGAAAGTCTGTTTCGAGCATAAGGACATGAGACTAACGTTACATCAAGAATCCAATTTCTTATCACTTTGATTCATTAAATTATATTAGATAATTTTTAATTAAGTAACGACTAATCATCATTACCACAAGTGTGTCTGAATATTTTGGGAAAAGATGAAAAGCTGCTGATGACTCTTTGCCACGTCCCCTCCCCCAATAAACGATTATTAACCCGTTTACGGAAACTAAATAAGAGAAAAAAAAAAATAATAATTGTGCATACAAGCAAAGCGCAAGCAAGGAGAGAAGAGCGAGAGAATCTCTCGGAATCTGGTATTGAGTTCTCATCTCTTCATCTTCTTTCCCTTTCAAATCTCAATTTCCACTTCGTCTGGCTCCGAATTTTAGGCCCTTTTTTTGTTTTCCTCACTGCATTTTGGCTTCTCTTATTTTTGGTAAGTCCCATCTCTCAAATCTTCTATTTTCGGAAACAATTCGAGTAACTTCATTTTTTTTTCGATGTTAAATTGCAAATCCGAGTGTGTTTGATCGCTTTTGGAACCATCGTTTCTCGTTCGGGTACGAGAGTGAGACGAGAGAGATCCAATTACTTAGAGATCTGGTGATTGGATTGTTAGGGTTATTATTCTGAATTAGGGATTTAGTTTTGAAATTGCTAATTTTAAGCTCCGTTAGTGTTCTTAAATCTTCATGCTCGTCGCTCTATCACTCTGGTTCGATCATAGCAAGAATCGGGAGAATTTGGATTCGATAGAAATTGGCTTATTTGGTTTAACTCATAAGAAAGTTTCTAATTATCGCTTCTTAGCAGTTTGTTTCAATTCTTGGGTAGCAGATTTAATATTAGGCTCTCTTTTCTTTTGTGTGTGTAGTTTGCAGCTTTGTGTAGTAGGAAATGGATGGATCAGGAGGTAGAGGTGGCGTGGAATCGATTCTACCTAATTACAAGCTCGGCAGAACTCTCGGTATCGGTTCCTTTGGTAGGGTTAAGATCGCTGAGCACTCTTTGACTGGACACAAAGTTGCCATCAAGATCCTCAACCGTCGCAAAATCAAGAACATGGAGATGGAGGAAAAAGGTAATATGCTCTTTTCTGTGAAATTAGGTTTCTTTTAATCAAATCTCATTCATTTATTGTGTGTGTTTTTACCTGTATTCTCTTTGGTGTAGTGAGGAGAGAGATCAAAATCTTGAGACTCTTTATGCATCCTCACATCATCCGTCTCTATGAGGTCATCGAGACTCCCACCGATATCTATCTTGTCATGGAGTATGTCAACTCTGGTGAGCTATTTGACTATATTGTGGAGAAGGGTAGACTCCAGGAGGACGAGGCCAGGAACTTTTTTCAGCAGGTATTGTTTGCTTTTTGATTTAACATGTAACTTTCCAAGCAATCATTCAATTATCATTGTATTTGAGAGCTAGCCATGACTTGATTTTGATGTTAGATAATATCGGGAGTGGAGTATTGCCATCGGAATATGGTAGTTCACAGGGACCTCAAGCCTGAAAACTTGCTTTTGGACTCCAAATGCAATGTAAAGATTGCTGATTTTGGACTGAGCAACATTATGCGAGATGGTCATTTTCTGAAGACAAGCTGTGGTAGTCCTAATTACGCTGCTCCAGAGGTGAGTTATTTAACCTTCATTGTATCTGAGGAGCACTATATATATTAGGGATTATTCTTAAAGATCAGTTTTTAATCGAGATCAGTGAACTGTTTCAGGTCATATCGGGTAAATTATATGCTGGCCCTGAAGTAGACGTCTGGAGCTGTGGTGTGATACTCTACGCTCTTCTTTGTGGGACTCTCCCGTTTGATGATGAGAACATTCCAAACCTTTTTAAGAAGATAAAGGTACTGCCAATACACCTTCTGTTAATCTTTTTGTTCTTTTTCAATATGTTTTTTTTTGTCTAACATCTTTGAAGTAAAATCTCTTTTTCGTTCTTTAGGGAGGAATATACACACTACCTAGCCATTTATCTGGTGGTGCTAGAGATTTGATCCCCAGGATGCTCGTGGTAGACCCCATGAAAAGAGTAACCATTCCTGAGATCCGGCAACACCATTGGTTCCAAGCTCATCTTCCTAGGTATTTAGCTGTTCCTCCTCCAGATACGGTGCAGCAGGCCAAAAAGGTGAACCTACTCTTACTCTTATTTTTCATCAGAGATTGTCTCTATTCCACTTTTTTCAATATAGCTTAAAAGGGTTGGTTTCATTTGTAGATTGACGAGGAGATTCTCCAAGAAGTTATCAATATGGGATTTGACAGAAACCTTCTCATTGAGTCTCTCCGCAACCGGACCCAAAATGATGTATGTGTTTCTCTCAGCGTCTTGTCCATTTGCTATTGCTTCGTTTATTCAATGTTAAAAGAACTCAATCGTGTCTAAAATATCCAATTGCTGTGGACTGCTGTTTAACAGGGGACTGTGACATACTATCTGATATTGGACAACCGGTTCCGTGTCTCTGCTGGTTATCTCGGGGCCGAGTTTCAAGAGACTATGGTGGGTCTTCATTGTCTTTTTTTTTGACTGTAGCAAAAGATCTTTGAAGTAATCCTTGAATGTTAAAATATAATCAGGAAGGTACTCCGCGAATGCATCCAGCAGAAAGCGTAGCTTCACCAGTTAGCCATCGGCTTCCAGGACTGATGGAGTTCCAAGGAGTTGGCTTGAGATCTCAATACCCTGCTGAGAGAAAATGGGCTCTTGGACTTCAGGTCTTGATTTTTTTCTGAATTTATGTTCTAATAGTTCAAGCTTTTGGATTTTTTTTTAATCTGTTTAGTTTGATCAACAGTCTAGGGCTCATCCGCGTGAAATAATGACAGAAGTCCTGAAAGCCCTGCAAGATTTGAGTGTGTGTTGGAAGAAGATAGGGCCCTACAACATGAAGTGCAGATGGGTTCCTAACAACTCAGATGGAATGCTCAGTAACTCGATGCACGATAACAACTACTTTGGAGATGACTCCAGCATAGTAGAAAACGACGCAGCCGTTAAGTCTCCAAATGTTGTCAAGTTTGAAATTCAGGTAAATAAATCCTCTTCTTCATTTGGGGCACTTCTTGATAATAGCACACATTTTATGGGGGTTGCCTGCGTCTCTAACGGTTTCTGATGTGTGTTTTAGTGTCCGTGGCCATTTGGTAGTGGAATAGAATATAAAACTAATCTTGTTCAATTCGAATTTTGATATAAGAATCTTTGGGGCTGATGACTTGTTTGTTGTTGATGGTGGAGCAGTTGTATAAAACAAGGGACGACAAGTATCTGCTGGATCTGCAGAGAGTACATGGTCCTCAGTTCCTCTTCTTGGATCTTTGTGCTGCTTTTCTTGCTCAGCTCCGAGTCCTCTGAAGAATCAAACCGGACCGCTTCAAGAATAATTCCCACACTTCCCTTTGTTTCATGTTCACAAAGACATTAAACGCTTAACTTCTTTCAGTTTCTTTCTTTTTTTTTGTCTTTTTTTTTGGAACTTGTCTAAAATACCTCGTTTAATTTTAAATGTAAGACCGAGAAACTCTAGTAAAAGAAATAACCAGGAGCAGTTTTGTACATAATTTGTAGTTTTAAGTTTCTCGACTTATATTGATATATGTATACATGATTTGTAGCCAATCTCTTTTATGCGGTCTCAGGAAAATAAGACATTCCCTTGTTTCATTCTCGCAATGAAAGAAAATAGGCTCGATGAAATCATTGGTGCACCGTGCACAGATCAAAAGAGGAGTGCAAGTTGGAACAAGTTAGTGTGGCGGTGTGGAACTCGCAAGGAAATGTCTGAAGGGAGAAAACGATGGTAGTGAGCGAACATATATGCACGGAATCGTGGAACAATGTTGACATATCTGACAATGTTGCAACTACATTCTTAAATGTTGAACCCATTGTTTCACCGTCAAACATGGTGACCACCGAACTTGATAGGTGTTGTTTTTGTGTATAACAAGCAAACGTGCATGTATATGCAAATGAACTTTTCAGACCCCCGCCTTGGTTTGTTTGTGACAATTTTTTTAAATGTATGAACTACAAATGATGCCAAGTGAAGATATATATACGACATTTGCTATTGATTATTTTTTCTGTCATTTTTAACCTCTTTCTATTCTTGGCGGTCTTCGAACGTCGACAATGGCATCACTTTCAGTCCGCCGTAATATCTCATTCATCCCATTAGTTTGAAAAATCTTCGGATTCGCACCAGCACTCGTCAAACCCTAAAAGATATTGTCATCACAATCACATTAAGGCGCAAAATCATGAAAAGTCGTACCAAATTCAAATTGAACTCACCGTATCCGACTTCTTGTGATGCACGCCAGGAAACAGCAACATGTCAGAGGAGTCTAGAGAAACGTGCGGCCTAAGAAAGCTCGATTTGTCTTCGTTTATTGTTAGCCCAAAAGTGTTCTTAGCAAACGCCATGCTCATACCACTCACGTGGCTCGCAGATCCTGCAGGCTGGTTGTAAGTCAACGTTGAAGCAGCGTCGTTTTCTTTCCTCTTCTTAGTCCCAGCCCATGCAAACCCGCTTGCCGGCGCCGTTGTTTGAGATAAACCGGTGTACGGGAACTCGCTTCGAGTCGTCGCTTGAGATGTCTCCGATGGCGTCTGGACAATGATCTCTGTCTCGGCTTCCTTCTTTGCTTCCTGCTAAAGCAATGAACCAAATTACAAATAAGGAAACGGAGTTTTGACGCGTCGGTTTATTCCGGTCTAAATTTCTGCTTTGAAACATACCTGTTGGGTTGGTAACTTGTTAAGATTTGTAGGCTCTTTGATTGTTCTACGTGATTTCCCTGATTTCTTGGGCGCCAAGTTATCCCTTTTCCTTATACCAACCCTTCTCCTGCAAAACAAATATTTTAACCTCTAGAAAACATGTGTATATAAAGAGTGTGAATATCGATATTGATTTGAAACCTTCGTTGAAGTTCTTCACGGTACTTTGCATCCATTTCTTTGTTAGGAGGGTACTTAGGTAACGTAGATGGATCACAAGCGTAAGGCTTTGTGTTAAAATACTGGAACAACAGCAAAATCCACACATAAGATCAGATAGTGTCAGTTTAAATTATATTCATTTCTGTTTAGTTTTTTTTAAATACCTCTGACATGATAGCAGAAGAGGCAGTTCCTCGTTTCTCAGGATTAGTAGATAATAGTTTCTCCAGAAGATCAACTGCTGTTTTCGGAAACTCCTCAAAACTCTCTCTCAGACAACCTTCGTATTGGTGTTGCGGTTTAAACATCTTCGTTTGAGAATGAAGCTTATTGTTCTTTTCCCAAAATTCTTCATCTGGTGGTCCACAGAGTTTATAAATTTTGTGAAGCTGTTCAATCTACACACAACAAACACACACACACACACACAAAATTATCAATCTCTGGAATGAGTAATTTTGATATATAGCTTTGGACCATTTCTCACCTCTGTTCTACCTTTAAGAAGTGGTCTTCCGGTAAGAATCTCAGCGAAAACACATCCCACACTCCAGAGATCAATTGATACGCTATAACTCGTCGAACCCATAAGTAGTTCCGGTGCACGGTACCATAGCGTGACAACCCGGCTTGTTAACTGATTCTTATTTCTTGGTGTTACAATGTTGGCTAGTCCAAAATCAGCTAGCTTCAAAACTCCTTTGTTATTCACCAGAATGTTTGCTGCTTTAATGTCTCTGTGCATAATTCCTCGTAGATGACAATGTTCTACTCCCAACAGAAGCTGCTGCATATAGCATTTTATCTGAAAAGGAAAAAAACGGAGTAACTTGCACCACACGTTATGTTTTTTTACTTGTGTGCGTGTCGTTCTTACCTGTGCCTCGGTGAATTTGATGTCAGGAGATGAACATAAGCCTTCGAGATCATGTTCCATGTAATCGAAGACAAAGTACATGCTGTTTGAGTTCCGTGACGCAATGATCCCTTCGAGTTTCATGATGTTTGGATGATCTAATCTTCTCAAAATCATGATTTCTCTTGCTATGAATCTTATGTTTTCAGTTTCAAAATTCTGAACCCTTATTTTCTTTAGAGCCATAACTCGTCCCGTCGATACCTCACAAGCCCGGAACACGTTGCTATACGTCCCTTGCCCAATCTAAGATTTTATGAGAAAAAAAATTGGTAGAAATTAATTGTTGACATCATGATCTGTCTGTTTCTTGTATTACAAGGCATGTTTAGAGATTTAGGGCTACAAGGCATGTTTAGAGATTTAGGGTTATTCTATTACCTTCTCTCTTTTCTCAAAGTCCTCCGCGCGTAATGGGCTCCATCCATGAACGGCTTCTGGTGCGGCAGAGCTGAGCCATGAGGGCCAACCAGCCGCCACCTGCTCAGCCTCTACATTCCCATGCGATAATCCCGATCTCAGGCTAACTCCGGTTGTCCTCGATCTTGGAGCATCATCTTCTTTATTGCGATGTTTTTTTGGAGATGAGTTAACAACACGGCGGTGAGGTGGAGGACTAGGAAGAACATGGGGTTTGTGGTTGTTTTGGGGATGACTCCGGTGGACAGCGGTGTCTAAACGGCGGCGGAGATGGCGTGGAGGACCAGGGGGAGAAGAATGCTTGGAGTTGAAGCAACCCATAATAATGAAAGCTTAATTATCAAAGGAGAGTTTCCGAGCGGCGTGAGTATGGACCCGAGTCGGATAACGGGTCCAACGCAGGGAGGACAATCCCCGCATTAGACCATTAAGAAATGAGAAAATGTGAGAAAAAAAAACAAAACTGAAAGGAAATTAGGTTTTGCTCAAAAAAATACAGGAAAACAGGTTTGGATGTAAACTAGAGAGATAATTACGGAGAATTAGACAATCCTCCTAAAACATTGGAAGAGAAAGAGATAAGAAAAATAAATCTTCTTAATTATCTTTACTATTTGTCTTTGTAATTTTACAATAGATTTATGGGAAGATTTATATATCTATCTATACATTTAAAAACAAATAAATCAAAGTTTACTAAATTTTTGAAGGGGAAAAATATTTATGTTACATACAAAGAAAAATACATAATTCAAGAGAAAAAGAAACAAAAAATTGTTAGAGTTTTAATTTATTTTCCTTAGTCAAGCATGCACTCAAGTTACATCACACAAGTTACAACTTACAAGTCAGTAAGAAGTAGCCGTCAGTATCAACTATCAACTACCGAGCGGCTAAACCGATCCTGATAAATCAATGTTGAAATACTCGGTTTTAAAAGTGAAATAATAGTAGCAATCTTCTCTTCTTTCAGTCTCAAAGGAACCGGAGATTAGCCTGTATTGTTATTTTTACCCAGACTCATATGTTGTTGCATATTAATTGTTCCCCTACATTGATCTCATACGGTGGTGGCTTGAAGTTCCCGCCATAGATGAGGTTGCGGCAGCGGTGCCGTTCCTAGCGACAGGGACGTCGTGGTTATGTTTACCTTCATAAGTTGTAATGACAGCTTTCGCATCCGTCGAAGCTCTCTCAACATGTTTACGGACCGTACAATTGGCCGTTGTACATCTATAATAGCTCCTAATATTTACCCAAATTAACAAAGAGTATTTGCAACAAAAATAAAGTGAAGTAGTTTTCTGCAAATAAAGTGAAGTAAGTAACATATGACCTCAGTAACCCTAAATAATACCTCGGATGGGGGTTTCCTTTGATAACCTTTTGTCCGTACTTGCGCCACCTATAGCCATCGTCGAGAAGGTCGACTTCACTTCTTGCCTGAACGATGATCTTCGGCTCCGTCACTGTCCGGTGAGTCGTAGACACACCACCGTCAATTTTTCTACAATCACATTATTATTCAATCCAATGGATAAAACAAACTGAAACTCAGACTAAAATTTGATTATTTATCTACTACGTATATTATTTTTATAAGTAAATACAAAAATATCAGTAATCGAGATATATCATGAATAAAAATCTAGACTAATACAAGTAATTTGTAGGCTGCAGCTGATATATGTATACGACTTCTGACAATTACTATAGATATATTCTACATGTATATATGTGCAACATATCATGAATATCATCTTATGTATAAGTATGCTCCTTGTACCATACCTTATCTTTGAAGCCGGCAGATCATCGTTATCATTATCATGATCCTTACCATTACCACTATCATCACTAGACTCCATCATCTGTCCTGTACCACCATTGTAGTGATGAGTATCACCAATTTCACCGGAATCTCTGCCTCCACCACCACCGCCACGACGGTTCTGAGGCCTCTCGTGGTCATGCTGACCTTTGTAAATTATCTGAGTGATCTGTCCGTCTGATGACCGTTCAACTTTCTTCTTGACTGGACAATTAACATGTGTGCACTTGTAATAACTCCTAGGATATTCACACCCTTTGATCGGCTTTTGGCCGTACTTCCTCCAGTTATAACCATCATCTGCCGGTTTATCAACGTTCACCACATTATACGACGGGTTGTTATTCGCCGGATTATTGTAATGGTTTGTAGCTTTATGATCGGCTTGCAAAACTTCAAAAGATTGACGGCCATAGACGGCGGTGGATGTCGATGGTGGCATTTGGTTAGGAAATGAGTATGGTTGGTGCGGTTGGAGAAAGCTGGTCTGAGCTTGTGACTGCCGCATCAGGGTTATCATGCCAGATGGATTTAGTTGATACTATTACGGAGAAGAAAATTATATGATACTACTATACCCAAGAAGATTCCCAACTTTTTAGACTTGAATGTTTCAGTTTGAAGATAAACTAAGATTTTTCCATTAAGAACTTATTAAATGGAATCATAAACTTATATATTTAGCATTTGGTTTAATTTATTTGTTCAGACATATTCCCTGTTGGTCCACTTGTTATCACTGTGAGTATCAGTAAAGTTGCAAAGAAAAATTTAATTAATTAATTACCTGAGGAACGAACATGGGAGAGGTAAGAAGACTAGAAGGGCTCAAACCAGAAGGAATTGTAAACATCGCACTTCCTCCGGCGAACATCCCCGCCGTAGAAACTCCCCCGCCCTCGCCGGGAGACACCGACATAGATCCCGCCAGAAGCTGGGAAAAAGACGTCGACCTTTGATTATCCGGCGTCAAGACGTCATGGAACAAAGACGAGACAAAAGAAAGTGGACCTGGGCTTAGACCACTAAGCCCATCTCCTCCGCCAAAAAAACACGCCGCCGCTTCGATCGTCGGTGGCCTCTGAGGAACTGTAATCGTGGGTCTTGATGGAGCCACTAACGTCGTCGTTCTAACCGAAGATGCATCGTCCTCCACCGCCATTTCTGAAGTAAATATCGATCTTTGTAGCAAAATCTCTCTAGATACTGATGATTTTACTGGGTGTGTATGGGTATGTGTATGTGTGTATATATATAGAGAGAGAGATAAAGAGACAAGAGTCTTTCTGTTTCGATGTATGATTTTCTAGATAGGTTTCGTGCAGCCTTGACATTAGTGTTCGAAAGTCCGCGGGATAAAGATGGAATTTCTTTAATTTATACTAATAATATCATTACATCTTATCAGTCAAAAAAAAATATCATTATATCTTATTTATTGTGGTCTTCTCTCTCTTCTGAAATTCATATTATTTATGAATTTATTATATTAAAAAGAAAAGTCGTAACTTCTAATTCATGTGTGATTTTTAATAAAATAGACTATCTACTAGAATTGGTCACATCATATATTAATCATCATTAATTTTCATATTAGATAAAATACATTACATTATTCAATCATTAATAACTTTAATATTATACAAAAGATAATAACTTCCCAATATTTAGAGATTTCATAAACAAAATTAACAATATACTGAATCAAACTTATATTTAAATTATATATATATTAAAATTTCGAAAAAATCTGTTTAAAAAGATTTTAACAGATATTATTTTTCAAAAATTATATGTAAATATGTTAATCAATTTCGTGATTAGTTTTGAATAACTATACACTAATATATTCAGTTATTTTTTACAAAATGGATAATAATTATTCTATCTTTTTATCAATTATATAATCAAAATAAATCATATTAAAATAAAATTATTATGTTGACCTAAATATTTTAACAATATATTAATTTTCAAAAAAAGTATGTAAATATTTCACTATTTTTTAATTAACAATGAAATATTATGTTGCAATAATATATATATATATATATATATAGTTAATATTTATAAAATTTTAAATAAAAATATATTAAAAGAGAAGTCATGACTTCTAATTCATGCGTGATTTTTAATAAAATGGACTATCTACTAGAGTTGGTCACATCATATATTAATCATTATTAATTTTCATATTAGATAAAATACATTACATTATTCAATCATTAATAACTTTAATATTATACAAAAGATAATAACTTCCCAATATTTTAGGGATTTCATAAACAAAATTAACAATATATCGAATCAAACTTATATTTAAATCATATATATATATATATATATTAAAATTTCGAAAAAATCTGTTTAAAAAGATTTTAACAGATATTATTTTTCAAAAATTATATGTAAATATGTTAATCAATTTCGTGATTAGTTTTGAATAACTATACACTAATATATTCAGTTACTGTTTACAAAATGGAAAATAATTATTCTATCTTTTTTATCAATTATATAATCAAAATAAATCATATTAAAAGAAAACTATTATGTTGACCTAAATATTTTAACAAAATATTAATTTTCAAAAAATGTATGTAAATATTTCACTATTTTTTTAATTAACAATGAAATATTATATTGCAATAATATATATATATATATATATATATATATAGTTAATATTTATAAAATTTTAAATAAAAATTCTATCATACACTTATCTATTTTATAATCATAACTATACATGTTAAAATAAAATTATTATATTGAACTACATATGAAAAAGTTATATTAAAGTGATAGATTTTAAATTTTATTGTTATACATATAAAATATTTATGTTAACATAATAATTTGATGAAAGACTACAATACATATATAAAAACAAATATATTAGAATTTTTATATACAATAATGTATTATGTAAATGAAGAAATGTAAAAATTTTACTAAAATGAAATCCAATTTTAAAAGACGGATAAAAATTTAACATAAGTTAAATACAAAATAATTATCAAATATGTTTTTCATGCCATATTAATTTTTTTAATGATTAAATACAAATACAATAATATAAATATATAATAAGAAGAAAAAATACATGTGGTGGTTTTTTTGTCATCAACACATGTGATGGTTTTAAACAGTTTACAATATATAAACTAAAAATTATTATATTTGAAATTCTTAAAGAAACATTTAATATTAGACTAAAACTAAATAATGATCTAAAATAAATAAATATACATAAAAAATTAAATATTTAATTAAAGTAAAAATAATACCCGTACGGTTGTGCGGGTCGAAATCTAGTTGTTATTATAATTCAACTTGCATCTTTAATTTTGTTTGAAAGATCGATTGGATAACCAAATTGATGATGATGATATATGTACTCTTTTATGGACGTACTGCTATTTGTACTTATGCATAAACATATGGAAACTTTCGTGGGTCAACGATTTTTTTTTTAAATTCAAAAAGTTGTGGGGCTAATCCGATAATTCCTTTAGATTAGGAATAAAAACCACTTGTTAAATCTCCTTTCCACAACTGGCTGAGTGGCGCATCTACCTTTAGAACAAAAAGCTTTTACTGGTAAAAATAACAGCTCCCCGTAAGATCATAATTTTTACTAGACTTTTCTTGTTTCAAAGTTTTTTTTGAAAAATTGTTTCAAAGTTGAAAGTTAATTAACGTTTGAAACATTGAGTAAATGATAACTAATGTTTTACATGATTAAGCACACAATTATTTCACTTGGTTTCATGAGTCTTGTATAAATCGTATCAGAATTAAATCTAGAACCACATTAATAGTTAGACTATGTATGTCCCTCAATATTGATCATAGAAGTTTGTTTGTTTGTTTTCCGGAGTTTGCCTCGCAAGACCGGCACTGCAAGAGTGCAGAGCATCCACCAAATAGCGACAAACACTCACTTTTTAGGTTGAATGAATGTAGTGCGCAAGAAACCAAAAAATGAGTCAGTGAACAAATATATAGAGTCCAGTATTCACTCATACACAATTGTCCTTTTATGGGTCAAGCTAGAGTCTCATATATGGTCTAGTATTCACTAGGCATCGCAACTTTGGATTTAAGTACCTTAACACTGTAGATGAAGTATATATGTGAACTAACCATTTACTATTAAACAGCGTTAGTAATATTTGATCCAAAAAAAACAGCGTTAGTAGTATTTGATAAATTTATCTTATTTTTTTGTATAAACTTATTTTACAGACTTAAGTTTGGGACAAATTTTAGTGACAAAAAAAAAGTTTGGGACAAATCATTTGTGTATTATCTTGGAAAATATGTCTCTTTATAACATCCACTTTTCCCACATTGCATCACAGGAAAACATTTTAAATGCTGTTTTTATATTGCTTGTTTTCTAAGTGTAGGTCCTGGGAATTAAATGTGACAAATGGAAAGCCAATAAGCATTCACCTTATTCATTTATAAGCAAACAACACAAACTCACAAAGTGGCCAACTTGCTTATGTTATTAATGTCATGCCTAACATAATCTTCAATTACAAATAATATAAAAACCTACAAAAAAATTCATGCAATTTTCTTTATAAAAATTTAAAATTAACAAAAAAAATAACTCAACTTTGTGTTTTAGATATATTGCTGTGTAATTAGATAGCCTAATTTTTTTCATTGTAATTTTTTGTTGATAGAATTGTGTTTACAAAACCTATAGATGAACTTTAACATACAAAATGGAATTCTGTTTATTTATCTTGCAGCGTGTAACTTGTAAGAACTTCAAACTCGAGTGCTGAATTATATATGCTGTATTATAGCAAGAAATCAGAATATTTGAAACAAAAAATGTAGATATGATATAATATGAGTTTTCACACGTTATTCTAAATAAATAAACTTGCTTTTTATTTTCTAATGGATATTTCCACCTTTTTTTGGTGCAACATGCAAAAAAAAAAAAAAAAAAAAAAAAAAAAAAAAAAAACATGGATATTTCCTTCTTTTTCAAAAAAAAAAAACATGGATATTTCCTTTCAAAAAAAAAAACATGGATATTTCCACTTTTTATTTTCTAATGGATATTTCCACTAAGATTTGATTTTGAATAAGAAAAAGTCTAAACGGGATCCACTTTATTTCGAAATCACGAGGCCGGTTATTGGATAAATAGTACAATCAAGCTCAATATTTTCCCAAGACTTTGGTCCATTGATTGATACTATATGTTATAATCCGCTCACATCATTATAAGTATTTTCTTATTGTCGACCAAATTGAAAATTTAAAACTGAAATTATCAAAAGACTCAAGAGTTCAATTGTCTAATGATTCTCATCCTTGTGATATTAAATGGTATCTTACTATATTAAAAGGAATTGAGGAAGAGTTTTTAAGCTGTCCACGTCTTCTTAAAAAATCGTCCAATAAGATGACTCCATTTTGACACGTCGCATATGTTTTGGTCCACAGAAACGTGTTTTTCATTTGGGCTTCGTTTGTTTTTTTGGACCCAATTGATGCACATCTCGCTAAGGCTCAAGCTTAAACTTTGTTCTTCCCCGATTATTTCTTTTCGTTTTCACCAAACAATATCTCAGCACTTCACCGTTACAGTAATCCACTCTTCGTCAATACATTATTCTATTTAATTTTGCTTTAGTAGTTTCGTTCCACATTCCCCTCTATCTCCTTCTATATAAAGTCACCCTTAATTGAAACTATGCAAACACAGCTACATCCAGCAGCATGAAATACACCGGAAAGTCTCCCATCGTCGTTTCTCTCTCCAATTGAAAATGACGGGCTCAGAGAATGACGAGGAGTACCATCTTGAAGAAGAAGGAAATGGAGAATCTATTCCTCCGTGATGACAGTCCGAGAAGTAATGTTATCGCTATTGGCGACGAAAAAACCTTTCGATCCAACTTCTTTTGGTACATTGTTTACTGTTTCATTTGATCAAATTACATTTAAGTTTCAAGTTTTGTGTTAGATTGTGGCAACATAATATTATTTCGTGTTTTGAACCTCTATCCTCCAAATAAGTAGAAATCCACCTACTACCATCCTTAAGCTTCACAAAAGTTACGGGGCTATACGATAGGTTATAAAGTTTTCTGATTTAAGCATTGACCGTTTTAATTCTGTCGTCAGAGTTTAGAAGTTGTAACCATTTTTTTCCTTTCAGTTTCCAAGATTCTTGATTTGGGTGGATATGGACCTCCATCTAGACGTTTCCAACCAAACACTCGAGCAAAGATGAGTGACAAAGAGCTTATCCTACTTACAGAAACATTTCTCAAGCTTACCATTTCATTTCATCCTTGGTAATTTCATTACCTATGTTTAGCTATCTTCCTCACCGCTTTGTGTGTCTTTTCTATCGTAAACTTAAGGGAGAGTTATGCATACGCATATAAGAATTCATGAGAGAGTAAGGTAACTTTCTTAAACGCTTTCTTTTCACAAAAATCACTCAGTTCACGAGTAGGTTTATGGATTGAGAAGAGATAAGATCATAAGATAGTTCTCATGGTTTGTACAAGTTGCAATATTTGTGTTCAAATTTCTGCCTTTTTTTTTGTTTCATTTGCTGATTCTACTTATCTTTGTTCTCTTTACTTTGGTATTAACTAAGCTATGATTCCTCTGCTTTTGGCTTGAGTTTTTCTTCCTCCAGCCCCTAACAGCCTTTTTATTTTTCCTTAATCTGTAAAGGAAGGAACAATGGATTAGCTTCTGCTATCGTGAAACTATGTAATAAATTAGTTATTGAAGTATTCACGAGAGAGTAAAAATACAGAACCATAAGGCATCAACCAGAGACTTCAGAGACTACCGGTATATACTTTAACATAATACTTTTGTGTTTTTCTGAACTACAAACCACACATGTTTCTAGAGAGTTGCTTTTTAGATAAGCTTAAGTCTGGAAGGCAAAAAAGTTACAAAGTACCAGTTTCATTCTTTTTTTTTCTTTACAGGAGAAACTCAAGAGAAGAAGATGACATCTATCAAAGATATCAAATCTCTTGACATTAAAAACTTAAGAATTTCTAAGTACCGACTACATAACAAACCTGGAATCATCTTTCGTATTTGTTCAAAATTAGATTGTTATTATATTACTTATATTTTTAATTTTGTCACTCTTTCTTTACCAGGATCTTGGAGATCACATAAGCTCCAATGTTACACGTGAAAGCTTAGAAACGTTTCCATGAGCTGATCATAGCTGCTAAAAACTAACCTATGTCTGCTTTCTAACCAAAAAGAGTATTAGTCCTATTGTATCTGATGTGTAATTTATATGCCCCTGATTTTATGGTCCTTGCAATTGCAGATTGAAAAACAGGGCAGTACCTACAGATGATGTTTGAGAAACCACAAAAGTGACAAAAGACCTGCCAAGAGCTCTACCATCACCCAAGCAACGAAATGGCACATTTGCTGCATCCGAATTTGGTTTCAAGACAGCAAACTGTGAACCCAACTGAGTCCATGAAACCAAGTCCATTCAATTTTTCTTTTCCAGTTCGCGTACAATTAAGAAAATCTTATCCTAAAAAATAAAGATATATATATATATATATATATATATATATATATATATATATATATATATATATATATATATTGGGTATAAAAATCCATATAAGAGAACACAACGAAATACCTACGGGTTTTTCTGTGTATGCTCAGAATGAATATAGAGCTCAAACCACTATCTTCCACATCTGAAAACAGGGAAATAATGTCATCCATGATCAGATTTCACTCACTCCTGCTGCTGTGTTGAGCGCCATTGATAGAGAGGTGAAAAACACGCTGACTGCAAAGAGGAATCATTTATTTTAAGTTGTCCCTCTCTGTTTTTCTTCTTTTTTTGCCAGGGAGGCACACAATCTGTGCTTAGCTTTTTGTAAAAACTTTTTATCATTTTATGAAATTTACAGTTTAGCAAAAAAAAATACCTGGAAAGATTAGTAAATTACATTTAAGGTTGATTTCGTTTGGGTGAATATGTTTAGTTGGAATTAGTTTAGGTGGTTTCTTGAAACTGAGAGTTGCAATAGTTTCATTTGTGTTATAAGAAAACTATTTTTCCTTGCTTCGAAGGTCCTGCAAGGCTGCAACACAACTGTTTTGTTTAGCATATTACGACATGTATATTTTGACTTATAAATAATATTAACTTAATATAATATAATAGGTAATTTCTTCCATGCATGTAAATATTAATTAACTAAGCACACTACAATAATTACTTTAAAATATTATGTTATTTTTCCTTAAAAAAATATCATGTTATTGTAATTAGACATGTGCTTTCTATTTAAGGTGTCCGATCAGTTTGGTTTTTAAGTATAGATATGAAACTACATTTTCATAATTTTTTGCTGAATTTATAATTTTATGGATCATTTTAATTAATATATTTTGATTAAATAACAAAAATAAATACCTATTTTTTAAAAATAATACGTAAGATAAAGAAGTATATCCAAAATTACTTATATAATTAGATACATGTCAATTTTTTACTTTTTAATTTAAAAATAATTATTTGAATAGACATATTTACTTATTTATTATATTATAATTATTATTTTTAAAAATCTATTATGCTTTAGATAGGTCTAGAGTAGTTAACAATAAACCAAACAATCAAACATGGAATATTATGTAAATTATTTTGTTGCTGCAAAACACACAATCTCGCAAACATAACCGACTGGTGACATGCAGTATTAGGGTTGAATTACAATATGATTTGTAGTTAGATGTAACTTGCAGTTAAAATTATGTGGTAAAAACTGTAAGTTTATGTGGTAATTTTGCAATGAAAAGAAAAGTTACAATTTATTAAAGTTTATGACTGCTAACCTTTTTGATGTATAAATGGCAGTATGAATTCCGAATAAAAGAAATAAACCTACAAATATAATTTTTTATTATTAAGAAAATCATAATCTTTTTAAAAATTAAAAAAATTATTTTAAATAAGTATAAAAAATTTGAAAAATAAGTCAACTATATATTATTTTCTAAATGCTATAATAATTAATAGCATAAACTTTAAATTAAAAAATATATAATAATTGGTTATATAGATTTTAGGGATAATTTGTAAACTAACCTATTTAAGATTGTAAATTTTTAAAAATACACAGTTATAATATTATTTTGAAAACTACACTTATTTATGTCTTATAAGACTATTTGACCCTTTTGAAATTTTAAATTCAAAATATTTTAATAGTGAAAATATTGAAATTTATAATCGATAAATACACAATCAACACACTTTTCCGCGCATAGCGCGGACAAAGAATCTAGTAATGAATAATAACGTAACTTTTTGGGAATTTTGAGTAATGATTTGAATTTCTTTTTTTTTTTGTGGACTACCCATTTAAACTAGATCAAGTGGTCCGATTTTCCAAAAAACATCTACATCTGTCCGGATCTGATCTATATAGGAGAAAATATATTATCTGCTTCTTGCATCTTTGGCTAATTTATTTGTTCAATCATTCCGACTTTGAGGAATATAAGACAGTCTCACATCCTCGAAGTCATCCTGTAACCTCTGGAATACTTCGATCTCTGCCGCGAATGCTGGCCATTCCATCGGGTTTGTAATCATGTCCACTAAATTTGTACAGTTCGTCTCGAACTGTACCAAAGTGATCTTTTTGTCTCTCATACATGATGCTGCTCAAAGTAAACCTTCCATCTCAGCATGCAAAGCTGAGAGGCTCCTATTACATGCCCGTAAACCGAAGAGTTCAGAGCTCATATGATCCTTAAGACTCCATCCTAAGCCACTAACACTGTCATTATTGATCCATGATGCATCAATTTGACATGTAAGGATTCGGGATATCCAAGGGGGCACTGTCTCCACCTCTGTAGTAGTGGGAACATCATCATCCTCATTTGTTTCTTTTTTTCGTTTGTCTTTCTTCAACATTCTGCTTCAAGAGACGCATGTTGAAAGATGTCAGCGGGAGATACGTCTTTCCAGTTGAAAAGTTTGTTGTTTCTCGCTTTCTAAATGTACCAACAGATCCATGGAAAGGTATCGAATTGTGGTCTCGAAGGAGCCACCTATTTTCTCTTCCAAAACAGGAAGTTCATGTTCTGATATATATATATGTACTCGGAAAGTAACCCGAAAGGGACGAATAGTCCGATAAAGCCCAAACCTGAAGAGCTGGTGGACATTCAAATAGAAGGTGATTAATCGACTCCACTGGACCACCACATCTAAGACAACTCCTATCGGTGCCCAGGTGTCTATACATGAACCTCTCTGTCGTTGCTACACATCCTGAGATAGCCTGCCACAAGAAATGTTTCATCTTACTCGGGGCCTTTATCTTCCACACATGGCTTTGTAGGCTCGTGATACTTGGTTCCAAAACTCCTTTTTGTGAAAGGCTCAACTTGTTTGATTGAATTAGGTCATAACCGGTTTTAACTGAATAAACTTCTGATTTTGTGTGGTTCCAAACATATTCATCCGGAGCTCAAGAGCGGGAAGGTTTCAGCACAAGAATCAAAGGGATATCATCTGGATGAAAAAAATCTCGTAGAAGTTGTATATCCCACTCTTTAGTATCATTCCTAATAAAGGACTGAACAACGAGTTGGGGTAGTTTGTATACAATGTGATCAGCAGGTTTAGGTGGTCGAGCCACTACATCTGGAATCCAAGATTCACTCCAAACCCTTGTATCTTGACCCGTGCCAATTGTTTTCCGTAAACCTGATATGAGTAGAGGTCTTGCTGCCATGATACTACGCCAACCATAAGATGGTGAGTATGTACGTCGTTCTTCCAAGAGAGATGTGTGATTATAGTATCTTCCTTTTAAAACACGTGCGAATAAGGAGTTTGGGTATTGAATTAATCTCCACAATTATTTTGCAAGAAGCGCTATGTTGGAGTCATGGAGATCTCAAAAACCTAGTACCCCCAAATCTTTGGAGGTACAGATCTCGCGCCCATGCTAAACCTCTGATGTTCTGTTTTGAGCTTCACCAAAAATTATACGTTGTGCTCTTTAGTCTATCTGTAATGCCTTGTGGAATCAAGTAACACGACATCACAAATGTCAAAACTGGTTGAGCCACAGATTTGATTTGAACTTCTTTTTCTCCTTTAGAAAGAAGTTTCGATGACCAAGTATTGACTCGGTCATTGAACCGATCTTGTACAAAAGAGAACACTTTCATCTTCGAGCCACTGATTTGTTCTGGTAATCCAAGATACATCCCCATGTCGCCTTCAGTAGAGAAACCGAACACATCTTTTATATATTGCTTCCGAGAAATCCACTCGGTTTCCAAAAAACATAGATGATTTAGCCGCATTTAGTCGTTGTCCTGATGCCTTCCCATATATATTTAGAATGTCCATGATCTCCTTGCATTGGCTTAATTCCGCCTTACAAAAGAATAAACTATCATCGGCAAAAACAAGATGTGAGATCCTTGGGCTCGCCCTAGCAACACGGAGGCCTATAATCTTCTTCTCCGCTTCCGCTCCATTGAAAAGTGAGATAATGCTTCTGTACACAAGATAAACAAAAAGGGGGGAGAGGGGATCTCCTTGTCTTAACCCTCTCTTTGGTAGGATTCGCCCTCTCGGTTGCCTATTGACTAAAACTTTATATGTGACCGACGTGACACAACACATAATGGGATCAACCAGTCTTTCATCAAAGCCCATCTTTCACATCAAAGCTGCTAGGAAACTCCACTCCACTCTATCGTAAGCTTTGCTCATATATGTTTTAATAGCCATGAGGTCTTCCCTACAACACTGGTTCGTCTGTAGGACGTGAAAGTTTTTTTGTGCTATCAGAATGTAGTCAGTAATCAAATGTTTTGCCACAAAAGCAGATTGTGTCTCTGAGATCAAGTGCGGGATAACTCTCTTAAGTCTCTTGCATATAAACTTAGATATAATCTTGTAACTGACATTACAAAGACTGATAGGTCTAACTCGGTCATGTCACGAGATTTCTTCTTTTTCGGGATGAGACATAAATTTGTCTGGTTTAATAATGGGTCGAAGCTATCCGTCGCAAAGAAATCTTGGACAAGTCTAATAATTTCTTGCTGCATCTCCCGCCAAAATTTCTGAAATAGTTTACTAGTCATACCACCTGGACCAGATGCTTTATCCGGGTTGATGTCGAAGAGAGCTGTTCTAATTTCTTGTTCCAACGGTTCCTCTTAAAGTAACCTATTGTCGATACTGGATACTTTTTCTGAGATAAAACGGAGGGAGGCGTCTAGCTCTGTCGGCGAAGAAGTAAAGAAGAGATCTCGAAAGTATTGAACAGCTACGTTCTCCACCTCAATTTCACTCTCTACAAGCTTCCCATGTTTGTCTTTGATACTAATTATCTGATTATGGGCTCTTCGTTGTTTTGTAATGGCATGATGAAATGTTGTGTTATTGTCTCCGTGTCTATGCCATTTGTCTCTAATTTTTTGTTCCCAAAACATGTTTTCTTCTTGAAAGGCCGAAATTAATTGTCTTCTCAAATCCTCCAATTCTTATGTTGTAGAGTTTTCATCATCTTGAGCCAAGTCTATCTTATCTTTTAACTTTTTAATCAGTATAGCGGAATTTGTTGGATTTTTCTTCTTCCATGAGCTAATTCTATTTTGACATGAGGTAACTTTTTGATGAAAATTCCTCATTGGAATTTCATCAAATTGTCCTCATCCCGAGATTACCGCTTCCTTGAACCCCGGTTTTCCAATCCATCTCTTCTCGAATCGGAAATTCTTTCTTGTTCTCCTAACATTGGATTGAATCCGTGCTAGGACCGGTCTGTGGTCCGAACCCCATAGCTGTAGGAATTCTACAACCGAGTGTGTAAATAAAGCATGTTATTCTTCATTTGCCTCTGCTCTATCAAGTTTGCATTTAACTTTGCCGGATTGCCTTTTTTCCACCCACGAGAATGAATTTCCTTTATATGGGAAGTTAAGTATTCCACAATTTTCTTTCCTCTCTGATTTGAGTTTCTTAAACTATATTTTTGGGGTTTGTTGAAACAAAGCAAAGCATAACAGAAAAAGGAAAAAAAAAAGCAAAGCATTAAAAAAAGCAAAGCATGACGAGTGTCTGCGTTACATGTTCTTAAGAGTGTTAAGCGTAACTATTGAAATCAACATAAACTACCTAACTGACATTTATTTATGCAGTTAGATGTATATTACTCTCTCCGTTTTTGAAAGTATGACTTTTTAGATTTTATTTTTGTTCCACAAAGATATATGTTCTATTTTTAAGGTATTTTTGTATATTTTTGAGAAACATTAATTATAAATATTCGAATTGATTAAATTTTATTGGTGGATATTTATTAGAAAGTATGTAAAAGAATAAATAATAAACTAAATTACAAATATTTATTGTATTCTTAATAAACATGAACTTTAAAAAATCATATTTTCAAGAACAGTAATAAATTTTCTTTGACACCTAGCGGACAGCCTTTTGATATCTCATCAACTACGTAAATTATCACTTCCATGATATTTTTATTTTTTTGGAAAAAGGCTTACCATTTTCTTAATCAAGTAAACTGTAGATTTTCAAACATTTAGGTCGACCAAAATAAACATTGACAAAGGTTTGACAGATTATACGCCGGTATACGGTATTTAAATGACTAAAGACAGTAAGTAGAACTTGAGAAGGGTGCAAGAATAACTATAGCGATCAAAAAGAATACGTCTAGAGGCGATCTGATGGAAGCATTATATATAAAATTCTTCAAAATAATGCTATAATATTTTTATGCATATTGTGTGAGAAGAAACATGGTGAACAAACCTCTTACGACAATAAAAAACTTAAATAGCTGTTTATTTTGTCGTGACGTGTAGTTGACTTAGGATAAGGTCAAGCTATTATTTTAACAGTCAGTTCATTATTTTAGGCTCTTTACATAGTCGAAAATCTGAAAACCACACCAACAATCATTTAAAATTGATAGTGAATTTTATAAGGGTTTGAACTAAGATTAAACATCTCCAAATGTCATGGTCAAGTTTGTTTAATCACGTCATTTTCGAGGTGGTGAAGTGATATTAATCTGCCAGCTTTAGTTATACGGGTATACCAGTCTTGTTGGTTGTTGAATAATCGTCATAGCTTTGACGAAATTTTAAGTTCATAAAGAAATATCTAGGGTTTGATAGTTTGAGACTAATATTTTTATCTTTACTATTTGTTTTTGTAATTTACATATACAAATAAAATTTAATATATGTGTTATATCCGTATTCTCAACCAATGATAAGATACAAATAAAATTACACAATTTACGAGAAAAAGAAACAAAAACTTGTTCGTACTTGTGCAACCTATAGCCCACGCCCAGCAGGTCGTATTCACTTCTTGTCTGAAAGATGATCTTCTGCTCGGTCGTCTGGTGAGTCGTAGACACACCGCCGTCAATTTTTTTACAATCCCAATATAATCAATAGAAAGGATAACACAAACTGAAACTCAGACTAAAAGTTGATTATTATCGACTACGAATTGACCATGTATATATTTCGTTTATTATACTTTTAACCAACGTTGTTGCTGTTACAGTCTGATTTTTGGAGACTTCACTTACAACGAGATGGCTCGAGGGGAAGACGCATCTTCACTAACGAAGATGCGATCAAGAAGCTGGTGGACTATACTGCTTCCAAGACATCAGAGACCAGTTTAGTATTCTTGGTGTGATTTTCAAATTCCTTTGGAGTTTGACACTAGAGATTGCTAAAGGAATGTGGGTGGTTGGCATTTTTGGTGCTTTTGCAACTCTGACAGAGACAAGAGGAAAGATGGCGAGATCTGTTCCGCCGCATGGATTTTAATATTGAGGAATCTGTTGATAAAGTTGAAGAGGTATAAAGATTGGCTAAGAGATTGTCTAGAGATGTGTCTCAAATGAAGGGGAAAATATCAAAACCTGAAATTGATTTTGCTGTTGTTGAGATCAGGCATATATGATCTGCTTTATGAGATTAATCATGGTGTCTGCTGTTTCTGAGGTAGATGAATATATATTAAACTCTAAACAAGGTTTTAGAGAATTCCTCATAATATTTTAATTCAGTAATAGTGTGAAACAAATTATGTAAATAAACATGAATATGAGGTAATCAATTAAAATGATGTATTGGTTAGGCTAACTAATAATCTGTTTAGTTTTCTGTAAATCAAAGATTTTTCTTTTAATTTCATACTTTGTGGAATACAACATCACCGTTTTACTTTTGTTTGTATTATATATTTATATTTCATACAGATTAGTCTTGTATTATAATATAAAGTATACCTTTCATACAGATTAGTCTATGTATATTACACAGGCTAACATTTCTTATCATCACATAAATCAACTTTCCTCGTGTGTTAATATAAACACTAGATCTGAGTTGTGCGGGTGTTTGTTTTCGTTTATAGTTATATAAATATTTTGTTTTTACTTTTCAATTGGTATATATTATAGTAATCACCACATATATTAGATGTGTAAATTTAATATTTTTCAAACATGATAATATTAGAGTATACTTGTTTTCATCAAATAAATTGTTTCAATTTTTCCCATGTATTTTTTTTTTCTTCTTTATTTTTTTTTTATTTCTTAGATTAGGAATTTCATTACTGAATAAATAAATAGTAAATAGAAATAGAACTTGGTAAAATATTAAAATATTATCATTTATTAATATTATAAAGGATTCAATTAAAGTTTTAATTTTATATGTATGTATATTTATTATAGATTTAATTTTAGCTGTATATTAAATGTGTCTTTAAATATTTCAAATATAATAATTTATAGATTACATGTTGTAAAATGTTTGAAACTATCACATGTATTTTTTCTTATTATTATATATTTATATTATTGCATTTGTGTTTAGTTATTAAACAAATTAATATGTGCATGAAAAACATATTTCATAATTATTTTGTATTTTATTTATGTTAAATTTTTATCTGCCTTTTTAATATTGTATAAAAATATTTCATTGCTAATTACGAATTAGTGAAATATTTACATACATTGTTTTGAAAATTAATATATTGTTAAAATATTTAGATAATCATAATAGTTTTCTTTTAATTGATAAAAAGATAGAATATTTATTTTTCATTTTGTATAATATAACTGAATATTAGTGTATAATAATATTTCAAAACTAATCACGAAATTAGTTAAAATATTTATATATAATTTTTGAAAATTAAATTCTATTAAAATCTTTTTAAACATGTTTTTCGAAATTTTGATTTATGTGTGATTTAAATACAAGTTGGATTATATATATATTGTTATGAAATCCCTAAATATTGGGAAGTTATTATTTTAATATAATCTTAAGGTTATTAATTATTGAATAATGTAATATATTATTCTTTTTTTTTTTTTTGTCGACAAGATTACAGACTCATGTGGACTCTGTAAACCAAACTGGTTGCTCTGTATCCATATAGACCGTAAATGACGTATGTTGCCTCACACCACGTGCTAAGCTATCCGCCTTCTTGTTTTGCGTCCTTGATATATGGATAATCTCCGAGCTGTGAAAACTTCTCTTGAGACTTCTAATGTCCTCTAAGTAGCTTGCAAAAGCCGGCCATTCTTCTGGTTCCGAAACCATCTTCACCAATTGAGAACAATCCGTTGCAAAAGTAACACTATATTGCCTTAAGTTCCTCATGCATTCCATTGCCCATATGAGAGCCTCCACCTCCGTGTGTAAAGGTGATTGACTTGCCCTTGTGTTTCGCGCTCCCATTAAACCTTCAAATCCTACTAAAGTACTATACCAGCCCTGACCAGAGAAAGTATCTCCCGTCTTCCAAGAACCATCCGTAAAACACCACCGTCCCGATCTAAGTGGTAGGGCCGGTTCAGATGATACTAAAACCTGGGTCTTCTGAAAAATAGTTTGTTGTGCATCTGACCATAGTAAAGATTCAGTCATAGCCAAACTAAGAGTATCCTTTGGATCCATATCGAAATTACTGAATACCTTATTGTTTCGTGCCTTCCATATGTACCACAAAATCCATGCAAAAAAATGATCATCCATTGCTGGTCTGATTCTCCAAAATAAGTAATCCATATTCGTAAACAATGCTTGTCCTGGGAAAAAATCCGGATGTGAAGGGATTCTCGATAGAGCCCAAACCTGGACTGCTGGTGGGCATTCAAAGAATACATGATTAATTGATTCCTCAGCCGCTCCACATCTGTCACAACCAATATCTCCCTTAAGACCCCGAGATTTGAGATTTTTCCTAACAGCTATACATCCAGACAACATCTGCCACAGAAAGTGCTTCATCTTTGGTGGACAACGCACTTTCCAGCAGTGTGCTTTAAGATCTGTAACTGTTGGACCAAACTCGGTTATCCCAGTCTCCCTATCTGGATATGCTCTTTTAATTTGGTATCCTGATTTGACCGTATACTTACCACTCTTTGTAAAGTGCCAGCCATCCCGGTCTATTGTTTGCACCCTACTCAAAGGTATACTTTCCACAATCTTAACATCCGCAGATTCCATAATTTCCTGTAAAGCCAGTGTATTCCAAGTACGTGACGAGCTATCAATAAGAGAATCGACCGTAAGATCTGATAAGAGAACATTTGGTTTTTTGTTTGCTGGTCTCGGGCGGTTGGTTGGGAGCCAGGGATCATTCCATACTGATATAGAAGATCCTGATCCCACCCTTTTGATTAGTCCTTTGCTGACCAGAGATCTAGCAGAGATTATACTGCGCCATCCATAGAAGGACGAGTATGATCTAATATATTATATTATATTATATTATATTTAATATAAAAATTAATAATGATTGAAAATATAATGTGACCAACTCTAGTAATAGTTTATTTTATAAAAAAATCACACATGAATAAGAAGTCATGACTTCTCTTTTAATATAATAGATGTGAACTTCATGCAACTAAAACTCAACCAAATATTTAAAAACTGCCAAAAAAGAAGAGCAAAATGGACTAGAATAGAATACACAAGAAAATGAATAGTTATGGTACAATCTTATGAAATAATGCTTTAGTCTTTAAAGTTTTTAAAAGTATTTTATATAGATAACAATTTCCACATTATGAAAAAAAAATCATACATATTCTGAAGAATTGTTTATAGTTTCCATATGACTTGCATAAGAGTCGAAGATAAACGTTTTCCGAAACATCTTCTGAAGTCTTGTGATAACACGACCAAATTGCAACTTATTATATCACCTTCAAGACAAACATCAACAATTTGAAAACTAGATGTTTCTTCAAAAAATTTAATACCGAAGTTATATATGTTCTCATCCACATATAATTTCTGTAAATGTGAATAACAGCTATATGTGAAGAAAACTATAGAAATGTTGTTAAGCAGTCGAATATGGGGGAACGCTTTTGGATAAAATTTTAAAGTAACAACTAACAAGTCTTTTGGAAAAACTTTGTCATGGTCCAACATCAAATACATATGTTGTCTGTCTCATGGCCAGATTATCTGTATGCACTTATTGAGTTTAGAAATAAATATTATTTTATCATATTGTTGTGTATAGGTGTCATTGACATGTTACATCATATAAAGTGTAATAGTGTCAGCTACCATTACAATGGTTCCAAACTGAAGGACCTATATACCTTGCAAATCAAAGCCAAAAATATAGGTCCAATAAAGTTATTTTCTTATCGTATAAAGCAAATTACACTTATCTTTCAGGATTCAACAAATCATTTCTCACCAACAAAAGCAAAGCATGAACAATCTCCCAAGGCACAGACACACTGACACAACGAATGACTGACGATCCAAGAAACCAACATAATAGAGAGTAACGAACACTAAGAGCTACGGAGGAAGGAGTTTCACTTTGCTAAGAATCTAAACAGTCGTTTTTTCTCTTAAACGAAGTCAAGACTCGTTAACAAAACCGCAGTACCGCGTCCCACATTGTCCCGATCACTGTAAAAACAGCTACGGGAATGACAAACTGATGTGCAATACCAAAGTCGGAGAAGGCTCGTCTTGCCATGCTCTTGATAGGTGCTGCGGTTGGTGGGGGAGGCGGTTTCTCAACTAATACATCGAGCTTCATACCACCGTAACATCCACCACCGCTACCGCTAATGAGATAGTAATGTCTGGTCACGTTGAGATGAACGACGTCCCTTCCAGATCCACGGCTCCAATTAGCGATCGGGTTATCGGCATTGCAACTTATGTAGTTGGTCTCGTTCACTTCTATAACGTTGTATTGGTTTCTCTCGTACACAAAATCTGAAAGAAAACCAAATAGAGACACATAAATAGAAACTATATAAGTCAAACAAGATACATGAAAAAAAAAACAAGATACATGAATGAAAGGATAAACAGTAATCGTAGTACACTAGCCTTTTACGGTAAGAAAACGACCAGAAAAGAATCTAGTGGTACTTTTCAGAGAACATAAGATTGTTTGTGTTGGACAAGATCTTACAAAGTTATTAAGATTATGTAACGTGTTCAAAGAGTGTAAGCGACCTTAGCCCAAATGGTATAGTTGATAAATGTTGATAAAAGTGAGAGAGAATAATAAATGTTGATGAGAGTGAGAGAGAATAATACAGAGCCAGTCATCGAGGTAGAAATGTTTGTCCTTAGCCCAAATGGTATAGTTGATATTAGGATTCCAGAACTTGTTATCACCCACTATCCATCTCTTAGCGGCCACCTCAGTCACCGGAGCTGCCGCAAGAAACGCAAGAACCACTGCCGAAGCCATTAACGCAAGTCTCACCATCGATCACTCTGTAGGAGAAAAAAAAAGGTCAGTGCTCTCCGACTCTCTGTCTTATCTCTCAAGAAACAGCGGAGTTTTATGAATGAAAGAATGAATATGAGTGGGGAGCTGTTTCCAAGTCAAATCAGACACAAAATTTCTCGTATTACGGGGAAAAGATCTCTCCAGATCCGTAATTTCTTCAACTAAAATCTTTTGGAATCTTATTAGTACTACTTTAATAAACCTCGAGTTTGACGATGAAGTACACGTTAATTAATGGTACGCGTTATACAATTAAGGGAATAATTAATTTCTAGTTGCTGGCATTATTACTTCTTTCTTTGGTTACATTTTTTCAATTTTGTAATATTTTCTTACCTTTTTGGCGGGAATTATTTCCATTTTCTTCTTTCACAAGGGCTCAGAGATTCAATTCCTTTTATTAACACTAGACCGTTATCTGCGCTACGCGCGGATAGTTGATTTTATATATTTTCACTGATTTTGTTATATGAATATTAAATATTGTAAAATTTCATGTTTTTATAAACTATTTAGGTGTAGGATATACTATAAGAAATTAGATATTCTATGACTTGTTATTTGAATACTGTATATATGTTTTTCGTCACATTTTTTGAAATATTTTTTTTTGTTTGGGGGTATAATATCAAAACTAAATTTAGAATACATATCAATTCTCAAAATATCAGAAAGTTACTCTTAATTATGTCTTCTTTATCATATCTTATGAGTTATTCATTGGAAATTTAGCTATAATTCATGTATTAAATTTACTCTTATTTTTCCTTTGAAGTTTTTTATTTTTTTATTGTTGTGTCAAAGTAAAACTGTGTGATTGATAATGAAGCTAATAATAGTTTTCGATGCAAATAAGAATTATTAGTCATTATCGGACTACTAAGTTTGTATTTTTTTAATTTTTTATTTAGGTGATATATTTGCCACCATGAAAACTTTATATCTCCGATTACTTATGAATTGCAGCTGATTCAACATAAATTCTTGGTTACGAATTACGATCTACATCTTGACAATTAGTGCCCACACTGAATTTGTGTTATGTCAAAAGTGAATCATCCAAGAACTTAAGAACAATCTATTTGCTTTTTTTGCTAACATCTGCTTTGCATTAATATTTACAATCTATTTGTTTTAAGTTGTAAACTTGCTTTTTAGAAAGCAATCATAGGATATTAAATTCAGAATAATTCGTTTGAGATTGGATCATTAAAGGACTATAAAAATTCTTATGCATCAAAGTTTACTATAAAATTTGCTACAAATACAAAAGGATTTCCAGAATGGTTTCAGCGACTCTTGTAGCCATTCCTAGCTGTGAGGTATCACCATATTACTACATGTATTTTATTTAGGTATATACGGTTAGCAAATTAAATATGTTTTGAATATTAGTTCATAATCCAAATGAAATGTTCTTACTTTCTATAATATTTTAGCTAATTACTATATTTTAAACTTGAAAATATTATTAAATCTTAAATATCTTTAAACTTTTGGAATGATACAAACTAAGATAATAAAAATACATAAATTTCATAGAATTGCTAAATGTCGTATTTATGAGGGAGAGTTTCAAGTTCACCACATTGTTTATACTATTCAAAAAATGTGTAATTGTTTGTGCAAATTTTTTTTTTTCAAATTTTCTATTTTAAGCTTGTTTTTTTTTAATTTTTATTATTTTAATAATTTTTAAGAAATTAAATTTTAAATTTTTAGTATTTTTTATTTATTTTTAAAAATTCTAAACTCCACCCTCCAAAACTTCCCCTCAAATCTAAACTCAAATTTTATATTAGTTAATCCTAGGGACATCAATATCTATTTATCCCATTAAAACTAAAAGTAAATGTGGTTAAAGTAAACACGAAAATTATAACCAAAAAATTGTAGATTAAACAATTTCTCTATTTATAATTAGGAAAAAAAATATCTTTATGTTTTCCAATGATATTGAGATTCAATCCCTTCAATGTATTCCTAAACCCCCTTTTCTCAAAAAAAACAGATGTAGTTCCCACTCTCTCTCCAGCCTATAAGTTAGACGTTTTAAATGCGAAAGTTAGCGGAATATCAAGAGAAAAGTGTAGGATGATGCTTATATAATGTGATAGTTACGTACCAATAGATTCTTCATATACCAATTCCATAGGCACGCATGAGATGCAATTTTGTCATTACCCCGTCAAAGCCAACAAACAGGCCCTCAGCAGTCTCATCAGCACTACTCATCGATCTCCACACAAACCTTTCAGACAAATTAAATGTTTATAAAATATATTGTTGCCTCTGTGTTTCTGTGTTCTGTCTTAATTCCAAATCTAATAAAAATTTATATACCTTAGCACACCGACATCACTAAAGTTGTTGCAGACCATGCGAGTGAAGGATGAGACAGTCTGCTGCAGCTTCTTTGTACAGATGGAGCAAGAGACGTAACAGTCCCAGCCTTTGACCATCTTGATACTAGTGACACTCTTGGTGCATCTGAAGTCGACATCCTGCATTTACAAAGTTTGGGATCACGTATAGAGTATACTAATGCAAGAATTATAACAAATAAAGATTGCTATGTAACCTGTGGCTTGGCAGTGATGATGAACTCATTTAGCTCAGCTCTGGTTAGAGGCTTAAGCTTAGCGTAGCTCCTCAGTAATGAAGATGCTGGAGTGATACCAGTGGCATTGGATTCCAGCCTACAGTGTTGTGCAGGAAATCATTAGATTATGTGATGGATAAGTAAACTAACAAACCGAGGATCAATAACTTGTCAAAGTAACTCTCCCCTGATGTGGTGTTCAAGAACAGACGTCCTGCAAAATCTCCCCTGAAAAAGCTGCAACAGAAGACAGGCGGAGAACCCCCCCTTAACATAACGTCATATAGAGAAATAGATAGAAGTATCTGTCATGATATTACCTGAGATTGAGAGGCACATTCATGTTGCAAAACATTTGAATGGGGTGGTAGCTTTGATTTTCTTCTGTACCGGCTCAAACTGATCTTTGGAGTTGAATTCCACACAAGCAACTTGTTCTCAAGTCTCTTTTGCTTTTCTTCAAGCACTTGACCGGGTCAGGCTGCAAACTATCGAAGTGGGCCCCTTTGGTTTTCGATCGATTCTTGTTTATGTTCTACATCAAATTATAAATTCATGAGCAAAGAGATAAACATATATACGGAGACTGAGAAAATTATGGAGATTCATAGTCTGTTTTTCTGATTCCATTCAGAGATATATCATGATTCCAATCATCTTTAAGTATATCATCAATTTAGTACAGAGAGACGATGAAAATATCATACCCCTTTCGAAGATATGCTCTTGCCAAATGTAGGATCCAACTCGATGGCTTTGTTATCTGCCAAATATCTGTTTTCGTCATCTTTCATATTCTCAGATTCATAGTCTGTTTTTCTGATTCCATTCAGAGATTCGTTTGCTCCGATTCTGGATAGATTAGGGTGACAAAAAAAATTAACAATCTAATATGAAAAATAAGAGGGTGTAAGAAAATCGACTCTTACCAAGACTTGCCAGAGATTTGAACCGTATTCATGGCCATGGATTGATATCGTTGTAATTTAAGAAAAAAAAAAGAGAAGATTAGTATCGTTGAACAGAGGTTGTAGGATATGGCTGAATGTGAGCTGCAATGATGGTTTATATCAGAGGAGAACAAAGGGAGGTGGAAGGATAGCATCCTTACGAAGATTGGATGGTGATAAATACAGAGAAATTGAACTGTAGAAATTAGAAACGATGATCATGAAGGGGAAGAGCAAGAGCCGATTTAGATGCAGTGTTTGTAAAGAGGCTTACTCTGGTTAAAATGGGCCATAACTTTGTGATATAAAACGCTCACGTCAACTGGCCCACACAAAAAAACTGTTTCGTGTAACAATGTAATGACGTGACAATTTAAAGGTTTCTGATTGGTTGAGATACTAAATATCCGAAGCCCAATACATATTTTCGTTTTTGAGATTTCAATAAACAGCAAAGCCCAATTGACAATTCACTAATGACATGTTACTTTCAAGCATCCTGATTGGATGATTTTCCATGCCCATGTGGACACTCTAAAATGTTTCAAATAAGGATTATTAATAGTAAACGATAAGATAAGATAAGATAAGATAAGATACGATATGCGTATATATATATATATATATATATATATATATATCTTTTGATTTTCTTAAAAAAATTACTGTAACAGTGATTTTCTTTGACAAGTGACCCCATCGTTGTAGTTAAAATTCTACATTGGATTTCGTTCACTGGGCTTCGTTGATATTCCGTCCTCTCATGGACGCCTTAGATCTATTTTGCTTCTGATCGTTTTTTTTTCTAATGTACTTGGATTTGGTGCTAGATTAGATTTAACACATCTGCTGCTTTCAGCTACCGGTCGTTTCTCCCAAGCTCAATGTCCCTAGTACTTTAGTTGGGATCTTTCAAGTGTAGGAGCTTGTGTATGTGTGCTGTTTGATTCATCTAACAGTGACTTGTTTTCTTGTTAGGATTAAAAAGAAAAACATGGATTTCAGCAGAGGAGGTCAAGGTGGAATCCAGCAGTTGCTTGCTGCTGAACAAGAAGCTCAACACATTGTCAATGCTGCTATGACCGGTAATTTCTCTAATTTTTTTTCCTCCTCCTTCGTTCTGCCACATGATTGCAATTTGGACCTATACATTAGACAAAATATGATGTTGTCTGATCTAGCTAAATGTTGTTTAAAATTGTTATTGTCATCTTCATTCATATTTAGAAGAAAAATAAACAGTAACTGAAAAGTTGGAGCGCTTGGAGGATAATGCATAGTCCTTGATGGATATATGCTTTCGAAATTGATATGTGATCTTCTTGTATTGCAGCAAAGATGGCAATTGGCTGAAGCAAGCCAAGAAAGAGGCTGAGAAAGAGATTCCGAGTACAATGCTAAAACTGAGCAAGACTTCTAGAGAAAACTTGAGGAGGTGACTACATCTTCTACTTAGTTGTCGCCAGAGACTGATTGGATGATTTTCCACTTTCAAGCATCCTGATTGGATGATTTTCCATGCCCATGTGGACACTCTAAAATGTTTCAAATAAGGATTATTAATAGTAAACGATAAGATAAGATAAGATAAGATACGATATGCGTATATATATATATATATCTTTTGATTTTCTTAAAAAAATTACTGTAACAGTGATTTTCTTTGACAAGTGACCCATCGTTGTAGTTAAAATTCTACATTGGATTTCGTTCACTGGGCTTCGTTGATATTCCATCCTCTCATGGACGCCTTAGATCTATTTTGCTTCTGATCGTTTTTTTTTCTAATGTACTTGGATTTGGTGCTAGATTAGATTTAACACATCTGCTGCTTTCAGCTACCGGTCGTTTCTCCCAAGCTCAATGTCCCTAGTACTTTAGTTGGGATCTTTCAAGTGTAGGAGCTTGTGTATGTGTGCTGTTTGATTCATCTAACAGTGACTTGTTTTCTTGTTAGGATTAAAAAGAAAAACATGGATTTCAGCAGAGGAGGTCAAGGTGGAATCCAGCAGTTGCTTGCTGCTGAACAAGAAGCTCAACACATTGTCAATGCTGCTATGACCGGTAATTTCTCTAATTTTTTTTCCTCCTCCTTCGTTCTGCCACATGATTGCAATTTGGACCTATACATTAGACAAAATATGATGTTGTCTGATCTAGCTAAATGTTGTTTAAAATTGTTATTGTCATCTTCATTCATATTTAGAAGAAAAATAAACAGTAACTGAAAAGTTGGAGCGCTTGGAGGATAATGCATAGTCCTTGATGGATATATGCTTTCGAAATTGATATGTGATCTTCTTGTATTGCAGCAAAGATGGCAATTGGCTGAAGCAAGCCAAGAAAGAGGCTGAGAAAGAGATTCCGAGTACAATGCTAAAACTGAGCAAGACTTCTAGAGAAAACTTGAGGAGGTGACTACATCTTCTACTTAGTTGTCGCCAGAGACAATCTAGTTTCTTCTTTTTCTCTCTCTAATAAGCCATATATATTCACTCCTCATAGACAAGTGGAGAGACTCGGGTGCGAATGTGAAGAGGCTGATGCCAAAATCGAACAGCTCAAGAACGAAGCTTCCAGGATATCCAATGATGTTGTGGAGATGGTCCTCAAACATGTCACCACTGTCAAGAATTGAGAGTGAGTCGCTTTTGAGTTTCGTCTCTCTCTCTCTCTCTCTCTCTCTCTCTCTCTCTCTCTCTCTCTCTCTCTCTCTCTCTCTCTCTCTCTCTCTCTCTCTCTCTCTCTCTCTCTCTCTCTCTCTCTCTCTCTCTTTCTCACGCGTGTGGTGCATCTGGATGGATTTTAGTCAGAATCTCATATCAAATTTGTTGCTAGGAGTTATTATTATCTGCTCTTCGTTGTTGTTGTATTCATAATAATGTCTTTCCTAAACGGTGGTAGTTCAGCTTCAATGGTTCAAATGATAACTAAATGCAGAAACCCGTAGTGTGAAAGCAGTGCCGTGCCAAAACTTAGATCATCCCCAATGTATTTCCCAATTTTTACCTCTATATTAGAGGAACTCTATAATAGATATGTATTTTGCTCCAATGTATTTCTTTAAAATAGAGATCTTCAAAATATAGAACAAAATATAGATGAATGCTATTTTTTCGTCTATAAACAGAGGTAAAAATAAAGATCTCTATTATAGAGAAAGAAATAGAAGTGGGTTGGAGCAATTTTACCTCTAAATACTATTATAGAGATGAAAATAGCAATGAGTTGGAGAAGCTCTTAGAACTGCCATAAGCGATCAAAAAATAAAATGCCTCTTCTAAGTTATAAAATGTTACAGTTCTTAGTTCATATAACAGAAAGTAGAAACAAACAAAAATTAAACTACTAAACACAATATTAGTTTTTAGTTTTCCAGAAAATATATTAAGTAAATCTTTAACTTCGAAACTTTAACCGCTTCTACCAAAAATAAATAAAAAACTAAAACATTTAATATTTTATGTGATACTAGTATTATTATCCCGTGCTACTCATGGATCAATTTTGTTTGCATTTAAATCAATTTTAGCAAAAAATCTTTTTGTCAATATATATATTCTTGCATTTAAATATCATACTTGATTTATTTAATTTTATATATTTTAATAAGTGATCTATAAAATACTCTAGGATTAATATAATAAAACAATGATATTAAACGCGTATGTAAAATAGTAAATTTCAGATAACTTGTATCATGATAGTTGTTGATACATTTTTCCCGGGTAGAGTGTTAGTTCTTTTTATTATTTCTACATCTTTGGAAACATGATCACGTCATTATTTGTTACACGATAAGATTTCTTCAAGCCTACAAAAAAAAAGTTAAAGACTAACAGAAGAGAGCTAATCAGAAAAGAATTAAGGATACACATGTTTTCAGATTATATATTCTTCAACCCTAACCACGTTTTTTTTGAACATTTGTTTATTACCTTGTTGGGCTTATCTTTTACTTGATTGTTTGCTAGGTGGATAAGGTTCGTTCTTGTTAAAGCTTAGTTTTTTTTTTATATCTTCTTCTTTCTATGTCTCTGTTTTAGTTGATGCAAAAGAAAGGTAAATAGCTTCTTAAAGATAAGCCATAGAAAAAAAAAACATATTTGTAAATACCAGTTTTACCTTAGTTGTTGTCAAAGCTTTAAAACATAATACATTCACATGCCATATTCAACCTGAAATAAATAATTAAGAGATTATTATTTATATAGAGTCTTTTTGCATCAATAAAATATCTGAAAAGAGAGAAAAAATATGAAGCATGGAGAAGAAGAAAGATCGGGATTTTTAAGAGATTAAACTAGATTCTGATCCGCATTTAAAAAGATGGGTAAATTTTTTGTTTTACATTTTTTAGATTTTTTTTTATATTTGTGTGTTTTAGTTATATTTGTGTTATCTTTATATAAGTAGAGCTTTAGATTTTCTTCTTCTATAAATTAATTGGTATCTCCTCTCTCGAAAGTATCATTTCAAAAGTAAGAAAATAATCACTCCTAAGCTTTCGAAAAATGAATTGCTATTCCTTTGTGTCAGTTTTTTTTTTCAAACCTTTGGAGTGCTCTAACTTCCCTCCTTCATTTCATTGATGTCTCTATTGATTCACTCAACGCCTATTTCTACAGGCATCTTTTATTTACAAGTATACTGGTCTTTATCTGCGCGGTCGAATTTTTTGACTGTGAGTACAAATCGAAGCTGTGTCAAGAACCACCTTTTGCAAGCTCCACGGTACATCCTTACGGGGTTTGGATAGACTGTAGCTTCCATACTAGTTCCGACGACCTACCTCATAAGATACTATGATGCCGATCAAGAAGCCCCACCAGTACCTCAAATCCATGGCGTCATCTTTTTGAGAGTGCAGTGGCTATATATATCTCAATAATATTATTTGAGAAGTCACTTTTCTAGATGTCGCGCTCACGTTAACTCTTAGAGTGGTTGATTACTATGATATCCTTAATGAAATAAAAAAAATATTTAAATATTATTCTTTTCTTTTTAAAATTTTCCAAATAACAATATAAAATAAAAAGAAAATATTTATAAAGAATAAAAAACGAAAATATATGCATATATAATATGATTTCATAAAAAAAGAAAGTTCACAAAATATTAATATTTTATTTAAAAGATATTTTTAAATAACATAAAATATAGTTTTGGAGTAATAAAATACTTTTCTTATATCTATATATTCTTAGATGAAAAAAAATTTTGTATACAATGTGATTTCATAAAAGAAAAGATTCACACATATGCTCTTGATATTAGAAAATAAGAAATATTTTTTCTTTTAAAATATTATTTTACACAGTGTGAATATATATTTTCAAAGTAATAGAATTGGTTCTTATTTCTATATATTCTTAGATGAAAAAATATTTGTATACAATGTGATTCCATAAAAAAAGATTCACACATATGCTCTTGATATTAAAAAAAGAAATATTTTTTTAAAACATCATTTTACACAGTGTGAGTATATATTTTCAAAGTAATAGAACTGGGTTTTATATATCTGTCTATTTTATTAGATGATTAGATAAAATAATTAAGTAACATAAACTGATATATGTTTGATTGACAAAAAATAAGTTATGATTTATAATTAGTAATTGATATATAAATATATATATATATATATATATATATATATATATATATATATATATTATTTTTTCATATATTTAGTCTACTATAATATCTTACAATTACAGAAAAATATAAATAATATTTTACTTATATAATATATTTTCTCAAAAACAAACACATTTTTACTGCATATTTTAAGAGATATAAAAAAACTTTTAAAAAATTTTAACAATAAACATATTTTGATCAAATAACTACAACATGAGTGACTTGACTAATTTCACTTATATTTAAAATTAGATTTAACTACAATAAAAATATATAATTTATTTATTTTATAAGAATATATAATTATATAATAAAAGTTTGCTTATTTTATAAATTTAAATTACAGGATGACTTAAAACATATGAACAAATGAAAAATAAAATATTAATTCACTATTACAATTTAGTTCTTTTGTAAATTTATATATATGCATGAGACTTTAGAATATTATTATTATATTAGTTTATGTGTTTTGGAAAAGATACTTTAGTTTATTTTTTATGTCATTCTAACCACAATATATCTTAAGTCATACGCAATATTACTAAAATATACTTATATATCTAAAATAAAAAGCAACCTAAATGCAAATAAAAAAATTAATTAAAAATAATAATATATTTAGAATAAAAAAATATTATTGCTGAATTTAAAGAAACAGAAGAAATTCAATATGTCCAAAAGATAACTAAATCGACTATAAAAACAACAAAACTGATTAGAATTAAAATATCTAAAATCATATGTATAATTAAATTAATATAAGATTATTAATATAAATTATAAAAGCAAATTATAAATTAATAAAATTAAAGTAAATATCAATCAATTACTATAATTTTTTTTAATTTATAAATATTTATGTCTGTGCATGAGCACGGGAAAATCACCTAGTTATATTGTTATTTGAAAATAATATTTTCTATTATAAAAGTAAAAAGTAAAAAATAAGATAATATTATAAATTAAAATATTAAATAAGCAAAAGTTAAGTATTAAATAAGCAAAATATTTCCATATTTTAATATATGAGTATTTTAAATTTTGACTCAATAATAATTGTATATAGGTTGACGAAAAAAAATTTCATGTATAAATAATTTAAAATTTGTTTTAAACTTTTTGATAACATTTATTAATGATTAAAATAAAAAATAATAAATATTCGTAAAACGTTTATGCACACATGTATAGGTAAAACATAGTAGTATGAAAATATCGAGATATGTGATGCCTCATCACATACAAAGCAGCATATGATCCCGCAATAATTTGCACAAGCAACTGATATAGCAGGTCGTAAACCATGACATCTCCATGGTCTTAACCTTTGGAATCTTATTAATAGTTTAATCAACCTCGATCTTGACGATCAACCTTTGGGTTCCGGCGGCTCCAACTCGGGTTCCTGTGGATCGTGAAGAAGCCATCTGATAACTATTCTAATCATGCGTATGGAGGAACGTCGATACTTGGGGGCCCGTAAGCTATAACAATACAGTGTGTTTTTTTTTGTTTTTTTATATTGTAATTACGGATTATTATTCCGAGATTAATGAAATTACTGAAGCATAACAAGTAATTCCGTCCGATTTTAGCTTTGAGATGTCGAGCTCTCAGTTGTGAATTGGAACTTTATGGTATTAATGAATTATTATGTGTTCTGAAGCTTGCGATTTCCTCTTTTTGCAATCTCGTTTTCGTATTGTGTTTTTGAGATGAACCATGTATACTTGATTTTGCAGCCTGACTTTAATTATTTCTAAAGAGCAGAAACTCTAGGTCAACTACCATTACAATGGTTCCAAACTGAAAGACTATACCTTACAAATCAAAGCCAAAAATATAGGTCCAACAAAGTTTTTTTTTCTTATCATATAAAGCAAATTACACTTATCGTCTTTCTGGTTTCAACAAATGAATTCCCACCAACAAAAGCAAAGCATGAACAATCTCCCAAGGCACAGACACACTGACACAACGAATGACTGAAGATCCAAGATCCATTTACCAAGAATCTTTGGGGTCCTAGTCATCTCTGTTCACCCCATCTACCCTTGCAGCTGGCTCCTCTCTGCAGGATTTTGTTCTTGGTTTGTCCGACTTATATGTCTGTGCTTTACTTTGATACATGTTGGTATCCTTCTTGTTTTTAATTTCTTTGTTTATCCCGCTTGCTGGACTCTTTCTTTGCTTCCTTTGTTTGTCCTTGGACCTTTTTCTATTTGAATGAATCAGTGTTAAAAAAAAAAAATAGAGAGTAACGAACACTAAGAGCTACGGAGGAAGGAGTTTCACTTTGCTTAAGAATCTAAGCAATCGTTTTTTTTCCCATAAAAAAGTCAAGACTCGTTAACAAAACCGATGTACCGCGTCCCACATTGTCCCAATCACTGTAAAAACAGCTACTGGAATGACAGACTGATGTGTAAAACCAGAGTCGGAGAAGGCTCGTCTTGCACTGTTCTTGATAGGTGCTGCGGTTGGTGGGGGAGGCGGTTTCTCAACTAAAACATCGAGGTTCATACCGCCGTAACATCCACCTCCGCTACCGCTAATGAGATAGTAATGTCTGGTCACATTGAGATGAACGACGTCCCTACCAGATCCACGGCTCCAATTAGCGATCGGGTTATCGGCATTGCAACTTATGTAGTTGGTCTCGTTCACTTCTATAACGTTGTATTGGTGTCTCTCGTACACAAAATCTGAAAGAAAACCAAATAAAGACACATAGATAGAAATTATACAAGTCATCAAGATATATGAAAGGAGGAGAAACATTAGTCTTAGTAAGAAAAGGACCAGGACCAGAAAAGAATCTTGTGGTCCTTTTCAGAAAATATAAGATTGATATTGTACAAGATCTTATGAAGTTTAAGATTTTGTAACGTATTAAAAAGAGTGTAAGGGACCTATTTCACATCTTATCTATATCATATAATCTAGAGTGTGACAAGAATCAATGTTGATAGAGAGTGAGAGAGAATAATACAGAGCCAGTCGTCGAGGTAGAAATGTTTGTCCTGAGCCCAAATGGTATAGTTGATATTGGGATTCCAGAACTTGTTACCACCCACTATCCATCTCTTAGCGTCCACCTCAGTCACTGGAGCTGCCGCAAGAAAAGCCAGAACCACTTGTTGATTATATTCTTTAGATCGTTGGCTAGATAGTTACTTTGATTCGTTGATTTGATCGATTTGTTTGATGCTTTTCGGGAACGTAAAAGAAACGCAAGATCACACACAAAATTTATTCACCCGGACTTTGTTTCCTACTGTCCGGGGAGGGAGCTTCGCCCTCAACGATCCACTAGATTCAGAGTAACAAGTTCTGGTAACAACTACAGATCTTGACCTCTACATTCAGAGATTACAAGTTGAAATTACCTCCGAAATACACTCCTGGTAATCGGATCCTTAAGCGCAACGTCACCGGAGTATCACCTACTCCAGTCTCCGATCAGTCGCGCTAGGTAGAACTCCTCTTCTTCTCTGAATCTCTCTCTGTGTAATCGTCTCTATCTCACTCTGTTTCTTGTTGTTGTGATCAGCTCTAAGACGTGAAGAAGACGACGGTTAGACGTTATAACGGCATAAGCTGACTCATCACCCGACGAAAGCTTAAGTCATCACGTGACTCTTCTGAACAGAAAGCCCAATATCAATAGCCCATCATTCTGAAGTCAGAAGCCCACAAGGCAAAGCCCACAAATCTCCACCTCTTTTGACTTCAGACAAACAAACGAAACTCGAGCTGTCGAGGACTCTCAAATCCCTTGTCACCGTCTTCTCCGTTCGATCCCAAACCTTCTTCAGTACCAATCAAACTCAAACAGATGACCTCGACGCGCTCTCTTGACTAACTATAGACATCAGCCTTCCTCAAAATCAGAATCAATCCTGACTTCAATAGCAGCCTTGCAGCACCTCCGAATGAAGCACAAGTATTCAAGAATGACACTCCGCTTCAAAACACATCGAATCTGCAGAACCTCTGATACAGTCGCACTGCAAACTCAAGCACACCTCCATCGAGCCTCTTCGTAAAGACTCCACCTGAAACTTAACACCCACAAAGACGCGCTCATTTCTCCAGAGATCACTACACGATCTCCTTCACTCAACGTGTAACCTCCTCCTCTCTTGAAACTTAGTAAGCCTCCACCTTGACTCACCTTTTACAGAAACTTTAACCCTCAATGATTATAGTTCTGCAGACGCGTCAAGAAGTTACCCGGAGCCGCTCAGATCAACTAGCAGATGTTCAGAATCTCACAGCAGAGTTCAAACTTAGTGCCAGGTAAACACTTAGTTAGAAAATCTGCAGGATTCTTAGATGTGTGTATCTTCGCTAGGTTGACGATTCCTTTAGATACAATATCCCGGATGAAATTGAACTGAGTATCTATATGTTTAGTCCTCTCGTGATGTACTGCATTTTTAGATAACGCAATAGCACTCTGAGAATCACAGTGTATCCTTACACTGTTTTGCCTGTAGCCTAGCTCAGTAACAAAATTCCTTAACCAAATAGCCTCCTTTACTGCTAGGGTTAACGCCATAAACTCTGCTTCAGTAGTGGATAGCGCTACCACAGCCTGTAGTCCTGACTTCCAGGACACAGTGTTTCCTCCGACTTGAAAAACTATCCCAGACACTGATCTTCTTTTGTCAAGATCAGCTGAATAATCCGAATCAGAAAATCCCTCCACTCTGAACTCTGTCGACTTCTTAAAAGTCAGACACTTCTCATATGCTCCTGCTACATACCTCAATACCCATTTAACAGCTTCCCAGTGTGCTCTGCTAGGATGAGACATAAATCTACTAATTAACCCAACTGCAAAGCCCAAATCAGGTCGTGACCCAACCATCGCGTACATCAAGCTCTCCACAGCACTAGCATATGGCACATCTTTCATGTGTTCATATTCTGCATCTCTTTCCTTAGGGTGCAAACTCTTTAGCTTAAAATGTGAAGCCGTAGGTGTTACCACGATCGAGCTTCAAACATCCCAAACGTCTTTAGTACCTTTTCTAGATACTTAGCTTGTGACAGCTTAAGAACTCCATTTTTTCTGTCTCTAGTGATGTCCATACCAAGAATCCTTGAAGCCTGTCCAAGATCTTTCATTTCAAACTCCGAGCTCAAGCTATCTTTTAACTCCCTGATCGCTGCCTTACTCCCTGATGCGATTAACATGTTGTTTACGTACAACAAGAGATATATAGCCTTACTTGAACTCACATCCTTCATGTAAACACATGAGTCGTAACTGCTTCTGATGAACTTCTGCTTAGTCATAAACCCATCAAATTTCAAATTCCATTGACGAGGAGATTGCTTAAGACCATACAGTGATTTCCTCAGCAAACAAACTTTATTCTCATCACCTTTCTTAACAAACCCCTCAGGCTGCTCCATTAGAATTCTTTCATCTAGATCCCCGTGTAGGAATGCAGTTTTGACGTCCATTTGCTCGAGTTCATAGTCTAAGTTCACCACCAGAGATAAGATGAGGCGTATAGCCACATGTTTCACCACTGGTGAAAAGATCTCATTGTAGTCTATACCCTCCTTCTGAGAATACCCTTTAGCCACTACTCTCCTTTTGAACCTTGGCTCTTCAACCCCGGGAATGCCAGGTTTCAGCTTGAAAATCCAACAGCATCCCACTGGTTTCTGATCTCTAGGTCTCTCAATAAGATCCCACGTTTGGTTCTTCTTCAAAGACACCATCTCCTCTTCTGCAGCAGCACTCCAGAATTTACGTTCTCTCGATTTCATAGCTTCACCATACGTCTTTGGTTCCTCAATCTCAAGATCTTCTGCTGCAAGTAGTGCATATGCGACCAGATTAGCATCATCAAACCTTGATGGTGGTCGAATATTCTGTCGTCTGTTTCTGTCTCGAGCAAGCATATAATTGTCCAGTGACGGATCCCCTAAACTCACCACAATTCCTCCACCTTCTGAATCTGAGAAATCAGACTCGCTATCTGATTCAGTGGAGCTGTGTGATCCATCTTCACTAACCACTTCAGTGATAGCTCCACATGAAGTGGATGCTTCTCCTTTTTCAGATACTGACTTTGACGGTCCCATTATCAAATCATTACTGAAGCTCACACGTTTCTCTTTTCCTTTATCGCCTGTTTTCATCATCTCTTTGTCTTTACCCTTAGACGATGATTCATCCACTGTGCCTTTGAACAACTCCTGCTCATGAAACACCACGTTTCGACTAGTTGTACACTCACCTTCCTCGTCGATCCAGACTCTGTAGCCTTTCGCCCCAAACGGGTAACCAACAAACACACCTTTCACTGCTTTAGGACTTATCTTTTCTTGTACTCGATGCACGTAAGCTGAAAAACCAAACTTTCTGAGATGTGACAGGTCAACTTTACCACCTGACCATCTTTCTTCTGGCAGTTCAAAATCAATGCTTGAACCAGGAGTTCTGTTGATCAAATATACTGCAGTCGATGTAGCTTCTGCCTAGAACTCTGGTCCCAATCCGGTTTCTGACAGCATGCTCCTGACCTTATCCATGATAGTCCTATTCATTCTCTCAGAGACGCCGTTCTGCTGCGGTGTGTACGTACACGTTTTATGTCTCTTCACACCAGACTCTTTACACAGCTGATCAAACTTACGGTTACAGAACTCTAATCCGTTGTCAGTTCTTAAGCACTTCAGCTTCTTTCCGGTTTGGTTCTCAACTTGGATCTTCCATTCCCTGAACCTATCAAATGCTTCGTCTTTTGTCTTCAGAAAGTAAACCCAAACTTTCTTTGAAAAATCATCTATGAAGCTCACGAAGTATTTGCAGCCTCCCAAGCTCTCAGGGTTCGAAGGTGATCCCCATAGATCAGAATGGACATAGTCCAAAATGCCTTTGGTGATATGCTTTGCCTTCTGGAAGCTTTGCTTATGTGCTTTCCCTAGAACACAACTCTCGCAAAATTCCAGGTTTTCAACTTCTTTAATCTTCAGATATCCCTTCTTGACTAAGACATTCATGTTTGCCAAGCTCATATGACCCAGCCTTGAGTGCCACAGATCAGTCATGTTCAGTTCAGTTCTCCCAATATTGGCTTCACCTTTAGACACTGACCCTTGCAGATAGTACAACCCATCCACGTAGTTCCCTGAGAACACATTTTCGTTTCCCTTGAAAAAATCAATCCTGAACCCCTCTCCTTTGTAGTTACATCCAGCTTTCTCAAGCATACCATATGAGATAAGATTTTGGCTCATATTTGGCATGTAACAAACCTCTGTGAGCACTGTGAGAGACAAGATTTCACTTCTTAGATTTTAGGTTAGGTCTAGAGATGTAATGAGAATCGTGGGCTGAATCCCGTAAGTAAGCTTGAAGATTGAATATGATTTTATTGATGAGTTGAAAAGATGATGAATACAAAGAATATAGTTTGAGATGATTACAAAAGAATACGTAATGCTTTTTGTCTAGTTCTAAAAGTTGGTTCTTGGAGAGGGTCCCTTGTTTTCGATCTTCTCCGTCTTTATATAGTCTAGGTCTCGTCGATAGCTCCTTAACTGACCTCCGAGATACACGGCTTCAGTTACGTACTCGCTCCAGGTTCCTCTTGACCGAGTCTTCGAAGTATCAGCTCCCGTTATAACGTGACCTCTATTATGACGACTTCCAGGTTCAGTCTTTAGTTCAGCTTCCAGCTCTTATTAATGTGATGGGCTTTACGCGGCCCACTTGGCAGCTCACGTTTTACCGGTACCTCACCTGAGGGTCATATTAGGGTCCAACAGTTGCCCCCAGCTTCCGAATAAATTCTTTTGTCTCGGAAGCTAGATTCCAGCTACCGACCTTATCTTTTTGTTAAAGTAATGATTAGTCCTTATCTTGTTAGATTCGGTTCAACTCGATCTAACGGCCTTTATTACTTATTTGCAAAATCTACGGCTCAGATGGAGGGGATTTGAAATGACATTTCCGAATCTCGAGAGACGATGGGATATAAAGCTGCGAGCATTAACTGCTACGCCTCCCACTTTCTCCACGCCTCCGTTCAGTTTCCCAAGGTAACTTCCCTCTCCTCTCGGTTATTTTTACTGTGTTTTCTTTTCTTTTTTTTTATCTTCCTCGTTACTTCTCTCTGCAAATTCTCTCCCAAACCTTGCAATCGATTTTCTCCTTGATCTTCTCCATATCATGAACCCTCCGAAAGAAGGTTCCGGTGAGTCCGGGATGCCTCCCTCTGCCTCTGGGGCTAAACTACTGAAAGTTAAACAAGAAGTCGGAGCCAAGATGAAGGGGAAAAAGAAAGCCAGAGAGACGGTCGCAACCAGGGTCTCCAAGCGGAAGAAGAAAGATGATTCCGGCGGGTGCAGCCTACACTCCCCGTCATTGCTGGACAGTCAAGACGTAGTCAACCTCATGACTCAAGCTCTTGGCTCGAAGGAGCTTGGCCGTGCCTGTAGCTCCGACGAAACCCCTGAGACTGCTCCGGAGGGTTGGTTCTGTTGTCACGAGAAGTTCATTTCCAAGTCTCATTTGAGATTTCCTCTCCCGACTTTACTGCTCGATCTACTAGATCATTACCGACTAGCCCTCCCCCAACTCTGTCCCTCGATTATCCGTGTGATTAACGGCTTCATCACTAGGTCCAAAGAGGAAGGGGTTAGTGTTGGTCTAACCGAGCTAATGAGCCTCTTCTCTTTGAAGGAAAGTGCTTCCAAAGAAGGCGGTTCCGGGACTTACTACCTCTCTAGTCGTCCCAATCACGTGATCTTTAGATTCTCCAGTAGCGACGATGACTGGAGGAAGAAATACTTTTATGTTAAAGTTGATCCTTTGACGGTTCCCGCTGGTCGGAACCTCAGGGTCACTTGGACTAACCCATCTGGTTAGGAATTCTAGGAGTATCCTTTTTCCTGTTTTGTTTGTTTACGGTTGATTAACCTTTTTCGGTTCTGATTTTTTCTTTTGCAGAGATTGAAGATCCTCCGAAGCTTCCTCCGAAGCTTTCTACCAAGCTTACCAGAGCTTTATATCGCAAGTTGCATCAGACTCCTTGTACCTGGCCTGCTTATACCACATCTCGAATTGGTGCAGCCAGGTTCCCAGACATCTACAACGCCTCTTTTCAAGATCCAATTCCTGCTGAGAACCTTGAGGGTAAGTTCAAGCTTGAACCTTTTCATCAATAGTCTTGTCGTTTTTGAAGTTTTCCACTCTCATAAGAACTTCCGTTGTTCCAGTTTCCGCAGGGGACTCAGTTGTTTCAATCTCAACCGGTGCTAGTGCTTCAGGTACCGAAAAGACTAAGTCAGGTGACATGACTCTCAGGCCATCATTTCGTTCTAGGGGTAACCCTTCGAAGGCTGCCAGTGTCTCCCGTGGGGGAGATAGGAGCCAAGGAGGGTCTTTCCTTGACTCGGTGAAGGACGTCTTGGATGATGGAGTATCCAAACCTGTTGCTGAGGCTACTCCCACTGATGTCGTAGCTCAAGATGCTGCTCCTCTCCCTGAGGTCCAGGCACCGGAGACTGATTACCAGGCTCCGAGAGGTACTTCTGAGGTTGAGCCGTCAAGGCATAAAAGGCCTAGGACTGACCAAGCTGCAGTTCCTGCTCGATCATCCTCCTCGTCTTCTAGAGGGGGAACCGTGGGGTGGAGTTTTACCCATTCGAAGCCTGGGTCAATCTTGGATGACCCTTGGGGCTTAGGTGCTATACTAAGGCACCTGAAGAGGGTAGGATGTCCCCTTCCAGCGCTCAAGGACCTGACAAACCGAGATGAGTATCTCGACATCGCTCACTGCATGGGTCAGGTACATGATTTCCATCTGTTCTTTGTTTATACTTTTTCTTTTAAAGATAATAATATTCGTATATTTTCGATGTTGTTGCAGTTGGCTGGGGCTGTTAACAGAGCCCAGCTCAAGTTTGAGAATGCTTTGCATGATGCCCCCAATGCTGGTGAGCTTGCTGAGGTGACTGAGATGGTTAAGGCAGCCAAGGCCGATCTCGATCAGGCCTGGGTTCGAATTTCTGAACTCGAAGCTGAAGTGACGAGACTAGGCTTGAAGGCTGATGCTCAGCAAGGAAAGATCGAAAGCCAGGAGCTCGACATCCAGGTGAAGAGTATGAAGATTAATGACTTGGAGTCTGCTCGAAGGATAGCTGAACACCAAGTTCGTGAGCTCATTATCTCGTCTCAAGACAGCCAGAAGAACAAGGAAGCTGAAGTCAAGCTGGCAGTCAGGGTAGGGAAGAAAGAGGTCGTCGAGGCTTATGGTAAGGTCCTAGCCTGTGTTCAAGAGAAGTTTGCTAAGAAGAAGGAAGAGGTCAGTGCATTGGTGTATGCTCAGGAGCTCCAAGCTAACGTTGACCTCTTGAAGGATATGCTGAGCAACAAGATCCAAAGCGTCGAAGAGGAGTACAGCCAGCTGATGGCTTTGTTACCGGGGGCGACGACTGCATATGAGAAGGCTCAAGTGTCTGACTTTTCAGTCAGCAAGCTTCCTCTTCCCCAGATCTCGGACAGCTCAGGTACTTTTGAGATTAATCTGTTTAATCCGTCCTTTTCTGGGGAGTATGGTTCTAACTTGGGTTTGATGGCTCCTGACTTAGCTCCGGTCGAAGCAGCTCAAGGAGGTAACGATAATGTGGCTGAAGGGGAGGTTCCTGTTGGTGAACCGGTCCAGGGTGATCAGGAGGGTTGAGAGCTGAAGCTCTATTCATCTTGTGTTTTATGTTCTATAAGACTTTCCGCTTTATCTTCGTTTAAGTTCTACGACTTTAGTGCCTGAGGAGGCCTTTAAACATTTATCCGTGTCTAGGATCTTAATAGCCTGGGGAGGCTTTTAAACCCTTTTATCGTATTTAAGACTTGTTTGTTTCAAGCTTTTGAGCTTAATCGTGCCTTACTTAGACGTAGTGATTGTCAATCTCGGATGAGTTGTATATTGAATCGAATTAGGACCTTTAGTCTTGATTTGTTGTAAACGTTTTAGCTTAGTTAGCATTCGGTCATGAGGACTTCGAAGAGAGGTCCTTGGCATTATTTCGGAAAATCTGGGGACCTGAGTCCGATTTGAAAGTTCTAAGTCCTGGCATCCAGGTCTGTCGGGACCTGAGTTAGACTCATAGGGACCTGAGTTAGTCCGAAGGATCTCGAGACGTTTGGAATGTAGCGGATGAAATTGAGGAATTTTTGAGATTTTGTTGATTCTCTAGGATTTTAAGACTTTTTGATTTTTATAAGGATTTTAATACCTTATTGATTTGTCAAGGATTTTTAAGACCTTGGTTGTTGTTAAGGATTTTGAGACCTTATTGATTTGTCAAGGATTTTAAGACCTTGGTTGTCGTTAAGGATTTTAAGACCTTATTGATTTGTTAAGGTTTTTAAGACCTTAGCTTATGTCAAGGATTTTAAGACCTTTGTGGGTGTTAAGGATTTTAAGACCTTAGGTTATGTTAAGGATTTTAAGACCTTAGGTCCAGGTTTTCAGGGACCTGAATGTGTTCGAGATAATTGAGCTTAGGTCACGATTTAGTGGGACCTGAATTTTCTTAGAGGGTTTTAAGACCTTTGATGCTTATGAAACTGAATTAATCGTCTTATTAATGTCAGATATCAAAGAGTACATGATTCAGATTGTTTACATAGTAACTTATTTTTGGGCTAAGCGTTCTTGGTGACACATGCCGCTTTGGCTTAGATGATGAGATTGGTGAGAAGAGGTTGGGGCTGCACTCATGACGGAGTTGCCTACGTACCCAGTCAAGGGATCAAGCCAAACGTAGTTCAGGGAATTTGGGTACCTAATGATAATATCTTTTGAGGTTCGTGGCGTTCCACGATCGGATTTCAGGTACCCCGGTTCGTACCTTCTGGAGTTTATAAACTCCGGGTCGTACTATGTGGATGATTCGGTAGGGTCCTTCCCAGTTGGTTCCTAACTTTCCAGCTCCCGGTTCCTTAGTTCCTTCGAACACCTTTCTGAGTACCAGGTCTCCTACAGCGAACTGCCGGGGCCTTACTTTGGAGTTATAGTGCCGAGCCATTGCTTGCTGGTAATTTTGAATGCGGAGCAAAGCTTGGTCTCGTCTTTCCTCGATTAAGTCGAGGCTGTCCATCAGGAGCTGGTTGTTAGCTGCGGGGTTTGAGGTGCAGAGCTCCCGTCGGAGGCTGCCTGCGGTGGTTTCTGCTGGGACGACAGCTTCCATCCCGTAGGCTAAGGAGAAAGAAGTTTCCTCTGTAGCTTTTCGTGGGGTGGTTCTGCAAGCCCATAGTACTTCGGGTAGTTTTTCTGACCAGAGTTCTTTCTGAGCTCCTAGGCGTTTCTTGAGGTTTGCTAAGATCGACTTGTTAGCAGCTTCCGCCTGGCCGTTACCTTGAGCTCGCCGAGGTGATGAAAATGTGAGACGGATGTTCCACTTATCGCAGAACTTTTTGAAATCATGGGATATGAACTGTCCTCCGTTGTCGGTTACGATTTCGTATGGGACACCGTGCCTACATACAATGTTCTTCCAAACAAATCATTCGACCTCAAATCTGTTTATTTGTTGGAAAGCTTCGGCTTCGATCCACTTTGTGAAGTAGTCGGTTAGGACGAGGAGGTTTAGTAATTTCTTTCCTTTCCCTGAAGGTACTAATGGACCTACGATATCCATGGACCACCTCATGAACGGGTAGGGAGCTGATATGTTAGATAGCTTTTCCGCTGGTTGGTGTATGATCGGTGCATGCCTTTGGCATTTGTCGCATGATGAGGAGTAGACCTCACAATCCGCGATAATAGTAGGCCAGAAGTAGCCTTGTCTTTTAATTCGGATAGCTAGAGCTCTGCCCCCGGAATGGTTACCGCAGGAACCGTCGTGCATTTCCTTCATGAGTTTCATAGCTACTAGACCATGAACGCATTTTAGGTAAGGTCCGGAGACACTTCGTTTGTGGAGGGTTGACTCGATTATGCAATACCTTGCTGCTAAGGCTTTGAGTTTTCGAGCCTCCCACTTATTGGGTGGGATTTTTCCCTCGAGGATGTAATCCATGATTGGTATCCTCCAGTCTTCTCTTCCTACAACTTTGTTGTGAAGAGAGGAGGGAGGTTCCTGTTCGGGACCTGGTGTAGTGGTGCCCCCGGGGATATTCGTTGGAATAGGCTCCAAGAGGTCTGGGTTCTGAAGAATATCTCCAATTCCTTCATTGTCCCCGGTGGTTTGTGTAGTGTTCCTAGACGTGTTTTTACGAGCTGCGCGGCTTCTTGTCTGTACCTTAAGGACGAGTGGTTCCGAGGTTTCGGTGGTGCCCCCGGGGGTATTCGTTGAGTTAGGCTCAGGGGAGTTCGAACTTCGGTGAATACCCTCACTTTGGTTATGGTCCTCTAAGTTTTTTGTTGCATTGTTAAAAGAGTGCTTTCTGAAGCTGCGTGCTCTGGTTCTAGGGAACCAGAATGTCGTGAAGATTTGGGTAGCTTCCGTGGGAAGGCTGTTATCCTCAACTTTTGCTTTTGATTTGTTATCTAGCTCAGCTTTGGTAGCTATGTCGATACTCGGTTTTTCGATTCCTTCCACGGGTATAATTCGTTTTACGAGAGGGTCGGACGTGGAGGCTAACGCGGCGAGCGCGTCTGCTGAAGAGTTCTCTCATCGTGGGATTCTCGTTAGCTCGAACTTATTGAACTGTTTTGTCAGGCTTAGGACTACTTCGAGGTATGCCCCCATCCTTTCGTCTCTCGTTTCGTATTCTCCGTGAAACTGGCTAGCTACTAGCTGTGAGTCACAGTAGGCGCTCAGCTCTCGGATTCCGAGACTAAGGGCTAGTTTTAAGCCGGCGATTAATGCTTCATACTCAGCTTCGTTGTTGGAGGCGTTAAATCCAAGTCTATAGGATTGTTCGATGGTTTCTCCAGCTGAGGAGGTTAATCTTAGACCGACGCCGGAGCCCTGTTTTGACGAGGCTCCGTCCACGTATAGGCTCCATTTTGGGACCTCTATTTCTTGGTCTAAATGTTCGGACGTTAGCTCAATAACGAAGTCGGCAAGGACCTGAGCTTTTGCTGCTGCTCGAGGTCTGTATTCGATATCGTATTCGCTGAGCTCGATAGCCCATTTAGCTAATCGTCCGGACTGGCTAGGACTATGCAAAATCGTTCGTAATGGCTGTGAGGTCATTACGATGATTGAGTGTGATTGGAAATATGGTCGTAGCTTCCTAGCAGCTGTTACGACCGCTAGGGCTAGTTTTTCCATGGTAGGGTACCTCGTCTCGGCGTCTATTAGGCTTTTACTAGTATAATAGACAGGTCTTTGTTCGTTTTGCTCTTCTCGTACTAGCACCCCACTGACCGCAGCTGCCGATACGGCCAGGTACAGGTACAGTGGTTCTCCAGATACAGGTTTGGACAGTATCAGAGGTTCCGAGAGGTATGTTTTCAGCTGTTTGAAGGCTTCCTCGCATTTTTCGTCCCATAGGAACTTCTTATTATTTTTCAGGAGTTTGTAGAATGGGAGGCACTTATCAGTGGACCTGGAGATGAATCTATTTAGTGCTGCGATCCGTCCAGTCAGTCTTTGTACCTCTCTGGTCGTTCTAGGTGACGGCATTTCTAGGAATGTCGCTATCTGTTTCGGGTTGGCGTTGATGCCTCTTTCGGTTACGAGGTAGCCTAGAAATTCGCCGGAGGGTACTCCGAAGGTACATTTAGCTGGGTTTAGCTTCATGTCATATTTGTTGAGGATGTCGAAGCATTCCTTTAGATGGGAAATATGGTCCTCTCCCATTGAAGATTTGACTAACATGTCGTCGATGTAGACTTCCATGGTTTTTCCAAGTTGTCCAGCGAACATTTTATTTACTAACCTTTGGTAGGTAGCTCCCGCGTTTTTCAAGCCAAATGGCATGACCTTGTAACAATAGGTTCCTCGTTCGGTTATGAACGCGGTTTTCTCTTGATCCTCGGGCTCCATCATAATCTGGTTATATCCAGAAAAGGCATCCATAAAGGACAGGAGCTGGTGACCAGCCGTTGCTTCGACTAAGCGATCGATGTGAGGTAACGGGAAGCTGTCTTTAGGACATGCCTTGTTTAGGTCGGTGAAGTCTACGCAGATTCTCCATTTCCCGTTCTTCTTTTTTACTACCACTGGGTTGGCTAACCAGTCGGGGTATTGAACTTCTCGGAGTGATCCGGCCTTCGTTAGTCGATCAACCTCATCGTTAACAGCCTGGGCTTTTTCAAGACCTAGCTTACGACGCTTCTGTTTGATCGGTTTGAAGGTGGGATCTACATTGAGCTTATGTGTGGTGACGTTGGGGTCTATGCCTTTCATGTCACTGGTGGCCCATGCGAAGGTTTTGACATTTTGTCTTAGGAATTCGATGAGCTCCTTTTTAGTTTCGGGAGGCAGCTCAGATCCGATGCTTACTTGTTTTTCAGGGTTCGAGTCATCAATGCTAACTTTTTCGATGAGGTTCTTGGGAGGACCTCGGATATTTTGTTGCATTTCGCGACTCTCCTGGACCTGTAATTGCTATTGGGGGGAATCTTTTATGATCTCGAATCCTCCCAGGTAACAGATCCTTGAAATCTTTTGGCTACCATGTACGGTAACTATCCCATCGGTTGCTGGAAACTTCACGCACTGGTGATAAGTTGAAGCTACTGCTTTCATCTTATGAATCCAAGGTCTTCCAAGGATTGCGTGGAAGGGAGACGGTTTGTCGACAACTATAAAGTTGGTCATTTTCATGACTCCGCCAGCTATGACTGGGAGCTTGATGGATCCCAAGGAGGTAGCTGTTTCTCCTGAGAAGCCCACAAGGTTGGATTTCTGGTCGACAATTTCGTAATCGTCTATTTCCATTCCCTTTAATGCGTTATAGAAAATGAGATCGACGGAGCTTCCGGTGTCGATCATGAGCTTAGGTACCTCGTAGCCTGCTATATTTAACGTTACGACGAGGGCATCGTCGTGAGGCCTGTCGAGGTTTGATGTCTCACTTTCCCAAAAAGAGATTTTAGTGTTAGACTCGGGTTTGGTCGGTTTAGACTGGGTATTGGACACATCTATCAGTACGTGACTTTTAATAGAGTTAACGGAGTCTTGACACATATCGGACCCTCCAAGGATGTAATCGACCCTTGAGTCGGGGCTCGATTGGGGAGGTGCTTTATTAAAGAGAGCTTCAATTTGAAGGCTTTTTCCCTGGGGGAATTTTCCAAGGATCATATCGACTCTCTTCTTGGGAGCGGGAGGTGGCGAATCTGTTTCCTTTTCAGGTGACCTTTCGCGTTTCGGGGAGTTATCACGGGGACCTCTCTTTTGATAAAGCTGTGGTTTTTTGAGATCCACGTCTTTTATTTCTCCGGCTGCAAATTTAGCAGCCAGTTGTCGTTGGAGGTCCCAACACTCTTCGGTTGAATGTCCTTTTCGATCATGATAGGAGCAATGTTTGCTCTCGTCGTAGCCTTTGGACCAGGGGGCTTTGGCTGTCGCGGCGACAGGTTTTTCTTCCTTGTCATCCTCGATTACATAAGAATGCTCTCCCTGAGTCTGGTTATTTCGGGAGCTTCCTCTTTTGTGAGGTCCCTTCCCATCGGAGGCTTCGTCTTTCGGGTGATTCTGGGATTTTCTGTGGAGCTTATCTAACGCTGCAGTTTCTTCTTCCAAGGTAATGTATCTAGAGGCCCTGTGGAGGGCGTCGTCGATAGTTGGAGGAGGATTTAGCGTTAGCTCCGAGAAGAGGCCTGATTTGTACCAGAGACCTCTCCTAAGGGCTTCGATAGCTACGTGATCGTTAGGGTTCGAGAGTTTAGTTCTTACTGCCCTGAATTTTTCGATGTAGACTCGCAATGAGTCTCCCAATCCTTGTCTGATCTTCCAGAGGTCAGCTTCGGAGGCTTGTTTCAGGATGTGGGTTGAATATTGTTTCATAAAGGCGTTAGCTAGTTGATCGAAGCTGTCTATAGAGTTTGGTTCGAGACTAGAGAACCATTCTAGAGCTGTTCCGGTCAGGTTTTCAGCAAATGTTCTGCAATATCCTGCATCGCATTCTTCCTTCGTGAAGTGAGCTTTAACGATCGCTAGCTGGAAGGCTCTTAAATAAGCCTTTGGGTCTGTGTTTCCATCGTACTCAGGGATCTTGATTTTTCGAGTGTCTCTTATGTAAGAGTTAGCAATTCTATCGGTAAACGGAGTTCCACGAGTCTCTTCGATTAGGCTCTCGATTTCGGGAGCTGAGCTCGTTGCTTTGTGAACCTGAGCTCCCACTTTCTGGAGAGCTGCGTGGGTTCGCTCCATGTATCTGCGAATCGCGTCAGGTCCCTCGAAGGGAAGGATATTTGGATCATTTTCAAGTGTTCGGCGCACAGGTTCCTGGCGGAATCTAACTCGATCATTTTCCCAGTTAGCTGGCGAAATAGATCGTTCGTTTGTCCTTAGGTTCCGAACGAGATTAGTACGGAGAGCTGCAGGATCAGCATCCGTTCTTTGAAATCCGTCGGTATTTGGGGTTGAAACCCTAGTTTGAAACACCGGAGCTGATGTTCTGCCCCCGGACGGAATGTTGGTTCCTGCTCCAGACCCCGAAGGAGGTGGCGGTGGAGGCAATCGTGTGCTCCCAGCGGTGTTTCGATCAGGCGCGGAGCTCGTTGTCGCTATGTTGCTCCCCATGGTGCTGATGACTGGTGGGACAAACGCAGGAGCTGTCCTGGCGGGAGGCGTTTGGAAAGCAGGTTCCTGACCATCCGCTCCAGAGCTATCAGGGGAGAAGTTCAGACGCTCTCGAGGGAAGGAGGGGTCAGCTAATCGTTCATGGAACGTGATCCCTCTTCCCTGGTGGACGGACGGTTGGGTTGTTGCGGATTGAGATCTGGTTATCTCTTCGAACTGTTGCTGCCGTTCGGCTAGCTGTTACACCGTTCGCTCGGTTTGTTGAGCTTTGTCCACTAACTGGAGCATCATCTGCCGGATCTCGGAAAGCTGAGCTTCCGTCTGGTTCGGAGCGGATTGATGCGATGGGTTATTGAGGGCTGAGGACCCAGAGTTGGTCCCTCCGGAGGCTCTCGGGTTATTTGCCCCCGGAGCAGTGCGATTAGGTGAGCTATTGCTCAGGTTCGATTGATCGGGGTTAGATGGATTAGTTCCATCGAGTGGATTCATCTTTAAGCTTTGGAGAAAGGGATTCGATTAATTGTCCCCACAGACGGCGCCAATTGTGAGAGACAAGATTTCACTTCTTAGATTTTAGGTTAGGTCTAGAGATGTAATGAGAATCGTGGGCTGAATCCCGTAAGTAAGCTTGAAGATTGAATATGATTTTATTGATGAGTTGAAAAGATGATGAATACAAAGAATATATTTTGAGATGATTACAAAAGAATACGTAATGCTTTTTGTCTAGTTCTAAAAGTTGGTTCTTGGAGAGGGTCCCTTGTTTTCGATCTTCTCCGTCTTTATATAGTCTAGGTCTCGTCGATAGCTCCTTAACTGACCTCCGAGATACACGGCTTCAGTTACGTACTCGCTCCAGGTTCCTCTTGACCGAGTCTTCGAAGTATCAGCTCCCGTTATAACGTGACCTCTATTATGACGACTTCCAGGTTCAGTCTTTAGTTCAGCTTCCAGCTCTTATTAATGTGATGGGCTTTACGCGGCCCACTTGGCAGCTCACGTTTTACCGGTACCTCACCTGAGGGTCATATTCGGGTCCAACAAGCACCACCTCCTTTCCTTCTGAGTTAGTGATCTTGACTTTCCCAATTCCCCTAACATCACACTGTGTGTTGTTCGCCATTAATACCTTTCCTCCATCCATCTCTCTGAAATCAAACAGGACATCCCTCTGAGGTGTGATATGGAACGAGCATCCTGAGTCCAATATCCACTCATTCTTAGAGTCTTGAATACTCACAGTCAGTACTAACGGCTGCCTAGAGGATGAGGCTGTATTTGCAGACTCACCTGAACCCTGATGTCTGTTGTTTCTCTGTGGGCATTCTCGCTTCCAGTGACCCTCTTTACAACAAATGAAACAAGCGGTTTTTCCATCTCTGTTGGCCTTTAGCTTGGTAGCAGACTTATGATCCTTTGATCTAGATCTCCCCCTCTGAGAACGATCTCTGTTCCTTTCTGGTTTCTTGTTGTTGGACCTCCCTCGAGACTCAACATACAACCCTTCTGAACTGGATTTAGACTTTCCCAAGAGGCCTTTCTGCTTCAGTTCAATCTCCTTTGCATAGGCCGACGACGTTACTTCCAACACAGTGAGTGTGTCTTTACCAGTTCCATATTTCAACGTGTGAACCAGCGCCTCATACTGCGAAGGAAGACTTGTCAGAAGCTGTATGGCTTGATCTTCATCACTCATGTTGATATTAAGACTAGCAAGATCCCCTATCAACTTGAGGAAACAATCCATGTTCTCTTCAATACTCTTGCTTTCTTCCATCTTAAAACTCGCAAATTGTTGCTTCAGATAGATCATGTTAGGTAGCGTTTTCGTCTGATAATCACGCTCCAATGCTTTCCACATACCTAGTGCAGTAGGTTCATGCATAACCTTCCTTATGATCATATCACTTAGGCTGACACCAATGAGATTCTTCACTCGTGTGTCCTTCGCAACCTTAGTCGGATCCAGAACTGGATCAGCTCCTTCCTCCAGCTTCTCATCCTTGTAGAGAGTGGTGTTTGGCTCCAGAGCAGATGCCAGACCTTGAATCTCTAACTGACCAAGAAGTTTATATTTCCACATTCCAAAATCTCCTTTCCCATCAAACTTATCCATCTCGAAACGTCCTCGTGTTGGATCAAGCTTAACTTTCTCCATCACGACTCGATTCGACTGCTCTGTTCCTTAAGCCCCAGAGCCAAATAACCTCAAACAAGCCAAACACAGCTCTGATACCACTTGTTGATTATATTCTTTAGATCGTTGGCTAGATAGTTACTTTGATTTGTTGATTTGATCGATTTGTTTGATGCTTTTCAGGAACGTAAAAGAAACGCAAGATCAACACACAAGATTTGTTCACCCGGACTTCGTTTCCTACTGTCCGGGGAGGGAGCTTCGCCCTCAACGATCCACTAGATTCAGAGTAACAAGTTCTGGTAACAACTACAGATCTCGACCTCTACACTCAGAGATTACGAGTTGAAATTACCTCCGAAATACACTTCTGGTAATCGGATCCTTAAGCGCAACGTCACCGGAGTATCACCTACTCCAGTCTCTGATCAGTCGCGCTAGGTAGAACTCCTCTTCTTCTCTGAATCTCTCTCTGTGTAATCGTCTCTATCTCACTCTGTTTCTTGTTGTTGTGATCAGCTCTAAGACGCGAAGAAGACGACGGTTAGACGTTATAACGGCATAAGCTGACTCATCACTCGACGAAAGCTTAAGTCATCACGTGACTCTTCTGAACAGAAAGCCCAATATCAATAGCCCATCATTCTGAAGTCAGAAGCCCACAAGGCAAAGCCCACACCACTGCTGCAGCCATTAACACAAGTCTCACCATCGAATACTCTAGGGAAAACAAGAAGCTCAGTGCTTTCTGACTCTTTTGTCATATCTCTCAAGAAACAACAGAGTTTTATGAATGAATGTATGAGTGGAGGCTGTTTCCAAGTCAAATCAGACATAAAAATGTCTCGTTTTACGGGGAAAAGATCTCTCAAGATCCGTAATTTCATCAACTTAGTCTTAACCTTTGGAATCTTATTAATAGTTTAATCAACCTCGATCTTGACGATGAAGTACACGTTAATTAATTGTACGCGTTATGTAATTAACAGACTACTTACTTTATAATTTGCTGGCATGATTATTTTCTTTTCTGGTAATTACATTTTTTCCTGTTTTGAAATATACTCTTGCCATTTTGGCGGGAGTTTATTTCCATTTTCATCGTCCAAGAGGTCCAGCGTAGGCATGGGCATTTTAACTTGAATCTGAAGATCCGACCTGAAATCAGTCCAAAAATATCGGATCTGACCTCGATCCGAAAGTTTACAAGTATTTTCGGGTTTAAATTTTATATACCCGAATAGATCCGAACCCGAAAAGAACCGACCCGAACAGACTCGGATCCGAAAAGAACCGATCCGAATAGACCCGACCCTATAAGAACTGATGTGTACCCAGCTTAAAACATGTATATTCAAAACTATGATTTTTTTTGTGTTTTGTTTTGTATATATATATATATATATATATATATATATTTTAAATTGAAATATTTTTGGTTAACAATATTTATTATTATTTTGTAATATTTTTAAGTGATATGAAGGTTTAAAATATATAATTTAGAGTTTAAAAATATTTTATGTTAATTATTATTAGTTTAATTTGAGTTATTTTATAAATATTTAGATATATATATAACAAATATTGATTAATTTGAGTGAGTTTGAGTATGTATGTATGTATTTTTGAGAGTCTAAATATCCAAACCCGATAAGACCCGACCTGGAACCGAAAAATTATGAGTATATTACAGGTTTTAAAATTATAGACATGAACCGACCCGGATCCGTCAAGATCTGATCCGGAACCAACCCGAAAAATTTCAAATACCTATATAGGTCTAAACTTTCGGAACCCGAAGGATCCGGACCTGATAGGATCCGACCCGATGACCCGGATGCCCAGAAATAGTCCAGCGATTCAATTCCTTCTATAAAATGATAACTTCATCCTCTGAATTTAACATAAATGTAAAATTGTGCGAATAAGTTCATACGAACCAATACTTTTAACATACGTTTAGATAACAATTATGTGCATAAGTTCCAAAATAACTTATGCACTAACCAATAAGATTTAGTTATTTCAAATTTGATATCTTTTAAAAAAGGAAACAAAATATTGTCAAATTATATTATGTTTTAAAAATAAAAAAGAAGTAAAAATAAATAAAAATAATACTAATTGCAAAAAAATATCTTTTTCAAAAAAATTAATACCACAAAAAAAACACTAAACTCTAAATGTTAAACACTTAATCCTTTAGTAAACCCTTGGTAAATTCTAAAACTTTTATTTTTAAAACAAATATATTTATAACACAATCAACAAAAAACTATACCCTAAATCATAATCATAAACCCTAAACCCTTGGATAAATCATAAACCTTTGGGTAAATCCAAAACTTTTGGATAAATCTTAAATTATTATTTTTGAAGTTTTTTAAGATTTAAAATTTAAGATTTATCCAGAGTCTTAAATTAGTTTTTTTGAAAATAAAATTCTTTTTAGATTAAAAAGTCTTGTGTTTTGTGATTAGTATAAACTTTAAAATATATTTTGAAAATATTTTTTTTAGATTAAAAAGTTTTGTTTTTGTGATTAAGTTAATTTTTATTTAATTTTTCATTTAAAAGTATAATATAATTCGATAATATTGTGATTCCCTTTTTAAAAGATATTGAATCTTAAATAATATAATCGTATTGATTGGTGAATCTAAAAGTTCAACCTAGAGAGTAAATCTAAGAATAAATCTATAAATAACTAGCATATATTTGTATCCATCAAGATCCGGCTCTTGCCAAATGCAAGAGGTGCATTACCACTAGGACTAAAACTTATTTTCCAACTTTTTGGTTAAGAGTTAAGATATATTTGTAAAATTAGAGCCCTTTTTAATTGTTGTTACGAGATTAGCATTTTGGACAAGGTCGATAAATATGATGAGATTAGTTTTCGTTTTTAAGTTCTTTAGTGTATGTTATGATTGTACCTACCAATGGATCTTGTAATTCGATGAAACGACGCCGTGCTATTGACCACGGATCATTTTTCAAAAATTATCCTTTATTCCTTTGGTATCATTTTATATGAGTTTTAAGATTTTTTCACAAAATTAAAAAAATACAAAATTTTATGTAATTTATCTTAGTTGGATAAAAATAATATTAAATAAATTAATTCAACCAATTAATAAATATATTATTTTATAATTAGTCAGAGATTGTAATTGACATTAAAACTTATCTAGAATTCTAGATTAGTAAAAATATCACTTATTTATAAATAAAATAAAAATCTTTAAAATCTACTTATATTGATACAGAGATAGTATTTTTTTCTTTACGTCATTACATTGATTTATGTCCACACACGATATTAATAAGTGGTAAAATCCACGTAGGAAAAAGAAACATCCATTACGCACCCATCCACGTGTTCTCATAACAGCTTCTAGTTCCATCAGCTGCTTGAACAATAGAAAACAGAGCATCGAACATAGAAGAAGAAGAACAAGAAGGGAAGCAAGAGAAATGGCGGCAGCGGCCATGGCCGTTCACCTCCCTAAACATTCATCGTTTCTTCCTAAACCCAAGCATCCATTGGATCCAAACTCTAACTTTCTTGGTGGGTCCTCGAAGTTCGGTCGATCCATGTCCCTAAACCGGAAAACTAAAGGTCCGGTTATGGTTTCTGCTGCTTCGACGAGCAAGACAGATGATCGAAGCAAACAGTTTTATATAAACTTCACTGGATTCCCATTTCCTCTTGGTCCTTTCCTTAACCGTCGCACCATCAGAACCGAGGTTAGTCTTTTCTCCATCCATTAGAGTTTTTGATTTGAACTCGTTGAGACTCCATTAGGTTTTGTTTGTTTGATATGCAGGCGGTTAAAGGTAGTATATGGATGTTTGAACAAGAACAAGCTTTAGGTTTCAGCAGTGTCTCCACCAACATAAGAATGACTGTCATCAAACTCAAATCCGGTGGCTTATGGGTTCATGCTCCCATTGCTCCCACCAAAGAGTGTATTCAGGTTTCCTCTCTTTTATTAATGATAAAGAATCATGCTTTCCTGCATTTCCCTATTGGGTTTTGGTTAAATTTGTTGACTTTGAGTGTGGGGATGACTTTAACTCTATTGGGTTGTTTTTATTTTCTTGATTTAGCTAATTGAAGAGTTGGGAGCTCCTGTTGAGTACATTGTCCTGCCAACTTTTGCTTACGAGCACAAGATCTTCGTCGGTCCATTCTCTAGAAAGTTCCCAAAGGCTCAAGTATGGGTGGCGCCGAGACAATGGAGCTGGCCGTTGAACTTACCACTAGAGTTTTTCGGTATCTTTCGCGCCAAAACCATTAAGGACGGAGACTTATCTACCCCATGGGCTGATGAGATCGAGCAGAAAGTCCTTACCTCTCCTGAAGTTGGTGCGTACGTTCCTTCCTTCAATCTTGTTTTTTGTTGAATGATCATATTACTTATGTGATAATGATATATAATCAGGAATTGGACCGTATGTGGAAGTAGCGTTCTACCATAAGCGTTCAAGAACTCTTCTAGTCACTGATGCTGTGATATTTGTCCCGAGGAAGCCGCCATCGAGTATCAGCAGCGAATCACTGCTGGCTTCTGCTAAGAACGGTCTCGCTGTGAAGATACTTAGCAAAGGAAAACAAGTACCTAATGATCCTGTCGTTGATACCCCAAACACCCGCCAAAAAGGTCTCTCTGCTAATAACAACTTCTTGAATTTCAAATTCAAAAGATTCTCAACGTGTGCAACTTAAACTATGCAGGATGGGAAAGAATGGTGTTGCAAATCCTGTTTCTTGGTCCGTCTAATCTCTTGGAACCAAACGCTAGCTTTGCGCAAATGTCACAGAAGCTGATCGTTTCTCCCATTGTCAAGACTCTGGTCTTTAGCAAAGTTCCTGAGAAGGTGAGGGATTGGATCGATGAGATAGCGAGTGACTGGAGATTCAAAAGGATAATACCAGCTCATTTCGAGGCTCCGGTAAACGCGGGGAGGTCAGAGTTTCTAGCTGCGTTTGGGTTTCTTGATGATCTTCTAGGTGAAAGATATGTAAACCGTCCTCCTTCCCTCTCTATTCTCTTCACTTCGCTGATGGGTAAAGCGGCTAGCTATTTTCCTCCGGATGATATGAGAACTCTCTCTTCTCTTGATCAGTTCCTTGTCTCTGTTGGTGCTGTCAAAAAGACCGTCTCTGGTAGAAAACGAAGATGATGGTAGAAAAAAAACACACGCAGTGTTTTAAGAATATAGAAACGATTTGGTCTTGTAATTTACTTGCAACAAAGCTAGAAAAGAGATTTGATTTATACTTTTATAAAAGAAAACGTTCAACACTCTTTTGATCCTGTATCTCTGTTGTATTAGTAAACAATCTAAAACCAAACCAACAAATCGGACACTCTCTCTTGTGATGTACTTGCGTTGCTCTTACATGATTGAACAGACGCATTTGTTCATCTTTGGATCACCATCTTTAGGCTTCTTTTCTGTTTCCAAACATACATAATCAAAGAAACAAATGTCAAGTCCAGAACAGAGTTTTGAAGCTTAAATAGAGGTTTTGTTCTCTTTGAATATTTGTATATATACCTTTTTCTGTGAGCAGAGGTTGGATGATGACGTGCATTGTGGTGACAGCGTCAACGAGGGTAGAGACAGGGCTTCGGTAGTCTTTAACCGTTTTGTTGTTTTCCAAAAACTTCCCTGCGCTAATTAACTTCACCTCTTTAACTGTCCTCGGTCCATTTTCCTTTTCTAGCTCGAGTCAAAGCACATACAGACACAAATGACAAGTAGGTTGATCAGTAACACAGAGAGTTGTTGAGCACAACATTTCCATCTATGACAACATAGAATCTTTGATTCCTCCGCAAACTTTAAGAAGCAAAAAATCCTACAGTGATCCTTTTCTAGCTATTCAAGTCTCAAGAGGGTATGATTCTCATATCAATCAAACTACAGGCATTGATCCAAGAAACATTCAAGCCTTTACAATCTCAAAACACAATAAGAACTGACCTCTTGGCCACTGAGAGATGACAGTCTCCTTCAATGCAGCAACAGTGGTAGCATCGGGAAACGCTTTAGGACCGATATCAGAACCATCGTATAAGCGAAACTTGATCTCCAGTTGATCATGAACTTCTGCCATCTACTACAAGAAGGATCAACAAGAGAATTCTAAAAAAGACTTGGCAGTTTTGTCAATGTATCAAAATCCCACAGGGCCTTCTTTTTCTCTGTATTCTTATCTGCAGCAATGAGTAAAAATAACAATAAGGGATTGGGAAGATGAAAAAGAAACCTGACGAAGAAGAATAAGTGGGTTTAGTAGATAATCTTCTTTAACAGATTCTTGATTCATAAATGGATCTCATGCAATGCAGCAGAGCAATAAAACAGAGGATATTTTATTAACAGAATAAACACATGTCATCATGATGAAATGTTAAAGATCAAGAAATCAGAAACATTTAATCCAGAAATAAGAAATGGAATCCTTAAAAGGATCTGGCGAAAGCTGTAAAAGGGGTATGTATAGCTGCTGCTCTAACACAACAAATCCAGATTTGAAACGAAGGAGGAAAAGAAAAACCTGAAAAATTAGGTGATTGATTGCTTACAGTGGCTCTTTGACTGATCTGAACAGGGGAATCAAACAAGAACACTGATAGACCCTTGAGAGTTTACGTTTCGAGAAGAAAGAAGCAGAAGGATCAAGAGGAAGAAGAGAAGATTGCTGAGTTGGCAGTTGTTACTTAGGAAAGAAGTTCTTTCGTATTTTGAATAAGGCGTTAGCTATAAAAGGGAGTCTGTTATGTCAGTTACAGTTAGGCAGTTACAGAGTAATTGTTGAGAGGCTTGAATCTCGTGTGTGAGATTCAAGAGTAAGGCTTAGTTCTTCGTTCTGTGAAGACTAAGAGAGGGTGGTAGGGAGGTTTTTATCAATAAACGCATTTGTTCTTATCAAATTATTGATAGACCCTTGAGAGTTTACGTTTCGAGAAGAAAGAAGCAGAAGGATCAAGAGGAAGAAGAGAAGATTGCTGAGTTGGCAGTTGTTACTTAGGAAAGAAGTTCTTTCGTATTTTGAATAAGGCGTTAGCTATAAAAGGGAGTCTGTTATGTCAGTTACAGTTAGGCAGTTACAGAGTAATTGTTGAGAGGCTTGAATCTCGTGTGTGAGATTCAAGAGTAAGGCTTAGTTCTTCGTTCTGTGAAGACTAAGAGAGGGTGGTAGGGAGGTTTTTATCAATAAACGCATTTGTTCTTATCAAATTGGTGCGTCGTGAGTGATCGGAACGAACAATCGCGAAGAGAAGAAGATGACGAGACCGACTCTTCCGAGTGTGGAGTCGTTAGCAACGGCCATGGCGACGCAATTCGCCGAGCAACAAGAGACGAATGCGAATCTGCGAGCAACGATCGAATCGTCGATGGAGAAATTGGAGGAGAAATTTACGACGAAGATCGATGCCAAGTTTTCGGAGCTTATCGAGCTGATGACGAGATCGGTACGACCTACGGAGGACGCTTCGGTAGCTGCGAATCCGATTCCGACGGTTTACGGAACTCAGGTATCGAACTATAACTTGGAACCTGGCCGTAGTTTTAGGGGAGGAGATAATCGAACGATAGCTCCTTTAATGGATGATAGGGATAGTTTGATTAAGAAGGTTGAACTTCCGACGTTTTCGGGGGATGATGTGTATGGCTGGATTGCATTAGCTGAAAGATTTTTCAGGATCGGAGGTTACAACGAAGCAATGAAGATCGAATTGATTTCGGTGAGTCTTGCTGGTGATGTTCTGAGTTGGTTCAACAGTGAGGTGTTGAGGAGACCGTTTTTGAGCTGGATCAATTTCAAGGAGCGACTAATTGCTCGTTTCAGTAAAGTGAAATTGAGAGATCCGAGTCAACCGTTCTTCGCGGTGCAGCAAACAGGATCTGTAGCTGAATACATTCACAAGTTTGAGGATTTATCAACTCAGGTTTCGGGAATTTCGGATACTCAAAGAGAAGGAATCTTCATGAATGGTTTATCTCCAGAAATGCAAGAAGTGGTGACAATGTGCAAGCCTTTGGACCTTCCGGAGATGGTAGCTACAGCTTATCAAATGGAATCAAGCTATTTGTTGAGTGTTGTGAAGAAAGAAATGCAATTGCGTAACAAGACGAGCCACAGTAACGCTCAAGATTCCAGTAAATCGTATTCGAGTTATCACACCAACGCGGGCTGGAAACAGAAGCAAGTTACACAATCTAGTCAACCAACACAGACTAATACAAGCCAAGTGAAGCAAGGTGGTACAGTGAAAACAACGGTTCGTTTGACTGATACTCAACTAGCAGAGAAGAAACGTTTGGGACTTTGCTTTCAATGTGATGCGAAGTGGAGTAGGCAACATGCTGCAGTCTGTCCTAATGCGTCTTTGAGAGTGCTGACAGTAGTGAATGGTTTAGAAATGGAGATTCTGACGCAAGAAAGTGTTGAAGCTGAAGACGATGAGATTGTGTGGACACCAGAGGTGAGATCAATATCAGTAAGTTCCTTGTTGGGATTTGATTCACCTACAACTACGAAGTTAAAGGGAACCATTAAGAGTAGAACGATGATTGTGATGTTGGATAGTGGAGCCACACACAACTTCATTTCTCCAACGATGGCGAAGCAATTGAAGTTGAAAACAGATCAGAAAGCTTTGGAGATTATGTTGGGTACTGGAGCTTCGGTAGCAGGAGTGGGAGTTTGCAGAGATGTGATTATTAATCTTCAAGGGTTAATGTTCCAAACAGATTTCATTGTACTGGAGTTGGGTAACGTCGATGTCATCTTAGGAATGCTATGGTTGAGATCACTTGGAAAATGTGAGATAGATTGGGAGAAACATGAGTACGTGTTCCAGTATCAGGGACAGAAGGTAACCTTGATGGGAGATCCTACCCTACATAAGCAAGGTTTGGCAGTGAAAACTTTGCAAGCAGAGTCGGAGATTCCTGCAGTGTTGAATGAAGTGCTGAGTCAGTTTTCTGAGGTGTTCAACGAGCCTACAGAACTTCCTCCAATACGAGGACATGAACATAGTATCACACTGCAACCAGGGTTGGGACCTATTAGCGTGAGACCTTATAGGTATCCACAGATGCACAAAGAAGTAATGGAGAAAAGTGTGAAAGAGATGTTAGCAACGGGAGCAATCCGTCCAAGTCATAGCCCTTACTCAAGTCCAGTGCTATTAGTCAAGAAGAAAGACAACTCGTGGAGATTCTGTGTGGACTACAGAATGTTAAACAGAGCAACAGTTCCAGACAAGTATCCAATCCCTATGATAGATCAGCTGTTGGATGAACTGTGTGGAGCGAAGTGGTTTTCAAAATTGGATCTGCGTTCTGGATACCATCAAATAAGAATGAAGGAAGAAGATGTGGAGAAAACGGCGTTTAGAACCCATCAAGGGCACTATGAATTTAGGGTGATGCCTTTTGGACTGATGAATGCTCCAGCTACTTTCCAATCATTGATGAATGAAGTATTTTCGGAGCACTTGAGGAAGTTTGTCTTAGTATTTTTCGACGATATTTTGATCTTTAGTTCTTCCTTGGAGGATCATATTATGCATTTGACGGAAGTACTGAAGTTGTTTGAGAAGCACAAACTTTTTGCTAATAGAAAGAAGTGCGCTTTTGGTCAGAGGCAAGTAGAGTATTTGGGCCATATCATATCAGCTCAAGGCGTGTCAACGGACCCTCAAAAGATTGCTGCGGTGGTGAAATGGCCTACTCCAAGGACAGTGAAAGATGTGAGAGGATTCTTGGGACTAACAGGGTATTACAGGAAGTTTGTACAGAGTTATGGAATGCTGGCGAAACCATTAACTGAGCTGCTTAAGAAAGAACAGTTTATATGGTCACAAGCTACTCAAATAGCTTTTGAAAAGTTGAAAACGGCGATGACTACTACACCGGTATTAGCTTTACCAGATTTTACACAGATGTTCATCATTGAATCTGATGCTTCTGGGTTTGGGTTAGGAGCTGTATTGATGCAAGGGAAGCATCCAATCGCGTTTTTCAGCCATGCCTTAACTGATAAGGAACAGTTGAAACCAGTGTATGAGAGGGAGTTAATGGCAATTGTACTTTCGATTCAAAAATGGAGGCATTATCTGATGGGACGAAGATTTATTGTGAGGACAGATCAACAGAGCCTCAAATATCTGTTGGAGCAAAGGGAAGTGACATTGGATTATCAGAGGTGGCTTACTCGGATTATGGGGTATGATTTTGACATTGAATATAAGGTGGGAGCTGAGAACAGAGTGGCGGATGGGTTATCGAGGATTGTGCAGTATAGAGGGTTGGCATTGAAGTTTCATTGTTTTGCTTTGACGTTACCTGCATCTTTACATGCGCAAGACATCTACGCAGAGGTGGATGGTAATGAGTGGATTCAAGAGCAGATATCGAAATTGAGTAGGGGAGAAAAGGTGAAGGAAGGATTTGTGGTAATGCAAGGACGTCTCTTCTATGGTGGTAGCTTAGTCTTGCCTTCCACGTCTGGTCACATTCAGTTGATTCTGAAAGAGTATCATGATAGCCTCATTGGAGGACATTCAGGAGTATTGAAGACGTATAAGAGAATTCGTGCAAGTGTCTATTGGCCGAAGATGAGATCACACATTCAGGAGTATGTAGCTGCTTGTGAAATTTGTCAAACTCATAAGTATACGACATTGTCGCCTGCTGGATTGCTTCAGCCAATTGAGGTACCTCAGCGTATTTGGGAAGATATTTCGATGGATTTTATAGAGGGACTACCTACTTCTAAAGGAACGAATGTGATATTGGTTGTTGTGGACCGTTTGAGTAAGTATGGTCACTTCATTCCTTTGAAGCATCCGTTTACTGCCTATGACGTTGCTCTGAAGTTTGTGCAGGAAGTGATCAGACTACATGGATTTCCCAAGTCAATAATCTCTGATAGGGATAAAATTTTTCTGAGTAGTTTCTGGAAGGATTGCTTCAAGGCTTCAGGTACCCGCTTGCGCTTTAGTACAGCGTTTCATCCTCAGTCCGATGGTCAAACGGAGGTTTTGAACCGTTGTCTGGAGACCTACTTACGTTGTTTTGCTTCATCGCATCCAAAATCATGGGCCAAGTTCTTACCATGGGCTGAACTTTGGTATAATACTTCATTTCATACCGCTACACAATGCACTCCGTTCAAGGTGGTGTATGGTCGGGATCCACCTGCATTGTTGAGATTTGAAGAAGGCTCGACACAGAACTTTCAGTTGGAGTCTATGCTTAAGGAGAGGGATGCGTTGTTAAGTGATGTAAAATATCACTTGTTGCGTGCTCAAGAAGCGATGAAAAACAACGCGGATAAGAAGCGTAGGGATTTGGAGTTTGAAGTTGGAATGAAAGTTTATCTGAAGTTGCGTCCGTATAGACAGCAGTCAGTCAGTCGGCGTTTGTGTCAGAAGCTTTCAGCTCGCTATTATGGACCTTATGAAGTTTTGGAGAGGATTGGGAAGGTGGCGTATCGTTTGAGGTTGCCAGCTGATTCGAAAGTGCATCCTGTGTTTCATGTATCACAACTCAAACCAGTGGTTGGAGAAGGACGTTGTGTCATCCCTTTACCTCCGGTGTTGTCAGATGATGATGAGTTGATTGTAGAACCTGAGGCTGTGTTGGATTCGAGGTACGATTCGGAGGGTCATCTTGTAGTATTGGTTTCGTGGAAGAATATGCCGGAGCATGAAACTTCGTGGTTGCGTGTGAAGGATTTCAAGGCTCAGTTTCCTAGTTACCCACTTGAGGACAAGCTGGTTCTTCAAAACGGGGGTATTGATAGACCCTTGAGAGTTTACGTTTCGAGAAGAAAGAAGCAGAAGGATCAAGAGGAAGAAGAGAAGATTGCTGAGTTGGCAGTTGTTACTTAGGAAAGAAGTTCTTTCGTATTTTGAATAAGGCGTTAGCTATAAAAGGGAGTCTGTTATGTCAGTTACAGTTAGGCAGTTACAGAGTAATTGTTGAGAGGCTTGAATCTCGTGTGTGAGATTCAAGAGTAAGGCTTAGTTCTTCGTTCTGTGAAGACTAAGAGAGGGTGGTAGGGAGGTTTTTATCAATAAACGCATTTGTTCTTATCAAACACGCATCAGAGAGAAGTAAAGAGAGAGAGGGAGAGAGAGTTGGCAAATGAGATGAGATGAGATGAGTTGGTATTGAATCAATCAACTTTGGCGGTCAAAGTTTTCCATTTTTATCTGATATTCTTCCCATCTATGCGCCTTTGGACCTGCCCCATTCTCTTTTCTTGGAATCAACAAGGAAAGAAGCAGAGAAGGCCACTTCTCAATCCAATTATACTTCTTGAATACTATACTACTCTTTTTTTGCAGCAATTTGTATTAGTTTTTGATTAGTTGTGAAAAGCTTTAGTTAATAATAATATTAATCACAACTATTAAAATTTAGTGATTCATGCCAACCTTCTCAGATGTTTCATTGTTATAACTTATAACATAATGATTTCTTCTTTGCAAAGTCATCATCGTACAAAATAACGTCTTCATTACAATTATATCCACAATTATCTTATCTCAACCATAACACGAGAGGAGGACAAAGGAGAAAAGCAACAAAGAATCTGACCCCTTTGCAATTTACATCAAGAAAAGTCTCATGATTTGGTCAAACATGGACCTTAATAAAACCTAGCTAGCAAGCTATAATAACGTTTCTTATAAAATTCACTACGTAGTAGAAAACTAATGAAATCGAAAAAGTAAAAAAATTGTAACATGTCAAAAATTACGAACATGTGGAGCAAATGTAACAGTTAGTTAACATGTTTCAAAAATGTCACTCTTTCTGTTATCTCCCTTCTCCTGCAGCTCTGTTTCATCATTGGTATTTCACTATTTCACCACGGAACAAGTGGAAAAACTGTAGAATCAAGCCAGAATGTGGAGGAAGAAGATGAGAAGAGGAGAAGAGAAAATGTGCTTGAAGAAGCCAGGAGGACCCTCCCTGAGTATGGCAACCTGATGCATCTCGTTAATGCATTTGAGAGGCTTACTTGCTTCCCCTTTTGCAAAGGCGCAACAACATACAAGGAAGAAGGAAATGAAGCAGAGGATAAGAAGATTAAGAAAAGGACTCGGAAATGGGAAAGAAGATAAGATGGTGAGCCCAAGTGTCTAGAGACAGACCAAGTCACTTGGAGTTCCTCATTTTCTCCATCTAATCTTGGTTTTTTGACAGCTACCAATCTTGGACTAGAACAATTTCGAGCAAGTTGTTTAAGTTTTTAGCTATGACCTCAACTTGAATCTAAACTGGTAGTCATGACTCGTATAAATCCTCAAGCAGGATTGATCACAAAGGATTTAATTTTGTTTTTGTTTTATATCTTAAGATGATGATACTTCAGAATTAAAGGTTCAAAGACTAGAAACAAAGAAGGTTTCTGAACATTATGGGAGTAGAGTCTTCAGCAATGATAATGATAATAATGGTTCTTTGGGATAAAAACGATAAACACTAAGAACAGCACATCGGTTTCAAAAAGTAGTAGAAGAACTCAAAACAACATTTGGAGTCTTCAAATTTCAACAGCAATACGTCCAGCAACTTGGTCCAAATCCCGTTGCCCACTGGAAGTGATTCTCCTTCCTCTGAACAAGACAAACGAAAACAAGATTGTAACCATCATCGTCAAGCTCAAAGAAGGATATAGATAGAGAAGATTCTAATTTGAAGAAAGCCACAGTAATGTTAAGTTACCCTTTGGTGTCAATCTCGACAATGTTCATAGTCTCCAACTGCTGGAGGATGTGACGAGCAATGCCACCGCTGCTTTTGCAGAAGTGTGGTGGGCGACTGCCGTTTCTCTTGCTGCCACCGTAGATTCTACGGAAAGCACCAACTCCAAGACCTCCCCTCAGGTATACCTTCCTTGCCATAGAAGCTGCCATCAAAACAAGAGAGCATTCTTGTTAAACTCTATACTAGTTGACAAAAAGAGTGAGACTAGGGGGGAGGAAAGAGAGGGCTTACCAGCTCTGATGTAATACCAATCAGGATCATAGGGGGCAAGCTCCTTCAACTTCCCGGTCTTCACAATGTCTGTCCATAAGGGAAGCTCGATCTGAAACAAACAAACATTACAAATTACGTTATTGGTTCTAAGAAAAAAAAAACACAAACAGCAAAACCAATTACATTACGAACTGGAAGCATACTAGTCAGGTGAAAATTAAGAAGCAGCAAACAACAAGCGCTAACGATGATCATTTCTACTAAACATTCGTGCTGGCATTATCAATTTGATCTAATAGATACTATTAAGCGGGTTATGAATGCAACATGAATGAATAAACATTGAAAGCTAAAGCTTTTGATTATCTAAAAGATACTAACTTCCGACAATAAAATACAGCTATGCCTTTGTTTTTCAGTAGCTTTAAGTAGACTGTGTGAGATCTATCTATGGAAACTGAAATGTGGAGACTTTTTGATTGATTTAACTCCCCAATTACTAACAGCTAAGCAGGAAGTCACTAACCTTGCCAGATCGCTTGAGATGAGAAGCGTAAGCCTTCACAAAGTCATGAGGAGAGACGTCTTTCACTGTTTTGCCAGTTGCCATAGCTAAATCTAACAGAAATCAGTGGTGATTTTGCACAAGGCAGCTGAAGCTTCTCACGTTTACTCCACAAAGGCTAGGACTTCCAATCTCCAAGAACAATGTCTATATATATCTGGTCATTACATTTCGCTTAGGGTTTTCTCCTAATACTGGGCCTGCGTTCTTCTTCATACGGCCTTATTAGCTCAAATTACAAGTACAATGATGGGCCAAAATTCTTAATTGGGCCTTATGAAATTTATAAAACGACGTAATCTATAAGGTTGTCGGAGAAACGTTCGCGTTTTATCATCCATCCACATAACTACTGGCGAATAGTTCGCATCTCGAGTCGTCTCTTCCATTTTTTTTTTCTTTGACAAAGTACAAAAAAAAAACACCAAACAAACCCTAGAGAGTGTAGCCAGCCATCAGCAATGGCGATTAAGAATCTATTGACCTCCGCTCTCCGATCCCAGAGGCGTCTCGCCTTGAATCAATCCGCACGAGCTTCCTCCTCGATCTCAGCTCTCGATTCGTCTTCTCCGGCGACCCACTCCCCCTCGCCGCCGACGACGCCGATTCTCATGCCCTACGACCACGCCGCCGAGATCACAAAGGAAAAGCTCAAGCGCCTCGAGAATCCCGATCAGAGATTCCTCAAATACGCGTCTCCGCACCCAATCCTCGCCTCTCACAACCACATCTTGTCTGCCCCGGAGACACGTGTCACCACTTTACCCAACGGCCTCCGAGTCGCCACGGAATCAAACCTCTCCGCGAAGACCGCCACCGTCGGGGTGTGGATCGACGCCGGATCGAGGTTCGAGTCGGACGAGACGAACGGGACGGCTCATTTTCTGGAGCATATGATATTCAAGGGAACCGAGAGGCGTACGGTGAGGGCTTTGGAGGAGGAGATCGAGGATATCGGTGGTCATTTGAATGCGTATACGTCTAGGGAGCAGACTACTTACTATGCGAAAGTGATGGAGTCGGATGTGAACCAGGCGTTGGATGTGTTGGCTGATATCTTGCAGAACTCGAAGTTCGATGAGCAGAGGATTAACAGGGAGCGTGATGTCATCCTCAGGGAGATGCAAGAGGTAATGTCATCATATTACTCTTGTCTTGTTAAAAATTCGAACTTTATGTTCTGTTCTCAATGCTTTTGAGTCTGATGTTGTAACATAGTTTTATGTGTGTCTGATTATTAAGAGTCTTTGTGTTCTGTTTCTTATCTTCTTAAAAACTCGAACTTTATGTTTTGTTCTATATATAATTCAAGTCAGATGTTATATCGTAGTTTATGTGTGTCTGAGTAATTGTGAGTCTTTCGTTTCTTGATGTATGTGTTCGGTTTCTTTTACTCAGTTGTGTCGTAAAAATTCGAACTTTATGATCTGGTGTTTTCTATACCTTTTGTTATGTTACTTTCAAGTGACGCGTTATATCATAGGTTATATGTGTCTACTCATGATGAGCCTTGCTTTGCTTACATGTATCTATTTCTTCACTTATTAATTTATGGACACTTAGTAATCATATGTTGGCACGGTCAAGAAGTAACTATTTTGTTTGCATTTTGCATTAGTTAGGAGATATTTGAGTCTTTTTATTGCTGCTATGCGTTATGGTTTATTTGTTTGTTCACTCTGTTAAGCTGTTGTTTATTGTAATTTGTTATTTTTTTATGTAGGTGGAGGGACAAACCGATGAAGTTGTTCTTGACCATCTACATGCTACTGCTTTCCAATACACACCTCTTGGAAGAACTATTCTGGGATCTGCTCAGAATGTCAAGTCTATCACCAGAGATGATCTTCAGAACTACATTAAGACTCACTACACAGCTTCCAGGATGGTATAGCATTTCTTTTCATTTTTTTCCGATCAGTTATTGAATTTGTTTGAATTCTTATGCTCATGCAAATATATTTTCAGGTGATTTCTGCGGCAGGAGCTGTGAAGCATGAGGAAGTTGTTGAGCAAGTGAAGAAGCTATTTAACAAGTTGTCATCTGATCCAACTTCTACTACTCAACTAGTCGCCAAAGAACCTGCTAGTTTTACTGGTTCTGAGGTAAAGGACACAACCTTTATGATTTTTTGACTTGCTGTATTCTTCTTTCTAATTTTGTAGTCCGTTGAAATTCTCTTGTCAGGTTCGAATGATTGATGACGACCTACCCCTTGCACAATTTGCAGTTGCCTTTGAAGGAGCATCTTGGACAGATCCAGATTCTGTTGCTCTTATGGTTATGCAAACCATGTTGGGTTCATGGAACAAAAACGTTGGTGGTGGCAAACACATGGGGTGAGATTTGCTCTCTCTATACTGCTTAACATGGATTCAACGATATTGGTTGATAAGTATTACGTGTATGTGCGCAGTTCTGCCCTGGTCCAGAGGGTTGCCATTAACGAAATAGCAGAAAGCATAATGGCATTCAACACCAACTACAAGGATACTGGACTGTTTGGCATTTACGCAGTTGCTAAGGTTAGCCCAACAGAATGACTGACATAGCTCAGCTGTTATCTCTTTGTTAATTTGTATGGTATAAGCAGTTTCCTATTATTATATCCCATATTGCAAGTTACTTTTTTAACATATTGCAAGTTACTTTTTTACAGGCTGATTGCTTAGATGATTTATCATATGCCATTATGCATGAGGTAACCAAGTTGGCCTTCCGAGTTTCAGACGCTGATGTGACACGTGCACGGAATCAGGTTAACACCCATCTCTTTTTGCATAAAGATTCAGCGTCTAAATCACTTGTTTCTTTAACTGATTTTAAATAAAATCCCTTCAGCTCAAATCGTCGCTTTTGCTTCACATGGATGGAACTAGCCCAATTGCTGAAGATATTGGCCGTCAGGTATGATACCAATAATCTAAGCATCTTTATGTAATATGTGCGTTGGGCAAAGATGACAATCCGAGACTTGTGATATTTTGTAGCTTCTGACCTATGGGAGAAGAATCCCAACCGCTGAACTATTTGCTAGGATCGATGCTGTTGATGCCAGCACCGTTAAACGTGTTGCCAACAAGTATGTCTATGACAAGGTAAGTTATCTCTCTCTCTCCGTTGGCTTGTTTATCTATCTATACATAATTTAGAACTAAAGGGTGATAAAAGGGAATGTTTTTGGGGTAATGCGCAGGACATTGCAATCTCAGCCATTGGTCCGATCCAAGATTTGCCAGACTACAACAAGTTCAGACGCAGAACTTACTTCAACCGTTACTAAGCCGCTGAAATAAAGGTCATTGAACCGGCATGTTCGCCCACGGGAAAGAGAGCAGAATCTAGGTGGCGAGATTCATTATTTTTGAGTTTTGTTTTATTGGTAAAATGTACCGCCTACTTTTTATCCTTCTATTTGGAACAAAATAAATGTACCGCATACTTGGAATGATTGTGTATCCTTTCTTCAGCATTTATTCATATAATTATGGATCTAAACAATCATTTTTACGTATCAATTATGGTATCTATTGTGGGTTTACGTGTGAGATGTGTAGAGAATTCAACCCAGTAAAATATAAGACTACGCAACCTTTTGCCGATAAAACCCATTGGATAATTACTACTTTTGTTGTTTAAACTCTAAAACTAGAATACTATTAGACCGTGTTTTCTATAATAGCATTGTTCAAAATATATGATGAAAGGGAATTCGTCCAAAAAAATACTGAACATGGCGAGAATGACCAAAAGAAAACTGGACTCGAGTCTGGCCATTAAAACACTGAACATTTGTTGACTTTTTCAGTTTATTAAGAAACTGTCGATTGACTTACCAGATTAATTTACCGTTAATCGATAGTTAAGACAGCGTTTACTAACCGTTAAATACTGCCGTTAAGTGAAAACGACGTCGTTTTATGACGTCGTTATGTTTAAGAGAATTCGACCAGAAAAATACTGAACTTGACACAAATTGCCAAAAGAAACATGTACTCAAACCTGACCAATAAAACCCTGAAAATCGTTTTACATGAATTGAAAATTAAAATATGTAGATAGGGGATTCGAACCCTGGTTGGTTGGAACGTGTGGCAAGACAAATTACCACTGGACTAGTGGCACATTCAATGTAGTTACCAACACATTTGATTTTATTTAGTACTAATTCAATATAAAAAAAATTTCAAAAACCTTAAAAGATCTTTAAAATTCCAAAAATTAAAAAAATAAAGAAACTTTTTATAAAATTAATTTTAAAATTAAATTTAAAATAAAATTTTATTTTTTCTTTAAAAAAAATCTTCGCAATTTTTCATTTAAAAAAAAATACCACAAGAAAAATTAAATTTTCATTTTTTTGGATTATAAGAAAATTAAATTAAAATGCTTAAAATATTTTTTTTTTTTAAAGAAAAAACAAAATTTATTTTTAATTGTAATTACAAAATAATTTTATAAAAAGTTTCTTTAGTTTTCAATCTTTTTGGAATTTTAAAGATCTTTTTAAATTTTTAGAGAATTTTTTATATTAAATCAGTACTAAATAAAATCAAATATGTTAATAACTACATTGAATGCGCCATTAGCCCAGTGGTAATTTGCCCTGCCAATTGTCTCAACCAACCCGGGTTCGAATCCCATGTTTGTTTCTTTTAATTTTCAAATCATGTAAAACGACGTCGTTTCATCTCATTTGAAAACGACGTCGTTTTACTTAACGCAAAAAATAAACGACATTAAATATTTCTGTTAAATTTACTAACGGCGTGTTAAATTGGCAAGTCAATGAAAAGATTTTTAATTATTTCTAAAGTCAATGAAAAGTTTGTGTTTATTTTGGTCAGTCACAAAGTTCATGTTTTTTTTGGCAATTCACGCCATGTTCAGTAATTTTTTGGACGAATTCCCTATGATGAAATAATTGTTGTTTTTCTTTTATAAATAGAAGAAAATATAATAAAAATTAGTTTATAACAAAATAGCAATGGATAGAAATGAATTCGCCTAATGTTATTGTAGAAGAAATAACTATGAATTGGACTTGCTCTTCAAATCAAATTGCACCTCTTTTGGTTTAGGAAAACCAAATGTTATATTCTTTGGTTATTTCTTGGTCGGAGTTCCTTTTTCTTTTCTTGGGTGCATGTTTGAGTTTAGAAGTTGAAGTAGAATGATACACTACAACAACGAAGATGGGTGATGGCAATAAATAGCCAACCAATAACGTCAGTGACAGTAACTTTTTGCAATTGGTAGACGATACGATGATGATTTCAATGGCACCACTAGCTTGTAATGACATACGTTGCTTGACCCAACAAAAACCATGACTAATCATATCCATTACGGTCTGAACTCAGTTCAGGGAATACCCTAAATGCCCAATATCATTTCATTTTTATTTATACAATCGAACATTCATGAATTTCGATTTTACTCGAATTCATTTATAGATTCATTTGTTAACAGTAGGTACAAATCAACATATTGTACTAATAGTTTAGCCTAAATATATCTGAAACTAATCCCTTAGATTAGTTCTGAAATCGTTTTATATGCGTATATTTCAATATAGATTTTGAGAATCTTATGGGTACACAAGATATACTAAAATTATCTTATGAGTATAAATAAAGAGAAATTATATTCCAATAACATTAGATATTAATAGAATTGTTGAATCATGATAAGTAAACCCTTTTCAATAACAAAGGTTTGCGAAGTTCTCATCCTAATAACGATAAAATTTAATTAGACTTCTAAATTCTTCTAAAATTTTTCTATTAATATTCCCTTTTAGTTGAGAAGTTGATTTCAAATATCTATAAATTGGGAAATAGAATTTCGAAAGTTGAATTTATTGATGTTTGAGTTTGTTTTTTTAAGTGGAATCAGAAAGAAATAAATAAACACTAGGTGCTATTATTTTAACTAAAATTGTAAAATACATCCAATTTAATTATAGGTATGTGTAAAAATAATATTCACTATTATACATATTGTATAGATGAGAGAATACTATTCCTCTCGATGATTGACTTTTTTTAACATCTAAAGTGATAGTGTATCTAAAGTGATAGTGTGTAGTATTTATACATTCCAAAAAATCTCTAATCAATTTTGATTATCTAGCATGTGAGCTTGTTGTGAATGCAAATGATTTCATGAATAAAAGATGTATTCTTATACATTTGGACATTACAAATCATTGTGCTTTTGGAATTTGCTTGATAGTTCTTATTGTTGATCTCCAGAGTTGAAACTGGAGTTGTTGAAATCATCCATTATTTTTGAGTGTTTTTTTCCATATAATTTTCAGAAAATAATGTTATGTCATATTTTGCAGGCGATCTTTTACCTCTAGTACTCTAGAAGGTTGAAAAGAAGAGTGATGAGAAAGAGCCGGCTAATGTAGTTGACGATCTGAAAATTGTGGTTACCACATTGTATGAGGATGTGACTGAAATAAAAAAGAGGATCTCAAAGGTTGAAGACGCAGAAGCTGAGATCAGAAGTACTTGATAATCTCATTTATGCTTTTATGCTGAGTTAAATAAAAGTAACACTGTTTGTTTATGTCTGAAACTTATTGATTAGGAGTTTTGCATTTGTACAAACAAATCGGGAGCATAACATGCTTTAAGGCACACGTCTTTTAAGCATTCATCTTGCAATAGTACGGTTTGCTTCCTTTGTATCTGATTTTGCATTAGTGTCTCGTGGCTGTCCTCGTTTGATTGAAAGTCTGCCAGAATGCGTGCTTATCCTTCTTCTTGGTACTCCTCCCATGCAATTCCCATTAATAAGTCTATGTTTTTATTACCTTTTTTCTCAACAATAAAAAGGTTAAAATTCTTACCGTTCTTTATTATTGTCCATAGTTAATTTCATTGACTAGATGTTTCCTTTCTCTCCTGCAAAATTGGAGTATCTTGTTCTTGGCTATAAGTCTATTAACCAGTAGCTTCTAGTGAAACTATTAAGTTTCTTTGTGGTCCTCTAAACATTGAACTCAGATTTAGTCAGAGAAAATATTTAAGTTACCTGGAGACAAAAGACTGGTCTCACCAGATAAATATATAAAACACTTGAAGATCCCTTTCATGCATCCAAACGGTTTATTCCGATTTGGGTTCTCGTCCGTGCAAGTGTTTGAGTTGTTTGGCAGACATATCTTCTTCCACTTTTCTTAACTTTTTATCACTAAAAGGATAACAAAATAAACGAACTTTCATATGCTCTGCTTTTGCAGTTACCAATTTCTCCGTCTTCTTACTCTCTTCTGGATTTTAACGATTCATTTTGTGTGGGTTTCTCAGAGGAAGAAGAAACAAACAAGAAGAAGCCAACATCAAGGGGCTTCTTCTAAAGTTATTACCAGACAACAGATTAAGTTCTTGGGTGTTTTGCTTTTGGAGAACACCTTGAAAAAGAAGGAAGAGAAGTGAAAGAAAAATAATATTTTATCATTGTTCTTTGAAGGCAACGATACAACTTTCGAAGGAACCTTTGAACCATATACACTGTTAAATAGTGCATACATGTGTTAGAGCATCTCCAATGGTGAAACTACCATTGGAATCCTTAAGCTTTATTTTAATATTTTTTTTGCTTTTAGAATAGTTAAGGATTATAATCCTAAAAGTTAGTCCAATGGTATACTCCATTTAAGAATCCTTAGAGAAAAAAAAGTTTATAATGAAACCATTGTCTTTGCATCACAACAAGACACACACAACAATCACACAAACAAAATGTCTTTGCATCACAACAAAAGAAGGCATTGTTCGTAGCTCAACAGAGTAAGGTCAAAATCAAAAAGACACACACAACAATCACACAAAGCTCTGTTACGAGCAGACTTGTCACGAGTTGATATAGTAGTTGTAAGAAAAAAAAACATAAACACAAAGCTCTGGTTCACTAAACCTATAAGACATAATAATCCAAACAAACCTGAAATGGCTTCGCGGGGAGTCTTGAAGCCCAAGCCGATCTTTTTCCAGAACCGGTTACCACCCTTCCCAGGTCGCTTTCCCTTCCCAGATATCTTCGAGCTGATCAAAAACAGAGACAAAGAGCAATGCATATGAGAATGTATTTCAAAGCAAAATGAATAGAGTGAAATCGATTGATTACCTGAGGAAGACCTTAGGTTGCTTTAGAAAAGCTTTCTCAGTCTGGAAATCTAAAGAAAGAGTATGAGAACTGATTGAATTGAAAGGAAAGTCATCTAGAGTGAAAGACAACTAGTTTAACCTGTTCTGCCATGGCTCCTGTTTTGTTCCCGGCAGGAACTTACATTGACAGTAACTCATTAAGCTGATGGAACCCACCTGAAGAATAAGGTGACTTAGGTAACTCATTAGGCTCTGTTTATTCCTTCTCAACTCTCTCACAACGCACATCTGAGCCACTCAAATCTCCTGCACACAAAAAGATATCAAAGACAGAGATAACTACAATACTATATCAAGAAACTCCTAAAAGAATCTACAAATAGATAATCACAATCCCTAATCGCTTCAGATATCTTCAAATATATAAACGAGATCGAATCCCTAAGAAACGTCAGTGAGTGACTCAACAAATCAATCATCATCCTACATAAACGAGATTGAATCCCTAAGGCGAGGGCTAGGCTTGAAGATGATACCAAATCGATCCAGATCGTAGCGAGCAGCGCCAGTGTGCATCATCTCCACGGCGCAGCAAGCGAGGCCGAAGGTCATGGGCCATATCGATTCCCTACAGTTCATGACATCGTCGACCTTGGAGATCACGAAGAAGCTTCGAAGCTTCGTCTAGTTCTTTCTTGACCGAGAGAGAGAGAGAGAGAGAGAGAGAGAGAGAGAGAGACAAAAACACAAATCAAACCGACACCAATCAAACAATGCCAGCGCATCAAGTATCAACCCAAAAAAATCCTTATGATTTTAAACTATACACAATTTAATATTAATATTTTTTCCCTTTTTCCCTAAGGATTTGCCGTAAGGATTCAAGTGTTATCTGCGTTGCGGATGGTCTTAGCATTGCAAGAGTATAAATGTAGCAACTATTTCTCTTTCTTTAGTACTATTTCTGTTTTTAAATAAATGTCACTTAAACTTTGTACAGACAGATTAAGGAAACATTTAATATTACATATTTTCTAGTATATAAAAACACAATTACCTATACACTTAACTATATTTTAACCAACATAAAAATAAATTGTACCATAGAATTAATAAATTTTGCATTGAAAATTGAAAATGACATTTATTTTATAACAAAAAAAATTTTCAATAATGACACTTATTCCATAACGGAGGGAGAATTTCTTAATTATGTCGGAGCCCTACGGAGACTGGTCTCGCCGGATAATGTTTCCGGTAAAACACTTGCAATATTCCATCAATGCATCCAAACTGTTTATTCAGATTTGGGTTCTCATCCGACAAGTTATATACACAAGTTTTTTGCAGACATGTCTACTTCTTCTCAAAAAGGATAACTAAATAAAGTTTTTGGTATGTCTATGGAATTAAATGAAATTATTGTCGAGTTAACAAACTGAAGTTAAGATCCAACCCTACTGATAAACGACCAAATGATGTAACGTATAGACCACTACTTTTCGAAGTTTTTGATAGGTAGAAATAGAACCGTAGATGGCAAGGCAATAAATATTGAAAAACTGAGAGGCTTCATTAATTACAAGACGGAAGAATGCCCATTATAAATGACTTTTTATTTCTTACTATGAAATATGAATAATCCATTTTCCACCTGTTTGTTCTATTCCTTGATTTGTGGCCAAATCTAGAAGAAGCAGAGAAGAATATTGTACAAAAGAGGTAAACACAACTAATCCTTGTGATCTGTCATATCACGTGGCTGTAATAACTCAATATAACAACCTCTGCTCTTCTAAATTAATATCCCCATCTCATTGAACACAAACTTAAAACTCGTAAACATTTTCAAATTGTCAGATCTCTCTATCTCTCTAGGATCAAACAAAAAAAAAGCAAAAGATGGGTAAAGCAAGAGGAGTAAATAGTGGTGTTCATCAAAGCTCTCTCGGCTATCTCTTTGGTTCTTCCGGGGATTCTCCTTCCTCTGCCGCTACAAAAATGGGGACCACAACTACGACAACCACCACAACTAAAACAGACGGAACCGGAAGAAGACCAATCACGACCACGACGACCACCGTCACTGATAATAATAATAATAATAATAATAATAGATTAGCTGCAGGTGACAGAGGAAGTCCTAATAACTACTTCAGATCAGAAGGCCAAAATTCTGGAAACTTTCTCACGGTAAATGAGTTTTTTTTCATTTGTTACATTTTGAGATTAAATTTTTTTGAAACTTTCGGTTAGAAAACTGATAGAAATCCAAAATATGTGAACAGGAGAGGCCATCTACTAAGGTTCGTTCAGCTCCTGGCGGAGTATCATCTCTTGGCTATCTCTTTGGAGGACCAAATGCTGCTGATTCTGTAAAGAAATGACGTTGCTTCCCACGCAATTCAAGATTTTTAATTAATCAAATGCACATCTTCCATAAACATGTGGTGTGATTCATTACGTGCTTGTAGAAATTTTCTACTAAGAAACCTTAAAACAATGTTTTTCTTGTCAAATTTCAAGAAGAAAAAAACAACCTGTTACTACTCTAAATCAAAAAGAAACAAACAGTTCTCAAATAAAATCATATTTCACAATCTACTCCTCAAATAATATATGTTCCATCGTAAAACTGGAAGCCGAGTCAAATCAAATTATTGATCGTGCAATTAATAAAGGTGAAGCTGATTGATTGTAAGATGGATCAGATGAACCAAGTTGTCATTGCCAGGCAAGTTGCATTAGTAGAAACTTTGTATTTATATGTCTATGTATGCTCATTCATTCATAATGTGATGGTATGTCTCATATCTTTCAGCCGCTGGCCCGCTGTTCTGCCGTAAATTCGGGCCAGGTGGCTTTTTCCCCCGTAGAAAGATGCCTCCGATCATATTGTTCTCTTTCTCGTTACTCTGTATTACAACCTGTCTCCCCGGAAGAATCGCAGTATTAATTAGCTGATTTGGACAAATCAGTGCTGCTTCGGTTTAAGGAAACGTAATCGGACCCTGGTTCTATTCTCGCTAGTTGGGTCAATGAGAGCGAAGACTACTGCTCCTGGTTTGGCGTCTCTTGCGATATGACCTCCCGAGTCATGGTTCTTAACATCAGCGTCTCTGGAAGCTATAAGGGGAGCTCTAAGATTAGTCGAACCCGTTTCACTTGTGCTGATATTGGCAAGTTTCCACTGTATGGTTTTGGTATTCGGAGGGTTTGCGCCGGAAAGCTTGAGACTTTGGTCGGGATTTTGCCTTGTGTCATCGTGGGTCTTACAGAACTTAAGGTTTTGTCATCGTAGGTCTTAAGTAACAGAACTTAGGGTTTAAGAGCATCTCCATTGGTTAGAACCCATGATAGGTTCTAATAATTAGTTTAATTGTAAATTTTGTACTTCATGCAATTTAGAACCTCTAGTAATGTAATTAAGTTTGTCATGGGCCAATGGTAGAACCCCTTTGGAGTTCTTCAAAATTAAATTTAAAAAAAGAAGAAATTTAGTGAAAAGAGTATCATGAAAACCAACTATGATGATCCACTAGAACCTTTCAAAATTTACACTTCAAAGAGATTTCTCGAGAAACTGTCAGTACTTTAGTAAACAAAACCCAAAACTTGCTTGTTGAGCAATTCTCTTTAAAATATTATCAGGCTGTGAATAGAAACCTTTCATCTCACTATAGACAACCTGAAATCAAACACCAACGATGAGTTAGGATGAGTGTTGTATATGAAGTAGCAGAAAAACAAAGAGATAACATCGATGCTAAGACAAAGAGTAGAGGAGAAAAACTCTAAAATGGCATTTTTTTGTAAACAAACCTTTGTAAGATATGTGTTCTGAGGGATCATTGAGCTCATAGTGCCATCCCTCTTGCTGAAAAGTGTGAACGCCATCCACACACTTGGGGAAGAAACTTGATCAGACATTAAAAAGAATAGAAAGAAACTTGATCAGACATTAAAAAGAATAGAAAGAAACTGAGTTCCTTATATACAACAAAAGAAGTAGTTTATACTTCACTCACTGTACCTTTGTATTTGTGGAAGCAACAGGGTAACAGGTCCTATCAGGATATGTGAATGCATTTAGAAAAGTATGCAAACTTCCCTTGCAGTTCAACAAATGGCTCTTTTAGCGGGTACTTTCTAGACCCACAGAGAACGCTATGTTCCAGTATGTGTGGAATGCCAGTGGAATCCTTCTTTCAATTAACAACAAAACTATGATTTACAATCCCTAACTTAAGAGCCTTTGACAAGGAAGGTGTACTGAATCAAGTCACCTATATTAAAAGGCTAAAAAATTGTGTAGGGAAACTTACGGGGGAGTCCTTAAAAAATGCCGAACACCTTGTTCTCATCCTCATTTGACGGGGTCATCACCTTGCAGCCAGTTTTCTTGTGCTTGAAGAGAGTCGCCTTTGATTTACACTCTAAAATAAACTCTTCGGACAATTTTTAAAATCCAAGCTTCTCAGCCTCATCTTGACCTACATCTGTATCCCAACAAACCAAAAAAAGATTAAAACACAGACACAGCGACCGATCACAACGTAGAGACTCCTCTCCAGAATCCTTTTCAGCACTTTCCTACAGACAAAAATAATTGTAAAGAAACATCAAAAAAGGAAGAAGATGAAAACATTGGTAAAGGTTGTGAGTTTAACTCAACTGAACTGAGAATGATGATCTTCTCTAGCGATTAACCTTCCTCCTTCTGATAGCACACAACAAGAGGAAGGAATCTAATGTTAAAATGCTATCTTGACCTTAAGCAGAGTTTGATTTATCAGAGGAACCCATGACCAGGGAGGGAACAAAAGCTATGTATTTTCCAGATAGAGAGATCGAGATCAGAATCTAGAGAGAAGATGGAGTGATTGAAATTGGAGGAACAAGAGAAAACTGAATTGGACCCGACGAGAGAGAGAGAGAGAGAGAGAGAGAGAGAGAGAGAGAGAGAGAGAGAGAGAGAGAGAGAGAGAGAGAGAGAGAGAGAGAGAGAGAGAGAGAGAGAGAGAGAGAGAGAGAGAGAGAGAGAGAGAGAGAGAGAGAGAGAGAGAGAGAGAGAGAGAGAGAGAGAGAGAGAGAGAGAGAGAGAGAGAGAGAGAGAGAGAGAGAGAGAGAGAGAGAGAGAGAGAGAGAGAGAGAGAGAGAGAGAGAGAGAGAGAGAGAGAGAGAGAGAGAGAGAGAGAGAGAGAGAGAGAGTTTATGGTTTATGTTTAGGGTCTAGGATTTGGATTTACCTTATAGAGTTTGGGTTTATAATTTAGGGTTTAGGGTTTATAATTTGAATTTAGGATATAGAGTTTGAATTTAATGTTTAGATGGTGGCACTAGCATTAATAAATTTGTCACTATTTTATTTTATAATTATTTTAAATTTTTAAAAATTATTTAATATTTTTTAATCATAAATTTAGTTGGCAATTTGGTTGGTCATTAGATGAGGAGTGAATTTAAAGGTTTTGTTCAAATTTTATTACTAAAATTATTAAAACTTTCTACATGTTTAAAAAATAGATCTTGATCATAAAATCATGAGATTTTTTATATATCTATAATTGTACAATTTTTAAGTTAATTTTATGCAAGATGATTTGATATATTTAATAAAAAATCAATAATATTTTTATCTAAGATTATAATTTTAAATATACACATATATGCTTAAATACAAAGCAAAAGCATCTTTATTTTATTTTATGCTTAGTTAAATCAAACTTCTGTAAAAACAATGTTAAGAAAATAATAAATTTACAAAATTAATAAAAAATATTTTAAATATAATTTATTATATTATTGTGGAAGCCCCCTTGATCCAGTGGTTTGACTAAGGGTTCATGTAATGCTTCTACACCCAGAGATCTGGGGTTCAAACCCCAGAAAATTCATAATTATGCAGATTATGGAGAAACATGTTACAAGAGATCTTCAGCTTGGTGTAGGGCGTACCATCGAACATGGATCTCATAGGACGGCTCGGAATAGTGCAGTCAGGCATGAATTCTCATATGATGGTAGAATTGTCGGCTGTAGAATCGTCTATGTAATATTCTCATCATTGTAATAGCATAATTAATTAGACGTTCAAAAAAAAAAAATATAATTTATTACTGTACAGCACGTAGTTTGTTAATAAACGTGAATAAAACAATTTTACTTTCATTAACAAATTTAACTGGCCTATAATATTGAATAAAGCTAGGGCTAGGGCTCAATATATAGTAGATGGGAGACGCGACAATATTATTGCCGGAGACGGTGTGAGAAGCAGAAACCTAAATTTCCCCGATCATGTTGCCGAAAATGAGATCGATCTTTGCTCAGGTGCGTCAGGAATCCGATCGTGGTATGCGATTCGTTCTCTGTCGGTTGAGTAATCTCTAAATTTCTGTTTGTTCGGTTGGGTCTCGACAGGTGTATCAAAAATCCGTGTCGATGGGGCGTAGCCGCAATTTCTCTTCATCCCCAACCAACTTCAAGGGTAAAGTTGTCTGATTCGTTATCAGATGTACCAAACTCGAAACCTTTCAAGAAAAAAGAAAAAGAGAATGTGAACTTCTTCAAACATTTGTGATTGTAGAGTCGAAGAAGGAAACCTTGGCGATTTTTTTTGTAACTCGAACCGTAGGAATTGCTTCCGGATTTCTCACTGGTAAGTGTGTAGAGATTTTTTTTCTTCTTTTTAATCAGCTTTTAATACACCTTTTTTGTTCTGGGTGTGATTGTATCAAGGCCATTTTCTAATTGGTGATGTGAGTAAATACCTTGACGAGAAACTGCAAAAGGTATAAAATGAAATCAAAGAAGCACTCGATGTGATCATAATTAATTTCTGTTATACCTAATCTTCCATCATCTCTTAACTGTGTTGTTGATAGGATCTGATTAAGGCTGAGGAAAAACTCAGGAAAAGGGATAAGTTGTTGGCCTTTGTTACAAAAGACTACAAGTAGCTGTCTGTGGCAGCCAGCCAGTTAATTGGCATTTTGCTATGTATAATGTTGTGGGGGTCGTCTTGTATGAAAACTTATGTGTCTGTGGTTTTGTCTAAAGTTGAGATTGCTTTCTATTCTCTCTGTCGAAATATTTTAATTTCCTTGTGTGTTTAATTTCTGGGACCAAATAGTATGTTGTTGGGAATGCTTTAAGGTGAGAATGTTTTCTCAATCAAGGTTCCTCCCACATTTTTCTCTTTCTCTTGCAACGATTGCAAAATATGACTGTCCTACCTTTCTTTACTTTGTAGTGTCTTTTTTGAAACATTTAGTCACAGTCCAAAACTTCTCTGCCCAGGCTTTGTGAATTACCCATTCCCAAAAATCTTGGGGGAAAAGGTTTCTTTAAGTAACATTTATCAAAGTTTCGTTGAACATTTGTGAAAGGTTCCTAACCATAATTTCGCAAGTACAGCGCCAACCAAGCCTCCAAATGTGATTATGTTTCACTAGTCTCTTGCCTAAAAAATGTTGCAATAACCAAGTACTAACTTCACAAATCCCCTTCACTCTCAAGGGATCTTTCTGGTGATCCTCCCAAGTAATCATCAGCTCTCGAACTCCTAATGAAACTGAACCCGTCTTGTAATGGGCCTATAATATCGAAGAAAGCTTGGGCTACGGCCCAATAGTTGATTTAGATAAAAATGAAACCCCCCACGGACCTGATAACAATATCACGAGAGACGTGTGTGAGAAGCTTCATAACCCTAAATTTCTCAAATCATGTCGCCGAAAATAAGATCGATCTTTGCTCAGGTGGGTCGAGAATCCGATCGTGGTTTACGATTTGTTCTCTGTTAGATTTGGGCTTTCTCTAATATGTCTGGTCTGGTCTGGACAGGTACAACGGAAATCGGTTTCTATGGGATCTCGCCGGAATTTCTCTTCAACCGCAGGTGACATGAAAGGTAAAGGGTTGTTTGATTCTATTCTCGGATCGTGATGTTTGATGTAATTTGGATTATTTTTTTCCGACTGCAGCTTCTTCAGAGTCGTACGTTGCCGGTTTTGAGATGGCTAATAAGTTTAGCTTTGTCTCTTCGGTGAAGCTTGGAATCTTTGCTTGGGGATCTTTAGGTAATGTGTAGATATAAGTATACATATATATATATATATATATATATATATATATATTTAGAATATAAATTGCACATTTGTGATTGCTTCTTCCTATTTCTTACCCTCAGAGGTGTACAAGATTTATAAAAACTACTATCCCAAGTTGCTGATATGTCAGGAAGAATATAGAAGCCGGGTACGACGTCAGGATGAACTGGTATGATTACATACATGTTTGTGGTCTTTTGAAAGACCAAAAAATAAAAATCTAATTGAGAATTAACATCTCGTGCTTTTCTCTTATTCCACTCTTTCAGTTTGAGCAAGTGCAGAGGGATCGTGATATATGAACTCTGAAGAAATGTTTTATGCTGTGGACAACTACCAAAATAATAAATAGATAGATGCTTGCATTTCCTTCTTTTTTTTTTCGGTCGTTTGTTTGTCTGTAATTTGCACCTTGTGTTTATTTGTTCTCATCTCTTGAAGAATGGTCCCTAGTGTTGGCCTAAACAATTTGATTCAGTGATATGTGAAATTCTGGCCTTTTGATCAGGAGTATTATTATAATAACTAATGTTGTTGTTTTTTCAATTAAACTGACCAAAAACCTCTACGGCACAATTGAACCTCAAAGTTCATCTTTAAATTCATCTCGACTACATTCGAGTGAACACCAGAGTAATGGGTGATATTATTATGTATCTGTTACTGCTCTGATGCAAGCAACTTCTTTGGGTTAGAGAAACTGTTGAGAATATGCCCAAAGTGTCACAGACACTCTAACTCATGAAGAAGGTCTCAGGTATCCATTGAGAAGAATAGAGCACGAGGAGCTCACGTGCTCACTTAACGGTATTGAGGGGCAGAGAAGTAATTAATCTCTTCCTTCGTTTCACGACTTTTGTCTTCTTCCTCTGTACGGAGTTTGAAGGAAACAGAGGAGAGAGAGAGCAGAGCTTAGCACCGCCTTTGCACAGCTATAAAAGCCGACCAAGACTGAGACATTAGGGTTAAAAGAGTAAGAGAGAACTAAAGAGAACAGCCGCAAGTGTTAGTGTGTTGTTCTGTCTCAAGGGTTAAGTGTAACCAAGCTTTCTAGTGGATTTCCGAGCAAGCATCGGCCCAGACATAGCATCCTCATATCGAGGTGTGAACTGAGTAAAATTTGTGTGTGTTTTTGCTTTATTTATTTAACGTAATACACACGAGTGAACAAACGAGAGACGTGAGTGAAATCAAAAACAAATCGAGCATAAAACAGAGCAAAGCTTTCGACTTTTAGTCAACAGAAACATAAATGCACCTTCATCATTGTCCAAGAGAATGCAATTGGAATCATATTACATTATGAACCATTGGATACTCTCTTTACATACAGAAACTAAAGGAATAAAGATTGTTTCTGGTTTGTTGCAGTAGATGACATATAACAAAGGCAATAGTAGACCAACAAAAAGAGCAGTATCCAAGGCGAAATTGACCCTTCTAAATTTTTTGGCTGCCTCCGCCACTGGTGATGACCAATATTTGAACCTAAGGCCTTGAGGTTTCGGAACGCTGAGCGTTCTTAACACCAAGCTATGGTCACATTGGTCGCTCACATGCAGTGTACCACTAGTCTCGCGTCCAAAAAGGTGGAGGCCTTTTTCTTCACGAACGGACTAAACTGTTTCTAAGCCCATATTGAGATAAAGTGGTGGCTCATGGGTGCTCAAAAGGATAATACCAGCTCATATCGAGGCTCCGGCAAAGGCAGGGAGATCGGAGTTTCTAGCTGCGTTTGGGTTTCTTGATGATCTTCTAGGTGAAAGATACGTAAAAACCGTCCTCCGTCCCTCTCTATTCTCTTCACTTCGCTGATTGGTAAAGCAGCTAGCTACTTTCCTCCGGATGATATGAGAACTCTCTTAAGATCTCCATCTTTAGGATTTTCCTCGTTGAACAGACACATTTGTTCATACTTAGGATCTCCATCTTTTGGCTTCTTTTCTGTTCCCAAACATACATCAAAGAAACAAATGTCAAGCCGAGAACAGAGTTTTGAAAAGCTTTTAAGTAGAGGCTTTGTTCTCTTCGAATACTGGATATATATATAGCTTTTAAGGTAGCTACCTTTTTCATTAAGCAGAGGTTGGATGATGACGAGCATTGTGGTGACAGCGTCAACGAGAGTAGAAACAGGGCTTCGGTAGTCTTTAACCGTTTTGTTGTTTTCCAAAACTTTCCCTGCGCTTATCAACTTCACCTCTTTCTAGCTCGATTCAAAGCACATACAGAACAAAATGACAAGTTAGGTTGATCAGTCAGTACGTTCAACCTCCATCCATCGTTTGAAATGTCTAATGTCATTTAGGTTTTACGTCTGAACATCACATTCCACCCACCTACGCAAAACCCGCCCGTCACATGACAGAGTAATATATAATTCAATAAATTTTTGTTTGTATATGAGGTTTTTGTTTTTTTTTTTAATTAGACCATTTTATTAGATTCTAGCTTGTAACCGAAAATCACAATCGAACCAAAACCGAATACCAAAAATAAAAATATTGTACTATATATATTATTGTTGCCATGAAGACCCTAACGTGAGAGAGACGAAAAAAAAAAGAAGAAAAGAGGAACAGCGAACCCTAAATTTCACGACCATGCCGCCGCCGAATATGAGATCGATCCTTGCCAAGGTGCGTCTAGAATCTGATCATGGTATCATTTTATTTCTCTGTTAGATTTGGGTTTGCTCTGATTTGTTCGACTGGGTCTCTACAGGTACATCAAAAATCCTTATCGATGCAGTCTCGCCGCAATTTCTCTTCACCCGCAGGTGAGGGCAAAGGTAAAGTTGTCTGATTCCTTATCTGATGTACCAATTTCGAGACATTTCAAGTATGTGATTTTCTTTATTGATTTTCTTTGTGATTGTAGTAGAGCCCAAGAAAAAAGCTGTTGTGTCATTTGAGTTACAAGCCGTCGCATTTACTGGGGGACTTATCTTTGGTACGTTGATATAGAGAGATAGACAGAGATTTGTATTCCCTTTAATCAGCTTTATATATATATATTTATTTATTTATTTATTTATTTATTTATTTTTCTTTTGTTTGTTTGTATCAACAAGGCCGTCGTCTAACTCTGGAGGGAGGATTATGAATTCTTCAAGAAACCGGAAAAAAGTTGTCTGAGTGGTCTATGTAATAATTACGTGCATGTGGTCCGTCTCTGTCTAAACTGAAGAACTTTTTTCCTTGGAGATTGTTTTATCTTTGCTCTTGTCAGAATATTAAAACTCATGTGTGCTTTCGTAGACCAAAAGCATATGCACTTGATAATGCTTTATAGTGATAATGTTTTTCTCTATGCTTGTTTTTGCTCTTACATTTCTCTACCAAACCATTGTTTAATGTCTGATTCGGTGGCTTAAAGTACATGCTTCTAATGAAATAATTGTTTACCGTCCATGATTAGAATTTTAGCATTTCAATTAGCGAAGGTATCCCGATCTGATACTCGGACACCATTCTCTTCCCAAACCTTCATTGTCTTCACATATATATTTCACATATATATATATATATACTAGGTGGCCGATCCGCACACCTATATACTGTGCGGATATAAAAATATAGTATAATATCGATTGAGTTCAAATGTGGGAGAAATTGGAACAAGTGAGAGTTCTAATGCTGAGACATGATTTGTGCAAATCAGGATGCAGTAGGGGTGAAATTCGTTACTTTTTCGGTTCGGTTGGTTTGTTTAGTTCGATTTTTAATATATTTTTTTCAACTAAAGTAAACTATATGTCCAGTTCAGTTTATATTCGGTTCGGTTTACTTTTCGATCGGTTTAATTTGGCTCTTTGTCGCTTAATTTTTTAAAAGAAAATTTATGTTTTTAATACATAAATTATGTACAAATAAACTATGTGAACTAAATTCAATATAAAACTAAAACAAAAACTAAAAAAAAATCACAAAAGTATATAAGAATAAAACAAATGAAAGCTAACTAAAGTAAAAAAAAAATCAACATCATTAGTATGTTTTTCATAATAGTTAACTATTTAAAAAACAAATGTAAAATAATTTAAATATAATCCATAAGTAATATAAAATAAGTAGAACAATTATGAATTAAGAAAATCTCATAGAAACCTGCAAAAAATTGTCAAATTTTGTTAGCAATTGTATGATATAAAATAATTTAATTTAATAGATTTCTAAATTTTATTGAGACTTTCCTTACTACTAAATTTGCATATCGCTATTGAAACAGACTGAAAATGGTTTGTAGTCAACTACAATCGGTCTTTCGTCTGTGTTATTTATCTGTTGATAGAAAAAACAAAAACACAGGGAGATGAGAGAATCTTGAAACTGGAGCTACAAGCTGCATTAGCCGGGAAGGGATGTTGTCTGAGGACTCCAATCCGGAAAATATAAGAATTTATAAATTTAAATCTTTTTTTTTGAATAAAAATAGACTAATAAATTAGTATTGACTGTACCTTTTTTTTTCTTGTCTTATTAGGTGGATATTTTCATAATAAATGATGTTTAAAAATATAAAATAATGAAACAGTTCAAAGAAAGATATTAAAGTTATATTGTATTAAATGATTTACAACAAATATGATATAAACTTATGCAATTAAATCATAAACAAAATAAGGTAAGTTTTTAAAAACGAATTAACAAATTAGAAACACTAAGATAAATTGCATTAAAACAATGTAATAAATATGATTACTTGCACAAGTAATCTGTGTTCAAAATAAGGTAGATTACTAATAAACTAAAACATTAAATAATAATTATGAATTAATAATCATATTTTATAAAGACATTTTATCATTAAGTCTTATGGCTCTTGAAAATATTTTTTATAAAAATTTATAATATATATATAATAAAAATATTTAGAATATTTCAAATTTAAAGAATAATTAGGAATTAATAATCATATTTTATAAAAACATTTTATCATTAAGTCTTATGGTTCCTGAAATATTTGTTATAAAAATTCTTATAAAGAAATTTCTTGAGATATATAAAGTCTTATGTTTCTTGTAATATTTGTTTCCCTTTAATAAGTCATGAAGCAATTTAAAGAAAGATATTAAAAATTGACTCTTATAAATTTGTAATAATTAACATATCATTTAAGACAAATAATTGAACCCAAAATAAGGTAATCATCATATCAAATTGTGCAAATAATTGATAACAAAATAAGACAAGTTATTAATAAACGAATTAACTAACTAAAAGCCTTTACCAATAAGGTATATCTTTCCTAATACCATAATATGAATATAAAATTAAAGAATAATAATTAGTTTTGATTTTGATATATTGTAAAAAAGAATTATCAGTTTTAAAAAAATTATAAATAAAAAAAAGGTTGAAATATAAAACAAATGAAAGATCAAATAGTTTGAGTTCTTCAGTCAACTATTCACTTTTATCAAATTGATTATGTTGAAATATGCAACAACTATTTTACAGCATAAACAAAATCAATGGCTTCGTTTCAATTCAGAATGTCTCGTTGATTAAAAATTGATATATATATATAATAAAGATAATAGTTTTGGGTTTTTCTAAATCGAAAATCACCATTATATCTGTGGTTTTCTAAATAGATAACAGTTTTGGGCTTTTCTAAATCAAATCACCATTATCATATAAATTTGTACAAGTAATTGATAGCAAAATAAGGTAAGTTACTAATAAACGAATTAACTAATTAGGAAAATAAAGAACATTCAGCTAGCATGAATTAATGTGATACCTTATTGTGTAATAAAGAAGAATATATTATTTGAAAATAAAAAACATTATATTATTTGAAAATAAAGAAGAATTAAAAGTCGAATTAATGTGATACCCCATTGTGCAAGAATAGCAGATTCTCAATAAATGTGATCAAAAATTTCGCAAGAATTATTTCAATTAAATAAGGTAACTTACATTTATAGTAGATTCATAAGAGATCATATTAATTGTGCAAGAAAATACTTAATAATCGATTCATGTTCTATCAAAAATGTGCAGATATGTATTCCCATATAACCGTACATTTTCTCAAACCGTATGGACTACACATGTATCTACACTGCTCTCTTTGGAAAAGAATAGACATCACACAATCTAATTTCAGTGAAAAATAATTAAACCATATATTGAGTAACTCTAAACGGAAGTTCAAACCGTATTATGAGTATTTTTCTTTCTTTGAACTAATATTATGAGTATACATTTATTTCACAATAACTAATTTGCTTAACTGCAATGATTAGAAATCATATCTCCAAGTATAAGTTCTTGTGAATATTACTAACCTCTACGGAGATGATGTCGAAGAATAGAGACAATGTCGATTTAACTCAATAGAGATGTGCCATATTTCTAGTTTTTCTGTCAAGAAAATGGTTGTGATAAATTATAACAATGAAAATTTCAAATTGTATCAGACTCAAAAGTAAGCGTAAGACAGCTTCATATTATTCAAATTCACATATTGCAACAATATGAAAAATGATACACGGAAATAAATAAAAAAAAAATGCAAACTCAATGTCCATTTTATTATATTGTCTTTAGAATAAAGTCAAACTAATTCAGTGACATCTCACAAATTCACTTACGGTAGAAAGAATAATTATGTAATGATTAAGATGTTATATGAAACAATATAAAAATATCAAATACCATATATTGCATTTAGCTATACGGATGTATAATAGATTCTAGTTTCTAAATCATTTGCAAATAACAAAATAATATAAATTAATAAGAACAAGAACCGAATCTTATAGCATGTCTCATCAAATTATATCAATCAAACGATAACAAATTCCAAAATAATAAATCATATCGATAAAATAAAATTTGCCAAGAGTAGTATAAGTAGATCAAACATGCTTTCTTAAAAGGTAGATCAGTGACGAAACAAAACTCGATGTATCAAAAATAAAGCATGACATAAAAACTTATCTCGGTAAAAACCAGATTGAGGAACAAAGATGTTATCGAAATGATATATCAAAGAAGTGTATAATCAAATCATATATAGCTTCAGCGGAAAATTGTCATAATAGGGTATCTGCATATAAACCAAAAGAAAAATCAGCTCTCATGAAATATAAAAGCTTAATGTTCTAAAATAATAAGAAGAAAAAAATTCAGAACATTATTAACATAAAAAGTTCAGAATACAAAGTTCAATGATTTCGTTTCTTCTACTGTGACTTCTTATTTATAGTAAATTGATAGACGTTTGTCAATGATTTAGCTTGCATGATAAGCTAAGAAGTAGAATATTCTCTAATAAATTCTCAATAAATCAATATTTGCAAGGTAAGTTAATATTAGTAAGGTAAGTTAATAATAAGAAATTACCTAATTAGATATTATTCGATAAATCACAGCAAGCAATGTAATAAATATAATATCAAAAGTGAATTGTTTTCCGTATTTGTAATAAGGTAAATTATTAATACATGTATTAATTAACATTCTTGCGCAAATAATATCTAATAAGGAAAAATATTAATACATGTAATAATTAGTAATAAATTAGTAAATAATTAGTGATCGACCAATCAATTAAGAGTATTGGTTTTCCAAAAGCTAAATCGGTTGAAATCGTTTTTGAAATAAATCAAATACGTACAAGGGAATTGTTACCACTTTCTTACTATAGAAATGAAATCTGCTTCGATTGTATGTGTTAATTTTTTGCAAACTTACCAATTCATTTTCTCACATATTATAATTTCATTAGGATTTCAATAACAATTTTTTACTATTCAAATATTATTAATAATTAACATGATTTCATTTTTTAACATGGTTTCATTTCATTATGACTTACAATGATTTTCATGTCTGGAATTATAATAATTACTATGTTTCATTTTTTCACATATTATGATTTCATTATGATTTCAATAACAATTTTTTTACTATAATAATTATGATTTCGTGATTGACAGATAAATTATAGTTTCTGAGACTTTTTTTTTAAATTGCCAATACTCTAATATGATTGCCTTGCCACTTAAATATGTCATTATTAAGTTACTATAATTATACATTTGAAATATATATCGATTAGTTAAGAACGTATATTAATTACATGTGATGTGTATTTGGCAAGGTTTGGCCGATGGAAAAAAATAAATCAAAAAGAAATTAAAAAAAAAACCGACCAATAAGATTATAAGAATTAATCCGAAAGTGTCTTGTATGATCGCCACGTAAGCAGATCACTAAAGTGACTTCTCTTTTAATGTATAGGGGGATATATATATATATATATATATATATAGAGAGAGAGAGAGAGAGAGAGACTTACCACGCCTATAATTCCTCTGTAAAATAATTAATATTAGCTGGAAATTATATATATATATATATATATATATTTTTTTTTAAAATCGTAGACAAAATGTCATTGTAAAAGATTAGGTAATATTAATTTACTTCTCTAAAACCCTATAAACTGTAAAAAGAATATTTGATTGTTGTTTTCCATTTTTAAAAACAAAATTCTAAACAAAAGAGATTGGTATTATATTTTTAAGTTCTAATTAATCAAAAATAGAAATGGTTATTTGATAATATTTTAAGAGATGATTTGATGATGAACTTGATACTAAATTATTTAATTAAAAAAGAAGTGTAGAAATATTATTGATACGAAATGTAAAATTTATAATTTTAAAACCATTTGATAGTAACCATAAATAATTATTTCTTTAGAATTTTGTTTTTTCAGAAATTCTAAACAGAATACAATGGTAAAGATTATATGATAATAATTTTGATATTATTTTTTCTTTTTCACTATAAATAAAAAGAAGATTTATAAAATATAACAGTCCCCTTTTTAAATTCCTAACAAAAAGAAGATTTAAAAAACTTATTTAATAGTAATTTTGAAACAAAATTTGATGACACGTATGTGATGATAAAACTATTTAATTTATAAAAATAAAAAACTAGGATGCTATCATTATTGGTGTTTTTATGTGTGTGGCTACATGAAAATCAAACACATGTTTGATATATATTTTCATGTTTGGTCATAAGAAGTAGGTTATTATTATTGGCCACGTAAGTGATCTTTACATGTCTTTTGTTAAAATCTTCTTACATTTTTTGTTTACAATCCCCTAGACTATATTTGTGAAGTGATTTTTCAAAAAAATGTGACATGAAAGTCCACATGTCGATCAATCACACTACTTACCATATAATTATCTTTTTTCATAAGTTCTTACCATATAATCTTACCAATGTTACCATAATTTAATTAATACAATCCTACGTGTCTAACTATCTCCTAATAACTAATTCGGTAAACCATTCCCTAATAACCAATTCGGTAAACCTTTCTTAATAACCAATTCGTTAAACCATCAAATACGGTAAACCCTAAACCCTAATTATTCTGACCAAATAAGTCTAATAAAATCGTTTATAAGGTTGCATCTATTTCTAATCATTATCACTATTTCTTATCATTCTAAACTTCTTCCCTAAGTTCTTCTTCCACTCTATTCTATGAGGTCTTCCAAATATACATGGCCAAGAAATGGAGAGGTATAATGATTCCTTTAGAGATGACATGTCTAGGGGATTATAATTCGGTCATGCGTTTAGTGAGATTGATCGTTTTAAAATATATTATGTTGTGCAGGATTTAGGCAAATGGAATAATAGGTGGTCAGAGTTGTTCTCTCTTGATGTAAGTCGTATGAATATCATATTATTCACATGATATTCACAATCTTATTATTTCACCATCTTATTATGGGCTCAAATTTTTTTAGGGATCGAAGTGCTATGAATATCATAGTATTGACACCAGGAACGAAAATTATGTCAATATCCTAGATCGTCAAGAAAAATCGAAGATGTTGGAATGGATAGAGAATAACAAGTCAAAGGGGACACTATGTGCAAACAGCTTTGTTTGGGATCCACAATCTGAGAAGTGGAAAGCTAAACTTTAAATCAATCGAGATATATTCTTCTTAGTTATGAAATGTTGTATTTGTTTTGTTATCAATTCTTCATTGTAATGGATAGATTTTATGTTAAGTTTTTTAAAAAATTGGTTTTGATTGTTTTTATATTAAGTTTAAAATATAGATCTAGATTGGTTTTGTTTGTTTTTATTTTGGAATTATTTTCTTCTCAATATATGGTTTTTGTAAATGTGGTTCATTTACAAAAACCGAAATGGCTAGACAATTAACCGAAATGGTTAGACAATTCATGATCATTGACTTGAGTGAAGAAAATCTAAATTTTGTATAATGAATACGTAATTATATTCATTTTGTTAAATTTTGTATAATGAATACGTAATTATATATATATATATATATATATATATATTATAAACGTGATGGTCAAGTAGATATTTTTTCATAAATGTACACATAATAATAGGAAATTTAATTAAAAATCGAGTATCATATATGAGAAACGTGATGGTCAAAGAGATAATAACCTGTAATGGATTTTTAATGGCATAAATTGATTGAACAAATCGAATTAACTATGGATTCATATATGTTAAATATAAAAATAGGAAATAGTTTTAAAAGTTAGATTATGATTAAAGAGATTGGCAACTTAATAGTAAGATATGAATCACATTAAAAGTTAGATTATGAATAAAGAGATTGACAACTTAATAGTAAGATACTTATCACATTTACCTTGATTAAGAAGTCAAAATGAATACGTAAAGTTTAAATTAGGAAAGTAAAATATATTTTGCTTGGTCAACAATTTGTTAAATTTTGTTTACAAAAAATAACAATTTGTTAAATTTATGGAATCTCGAATTAATTACATGTCAAATGCTTCATTCAACTAAATTTTAGTTTAGCAAGATCTATATTAATAACTGTAAGATATACAATAAGGGATATGCACATTACGTTTATTAAATGTGCATATCTCTTATTATTAAATTTTAGTTTAGTAAGATCTATATTAATAACTGTAAGATATACAATAAGAGATATCCATATTAATAACTGTAAGATATACAATAAGTGATATGCACATTTAATATGATAAATATATACACATTAAGAGATGTAATAATAATAATAAGGAAAAAATAATTTATATATGAGAACCAATCCTTAACTATGGATAAGATATTTGATTCTCATATATACGTATCTTTTTTGGTGCACTACGATAAACTATTATAATGTATCAATAAATCATATATCACTAACTAAATAATATATATATATATATATATATATATATATATCTCAAAAAAAAAAAAAAAATATTATATTTAAAACTATTATTTCTGCGCATGGCGCAGGAAAACACCTAGTATATAATATTTTTTATACTTCATTTTTAATTAAGATTTTATCATGAAAATATATCATTAAGAAATAATAAATGAAAAAAATTAACTAAGACATAAGATAAGTTTAATAAAATATTAAATTAGTACATAGAAAGTGTATAGTGTTATCACTGGTTTGATTAGCCTTATTTAACTTTTAATTCTTATTTTGGTTGGATTCGGTTTAAATTTTAGGGTATTCTTTCTTTCTCTAAGTACAAATTTGATAACAATCTATAAAAATGATTATAGAATCCGAATATTAACGGGAACTTATGTAAATAACAGTTTTTAATATAAAATAAGTTTTGTGCAAAAACAATCTTAAAAATATAAATATTACTATTAGTGCATTATACACTAAAAACAGAACCTCTCTCTTCTTTCTATATTTCTTCTTCGGTTTGCTCTACTAAACCGTTTATTTTGGTGGTTTAAAGTATAGCTTCTAACTAATGAATCATTGTTTAGCATCCATGATAAGAATTTAGCATTTCAACTAGGGAAGGTAACCTATGTTCAAAAAAAAAAAAACTAGGGAAGGTAACCTGATTTCAAGAACCGGTTCACGAGATACTATTCAAAGTTTGTTACAAATTTCAAAACTTTAAAAACGAGGAAGTGGTGTTTCAAAAAAAAAAAACGAGGAAATGAAACAAATCTTATGAAATTTATAAATTAATATGTGCAAAATATCTTAATATATACATATATTATAAACTTAAGCTTATGTTCTTCAGTAAATCCTAAGTCTTCCATGCCCACATAATATATAATTCAATAAATTTTTGTTTATATATTAGGATGGTATGACATTTCTTATCTTTTTCTTCAGTTAGTTATATTGAATTTGTTTTGATTCTTATGTTGGCTCATTCCAAAATTATTTTCAGGTGATTGCTGCGGCAGGAGCTGGCAAGCATGAGGAAGTTGTTGGGCAAGTAAAGAAGCTATTTCACAAGGTGTCAATCTGATCCGACTTTTACTACTCATCCAAAGAACCTGCTAGTTTTACTGGTTCTGAGGTACATACACAACCCTTTATGTTATTTTTTTTTAATTCGCTGTATCTATTCTTTCTAAATCTCTAGTCCATTGAAATTCTCTGGACAGGTTCGAATGATTGATGACGACCTACCCCCTGCACAATTTGCTGTTGCCTTGCAGCCTTTGAAGAAGCATCTTGGACAGATCCAGATTATGTTGCTCTTATGGTTATGCAAACCATGTTGGGTTCATGGAATAAAAATGTTGGTGGTGGCAAACACATGGGGTGAGATTTCGCTTTATGTATATACTGGATTCATCGATAAGGTTTCTCTTTGCAAATAGTTGATGATGAATACTAACTGTCTGTGCGCAGTTCTGACCTGATCCAGATGGTTGCCATTAATGAAATAGCGGAAGCATAATGGCATTCAATACCAACTACAAGGATACTGGACTTTTCTGCGTGTACGCAGTTGCAAAGGTTAGCCCCAACATAGTTTAGCTGTTATCTCTTTTGTTAATTTGCATGGTACATAAGCAGTTTCATATTATTATTATATCCCATATCTTTGAATATATTGCAATTTACTTTTTTTTACAGGCTGATTGCTTAGATGATTTATCATATGCCATTATGCATGAGGTAGCCAAGTTGGCCTTCCGAGTTTCTGACACTAATGTGACTATTTGCTAGGATCGATGCATTGATGCCAGCACCGTCAAACGTGTTGCCAACAAGTATCTCTATTTCAAGGTAAAGTTACCTCTCTCCCTCGTCTTGTTTATCTATCTACACAGTTTAAAACTAAAGGGTGATAAAAGAGAATGTTTTTGGTATAATGCGCAGGACATTGCAATCTCAGGCTTCTCAGCCATTGGTCCGATACAGGATTTGCTAGACTACAACAAGTTCAGACGCATAACCTACTTTAACCATTACTAAGCATCTAAAATAACGGTCATAAAACCCCGCATGTTCGCCCACGGGAGAGATAGAGCAGAACCTATCATTGTTGGAAATGATAAAAATAAATAACACAAAAACATAAAATTTGATGTAACTTTCACACCAATTTGGTGTCTTTGTTGGAGATGCCCATATATACCTAAGTTAAATTCACCGGTGGATAGTGGGTACTGCAATTGCTCTATTACAAGTCTGGTTAGTGTTTCCAATTATACGATGATAAACAAAACACACCACCTTTGTATTTATTTTAAGATCACCATATTGCACTCTCAAGAGTGCATTCAGATATTGCACGCTCTCCCTTCTCTTTTATTGGGGGAGATAAAAAACCTGATCCGTCTCAAGTTAGATCCTCTGTCAAGGGCTCAGCGAGAGCTCGTTGGAGGCCTATCGTTTTTGGGTTTTTGGTTAGCCACCTTTTAGGCTTTTGCTTTGTATTGCAGCTCGTTGTGAGTAAATAAGCTGCTAGTTTTTTTTTTCGTTTCAATTAGGGACTTGCCTGGTAAAAAGTTTGAGTTGAATACATGGAAATTTTATGAGAAAAAAAAAGATCGCCATTCCAATCTGTAAGTTAGATTTTTCTCCATGATTAATTATTTTTCTTTTGATTTGAAAACTGATAGAAATCCAAAATGTTAGCAGGAGAGGCCATCTACTAAAATTCAGTCAGCTCCTGGCGGAGTATCATCTCTTGGCTATCTGTTTGGAGGATGTTAAGTTCGTAGATATCTTCTTCCTCACTTAACTCGTAAACACTCGTTGTATCACTCAAGAACAGACTCAATAAGAGAATACGTTTGATTTGATATTGAAATCTGTAAATCCCAAGTTACAAAGAGAAACTGAGAAAGCTATGATCTCATGACGATCATAGAGGAAAGTCTCATGACGACTATTCTCAACAAACTCAGCATACAGACGAGTCAACACACTGACTCGCTCTTTATTCAAAAAAGTAAAACAGAAAACCGTAACCGCAAAGCCTCTCTCTCATCTCGCGGCTTTGCTCTTACTCTGCTTCCAAACCCTCCACTTCACTCAGAGTCTTCTCATTTGAAATATCATCCCTCTCCTTTCTCTTCACTTCTTCCGTCTCATTTCTTCTTCTCTTCCTGAAATAAACCCTCTGCAACGTATCATTACCCCGCCCCACGAGACGAAGCTTGTCCTCAAGCGGAAAAGAAGGAAACTGTCTCACAAATTCCCAAGCCAAAACCCAAGAAGACTCATGCTCCGGTAAACTCTCCCATCGTACCAACAACTCCAAGTAACCATCACTCGTGTAACGAGTTTCAGCAATCGTCTCCAGAACCAGCACAAACTCTCCCTGATCCGAAAAAGTGGTAGGTAACGGCGTGAACTGATGCGTTGAACCCACCACTGGTTTCAGTTGAGAAACATGAAACACAGGGTGAATTTGAGAACCTTCAGGCAACCTTAAGCGATACGCTACCTTCCCAATGCGCTCCATCACCTCAAACGGATCGTAAAACTTAGCTGCTAGCTTTTGACAAGTACGACGCATCACAGATTGTTGACGGTACGGCCTCAACTTCAAGAAGACCGAGTCACCCACTTGAAAAGAAACCTCACGTCTATGTTTATCAGCTGAACATTTCATTGCAGCTTGAGCTCGTTCCAAAAACACTTTCAACTGGCGTAGCATCCTATCACGCTCCAGCAACATATTCTCCAGCTCAAAGTTAGTGGTAGAACCTGATTCATAGCGCAGAAGAGACGGTGGCTCTCTCCCATACACCACTTTGAACGGTGTGGTATGGATAGCAGTGTGATAACAGGTGTTATACCAAAACTCTGCCCAAGAAAGGAACCGAAACCAGGTCTTAGGATGAGCTGAAGCAAAACAACGAAGATACGTTTCAAGACAACGGTTCACTACTTCTGTCTGACCATCAGTCTGAGGGTGAAACGCCGTGCTATACTTCAACTGAGTACCGGAGAGCTTGAAGCATTCCTTCCAAAACGAACTGAGAAAGACCTTGTCTCTATCAGAGACAATGGAGGCTGGAAAGCCATGAAGCTTCACCACTTCTGCAATAAACTTCGTAGCTACCTCACCCGCAGTGTAAGGATGTTTGAGCCCAAAGAAATGTCCATACTTGCTAAGGCGATCCACCACCACAAAGATCACGCTGAACCCACAAGAAGCAGGTAACCCATCGATAAAATCCATGCTAATGTCTTGCCAAATCTGAGAAGGAATTGGCAAAGGTTGCAGAAGACCACCTGGAGTCAACGTAGATGTCTTATGTGTTTGACAGATCACACACTGAGCAACGTACTCTTGAATCATCAATTGCATCCCCTTCCAATGGAATGATTGCTGTACGCGTTTCAGAGTTTTAAGAACACCAGAATGACCACCAGAGAGCCCATCATGGCATTCCTGCATGATGAGAGGAATGAAACGTGAGGTATGGGGAATGACCAAACGTTTCTTGAACCACAGCTTGCCATCAACGACAGAGAACCCCTTCTTCACCGGCTCTCTGGCTAGAATCCGCTGCTTAAGAGTCCTAATGTCATCCGATAACTCAACCTCTTCATAGATATCTTGTAGTTGGATGACATGAGGAACAATTAAGGACAACAGAGACGAGCTAGCCCCCACGACAGAGTCCTGCATCTGTCGAGAAAGACCATCGACAGCTTTGTTTTCAATACCGGGTTTGTACACAATGTCGAACTGAAAACCAAGTAAACGAGTAAGCCATCTCTGATATTCCATCGAGACTTGTCGTTGTTCCAAGAGAAATTTCAAGCTCTTCTGATCAGTGTGTACAATGAATCGTCTACCCAGTAGATAATGCTTCCATTTCAGCACAGCTAACACGATAGCCATCAACTCACGTTCATAAATTGGCTTCAAACGTTCTCGAGGTGTTAAACTGTGACTGAAATAAGCTATAGGACGTTTCTGCTGCATCAAGACCGCGCCTAACCCAAAGCCAGAAGCATCAGTTTCAACGATAAAAGGCTCAGAGAAATTAGGCAGAGCAAGCACCAGAGCAGATGACATTGCCTTTTTCAAGTTATCAAAAGCTTCTTGAGCAGCAGTGGACCACAAAAAGGCCTCCTTGCGAAGTAAATCTGTCAGAGGTTTAGCCAAAACGCCATAACTCTGCACAAAGTTCCTGTAATAGCCAGTCAAGCCCAAAAAACCGCGTAGAGCTTTGATCGTACGAGGAGAAGGCCACTTCACCATCGCCTCTGTTTTTGCTTGATCTGTAGCTACTCCTTGTGCCGAAATGATATGTCCCAAGTACTCTACTTGTGGTTGAGCAAAAATGCACTTCTTCTGGTTAGCAAATAGCTTATGATCCTTGAAAACTTGTAACACAATACGGAGATGTTCCACATGCTCTTCTTCATTCGCACTGAAAACCAAGATATCATCGAAGAATACTAGCACAAACTTACGTAGATAAGGACGAAAAATCTCGTTCATCAGTCCCTGAAATGTAGCCGGAGCGTTCATGAGACCAAATGGCATTACCAAGAACTCGTAATGACCCTCATGTGTGCGAAAAGCAGTCTTCTCAATATCAGTGTCCTTCATACGTATTTGGTGATAACCGGAACGGAGATCAAGCTTGGAAAACACAGCAGCACCATACAGTTCATCCAAGAGCTGATCAATCATAGGAATAGGATATTTGTCTGGAATAGTGGCTCTGTTAAGAGCTCTATAGTCCACACAAAAACGCCAAGAAGAATCTTTCTTACGCACCAGAAGCACTGGACTAGAGAACGGACTACGACTGGGTCTGATGATACCACTCTTCAACATATCAGCTACCATCGATTCCATAGCCTCTTTACTCGCATGAAGATAACGATAAGGTCTCACGGAAATGGAAGTAACCCCTGAAGTCAAGTGAATAGCGTGTTCTCTGCCTCGCTTAGGGGGTAACTCCGTGGGCAACGCAAACACCTCAGAAAATTGTTCCAGAAGACGTTGCACTGAGACCGAAGGAGGTGGAGTAATCTCAGCAGCAGCTCGCATCTCCAACACGTCTATAATATCAATCACTCGTAAAGACTTGCACTCGGTAACTGCTTTCTGTAAAGAAGGATCCCCACGTAACGTAACAGTTTGTCCCTCATGTTTGAATGACATCTCATGAGTATCCCAATTAGTTAAACAAGGTCCCAATCTCCTGAGCCACGAAATACCAAGTATAACATCCACACCACCAAATTCCAATGCCACAAAATCACCAGTAAATGAAGCACCTTGCAACTGAAATGGTACTCTACAACAAACACCCATTGCCTCCACCGTAACTCCTGTTCCAAGTAACACTTGAAAACGTTTATCAGTGTACAGAGGTAACTTCACTTCATTAACCACACGAGGAGAGACAAAATTATGAGTAGCCCCACTATCAATCATCACCACAAATTCTTGAGATCCAAACGAACCACGAAGCTTTGTTGTTGTAGGCGTATCCACTCCCAAGAACGCATTGAGAGATAACTCAATCTGACGATCATCTGTAATAATATCAGCTGCAAACAACTCTACTCCCACGTCCTGTAACACTTCTACCTCAAATCCATTAACTACCATCAAAACCTGCAGCTCCTTCATAGGACATGTGTGTGGCTTCACATAAGGATCTTTACACTTGAAACAAATACCATCTCGCCTCATCTGATCCAACTCAGCGTCCGTGTGGCGCTGTCGAAGACGAGTAGTACCTGAAGATGCGCCCTTGTCTCCATTCTGTTGAACCCGAGCTCCACTAGTAGTTGAAGACACAGTTTTCGTAGAAGAACTGTAATCATGCTTCTTGTAACCAGTATCTTTCACTGCTGTACTAACCGACTTGCAAAATGCACTATCCTCCATACCAATCACCGCCGTAATATGATCAGTTAAGCCCTTAGGTTCCTTCAACTTAATCACCTCCTGCATTTCTGGTTTAAGGCCATTGTAAAACACATCCACCAAGTTCTTCTCATCAATCCATGTTACCACCGAACGCAGAGCTTCAAACTCATTCACATATTCCATCACAGCACCAGTCTGACGCAAGGCATACAAACGTTTCCCCGGCTCATCCTCCAAACGTTTACGAAAACGCTTGACTAACCTGCGTTTGAACTGCATCCAATCAGTGAACGGATCATTATCCATCTCGGCGTTAAACCAATTCAAGACTGGTCCCTCCAAGCTCATCGAGACGAACTGTAGTCGCTCACGGCCGTGAAAGTTCCCAATCCTGAAGTATCTCTCCACACGAGCCAACCAATCAAACGGATTATCACCGGAAAACACATGCATCTCCACCTTCTTCAACAAGCTCTCCCGAGTTTCGAAAACAGCCGGTGGAAGTTGATATCCCGTCGGAGTTGTATGAATCGGTGCCGGACGAGAAGACGAAGATAGCTCAGGAGGAGGAGAGTGTGGTGAAACAACTCGTTTCCCTTGAGCTTTCTCCGATTGTTGATCCATTAACAACTGCGTTAAGCGATCAAAACGTTTATCCAATGAGTCGAAACGAGAATCGTACGTCTCCAAACGTGTTTCGATCGATCGGAAATGTTCTGCAGTCACCTCCGCCTTGATCTGCAGTCGCTCACACTCCGAGTGAAGAAACGACAGCTCGTAGCTCATCGTCGTCTTCTGATCGTCGTAATCACCCGAAATGGCTTCGCAATCACCCACCGTTGCCATCGCAAGCTCGATCAGTCACAAACGCACCAATTTGTTAAGTTCGTAGATATCTTCTTCCTCACTTAACTCGTAAACACTCGTTGTATCACTCAAGAACAGACTCAATAAGAGAATACGTTTGATTTGATATTGAAATCTGTAAATCCCAAGTTACAAAGAGAAACTGAGAAAGCTATGATCTCATGACGATCATAGAGGAAAGTCTCATGACGACTATTCTCAACAAACTCAGCATACAGACGAGTCAACACACTGACTCGCTCTTTATTCAAAAAAGTAAAACAGAAAACCGTAACCGCAAAGCCTCTCTCTCATCTCGCGGCTTTGCTCTTACTCTGCTTCCAAACCCTCCACTTCACTCAGAGTCTTCTCATTTGAAATATCATCCCTCTCCTTTCTCTTCACTTCTTCCGTCTCATTTCTTCTTCTCTTCCTGAAATAAACCCTCTGCAACGTATCAGAGGACCAAATGCTGCTGATTCAATAAAGAAATTAATGAAGCAAGCTGCTTTCGTAGCTTCCCACGTTTCAAGCTCCTTTAGATCAAAACGGTCCAGCATTGGACTGTTCTCTGATCAGATTCTCACTTGGCTGGTCGAACTGAGAAGCCGTGGTACTGACTTCTGTAGACGAGAAGATCGACTCTAGGAGCGTGGAGATAACGAATAGTAAGGCTGTGAAGAGGATTCAGAAGAGGCTCTATACTTATCCTTCTTATTCTTCTTGGTATTCCTCTCCTGCAATTCCCACAAAAGTCTCTGTTTTTTTATTAGTTTTTCTTTCTTCGAGTTCAACAAACCGTAAAAGAGTTTAGATTCTTACCGTATCTTTATCACTTTCCATAGTTAATTTCACTCAAAAGATCTTTGTTTTCTCTTGCAATATGAGTCCCTTGTTTTTAACTATAAGTTTGTTAATCGGTAGTATTTGGATTTTAGTGAAAATACTCTGTTTCTCTGTGGTCCTAAACATTGAACTGAGAATTTAAGTTACTTGGAGGTAAAGACTTTTCTAAATCTCCGGAGCCAGAGAATGGTCTCGCCGGATAATGTTGCCCCTAAAACACTTGAAATATTCCATCAATGCATCCAAACTGTTTATTCAGATTGGGTCATCATCTGACAAGTTATACAGAAGTTTTGCAGACATGGTTTCTTCTTTTCAAAAAGGATAACTAAATAAAGTTTGGTATGTCTATGGAACTAAAAGAATTTATTTTCTAGTGAAAAAACTGAAGTTCAGATCCAACCCTACTGATATTTGAGCTTATGATAAAATGATGTAACGTAGTCCATAGCCACTAAACTTTCCGAAGTTTTTGATAGGTAGAAGAAGAAACGTAGAGGGCAAGGCAATAGTAATTCAAAAACTGAGAGGCTTCATTAAATATAAAAGACGGAAGAAGGCCCATTATAGATTTACTTTTTTGTGTGTTTCTTACTGTGAATATCCATTTTCCACCTGTTTCTTGTTTCTATTCCTTAATTTGAGGCCAAATCTAGAAGAAGAAGCAGCAAAGAAGATGAGTCAAAAAGAGGTAAACAAAAACACCAATCTTTTGATCTGTCTTATCACGTGTCTGTAATAACTCAATATAACAATCCTATTTTGGAATCTCTACTCTTCTAAATATCCCCATCTCATTGAACACAAACTTAAAACTTGTAAACATTTTCAAACTGTCAGATCTCTCTAGGATCAAACAAAAAAAAAGCAAAAGATGGGTAAAGCAAGAGGAGTAAATAGTGGTGTTCATCAAAGCTCTCTCGGTTATCTCTTTGGTTCTTCCGGGGATTCTCCTTCCTCTGCCGCTGCAACATTGGGGACCACAACGACGACAACCACCAAAACTACAACAGACGGAACCGGAAGAAGACCAATCACGACCACGACGACCACCGTTACTGATAATAATAATAATAATAATAATAATAGATTAGCTGCAGGTGTAAGAGGAAGTCCTAATAACTACTTCAGATCAGAAGGGCAAAATTCTGGAAACTTTCTCACAGTAAATGAGTTTTTTTTTTGTTACATTTTGAGATCAAATTTTTTGAAACTTTCAGTTTGAAAACTGATAGAAATCCAAAATATGTGACACAGGAGAGGCCATCTACTAAGGTTCGTTCAGTTCCTGGTGGAGTATCATCGCTTGGCTATCTCTTTGGAGGACCAAATGCTGCTGATTCTGCAAATAAATGAATTGCTTCCCACAGTTCAAGATTTTTAATTAATCAAATGTACATCTTCCATAAACATATGGTTGTGATTCATTACGTGCTTTTTTTTTTTTTTTTTTTTTTTTTGATAACCGTGGGGGTCCGGCGACCGAGGTCAACCGACTAATCCCACGAGGCCCACGGCAGTCCACGTATTCTTGCGATTTAACGCTAGCCCGGGTGGCCACATGGGGTTTCGAAGCCGGGTCCGTATTGGGGTCGCAACTCCCTCAAGACCACTAGCCCACCACCATGTGGTTGATTCATTACGTGCTTGTAGAAAATTTATATTAGAAACCTTAAAACAATGTTTTCAAGAAGAATGAAAAAAACAACCTGTTATTACTACTCTAAATGAAAAAGAAACAAACATTTCTCAAATAAAATCATTGATCGTGTAATTACTAAAGGTGAAACATTTGTTATTAAGTGCCAATTTTGAGTCTCAATCGGTGGCAACGGTTGACCATCCGGCAGAACACGACGGCTCTTAAAGCTCAATCATGACCGTTGGATATTCTTTTTTTTTTTGGATAAACCATTTAATTTTTACGAACCCGATCCAATTGCGGTTAAACATAACCGGAAAAGATAAAATAATGGATTAGGGTTTCTTTCCTTTTTCGTCCTTCTCTCTCTTAGCTCGGCTGCGCTATGACGACGACGACGATTCTTCCCACTTCCGAAGAAGATCCGTTTCTCTCCGTCGTCCGATTCACTTCCCAGCTCGCCGAGGTACCACCGCACTTTCATAAATCATTTCGTTTCGTAGATCTGATTGAGTGGTAGACACCAGAATAGTTTCATGATTCCACCATCTAAGATTAGTCGAGAGCTACTTCCCTGAGCTGATTTTGGAACTTGATTAGGTATCAGAGCTAGAAATCACCAGGATTTGTAGAGAAGCTGAAGAGCTCATAGTAGCACGAAAGTGGTTGGAGTTAGCTTCTTTACTAGTAGCTTCAGCTGAATTGGCATCTTCCAAGATATCTGAGAAAGGTCTGTGCCTCTATTTACAACACTATTTATCTTCTTTGTGCGTCATATCAGTAGGTTGATTATGTTTGTATCTTTGATTCAGATTTTGAGTGTACCTACACCATCATTTGCAGCCTTGTCAAGAGCCCTGAGGATGTCCTCGAAATTGTGAAAGCTATTTCTGATAAGCTTGTTCAGCAACCAAACGACAAAGCTTCACTTCGTTTGAAGATGTATGATGATTCTTTTTCTAGCTTATATGTTCAGTGATTTGTTTAGAAAGTACACACCTCCTCATTTTTTTGTTTTTTGTGCGTTTGGTATTTGTATAGCCTCTTCAATCTATATAGCCTTCTGGACCACCCGTATGCTCGTTTTCAAGTCTACATGAAAGCTTTAACCCTGGCCCTTGCTGGGAAGGCTACTGAGTACATAATTCCTTCTTTTAAGAAGATTGATAGTTTTTTGGAAGAGTGGAACATTGACACTAAAGATCAGAGAGAACTCTTCCTTGCCGTTGCTAATGTGCTGAGAGAAAACAAAAGGTACTGCAACATAATTTTATACTTCATCATCAGTAAACTCTCTACCTGGTTTCCTTTTTTCGTTTACTATGAGCTGTAAATAACAGTAGCATCATGTTTTTTTGTCGTATCTTATCCATATGCCAGCTTGGTGAAAGAATCCCTTAAGTTCTTGACAAAGTATCTAGCGACTTTCTCCAATGAGGATGCTCAGACCCTAGGTGAAGCTAAGGAAGGGGCTGTGCGTGCAGTTATTGAATTTGTAAAGGCTTCCAGCGTCTTCCAGGTATCATAATTCGTAAAAGCATAGTGTGATTGATATGTTTAAGATCCGTCTTTTTTGTTTTGACACAGCTCTTATGTAATACATCAATATTTCTGTAATTGCAGTGTGATTTATTGGACTTGCCAGCCGTAGCACAGCTAGAGAAGGATGCTAAATATGCACCAGTTTACCAGCTACTGAAGATCTTTCTAACTCAGAGGCTTGATGCTTACCGGGAATTCCAAACTGCAAATTCAGAATGTCTGCAGAGCTATGGTATCCAAATTGTAAATCCATTTACTGCTCTTTCTGTAAACACGTCCCATCTCCTGAAAAAATCCTTAATTTCTTTTTCTGGTGGTCCTTAGGACTTGTCGATGAAGATTGTGTAACGAAGATGAGATTGTTGTCACTAGTGGACTTAGCGTCAGATGAATCTGGCAAAATACCTTATACTTTGATTAAGGATACTCTTCAGGTATACTAACTCACAAACCGTGAAATGTTAGTAATATTTTTTGTAGTTGCTTACTGTTCTGTGTTTTTTTAGTTGAAGGGAGAGGATGTTGAACCATGGATTGGGAAGGGAATAACTGCGAAGCTGATTGATTGTAAGATGGATCAGATAAACCGAGTTGTCATTGTCAGGCAAGTTGCATCAGTAGAAACTTTACATTTATATGTCTATGTATGCTCATTTATTCATATTTTCATGGCATGATTCGTATTTTTCAGCCGCTGTTCTGAGCGTAAATTCGGGTCAGATGGCGTTTTCCCCCGTAGGAAGATGCCTCCGATCATGGTGTTCTATTTCTGGTTACTCTTTATCGCAACCTGTCTCCCCGGGAAAATCTTAGTATTAGCGGATTCGGACAAATCGGTGCTGCTTCGGTTTAAGGAAACGGTGTCGGACCCTGGTTCGATTCTCGCTAGTTGGGTCAACGAGAGCGAAGACTACTGCTCCTGGTTTGGCGTATCTTGCGATTCGGCCTCCCGGGTCATGGCTCTTAACATCAGCGGCTCTGGAAGCGATAAGGGGAGCTCTAAAATTAGTCGAAACCGTTTCACTTGTGCTGACATTGGCAAGTTTCCGCTATATGGGTTTGGTATTCGGAGGGTTTGCGCCGGAAAGCTTGGAACTTTGGTTGGGAATTTACCTTCTGTCATCGTGGGTCTCACAGAACTTAGGGTTTTGTCTCTACCCTTTAATTCGTTTAGCGGAGAGATCCCAGTTGGAATCTGGGGAATGGAGAAGCTGGAAGTTCTTGATCTTGAAGGGAATTTGATGACCGGGTCATTGCCTGTTCAGTTTATCGGGTTACGGAGTTTGCGGGTTATGAATCTAGGATTTAACAGATTTTCAGGTGAAATCCCTAGTTCTCTGCAGAATCTTTCCAAGTTGGAGATTCTGAACTTAGGTGGTAACAAGCTTAATGGAACTGTTCCTGGTTTTGTCGGGAGGTTCAGAGTTGTGCACTTGCTGTTAAACTGGCTTGAAGGCTCTTTGCCTAAAGATATTGGTAATAACTGTGGAAAGCTTGAGCATTTGGATCTGTCTGGTAATTTCTTATCCGGGAGGATTCCAGAGAGTTTGGGGAATTGTCGTGGTTTGAAGTCATTGTTGTTGTATATGAATACGTTGGAAGAGACCATCCCTTCGGAGTTTGGGAATCTTGGGAAGCTTGAGGTTTTGGATGTTTCGAAGAACACTCTTAGTGGTCCATTACCTGCAGAGCTTGGGAATTGCTCTTCCTTGTCTGTTCTTGTGCTATCTAACCTGTATAATGTGTATGAAGACATTAGCAGCATTAGAGGGGAATCAGATCAACCTCCAGGCGCTGATTTAACCTCCATGACCGAAGATTTCAATTTCTATCAAGGAGGGATTCCGGAGGAAATCACTAGGCTTCCAAAGTTAAAGGTTCTTTGGGTGCCGAGAGCTACCTTAGAAGGGAGGTTTCCAGGAGATTGGGGTTCTTGTCAAAGCCTGGAGATGGTTAATTTGGGTCAGAACTTCTTTAAGGGAGATATTCCTGTAGGTCTTAGTAAATGCAAGAACCTTCGTCTTCTTGATTTGAGCTCGAATATGCTTACCGGAGAGCTTCTCAAAGAGATGTCGGTTCCCTGTATGAGTGTCTTTGACGTTGGCGGAAACAGCTTGTTTGGTTTAATCCCGGAGTTTCTCAGCAATACCACAACCCATTGTCCTCCTGTTGTTTACTTTGACGGGTTTTCTGTTGAATCTTACAACACCGACCCTTCCTCTGTTTATCTCTCCTTCTTCACCGAGAAGGCTCAAGTTGGAGCTTCCCTGACTGCTGTTGGAGGTGACGGAGGTCCGGCTGTGTTTCATAACTTCGCAGACAACAACTTCACTGGCACTCTTAAGTCTGTACCACTTGCACAAGAGCGGTTGGGAGAGAGTATCTCTTACATATTTTCTGGTGGAGGGAATCAGTTGTACGGGCAATTCCCTGGAAATCTGTTTGATAGCTGCGACAAACTCAAAGCTGTTTACGTCAACGTAAGCTCCAACAAGCTCTCAGGTCGGATTCCTGAAGGGCTCAGCAACATGTGTACTTCTCTTAAGATTCTTGATGCTTCCTTGAATCAAATCTTCGGGACAATTCCATCGAGCCTTGGGGATCTATCTTCGCTTGTTGCACTTAATCTGAGCTGGAATCAATTGCAAGGTCATATACCTGGAAGCCTTGGCAAGAAGATGAATGCTCTGACGTTTCTTTCGTTTGCAAATAATAACCTGACGGGGCAAATCCCTGAGAGTTTTGGTCAGTTGCATTCTTTGCAAGTTCTTGATCTCTCTTCAAATTATCTTTCCGGCGGTATTCCTCATGATTTTGTCAACTTGAAGAATCTCACTGTGCTGCTTCTCAACAACAACAACCTCTCTGGTCAAATCCCCTCGGGTTTCTCTACATTTGCGGCTTTCAATGTCTCCTCCAACAATCTGTCAGGTCCTGTTCCTCCGACCAACGGGTTGACCAAATGCAGCAGTGTGGTCGGAAACATGTATCTTCAGCCTTGCCGTGTGTTTTCTCTGACAACACCATCTTCGGATCCCAGAGGCCCCATGGCAGATTCTAGCACGCAGGATTACGCATCTTCGCCTATTGAAAACGCTCCATCTCAGAACTCAGGAAGAGACGGGTTCAACTCGCTAGAGATTGCTTCCATTGCATCTGCGTCAGCCATTGTCTCAGTTCTGATCGCTCTTGTGATTCTCTTCTTCTACACGAGGAAATGGCATCCGAAATCGAAGGTCATGGCTACTACAAAACGAGAAGTCACTATGTTCATGGACATGGGAGTTGCAATAACCTTCGACAACGTTGTTAGAGCCACGGGGAACTTCAACGCGAGCAATCTGATCGGTAACGGCGGGTTTGGAGCAACGTACAAAGCTGAAATCTCTCAAGAAGTTATCGTCGCTATTAAACGCCTCTCGATTGGACGGTTCCAAGGCGTCCAACAGTTCCATGCAGAGATCAAAACACTCGGTAGGCTTCGACACCCGAACCTCGTCACTCTCATTGGTTACCACGCAAGCGAAACCGAGATGTTCTTGGTTTACAACTATCTCCCTGGAGGCAACCTCGAGAAGTTCATCCAAGAGCGATCCACAAGAGCTGTAGATTGGAGAAACCTTCATAAGATCGCGCTTGATATAGCTAGAGCTCTCGCTTACCTCCACGACCAATGCGTCCCACGGGTTCTTCACCGTGATGTCAAACCAAGCAACATCCTCTTAGACAATGACCACAACGCTTATTTATCGGATTTTGGATTAGCGAGGTTGCTCGGGACATCAGAGACGCACGCAACAACAGGAGTGGCGGGTACGTTCGGATACGTAGCGCCCGAGTACGCGATGACTTGCCGGGTTTCAGATAAAGCGGATGTATACAGCTACGGAGTGGTGCTTCTGGAGCTGCTTTCAGACAAGAAAGCCCTTGATCCGTCGTTTGTTTCGTACGGTAATGGTTTCAACATAGTGCAGTGGGGTTGTATGCTGTTGAAACAAGGACGGGCCAAGGAGTTTTTCACGGCGGGTTTATGGGATGCTGGTCCGCACGATGATCTCGTTGAGGTTCTGCATTTAGCTGTTATTTGTACTGTGGATTCTCTATCGACGAGGCCGACGATGAAGCAAGTTGTACGGCGGTTGAAGCAGCTTCAGCCTCCGTCGTGTTAGCTCTCCCCCCAGTAAAATTTGTATTTGATTATTTTTTTTGAACTGTACAGTTGTAAACATACTTGTGTAGTTAACATGTTGTGTAGTAGTTAGAAGAAGAGATGTAATATATCAAGAGAAAGGTATAGAAAGTTTAATCTCTCTCTCTCTCTCTCTCTCTGGTCTCTAAGTTAAAGTTGATGTCAGGAACTTGTGTTCTTTAATTAGGCTGCAGAGCCAGAAATCACCAGAAGCTGTGTAGGGAGGATGAAGAGTTCATAGCAGCAAGAGTTGTTATATAATGCTTAATTTATAAATAAAATAACTCTCATTTTTGGTCAATAGAATTTTCAGGTAACAAAGTTGATGTTTATCAAAAGAATAAGCACAATCAGTTTTGCAAAATCCCATTAAGAGAATCAAAATTGACAGAATCGCAACCGTATCTAGATGATTCATTTGCACCAAGTCTTTACGAAAATCAAGCTCATCATCACCATGTCCACTCTCATCATCATCATCATGGACATGATCAGGCACATTGCCAAGACCAACAATCGCACTAACTCTTCCAGACTTGTTTGCATATTCTTCAAGGGATGTTGATGGAAACACATCACCAACCTTGCTGTCATCTAATTTCTTCCGGCTGTCATCACCAACCTTGCTGTCATCTAAGTTCATCTGTGTGACGCCAAAAAAAAACACCAAAATTTAGAGCCTCAAACTCGCTTCAAAGTAAGATATCATCCTACTTGTTTGGAAACATAGATGAGTAAAATGGTGAATTAACTACAAAAGCTTACAGCACGGAAAAGGGTCCTTCGATCTATTTCCTTAGCATTCATGATAATCTGCAACAACAGATTAACATAAGCAGAAATAATATAAATAGACTAACCTCATCAAGCAGCTTCTGTTTAGCCTGTACCTCATAAATATCTCTGCGAGAAACAAAAAATTACATTGAAATCTTAGTTACCAAGATTACTAAAGGAAACCAGGATCTAGCAGAAACAAAAAAAAAAGACTATTTCAATAATTGAATTACCTTCGGAGTATTTCATACTATATAACACATCACATTAACTACAAAAAGGTATCATTCTTCTTCATTTGGCAGAGAGAAACACTAATTGGTAATAGAGCACAAACCAGATCATAACTTGTGATATGCTTGACGAGCATTACGCTTCGTACACTTTAACACTTCTGACAGCACCAAAATAAAATAAAAAATTGCTTCTTTCAAATTTTGTCGACAGCGGAACAATCAGCTCCATTCTTTTTTAGATTCTTTTTTCTTAACACAAAAAAAAGGAGAAACGGAGTTTTAAATTTAAAACTTTTATTATGCTTTGTTCAAGTAACTGAATTCATTTGTCTAAAATTTGGATGACATCTAGTTGGGTGTTCCATTTTCTTTTAGATTGGGTAAGAGGGAGTTAACAATTTTCATTGAGTTAAATTAAAACAAAATTCACCATGATTCAAATAATAATTAAATTATATTTTACAATTCAGTATTATTCAATGAATGATTTAAATACAGTTTTTTTCTTACACATTTCAAATTTATTTATATTTTGGACTGATTTCAAATTATTTATTGTGAAATCTTATGAATAAATGACTGAAATCAAAATCTAAAGCATACTACAAAGGAAATGTTATTGATTTATGTAATCCAATTGATTTTAAAATCTATATAGTACTTAAAATTCAAGTAAATTATACCGACTTTCAAAATCTAACATACACACTTTAATTAGTAACAAATCCAAAGATTTTTTCTTAAGATTTGAGTTTTTATATTTTTTAACAAAGAAATTTATACAAATCAGTGATGAAATCAACTCCAATAGTAAATTGGTATGATTAAAACTTTCGACTAGAACTAAATTATTAATCATGAAATCAATAACACATGATTTCAGTATAAATAATATCATAGAACTAATAACATTAGATTTAGTTTGAATTTTCAAATCCATTAAAGTACATCAACCAATAACTCTCATAAAGATTTTGAAATTTATCGTTTGTTAGGGCATTTCCTATTTTGGCGTGGAAGGATGTCGCATCTTCATCAATGAAGTAGCCATAAAGAAAATGATTGAATTTATGTCTACCAAGACAACAAAGTTGAGAATTTACAAATTCAAAAGTTTTTCTTAAGATTTGAGTCATTGTATTTTTAACAAAGAAATCTATACATATCAGTTATGAAATCAAATTCAATAGTAAATGGTATGATTGAATAACATTTGATTTGATTAAAACTTATTAACCATGATGAGACCAATAACACATGATTTTACTATGGATTAAAATCACACAACTAATAACATTCAATTTAGTTTCCATTAAACCACATCAACCAATAACTCTCATAAAGATTTTAGAATATACCAATTTAAACTAATTTTAAAATTTGATGGATTGCTATGTTAAAAAATTGATAGCTAGTTTTATTCCATTGATTGAATAACACCTCATAAATATAATGATTATACATTTTTGGATATGAATAACAATTTATGATTATTATACATTCTTATAATGTTTTCTGGTTTAAAAATAAATCATCTACTACTGATTTTTTTACCAGGCATGATCCACCCAAGACATATATAACTAAAAATAGAAATCACCAAATTTTAATGATTTTGTAGATGTGTTAGTTGATAATATTTTATCCAATAAAAGATTTGGAGTTATATAAGACAATCATAATGTTGAATAAAGATTTAGTGCACAATTACTGTATGTATAATTTTGTTATGGACCTTATGGTTGTATTTCAAATATCATATACCAAATTTTGACTAAAACTCAAAAACGAATGTCGAACCTAAAGATACTTAACGATATATAGATTCCCACATGCGAAGCAGAATATTATTCTAAAATGATTATTTTACGTATATAAAACCTAATTGCATGCTAATTAACGTGTTTGTTGATATTACACTCTACTCAAAACTAATGAAACCTTGTTCATTTTTTATCTACCATCTTTTAATTCATATAGATACAACTAATGTTAATGTAACTAGTCAAGCTAGATACAATTATCAAAACAAATGAAGATGTCTTTTTATAGCATTAGTTAAACCTGATAATTTAGCTTTTCATTTATTCTAAATTTTCAAACAGATATAAGTATTAAAACACTAATGCAATGCAATTCAAATAAATATAATTCAATTTAAACATAAACAACAATATGTTCTATCAAACAATATGTTCTATCACGCTTACCATAGCATATAATAATAACTCATTCAATCTCATAGTCTTGTTTATTATGATTATCTTATATGTTTATCATTATAATCTTATAAATGAAATGAATTTAGATGAAAATAGTTTTATTTCTGAAACTTTCAACGGTGAAAAGTAATTTCTTTGAGACAAAACTTTAAATTAAAGATTTAATAAGAACCTACAAATCTAAAAAGAATATATCTAAATGTAACTGCTGATAAAATTCACAATAAAGTATTATACCAAAATAAAAATAAATTGTAATCTATTGATCTCTCTGTCATTAAAAATTTTGATTTTTTAAAAATCTCTGTGACTTACATAATTGTTTATAAGGAACATATACAAGTTTATATGGCTATATATCTAGTAAAAATAATTTAAAAAAGGAATAATACTTGTAAAATATGGATGGAAATTTACATTAATTCACTGAATATTTGTATTTAGAGAAGATGATAAAATTCTATAGTTAGGTAATCAATGAATTGTTCTTTTTAAACATCTGAACTCAATTAAGAGGTAATCAATGAATTAACAGCCAATAACACAAATTAATTTTGTCAACAAAAAAAAAGTAAAATAACACAAATTAATAATTGCAATTCCGAACAAAAAGAATTGCCTCCCACAGAATAGAAAGTCTTTCACTTTCTCACCATAAAACTTCTATTGAGCAGTTGGAACAAGTGCTAACCGACCACGTGTCAAACCTCACACAAACACCTCGCACGTGCCGGATCTGTTATAAAAATCACACGACGGTCTTCTCCTTCGAGTTCATCTCAATTTCAAACCTCTCTCTCTCTCTCTGTCTCTTCTCCAATTCTCAATCAATCAAATCATGGTTGAACCGGCGAATACCGTTGGAATTCCGTTGAACCACGCCGCGCTGCTGAAGGATGAGCTCGACATTGTGATCCCCACGATCCGTAACCTCGATTTCCTCGAGATGTGGAGACCTTTTCTCCAGCCTTACCATCTGATCATCGTCCAAGACGGAGATCCGTCGAAGACCATCGCTGTTCCTGAAGGGTTCGATTACGAGCTCTACAACAGGAACGACATTAACCGTATCCTCGGTCCGAAAGCTTCGTGCATTTCCTTCAAGGACTCTGCTTGTCGCTGCTTCGGATACATGGTGTCTAAGAAGAAGTACATCTTCACTATTGACGACGATTGCTTCGTAAGTTTCCTTCAAATTCTCAAAGTTTGCTCCTTTCTGTAAGGTCTGTTTTGTCTGAATCTATAGATCTGCCTCTCAGGTCGTGTGTTTCAAGATCTGGTTACAATGTCGGTAGATTAAATAGATCTCAAATTGTTGACAAACACTGTTTTGACCTATATCTATACATTCTTCTGTTTGGATGGTTCTTGCTCTGTTTTCTGTTTTTGTTTTTAAGAATTGCAATTGGATAGTTCAGCTTTGTGGGCATTGATTGTTTTTAGGTAGTTTTAGTGATGCCATTGTTGTTGGACCAATCTATCTATGTTATGTCATACTAACAGTGAGCTTCACAAGGTTCTTGCATGTCATTGCTCTTACAAAGGAAAAGAAAGTCCAAAAACTTTTTAATTCCCCTATTTAATAAGGATTTGTGGGGCTTTCAGTTACACCATTGATTCTAGTATTGATGTTGCTTTCATCATGTGTTGGTTTAGTCACGTGTGACGTGTTTGTTGTGTTCCTCGTAACCTTCTTTTTATATTCTTTTAGCTTTAACTGCATCTGAATCATTTCTTTATTTATTTATTTATATTATTTTTGTTTGCTGTTGTCATGTGTTAATAGGTTGCCAAGGATCCATCTGGAAAAGCTGTGAACGCACTTGAGCAACACATCAAGAACCTTCTCTGCCCATCGTCTCCGTTTTTCTTCAACACCTTGTACGACCCTTACCGTGAAGGTGCTGATTTCGTCCGTGGATACCCTTTCAGTCTCCGTGAGGGTGTTTCAACTGCTGTTTCTCACGGTCTCTGGCTCAACATCCCTGATTACGATGCCCCGACCCAACTCGTTAAGCCTAAGGAAAGGAACACAAGGTAGCAGCACTTCAACATTTTCTTTCAGCATTTTTTTTCCAATGTACATTAGCTAATGACAATCACTGTGAAGGTATGTGGATGCTGTCATGACCATCCCAAAGGGAACACTTTTCCCAATGTGTGGCATGAACTTGGCCTTTGACCGTGATCTCATTGGCCCGGCTATGTACTTTGGTCTCATGGGTGATGGTCAGCCTATTGGTCGCTACGACGATATGTGGGCTGGATGGTGTGTCAAGGTACTTTACTTTCCCATTCTCCTACATAGTTTTAGGAATATATTTGAAAATACTTACTGGTCTCTTATGGGTTTGTTCTTTAGGTAATCTGTGACCATTTGGGATTGGGAGTGAAGACGGGTCTGCCCTACATCTACCACAGCAAGGCAAGCAACCCGTTTGTGAACCTGAAGAAGGAATACAAGGGAATTTTCTGGCAGGAGGACATCATTCCTTTCTTCCAGAGCGCAAAGCTCTCTAAAGAAGCTGTGACGGTTCAACAATGCTACATTGAACTGTCCAAGATGGTGAAGGAGAAGCTGAGCCCCATTGATCCTTACTTTGACAAGCTTGCTGACGCTATGGTCACCTGGATTGAAGCTTGGGATGAGCTTAACCCTGCCACCAAAGCTTGAGCAGCAGAGAAAGAAAAAAAAAAAACATCACCGCAGTTTTGGTTATTAGCTTAACATATCTATCATCTTATCTTCCTTGCTTCGCCTTTTTGTTTTGTCTCATTTTCCGGCGGTTCTTCAGTTAAGTCGCCGGAGTTTTATTTAAATAGTGATGGTGTAGTTCTATTAAAGACCGATACAAATCTATCATCTGAACTTTTTTGTTTCAATAATAAAATCATATTTATCCCTTAAATCTTGGTGTTATAGTGTTTTGTTATCTTTGCTTCCTTGTTCATTGGGTCAAGAAAGTTCGAAGCTTAGTGTTAGTTCATATGTTTTGTGACAATCTAACTTTTGAGTTCATACCGTTTCATCTAAATTTATTCAAGGTTACAATAGTTGTAAGAAATATGAAATAGAACGCTTATTTATTTTTTCAAATAACTATAAGAATGTGTAACATAATTATACAGTGCAATTTTTATTATAAAATTTCAGCTACAAAACTGCAAGTTCATGGATGATGATGATGCTGAGATGCCACATGACAAATCTGCAAACTTTACAATAGAAACAACTTCAACCTTTCTTCTACATCCAAGGAAGCTCTTCAGATGTCTCTGTACACCAGAAGAACCATACATAACTTCTCATAATCTCTTTAAAAATCTCATCCCCAAGATTTGATATAGTCCCCATGGATAAACTCCATTATTCACACATCCATGTCCTGCCAAATCTAAATGTAGAACAATGGTGTTGGCTCTGATCATTTGGTTTCATCTAGTGAATTGCCATTATCATTCCCATGTAATAGCTGAAGACATTCATATGGATTAGCATAAAAATAGTCTTCTTCTTTCGGTTTATCCGGAATCACAAGCCGCCTCTTGGGACCTCCCATTCTTGTAGCGTGAAAAGCCTTCACCCTGGTCGAAAACACTTCCCAGCTCAACAGTCCTTGATAGTATTCATCTATTAGATTCACCAAGAACTTCCTGTTCAGCTCAATCGTCTTCTTGAACCCCAAGAACCTGAGGGTGAGGATTAAGTAGTGCATTAGCCAATGATGAAAGAAACAAGAAACATGAACAAAGATAATGATTCACCTGCGATGACCTTCCACGACTTTGGCCATGTTCCCATAATAAGTAGGAACGAATATATCACTCTCCAGAGAGATGAGGTAATCAAGAGCAGCCATTTGAGAAGAATGGTTCTTACAAAAACTCAAATCAGAGGAATCCAGCAGAGTTTCTTTCCTTACCTGTTTTTTATTAAAAAATCATCAGTTACTGACACTATTAAGTAGTGAATCTTTCAGACAGTAATAAGCTACTAACCACATTGGGAAAGACGTCTGTTAAAGCCTTTAACCTCCTTTTACCACCGTAGATCTCTCCAGCAGCTATGTAAATCTGAACATTACGGTCAATCCCCAAGGCAGATAGTGTCAGAGCTGTTTCTTCTGGAGTCAATGGGCAAAGACCTTCTTTCCTCTTCAACTCCGAGTCTATTACTTTCTCCTTCCACCATGGATAAGCATATCTAAGCAATGATAAACATCTGTATCAAGAGGGGATGATAAGAGTCTGAACTTTTAACATAAGGAAGAAATGTTTTTATAACCTCATTCTTGTGAGTTCTTCCTCTTCGTAGCGGTTGCAACCATGCGAGCAACCAGAGAATGCCAACATATCCATTTCATATCTGAGATGCAGAACCAGAAAGGGACCTTTCTCTCTCAGAATCTTGACTACTCTTCTACCTAGTTCCTCAATCTTTGGAGTGAACCTAAGCCCGTTGAAGTTTACTCTGCATCTCAGCTTCTGAACCTCAACAGGAAGTTCGTTGTTCGCTAGTCGAGTGTCGGTCTTGTTCAGATGTAACACCTTATGCTTCTTCACCAGGGGAAGAATCTGGTCTTGGTAGTAGGACATGTTGGACCAGCTAATAGGAGGCATGGTGTGGTACACTCCAAGCTCAACCCTTCTCTTAAGCCTTGGAGGAACCTCTTTGAGTATACGAACCTCATCTCTCAAAGAAGTTATGAAGTGATCTACATCGAATATGTCTTTGAACTCACTGTCGACATTAGAATCCGATCAACAACTTTAAGAGAAGTAAAAGAAGCTCTGAATGAAATGGATGGCAATAATAATAACCTTGGATCATTCCAAAAAGAGGTCTTGTCAAGCTCTGGAACAATTAGTGTGACATTCATGTATCTTGCAATAGTGACCATATCACATATCTGAAGAAAAATGAAAAGAGAGAGTTCAAAAGTCATAACAAAGCTTTTTTGGTAAGAATTATTTTGACAAGGCAAAAAGATTAGTTGTGATGTTTTACCGCTGCTCGCATTTGGTTGAGTCCTCCATTGCAAGAAACCATAAGATAGCCATTGTTCTGATATATCCCTAAACAAAGACCACACAAAATGTATAAAAAACCTAAGGAGTGTTGCAGTCAAAGCTACATAACCTGATAGAAAAACCAAAGCTTACTTACTTTTAGGAGGGATGGCAATTTTGATGGGAAGAGAAGTCATTTTTAGTGAAGACATTGGGAGATCATCATGGTGATTGAAACAAGAAGGCCAGCCTTTCAACAATCTTGGTCCCCACATCCCTCCCACTGCCACCAGATGAACAAAACAGCTCCACAACAACAATACGGTGATAGCACGAATCATCCATAGACTCATACGAGACCTGGAAACCAAGGAGTTGTTGAACTTGTCAACAACCTTGCCATCTCCTAGATACTTAACCTTCATCTCCTGTAAGAGCTTCTTGTGGTAGTATAGAAACTTCTCTTCTTTACACATTACTCAAAGAGGAATATCATCAAGACAGATTCCAAGCTAATCAAACTCCACTCAACTTGAGTCTTGCTCTCAGGAGATATACAAAATAGAATAATAGTCTCCTCGGATAAGAAGAAGAGTCTCTCTCTAATTATTTTTCTCTCTCTCTGCTGTAATAGTAATAATGAGCCCAGATCTCAAAAAAAATGTAATCAGGAAGCAAAAACAGGGAAGAACATTTATTACTCCCTCGAAAACATCCAGAATCTCTCACTCCTAAGTCAACCACAAATCTCGGTGGGATTAACACACGACCCCATTCTTAATAACCTTTCTCTCTCCTACTAATTAATCAAAGATTGATCTGAGGCTTTATGAACCGACAACTCCCACTCAATGCCTCGCAATCTGACCAGAAACCAAGCAAACAGATCTCAGTTACAATGTAAGAGCTAACTCTTCAGATTACAAAAGAAACTCTCTGCAATGGCGATCCTCTGAGCTTATAAACAAGCAAAAGCCGCAATCAAAAGGTGGAAACTTTTTTGAGTTTGGGTTTAGAGCTAAGATCCGGTCGGTGATCGCCACCAAAGAACACGGAAACTGAATCGAAGCTCGTCAGAGAGACTGGGAAGATAGAGGAAGAAGGATGAAGACAAGAAAGAATGTGGGAGGAAAAAAAAAGATAAAAACTTTTCTCCACTTACAGAGAGGATCAAAGACAAAACAAGTGAACTGTCTTTTTTTTTCTTTTGTCGGTTGTCTTTTTTGTTTCAGACCGTTTTGTTAGCCTTTTCTGTCTTTGACAGTTGGAGCCATTGTTATCTAGCTCTACCATAAATACTATGCTAAAACCATAAAGAAAAATGAAATAATTTTCAAATTACGCGGATTACGGATTCAGTTAATCTTTTATTATATGTAAACCGATTAAATACTAAATTTACTTGATTTTTTTTTCTTATAAGTTCGGATTGTATATTGATTTCTAAAAGAATATATCCTCTTTGTTCCATAATATAAGATGTTTTGAAAATGTTTGGATGTTTTGATATTTTTAAGTTACTTTAACTTTATTGAATTTGTTAATCAATAGTAGTGTATTATTTGTGATTGGTTACTTTATATTTAATTTAAATTATTTAATAATATTAAAAAGTGAGTTTCATAATTCTTGTACATTCATACCAAAAATCTTATATTGTGGAACGGAGAATATTTTCTTCTTCTCAGAAAGCTTACATATGGGGATGTAAAGAGTCAACCTTTGACCAAATCACTAATCATTTATATTTTAGAGATAATTTGCTTGATGTATACTGACTGCAATTTCCCTATATTTTAATCACCAAAACCATCATTTGTATTGAAGTATGTATGATTTATTAGGAAATCAAAGTACTAACGAGTTTTCATAAACCACACCAACAAGGCTTGTTCCATAATTCAATTATATTCAGAATTATATAAAAGCAAACTTCAATTATATTAATTAGTCAAAATATTTTTAGGAATCTGTAATTTGTACATTGAATAGTTATTACTGGTGAGTGACGATCACTAGACTAGTTAACAAGTAAGTTGTTGTTTTTTTGGTTGAAATAAGAGAAACATAATAACTAAACATCTCAGTGGATTCACCTCAACGCAGATCACTTTCAAATCAGTCAGCGATTCATGTCAGTGGATTCACCTCAATGCAGATCACTTCAAATCAGTCCACCGCGACGTACGCAACACCATCACGGCGAGAAGTCACTGGAAAAAATTATGTTCCCTATCGTCATTGTGGAGAAGATGACTGTTGTCGTCTGAATTCGTTTCATGTGTTATTCTTGTTTTTAACTTTTTTACCAAGATAACACAAACTAGGGTTGTAAACCTAAAATTTTTCATTTTATGAATATTCACAATTTAACAACAAAAAAAACTGAACATTATTTCCTCCGTTTTTGAATAAGTGCCACTTCGACTTACGTAGATTAAGAAAATTGCTGAAATATATGCAAATTGTTATTAATTACAGTTTTTTGATCAATAGTATTTAAATTAAATAAAATTATCTATAAAATCAATATACTTTGCATTTAATTTTCAGCTGAAATTAAATATAATTTGCGTTGAAATTGTGAAAAAAAATTGTGTAACAAAAAAAAACTAGAAGTTATTATGAAAGAGAGAGAGTATGTAAAAGTATAAATTTTAGAGAAGGTAAATTTATTACAAGATTAATTAATTAAAATAAAAGTATAAATTTTAGAGAAGGTAAATTTATTACAAGATTAATTAATTAAAATAAACATATTAAAAGCCATGTTACATGAGTCGCACAAGTTTTTTTTTTTTTTTTGTCCAAAAAGAGTCGCACAAGTTTAAAGATGAAATGAATATACATTTTAGTAAACATATCCAAAATGTACATGAACAGTAACAAAAATCATAATTACATTTAAAAACGCGAAATGATGGAATGATTAATCAAAAAAGTCGCATAATTAGTGTCAGAATGATTATGACATAGAAATTTTCTGATTCATGCATATATACCGTATATGTGCTATACTTTGCAAATAATATATAAACATAAATTCAGTTTAAAATAGTATTTTTATAAAAAAAAAAACATGGTAAGTAGGATTGAGGAAATTCGCTAAAATAAGAGATGAAGGACAAAGACCCGTGACCAGGAGAGTTGCTTGTTTTGTTTGTATTTTACTATTTTCTCAAGTGGCAATTATAGTCACATGAGTTCATACTGCAAACACAATATATACTAATATACACATAATTTCCGTATTATTAGAGCTTTTTATATACATTATATGGCTACATTCTACATATATATCTCAAATAAACTTAAAGCTTGTATTGTTAGATATATACAACGTGAAAAGATGTTTCAAAAAAAAAAAACTACAACGCGAAAAGAAAACAACCCATAATTTAAATACTATTCTGAATTTTATTGAATGCATAAAGTAGAACTTAAGTTTATAATTTATGGTGTCGTCATGACAAGGATTTTCATATTTTCGTGAGTAATACCATAGCTATGATGGATTAGTTTGTGATTTCAAGGCTTTTAATATGAAAGACACTCGCCAGCGAAACTGATGTTTGAAGGCTCATCGTATGTAGTATTGCGATGCGTGACATTGCATATTTAGTAACTATATTCGGTTCAAAATCCAATTCAACTGTTTCTATTGCGTAACATGTTTATATAACATAACCTAACTTAAAAAATATATATTATATAAACATATTATAAATGCTACATACACTTCATAGGCATGGAAAATCGGTACGTGCTGCGTGCATGTTAATGAATGTAGCAAACAAATAGTGGGCTTGCGTGTACGTGAACGTGGTTGGTGCATTAGTAGTTAGTGACATGGGGTTCGCTTTGGTCGTAACGCGATATGCAATGTTTAGCGTAAATCACTCTTAAATTTACCAATCTCTTAAATTTACCATCGAACTTGTATTGCAGATCAACATTTTAATTCAATGAATACTTGTTTAAGGAGACACGTATCCTTTACTCCACTTTGACCTCTTATGCACTAAGTATTATCCATAAAAAAAAATCCGTAGTCGTGAGTTATTTATGTATGGCTGTATGCTCCGTAACAACAAAGATATATGTCATGCATATTGCGTACATTATATATGTTGGTGTCTATGTTTTATGAAACAGCAATATATATTTACTTCCTTTTTTTTGACAATTCTGAGAAGTATATATGCATGCACTGATGCACATATATACTTACTATGGTTTGCTTAAAAGATTTATATTATGTTTACTTTTTTGACAAATATATTTACTTTTTTTTATATCGAGAAATCTACAAATTTTTATGTTTCTCTATGCATGTAATTGTAGACTGGTTTTTCTGAATAATCCTCAACTATCAACTCGAGAATGTGTATGCACTTTAAGTCATTCATGAGAATATAAGAATACATAATGGTTTCTTAAGCAAAAAAATCTAACAGTGGCACCAGACACCCATTAGAGTCTGCAAACATTTTATCTATAAATTAGTTAGAAGTTAACTGAAGGCATTTAAGTGTTGATTCCCAAAACTATGATCACCCCACCAAAACTAAGAAAATTAAATAAATGCAAGCCGTAATCTTATTGTTTGTGTTTGACCGAGGACAAGCCTACTGGAACATTGGTTTTGGCTTCTAAATTTCTTTGCCATTTTGAATTTATTAGGCTCTCAAATTTTAAAAAAAAAATTGTTTTACAAATATTCTTAAGAAATGTTTATGACTTCTAAAATTTTAGATCCGGTCCTGATTTAACCAGTTTAGGAAAATGTAAATAAAATACAACAATAAATTCTATTGGTTTGGATGTTAAGCTATTCAACAGAAGAAAAGGGAAATAATGTTGGTAGAAAAAGGACATTAACGATCAATACTCCCATGAAAACAAATAAATTTGTGTCGGTGCCTCATCAGTGTAAGCATGAGTCACGCGTCATTGTTTACGTTTGGGCATAGGCTGTCTGACAGCCATTAAGCTTCACGCCACAAACGCGCTTCTAGTGGGCGTTGGATATATGCAAGCAGCTGAGTTAGACAGAAAGCCCACATAGTTCACACAGACACAGTGCAATAGATTAAAGTTTACCCAAATATTAACCCAATTGTTAAGCATGATTAATAAGTTCTTAGAATGCAATTTTTTTAACTGATATAAGAAATCATCTTTTAACTTTTAACCAAAAGAGCTAAGAATCGGCTCTTAAATATTATTGATGGGATGAAGTTTCAAAATTTTATACGCTGTAGAGGTAATAAACATGTGCCAAATGGCTGATACAGAGTTTTTAGAAATATGATAGTTTCTTTTTTTTTGAACAAACCTTCATATAAATTGGTAATAAGTTTAGACAGGGATGGAGAGTTTTGATAATTCACTCTTAGCTAGGCTATCAGCTTCAACATTTTGAAGCCTAGGAACAAAAGAGAAAGATACAAACGAAAAGAGGGACGATAGATGGTGGATGTCGAACAGCACTCCTTGTGCTTCTACGTTGATTTTACCCGAAGAGATAGTGGTGATAAGGGACTGTGAATCTGACCAGACAGTCAGCGTTCTTAATCCCAAGTGTAATGCCTCAGAGAGAGCATTCTTAACCGCTAAAGCTTCTGCAATAAAAGCAGAGCCGACGATGCAGCGGTTTCCGGAAGACTGGTGAAAGGTGGTGTTGGTGGTAGTGTCCTTGAAGATGCAACCAAAACCTCCTCCTTTGGTGGTTGCATTCCAAGCAGCGTCCACAAAAACATTAATCGACTGTGAAAATCCACACCTCTGTGGTACTTTGTGGCTTGCAGGTGCCTTCTTTGGCGTCTTTACTTGCTGAGCTGCCTGCCATATTCTTGCTTCTTTAGTCGCCAGAGTGGCTATTTCGAGTTCTGTCATGATCAGGTTCTCAAATACCAGTTTGTTTCTAGCAATCCAGAGATACCACAACACCCAGGGATAGAGATCCGCATAGTGGAGTCCTGTTGGAGGTAAACTGATCATACTGCGACATGCTAGAAGTAGGGATGCTGGGGATGAAATCGAGCTGGGAACCGGTTTATAAATGGCTGGGATCAGATCCCAGACCCTAGTGGCAAATGGGCATTGACTGAGGACGATTCTTTCTGTTTCGATGATCCCACATCTTTTGCATGTGCCCTCCACCGCAATGCCTCTTCTAACTAGGTTTTCACCAACAGGGATGGCGCCACTTTTTAATTTCCAGAGAAAGAGTTTGAGTTTTGGGGAGGTTTTCGCTCTCCACACTAGCTTCTTCCAATCAAAGGACAGGTCCGGTTCTCCAACATTTAATTTGCTGAGTGCATACCCTGTTTTCGTAGTATAGGTTCCATTCTTCTCAGGGAGCCATACAAGCTCATCTTTCATTGAATACTGGCTGAGAGGGATCTGTCGAATTTGAACCTCATACTGAGGGAGATGCAATCTGATAGCCTCCGTGTTCCAATCTCCAGACTGTGCGTGGATGAGGTCACAAACCCGGAGATTTCTGTTGGTTGCAGATGGTGGCCCCATAGGTACCTCAGGGTGATCAGAAGATAGCCACGGATCTGACCACACTTTGATGTCTGTACCAGAGCCTATCAACCATCCTAAGCCTTTAAATAGTACCTCTCGTCCAGCCATAATGCCACGCCACCCATGAGATGAATTTTGTGGTGCTGCAGCGTGGAGAAAATTCTTTGAATGGCAATACTTCCCAAGTAACGTTTGAGCAAGGAGAGACTGCGGGTACTTAAGTACTCTCCACGCTAGTTTAGCTAACAAGGCATCATTGAACTGCTCGATCTCTCTAAATCCTAGGCCACCAGCTGACCTTGGTAGTGTCATCCTTTTCCAGGAGACCCAAGCCATTTTCCTCTGATCCTTCTTTGCATCCCACCAGAAGCGCATCATCACAGATTGAATTTGCTTGCAGATAGATATCGGAAGTTTAAAGCATGTCATGGTGTAGGAAGGCATTGCAGCAAGTACTGCCTTCAGGAGGACTTGCTTTCCAGCAGCGTTGAGGAACCTTGTGGCCCAGCTGTGGGAACGTTGTCGGATGCGATCAACTATTCCTGCGAAGATATCACGTTTCTTGCGGTTGAAATGCTCCGGTAAACCAAGATATTTCCCAACGCCCCCTTCTCCCTCAATTTTGAGAATATCTTTTGCTCTTCTCCTGACTGCGATTGGCGTTTTGGATGAGAAAGTTATAGCAGATTTCAAGAGGTTTATGCTCTGTCCCGAAGCCGCCTCGTACCTTTCGAGAATGTGAGCTAGCTGACTGCAGGAGGCTGGGTCGCTCCGACAAAAGAACATGGTATCGTCGGCGAAGAGAAGATGATTCAGAGAGGGGGAGCTGCGTGCTACTTTGATGCCAAGGAGCTGTCCCTGTTCTTGTGCTCTTAGACAAAGGCCGGAGAGGACTTCAGAGCAGAGGATAAACAAATACGGTGAGAGCGGGTCTCCTTGGCGAAGTCCTCGAGAGGGTATTACACTCCCCTGAGCACTCCCATTGATGAGGAAAGTATATGAGACTGACCTGACACATTCCATAATCCAAGCCACCCATGTTGGGTGAAAACCAAACTGGTTCAAAACATTCCTCAAGAAACTCCACTCTAACCTATCATAGGCTTTGCTCATGTCCGTTTTAACGGCCATTGAGCAGTGTTTCTTGGCTGATGAGGTCCTCAAAAAGTGAAGGATTTCATGTGAGATCAGAACATTATCTGATATCGACCTTCCCGCCACAAAAGCGGATTGATGTGGGGAGACGATGCCTGGGAGTATCGGTTTCAGACGCTTACATAAGATTTTTGCAATGATTTTGTAATGCGTAGAACACAAGGCAATGGGTCTATAATCCGGAACTTTCTTCGGGTTCTTGATCTTTGGAATCAAGCGGACATGAGTTTCATTGTATCTAGGGAGCAGGGTTCCTGAAACAAAGAAATCTTTGATATCCTGACATATCTCCTCTCCGATAATTTCCCAGAATCCTTGGTAGAAGTTCGCGGAGAATCCATCCGGTCCCGGTGCTTTATCCCCATGAATTGCGAAGACAGCGTTTCGAATTTCCTCATTGTTAGGTATTGAAATGAGCGCTTCATTCATCTCCTCGGTCACCCCTGGTCTGATAACTTCCGAGATTAGGAGTTGGCTGTCTGAGGAGGCCGATTTAAATAGCGTGTTGTAGTAGGCAGCTATTGTTGCTGTAATTTGGCTCTCCTCGTGAACCGTTGTTCCTTCTGGGGTCTCGATGATGGAGAATTTGTTCGCTACCGTACGACCTCTTGTAATGGCATGGAAGTAGCTTGAGTTCCTGTCGCCATGTTGAAGCCAAAGAACTCTGCTTCTTTGCCTCCAATAAAGTTCCTCCTCACTATAAGCCTTATCAAGCTCAGTTGTTAACATGCCAATGAGATCAACGTCTGGGGTTGATGCAGAGAGTGCAGTATTAAGATCCTGCTGCAGTTGTTGAAGAGTTTCTCTACAGCTCTGGTTCTGTTTCTTCGTCCAACTTATAATATCTTTTCTGATTTTGCAGAGACGAGTTAGAACAGAGTCGAGAGGGTGTTGAGACCAATTAGTTTCCACGAGCTCTTTGATTTCAGGTTTATTAGTGAGGCGTCGATCGTACCGAAACAAGTTCTTTTTCTTCCTTTGTTTATTATCCAAATAAGTCATCAATGGTCTATGATCAGACCCCTCAAAACTGAGGTACTCACAAAAGGAAGTAGGGAAGCTTTCGGACCAGCTACAATTGGCCATCGCTCTATCAAGCTTTGATTGAATAAAATGATTATACCGAGTACCACGCCATGATAGGTCGTTCCCTGTATGTTGCAGGTCCCAAAGTCCCGATTGCGTGATGAAGCTCCGGAAAGCAACGAAGCTTCCTTCCCAACGGGGTGGTCCTCCCAGCTTTTCCTCATTATAGAGAAGATCATTAAAGTCACCTGTCACTAACCATGCTTCCTCTCTATCCCTTCCTAACAGAGTAAGTTTCTCCCAGAGCTCAGCACGCTCATCCGCTCTTGGGGCTCCATATAAGAAGGTTACAAATGTGCTAGTCGGTCCAGTGGTGACTCTAACATCTATGAAGTTGGGGGATGACTCTAGGATTTCCAGTTCCACATGGTCTTTCCACGACAGTAAGAGGCCTCCACTTAAGCCAACCGGGGGAACTGTAAAGTGATGATTGTAGGCCGTCCTCTCGAAGAGATTAAAAATGTTTTCATCTTGGTTTTTAGTCTCCATTAGAAACAAGATGTCTGGGGAAAACTTAGTTTGAATGTTCCTCAGACGACGAACTGTAGGGGTGCTTCTAATCCCCTGACAGTTCCATGCCAGTATAGCTAAGGAAGAGTGCTTCGCCCCACCCGAAAATCCGTCCCTCGCCGGGTGATGGCTGGAATGAGATTGATCGGTGGGTCTGAGCGAGGTTGGTTCCGAGATCTTGTTTCCATTGCGTGAGCTGCAGTTTCACTAGCAACCCCTTCGATGACAGACTTACTCCGTGGTGAGTTCTGAATCTTGTTAAGTCTCCTCTTTTTTAAACTTACTCCCTGCAGAGGACTGCGAGTCACTCTTCTTTTGGGGGGAGGTTTCTCAGGGACTTTTCTCTTTCCTGCTGCTTTCAAGGAGGTGGCTCTCGTTGTCTTTGAGTTGGTGAGCATAGGGGGAACGTCTTGATTAGTAAGGCCAACTTCTTCCTCCACTGAGTTGACAAAGAGACCAGCCGCAACATGGCGTCTGTCATCGCTCAGTGTTCTGATTGGGGAGTTTTGTGGAGGAGCTAAGCGTTCTTTAGCAGGGACCCGGGATGAGGAGGGTTCCCCAGAGTTATGAAGGGGTCGGGGAGGGAAAGTCTCCTCCAAATATTGTACGTCAACCTCCTGTAAGCGTCCCGAGTCAGAGTTTGCTGCGCCATTAAGGAGAAGGGGAACTCTAGTGTTTGATGGTGGGGTAAGTCTTTGTAGTGCTGGAACCCGTTCCTGAGAATGGTTAACTGACTGGATTTGTAGAGAGTCTCCATCCTGGAGTATAGTTCTTGCCACTGGGAGAGAGATTCTATCAATCGCAGGGCGACGCTCTAGAGTGGAGTTGACTTCTTGGCTAGCATTCATGGTTTCTCTTGGGGGGTTAGGTGGGGGAGTATGTGAAACTTGAGAGTTGGAGCTTTTTTCCACCCATACTCGTCCACCCAATCTAGAGTGCACGCTTGTCTGTCCCTGGGAGAGACGATGAGAAGCAGGAGGGCGAGTTACTAGACGAGGGTCTCCAGAGCCAATCAGAGTGCGTCTGGTGTCGGTTGTTCCTTCTTCAGCTCTGGAAGGAACATTAGTTCGTGCTCTACCCTCTAGAGAAAGACGCGCCGTATCACGTTGAGGGTATCCTCTGTGTGGTGCAGAGGATCGAGATAAGTCCCTTTGACTACCTCCTTGGGGAGTTTCGTAGCCTTCTCCTCTCCGATTGTATCGCGAAGGGTGGTCTCGGTCTCTAAGGTGTTGGTGAGGCAGGCGGTATCGCTCAGCTTTCTTATCATCCTTGGCTCTCCTGTAGGAGTCTAAACTCTCCATTGTTTTAGAGTAGTTAATGTCACTTGGTTCGTTCGATGTTCTTCCAAAGGACCGCTTCTGAGGGCAATCTTCCTTTTCATGGGTGAGGGCTTTGCAAAGGAAGCAGTGTTTTTCTAGCCTCTCATACTCCAGCTCTACCTGTTTAACAGCTCCAGACGGTAGAGTAATGTCGACATACATCTCTAAAGGTTTGAGTCCGTTTAGGTGGACTCTGACTCTTCCATTATCGACATCTTTTGGTCCGACAGAACCTATTCCCGCACCAATGGCATGGAGTGCCTTTTCCGTCCAATAGTGGAGCGGGATGCCGTGGACTCGGATCCAGAAGGATATCAAGGAGGGGAAGTCGTCAGAGGTGGATGGCTCCCATCTCTGGAGAATTAACATCCATCTTTTGAAGTGGAAAGGGGACTTTTGAAGGATGGTTTGAAGGTCACGTTCTGACTCAAAGGTGAACTGGAAGAGATGAGGTCCAAGTTCTCTCCCAGTAAACTGTCCAACCACGGACCAATGTTGCAAAAAGAACTCAACAAGGGCTCTAGTCTTCTGGATATGAGCATTTGTAACTCTCCCAATAAGGGTAAACTTGTTTGCTTCGATGAGGTCGTTGTTATCTGGTGCGGGGATGATAACTGAAGGTCTTCGGCTCTTGTTGTGTGGTTCCGCAACCCACTTTCCTTTCTCAGCTCGAGACAGACGGTGAGACATGTCTCTCTCCTTGTTCTTCTTTATTTATAAGTGCTACTGAGAGAACGTTAGGCAGACGGTAGTTGAGGTAGCTGAAGTGAGTAAATGAACTAACTACAGAGACGTAGTAAATGGTGACAAAAGATCACAGAGACAGTTAGGTGGAGCATTCAAACACGCCACAGAGTCGAAAGACCACCAGAGAAACTCTCAAAGATTTGGATCCAGCAGCATAGTGAAGAAACATAATAGGATAGTTTCTATGAAGGGATTTTTGAGTTACAATGGATTGCAGTCTTATTATTACAGATAGTAAATGTTTGTATCATATATACCAGTTCATGGTTGTTCTCAATTTTAGCTTTGTACATATTATCTGCAGAGCTGCTCTCAGTCATCTGAAGGAAGAGCATGTTAGGAAAGTTCGACTATTGCCTTCCCTGTGAGTTTATTTCTCTATATATGCATTCTACCAATACTTGCTGATCAGTGAAAACCATTTACATACGTGTGTTATCCCTTCTTCTTTTTCTTTCCTTTTTTGTGCTTTGCAGATTTCTATGACCCATTTGAGGAAGATGAACTTGAACTGGACTCTCAGGTCCATCTGGTTTAATTTACTTAGTACACATAGATGCTACGATACATACATACATATATAATATAATGCTGAGGATGATGATGCAAACTAAGCCTAACATCATCATATTCTCTCAACATTGACATAACACAGCCATATGCCAAAGAAGATGCATATTCTTCAGCGTCACACCAGATAAAACACCAACACGGCTATCATAACCAGTACCCAAGCAACAACGTCCCACCTCGCTCGGTTTATGGACTTAATCGAGTAAATACCAATAAAGCAACTCGACATCGATATGTTGTTTTCTTCACCAATGTCATTCTGTAATGGCAGTTTCTGTAGCAGTGATTGCATTTGTTTGTCTACCATGCTGGGCAAAGGCAGGACTCTCGTGGTTGTGGACTCTGACTGAAGCCTGGGGACATCGATTAGTGTATTACCGGAGCTTGCCGGATCATCTAGCTTCACTATGTCATCCTTCAGGATATCCGCATAGAAATCTTCTTCACTAGGAACCTAGAAACATCGTAACACTTAGATACATTATGAATCAAGTAAGACATAAACCAGAAATATTTGGTGAAAGAAGAAGAAGATAAAACCTGTGGATTATGTGAAGATTGCGAAGATTCAGTTATTTCACTGAGTAGTTCATGACCTGATTCACCTGATAAGTAATAATCAACCATATTATTTTCCCAGCCAGAAATACTTTCTGAAACAGTTTCGGTCTGTTGCATGTTTGTGTTCTTGTCAAGTGATGATAAACTTGGCTGTGGTGGTGGCTTTCCTTGAAACTCTGTATTCCTTCTAAGCCGGCAAATAACCAGCGCGTCCTATTTATTTAAAGAAGAAATTAAAAGAAACAATAAGAGTGCTAATCAGGAAGAAGAAAAGTGTCAAAGAACCATAATTATTATAATTAAGAGTAATTACGTACTAGTGATATTCCAATCATGCAGTACTCATGCATAATCCATTCCGTTCTTTCTCCTTTAGGGGCACGACCAATGTGGAAGACAAGCGTCCTCTTTGTTCCAATAACCTCAGAACCAGACTTGACGTTACGTTCTTTGCCTGTGGCTTTCCAGTATCCCATCTTTGTTGCTCTTCTGTTCTGTGAACCGTGTGGATACTTCTTACCACGAGCACAGAAGAAGAACCATTCACTCTCAGATTTCACCACTGATTTATCTGCCAAAAATACACAAGAAATAATTGTTTTTTTTAATAAAAAAGTTCAAGAAGAGCGCAAAAAGAAAACAGAGCTCAGGGATAATATCGACGAACCAGGCAAGTCCCAAGGCTCGAAGTTGTAAATATCGAGCTCAGGGATAATCTCAACGGACCTCTCCAAGCCATCCATCTTCCGTTTCAAGTAATAAGAGATAAGCTCGATGTCCGTCGGAGAGAATTTGAAACCAGGAAACGCCGTGGAAACCGCCACTGACACCGATGTATCGGTAGAAATTACCTCCGCCATGTATATCTATATACAAAATTAATTAATGGACTCCACCGAGAGGTGTTTTTAGCCTCTGGAAATGGGAAAGCCAGTACGTAGCAAATAAGATTCCTCTGTCTCGGGAACTGGATCAGCTTTTAAGGAAAGCGATGATCAAGTGCTTGTGTTTCAGTTTTCTTTTTCTTACTCCCCCCACAGCTGTTGGACCGACAATGAAACTCTACGTACAACTGCCACATCATCCACACCCACACCTTCACTCAATTTGTTTTTATTTTTTTAGCTACTAAATGTTCATTTGAGCCGAAACAAGAAACTACGGATGATGAATTTTGGATCAAACCCAATATATTATAAAATTCGGCTCAGCTCAGCCCATTTCTAACAAGTGACAACACTTCTGTATATAGAAACTTTCAACCGGTGAGTGAATCTTTTTTTTTTGTGGGATGAAAAAAAAAACAGAGGAGAAGATGGAATCTGCCTTATGATGCTGATCCTAGACACTCGTCTCAACACTGGAGTGTCTATTATAAGCGAAGAGATTAGATGGTTAAGACGGGAAACTAGTGTTGCCTTCTCATTGAAGGAGATGTGTGAATTTCAGTTTAGCATAGTGTTCTCAAAATGCTTTCAAAGATTCAAGATGTTGCTTTCAGGATGGATCCAGAAGCTAATTAGCCCGCGCGCCTGGCAATAATGTTTTTGGCCAAACTTCTCTGTTACATATAAGTATACACTTAGTAATTTGGGAAGAATCCAAGTCAAACAATTTGAACTGTAGTGTTTCAGGGAACAGTTACTTGATTGGAGACTTTACTGATTGGGAAGAAGTATATCCAAAAGCACAAACCCCCAAACTATAGAACAGTTTAGTACTGCTGGAAGAGTCACTAAAATATATCAAGTATCATACTGATCTAGTGAAAAATGTAGTAAACTAGAGAAACTACCAGAACTCTCTGTAACCTTTTTTTACTTTTCAGGACAAGTACTTTGTTTCCTGTCCTTGTCTCTGTAAGATATTGTAATCTATCTGTTCTGTACACTAAAATTGGAATAAAAGCTCAATCTTGGTGGCATTGTGGGTGTTGTTGAATCTCAGTGTGATTTAATTTCTGCCTCTGTCCCAAACTGTTTCTGCGGTTCATAGCCGCTTTTTGTATCATGAAAAGACAGGATAACATAGTTAACCAGATGAGAAATAATCAATATAAACATTGCACACATTACAATCCATTTATATATGTTTCAAAAGGCACGAACATCTTCTGAAAACAGAATGTTTTTTAAGGCTATTACAGCTATAGCCCACTTATGTCTACAAATCAGAAGTCTTAATTATGCTGCATACATAATAAACACAAAAACATACTTATTCCATCTCATACACATCACCAAGAATCCATAGCTTGCATGCTTAAAGAAGTATCACTCACAACATCCAGCCAGGAATGTAGCCGTTGTTTCCTGGTTGGGAAGACTGACCTTGCACCGTTACAGCCATTTGCTCAGAACACACTGGATGGTTGTATCTGTTTGAATCACCACAACAACAACATAGCTCAACAATCTACATTTAGAAAATCCTTCTGAAACTACAGTGTTGGGCTTTTATCAAACTGTTAATAATTTATCATCCAAAGTTGATGTGTACTGAGAAAAGGCAAGAGAAGTTGTTTTTGGTTTACCCCATTTGCAAAGTGGGATCACAGTCAAGAGACTGGAATAGTCCCTGGGATTGAGCCTGTTGATGTCCATAGGCAACATTATGTTGATCACCACCTTCCCATCCCCCTCCTATATGGTGAGTACTCCTCACACCGATCATCATATCTTCCAGCTAAATAAATCACAGCAAAAAGCATAGTTAAAGATTGGGAGATTCAGACTCAACGAGGACTATATATACATAAAGTTTTGAGCTTCTATAAGAAACTAGAGGGGAGAGAGAGAGAGAGGCATCATATACGTACCTTCATTGACAGAGACCTATTGGCTTCAAGCAAGATATGCTCTTTGCCTTGGAGGTCAGTGAGCTGGTCTAGCATATACTGCGTCTACATGAATAACAAGCATTAATTGATGTAAGTGTATGTTCTGTAGATATATACAATGGAATACTTTAAGTCACCTTGATGCAGCGAACTTGCTTAAGAGAGCCGTCTAGTTGACGCTCAAGTTGCTCTAGCTCCTTCGAATTCAGAGGTCCAAGGTCCTCTCCAAGTAGATTTCTGCAGCAAACATACACTTACATCAATTCAATTAACATATATGCTGTTTAAATGTGAACTTACAGATTAATGTACATGTACATTACATACCTCTGCTGACGTTGCAGATTCTCATATCTACCTTTCAGCTTCAAATACTCTCTGTAGCTATTCTGAAAAAAATGCCAAGCAAAGAGACGTTAACGTTGGAGCCACACTGACTGAATATTATTGTTAAGACAATCTGTGAATTTTAGTTTTGAAGCTCTAGCTCTAGCATTAGTCTTGGTTATAAAATTAGTTAACTAAAATACGGTAAGAGTGGTGAAGATGTAAATTACCTCGAGTTCTTTGGCAGGTTTGTTGTTGACTTCAACTGAACCATAGCTACACTTCTGGTACCTTTCAAGTGTCTTGAGCATGCTGAAAGATCAAGCACAAAAAAAAAATCTGAATTATAAGAAACTAAAAAAATGTAAAAAAAAAGAAGATCTTGGTGGAAACCCATAATTAAAAAAGAGAAGTATAATTAAATTGCTTTGGTGATTAATTAAAATGTCTGCATGAACTAGAGACTGGTTAATGCATGGATCCACAAATTATTCTACGTTGGATCCTTATATTTTTATAGAAATCTGTGAATCTTTAACTACTTTAATAATCTCTAATCAGGCATATATATCTGTGTAGAGAGGCAATAATATTAATATATGTATCATTATGACAGTGCTTCTGTGACCTATAGATTTCCAATCTACACAAAAACCTCTAAGAAGTTGACATGAGAAAACATCAGATCTCGAAATTCAAATCTTTTAAAACTGAATCACCCATCTATAATCAAAACCTTGGAGTTCATATATGTATTTTAAAACTGAAAATCAAGAATGTCAAAAGTAATCAAGAACCAAAATCAAGAAATATATATAAGCATCACAAGATTAAAAAAAAAAACGAATCATACACAGATCTAAACCTTTTTCACATGTATCAAGAGAGAGAAAAGGATATATAATTACTTGGAGGTGCTGCAGAACTCGTAGAGCTTGCCACGGTTGGAGAAGACGATGAGAGAGACCTCAGCATCGCAGAGGACAGAAAGCTCATAGGCTTTTTTCAGCAAACCGTTCCTACGCTTAGCAAACGTGACTTGCCTGTTGATCTTGTTCTCTATCCTCTTTAGCTCTACCCTTCCTCTTCCCATTTTTCCTTCTTCTTTTATATGTAAAACCTTAATTAGGTGATGTCAATGTTTATCTATATCCAGACACACACATAAACACGAGTTTGGTATTGCTTTTTCGTCTGATGAGAGATCTTTTCTATAAAACCCTAGTTTTTCCAAGAACAGGAAGAGGTGAAGAGAATAAAAGAGGAAAGGCTTGCTTCCTGGTTTGGTTTTGATTTGATTGTGGTAGGGTTCTTGTTATATTCTTTAGATCTTTTCTTTGTTCTTTCTTTCTTTTTTTTGAAGGGTTGTGTGTGTGTGATGAGATTGTGAATCTGAAGAAAGCTTTTGTAAATCTTTTAAAAGCTATAAAGATAAGATACTTGTGCGGATGAGAGATTATTAGGGTTTGGTGATGTATCTGGTGTGTTTCAACTATCTCTCTCTCTCTCTACTTCTTTACTCTTTCTCTGCCCTCCCTCTTTTACAAAAAAGTTAAAAACGTTCTCAGAGTCTCTTCTCTATGCGCGTGTCACAGAGACGCCGTTGTTTGCAACGAGTTGCTAGTTGCTACTAGGCCTGGGCACGGATCGGATATCCGGGTTTTTGGAGGTATTTGTGATTTGCTTCGTATGTTACGGATATCTAATTTTGGTATTTGCTTTGCTTCGGAGAAATACGGATATTCGGAAAAACGGATATCCGGAAAATAATTAGATATTTGCGGATATTTGCGAATAATTACGGATATTTCATATGTTTTGATTAATACAAATAATCTTAAAAGTTCAATGCAGATTTGTTTTGTATAATATATTTTTACGTGATATATAAGATAAAAATTAAAAGAATTAGTAAATCTACATATTTTGTAAAAAAATTCAACTTAGTTAACAATTATAATAACACAAAACTTAAGAAAAAAGTTATAATTATCATAAAATATTATTTTTCATTTTATGTACTACTTTTATATAAGTAATAATGTAATTAAAATTTGTCAAATCATATGTCAGAATAACAATTATATAATTTTATACATATAGAACTTTAAATATAATCAAGATATACATGTATTTATATATTGCCGGATCGGATCGGATATCCGCTTCCCAAAATTTTAATATTTGTGATTTGCTTCATTTTTGACGGATATTAAATTTTAGTATTTGCTTCGATTTGTAAAGTTACGGATATCCGGATTTTTCGGATCGGATCGAAGCGAATAACGAATCGAATCAAAATTTACGGATATTTTGCCCACCCCTAGTTGCTACTAACTTAGAGAAATGAAGTTTATGTTCTCTGATTATAATTCATGCCTATATAGAGATGGTTAGATACTGTACTTCCACTCTTTAAGTTTTTTTTACATATATTACATAAATTTTATTGAAACATTGATATGGTCCATGGATAATAGCATAACGTACGTACGTTTATGTAGTTATTATGTATATATATTAATTTGCCAATGAAATGAAAGTATTAAAATTGTCCAAGCGGTAAGGCGAGTGAGAGTGGGAATAACATTGGCCTCCTACAATAATACGAAAGCAGATAGCATCATTTTCTACTTCACAAGTTGCAGAAAAAACTCTCATACCTTAATATGGACATATACGTGTCGCATGTCTATTGGCTCCTATCTACTTGACAACGTTCAAGTTTCAGACAAACTTTTGTTATAGTTTTGCTTTCTTTTATGCAAATGTATTCTTTTATGCATATGTATTGTTTGAGAAATCCCTATTAACCGATTTCAAAATATATTAAATCGTTTCTTACGAGTCAAAAAAAAATTATTAAATCGTTTCTTATGAGTTGTTTGAGACGCTTCATATAATACATATAAACGTACGTGTATGTTTTATATATGGATCAATATATGATGATATCAAATAGTTACTTTGTTTTTATTTTTTTTAGTTTTAGTCCGTATTCGATCAAAAAAAAAGTTTTAAGTCCGTATAATTTTCTGAAAGCAATTTAATTGTCTAGATCGAAAAAAACATGTGAGGTTGCTCAAAAAAAAAGAAAAAAAAACATGTGAGAAATATATAATATCACATGCATACATATAAAATGTATACGTTATTGGGTTTGTTGATTAGTTCTTTATGAAAATTAAGAACCTTTTGAAAGTAGATTTAACTATGTTCTCCAATCTTCTATATTTGGCCATTTCTTGCCAGAGTCTGGGGAGTTAAAGTCTTTTAGGTGAGTCCAGGAAGGGTAAGATATTTTTTTTGTTCATGGATAATATGATAATATTTTTTCATTCAATATATATATATATATGTTAATATCTGATTCAACGATACAAAAATGTTGCACCAAAAAAGATACAAAAAATGAATAATTTCATTTTAATCTTGTTGAGTAAAAGAATTACTGTTTTGATTTTTCGCTTGATTATTATGTTTTTGCATACTTGCATACTCGATCATTTTGTTTGGGACAATGAATACTGAAGCATTTTCTTTAGGATATAGATAAGTCCGACCTCTAACTTTATTGCTACTTTCCACAGAAGTATCAATACTTAACATTAACATATGTACGTTGCCTCAATATCACTGAATTGCATTTTCTAATACATTGACACATTCTGTTGTTAAGAGAAACTAACGATTTATATTTGGGCCTTCAAATTACATACGTTTCCAAGGTTTCAGTTTTCACCACCAAACTTTTCGTACCACGCCACGGTAAGTATGCATTTGTTATCTTTAGGATCAAGAAACCAAGCTGAAGAAGTACTTTTATAGATTGAAAGATTGAAAGTAATACAAAAACTGAAACAAACGATGGTCTTATATATGACCTTATGATCAACTTAAACTCCTAAAAACCTGCAACTACTCCATGATCTCAGGAGATCTTATTTGACATAAAACAACTCTAACAACGTGCCTTGAGACTCGGCCAAGCCCACAACCAACTTGACTTCGACTTAGTCTTCAATTCCTCCCCTAAACTGGAAATGCTCATCTTCCAGTTTACTTGTTCTTCAAACAAACGCCCATGTATCCTCTCAGCTTCTCAAACACTTCAAGCTTGACTGCCTTGGTCATAATATCTGCAACCTGGTCTTGTGTAGAGCAGTACTCCAACTCAATCACCTCATCACCAACCAGTTCACGAATGAAATGATATCTCACTTGAATATGCTTACTCCTTCCATGTAGAACTGCATTCTTTGATAGTTTGATGGTTGAGCTGTTGTCGCAAAACAGAACCGTTGCTTCCTTCTGATTACACCCAATACTCTTAAGAACATTTCTCAACCATACTGCTTGACACGCTCCATTTGATGCTGATACATACTCAGCCTCAGTTGTGGAAAGAGTTACAATGGGCTGCTTCTTAGACCCCCATGACACAGCTCCTTCTCCATACAGAAACAGATAGCCTGATGTGCTCTTTCTGTCATCTTCGTCTCCAGCGTAGTCGCTGTCAACGAACCCAACTAGCCTCTCTTCTCCTCCACGCCGATACTGTATACCATACTCCTTGGTTCCTTGCACATACCTTAGTATCCTCTTAGCTGCAAATAGGTGTTGTTCCCTTGGAGCTTCCATGTATCTGCTCACAAGATTAACAGAGTACATAAGATCTGGTCTCGTAGCGGTTAAGTACCTCAAGCTTCCAACCAACTGTTTGAACATTGTTGCATCCACCGCTGCTCCAGTTCCCTCTCTTGTAAGTTTGCAGCCAAGAACCATCGGATTTCTCACTGCATTACACTCCTCCATCCCAAAACGGCTCAGTACCTCACTTGCATACTTCTTCTGACCAATGAAGATTCCAGATTCATCTTGTATTACTTCCACACCAAGGAAGTACTTCATTCTTCCAAGATCAGTCATCGAGAACTCCCTCATCATAGACATCTTGAATTCTTCAAGCATAACTGCAGAGCTGCTTGCATAAATAAGATCATCAACGTAAAGACTTACTATCAAGACGTCAGCTCCCATCATCTTCACAAACAGAGTGTGCTCACAGTAGCACTTGGTGAAGCCCTCTCTCATGAAGTACCCTTCGATTCTGCTATACCATGCTCTTGGTGCTTGTCTAAGGCCATAGAGTGCCTTCTTGAGCTTGTAAACCTTCTGGCTGTCATCTTCAGACTCAAACCCCTTAGGCTGCTCCACATACACATCTTCACTCAACTCTCCATGTAAGAAGGCACTTTTTACATCGAGTTGATACACCTCCCATCCTCGCTGAGCAGATACTCCAAGAATCATCCTAATAGTGTCCCATCTCGCCACTGGAGCGAAGACTTCATGAAAGTCTACACCTTGAGTCTGATGAAAGCCCTTTGCAACTAGTCTCGCCTTGAATTTGTCCACTTCACCCTTCTCATTGAGTTTGGTTTTGAAAACCCACTTAACTCCTATCACCTTCGCTCCTTCAGGAAGTGATACAAGCTCCCATGTATCATTCTCTTCTATCGCACTTATCTCCTTCTTCATAGCTAGCCTCCACTTGTCGTGTTGGTTTGCTTCTTCAAAGGTTTCAGGATCATCTCCTGATATGTATAACATAAGCACTTCATCACTGTCTTCCTCTATCTTCAACCCCATGCCTTCACAATCATAGTCACTCATCCACGCAGGCCTTTGCTTACTTCTCCCAACTCTTCTCTCTTGAGTGCTTGGTACTGCAGTTGGTGTTGGTGTGGGTTCTGCTACCGGACTTGCAGTGACTTCAGGTTCATCACCCTCTTCAGGAGGTTCCTCTTCAGTTTCCGTAGGATTCTCTTCCACTTCTTCCTCAGCAACTTCGATGAACTTGTTATCTTCCACTGCTTCATCCCAGTTCCATCTCTTCGTCTCATCAAAGTTCACATCTTTAGAGATGATGATTCTCTTATGCTCGGGATCGTAGAGGCGGTAGGCTTTAGACTCTTTGCTCACACCAAACATCACACACTTAATGCTCTTCTCGTCAAGCTTGACACGTCTCTCATATGGTATCAAGGCAAATGCAACACAACCAAAGATTCTCAGATGATCAACCGAAGGTTTGTTCTTACTCCATCTCTCTGCAGGTGTAGTCTTCTCCAGGATTGCAGTGGGGCTTCGGTTGAGAATGTGAACGGCATATTGAGCAGCTTCAGTCCAGAAACGTAGTGGAACTCCCATTCCAAACAACATGCACCTCACCATATTCATGATGCTCCGGTTCTTCCTCTCTGCCACTCCGTTCTGCTGCGGTGTGTAAGCAGCTGTGAGCTGACGCTTGATCCCATTCTCCACACAGTACTCTTGAAAAGCTCTAGAGTTGAACTCTCCTCCTCTGTCAGACCTCAAGCATACCAGCATCTCACCACTTTCTCTCTCTGAAGCTGCCTTGAAGTCTCTAAAGGTTTTGAAAGCTTCAGATTTCTCCACCAAGAGGTAGCTCCAACATTTGCGACTGTAATCATCAATGAAATTGATGATGTATCTCTTTCCACTCTCAGAGATGGGTGATATTGGCCCACAAATGTCTGTGTGAACTAGCTCCAGAACTCTACTTGCCTTCCATGTACTCTTCTTTGGTATGTTGGTGCGGATTTGTTTCCCCTTCATGCACGTTTCACACACAGCCTCTGCAACTGTGATCTTCGGTAGACCCGTCACCATCTCCTTGTTGGCCAGTGTCACAAGGCTGTTCTGATTTAGATGTCCAAATCTGCAATGCCAGATTTCATCAGTCTCTTCCGTCGAGCTCATCAAGTTATTTACTTCCATCTCCTTCCTTGGCTCTCTTATCTTAGCCAGTACCACAAACATTCTGTTTCTGGACATCAAAGACCGCATAAGCATCCTCCTCTGTTGCTTGTGCCACACTTCACACGTTCCGTCTTCAATCACAATCTTAAGGCCCTTCTCTTGCAACTGCCCAACGCTCATGAGATTGTTCTTGAGCCCTAGTACAAAGTAGACGGAGGTGATTACTTGCACACATCCATCAATCTCCAACCTTAGATTTCCCTTCCCTTCGACTTCCATCCTTCTGTTGTCTCCCAACTTCACACTTTGATGGAACGAAGCATCAAAGCTGACAAACCAACTCCTAACGCCACACATGTGGTTGCTGCATCCCGAGTCAAGATACCACACGTGTTCCTCCTTGTTGTTGACCACATCTGTCTGAGCCATTAACAACACATCCTCCTCGAGCTCAGCATAGTTGGCATTTCTGTCCCAGTCTGGACATTCATTCTTAAAGTGCCCCATCTTGTGACACTTATAACACTCAACGTTGTCTTTGTTGAAGCTTCCTCTGCCTCGTCCTCCTCTTCCTCCTCTAGAGGCTCCTCGTCCTCTGTATCCATAACCTCCTCTTCCTCTACCTTCTTCCATTTTCAGAGCGTGATCCTCTCTGAAATGCTTGCTCAGATTCTGCTCATGAACTAGTAGTGAGCTCTGCAACTCATCCACTGTCATTGATGTGATGTCCTTCGATTCTTCTATAGCACACACCACATACGTAAACTTCTCTACCAGCGTGTGAAGTATCTTCTCCACCACCTTAGGATCAGGTACGTCTTCTCCCAAGTTTCTCATATCATTGGCTACCATCATCACACGAGAGAAATACTCTGTGATCGAGTCATCTTCCTTCATCTCCAGTACTTCAAAGTTTCTTCTCAAACGCTGTAACTGAGAACTCTGCACCCTCTTGTTACCTTGATATTTGTTTTTCATTGACTCCCATATGTCCTTTGACGTATCCTTCTTCACAATAGTCTTCAGGATTGTTTTGTCGATGGAAGCAAACAAATAGTTCTTCACCTTCAGATCCTTGAGCTTCTGCTCTGCCTGCTCTGTGCCTTGAGCTCCTGCTAGCACCACGACTCCGGTCTCGACAAGATCCCACCACTCCTTGGACCTTAAGAGATTCTCCATGAGCATTGCCCAATGCTCATAATCACCATCGAACTTTGGTATTTTGAACTCCTTATCACTCATTCTCTCTCTGTTTCACTCGCTCACTTTCTACTTTTTCAGTTTGGATTTAGTGGCTCTGATACCACTTGTTATCTTTAGGATCAAGAAACCAAGCTGAAGAAGTACTTTTATAGATTGAAAGATTGAAAGTAATACAAAAACTGAAACAAACGATGGTCTTATATATGACCTTATGATCAACTTAAACTCCTAAAAACCTGCAACTACTCCATGATCTCAGGAGATCTTATTTGACATAAAACAACTCTAACAACGTGCCTTGAGACTCGGCCAAGCCCACAACCAACTTGACTTCGACTTAGTCTTCAGCATTTACTCAGTAAACAAATGTGATTTTTGAAATCTTTTATTTTCCTTGGGGGCAATGAATCTAAGAGCACGATTAACTGTAGGTTTTAGGAGGTTTTTTATGACAAAAGTCAAGCATAAGACCCACAAAAAAGAAAAAACCGATCAGAGAAGACACACAATAAGGATCGATTATATAGAAGTTTTGCAACTGTTCATGGGTCCCAGCAACAGATGACAGTTTACTATTTGTTCAATTTTTTTTTCCAGATTAAAATATAAAAAAGAAAAATAAAGAAAAAAACTTAAAAACTTTGAAAACGCTTTTAGCGTTAAAGATGCTCTAAGAGCGAAGATCTTAGAGCATTATTAACCCTAGAGGCTTACTGAAACTCTTAATGAATATTTAACTAATAAAATCCACTTAAAAACTTTTTGTTAAGAGGCAATGAGTTTGATTGCTCCAATGGTAAAACTCCACCAAGGGTTCTTAAAAAAAGTGATTCAGGATCTGACCACACAAAGCTTTGCTTGATTCATAAATTGACCACAAGAATACAAAATTTCTGAAATACAAAGTTCACAACACTACAACAAACGTGATTTTGTGGTCTGACCAGAAGAATACAAAATAAAATTTCATGACATGTTCCATTCTTTCACTCAATGATGATATAGCACGCTCACAAGGTTGCTCACAAGGCTTAACTCTATCTTATCAGTTCCATACTCCAACGAATACTCCTCCGATATAACCTTCCCCGTCAAGGCAAAAAACCACCATATATATGATTCACTAGGATATCGAAGTGGTTGCTGCTTATAAGTGGTGTTCCAAATGACTTAACAAACGATCATTCTCGTCCAACATAACAAGAGAATCTTTGGAAGTAACTCAATAACAAAGCAACTAGAGGAGTAAAAGGAGCACACACCAGGAGTAAAAGGAACACACATCAGGCAGCTTTTAAGTTTATAAATTATATCTCAAAAGACAAAAGGGTATGTCAAAGTTAAAACCTTTGTAGCAGCAGATGATGAAGCTTCAAGCTGGCAACTTCTATCTTCCCCTTTCCATGTTCTGAGCTTTTGTCTCTATCTTCCCCTTTCCATGTTCTGAGCTTTTGTCTCTGTTTTCTGGAGAGAAAAAAAAAAATACAGAGAGAACAAATCATTTACAAACAAATAAATACAAAATTAACCCCCACAAAGACACAATCCAAAGGAAAAAAACAATCAGACTTCACATGAATCAAATAAAATCAAATCGATTGGAGAGCTCAGATATGTCATCAGTGATAGTAGGAAATTAGAAAGATTCAAGCTTTTTCGATAAGTCTCACCACAAGAAACGACGCTGCGTTTAAGCACACAAAGATCATAAAAAAACAAACTTTCTTCATAGCTTTCAACCAAACGAACAAACCCTGCAACAAACAAGTTGGTGTAAATCGTCGGTATCATTGACGCAGAGGCAAAGAAGAAGAACAGATCTCTCTATCGAAGTTGGTGTAAATCGTCGGTTTCATTAACCTTCAGTTTTGTCGGAGATGGGATTGGCCCAGTAGAGTTCTGAACCTGCTGAGTTTCAGACATGGCTCGTTATTACAGGACACACAGTCACAGACAGAAAAAGACTCTTGTTCGTCTCTTATCTTCTGAGAAGGATATTTGCAGAAGCGAGCAGAGTGAATAAGAGTTTGTTCGAGCTTAAGAAAGGCCAGTTCTTCCTCAAGTCCCAATAAGTTTCTCACCTGATGGACAAAAATAAAAATAAAAATCAACAAGGGAGCTATAGTAACACTCAGACACCACATACTAAAGCTATAGTTTCAAGTCAACAACGTCTTTATCAAAAGCCAAACAAACCAGGCTGGCCTACGTTTTGATCTGACCAACATAGTTAATTATAGTTTAATCCAATTATCAACAACATCAATACCCATTGTTTATGCTAAAGACAAGTCTCCGTAAGGATTCACATAATATAGAACCGCTACTGTAAAAACAAATTGGACTACCTTTCTCGATCATCATCGATCATCAAAACGATACAAATAATCAATTATGATCGGAAGATATAACAGCACATTAATCGATTCTTCAAAGAGATCAGAATTATAAAAAACAATGACTCATACCTCGGAATCAAAATCGGTGAAGCCATGGGTCAAAAGAGAGGGAGGAGAATGGAGGAGCACAGAGGAGCACGGAGGAGCGCGGAAGAGCACGCAGAAGCAGAATCAAAAGAGAGGGAGGAGCACGGAGGAGCCAGTGCTGGGGTAGTTCCGTTTGTCGCCAGCCGGGAATCTCCGAAAATTCCTTGACGATCGGGAAGAAGATGAAGAAACGGAGAGAGACGATCGAAAAAGACCGACCGCTTGACACGTGTTCTCTAAGGGGCAGATCTTTGGCCTCTTACCAAAGGGGCGAGTCTTGTGTTTTCTTCCTTTTTTATTATTATTTTTAATATAATAGAGTGAAGAGTTTAGTTAAGGGGCAGCGTTAATGCTGCTCTTAGTCGTCTCAGGTGACGTAGGAAGTACCGTGCATATATTTTTCAGAAGACAGCTAAAAGACGTCAGAAAACAAAGAAAACCAAATCTAAACAGTGAGGTTACGGAACAAGATGGGTGATGTAGTTCTGATGAATACGTGTCGATATGTAATTGATGCGTAGGTAAGTTTTGACTTTTTGTGAGAGGCGTGCTGGCTGAGCCAGAGGAACCACACCTGTGTAGCAGTGACTTGTCCCTATACTTTAAATTACATTTTCATCCTTGGACATTCTTGTTTTGTTGAAATGGTAGTAGGAAGAGTCAAGACTTATTATCATCATGCGCACATGGTTCGGTACTTAAAAATTTTCCTTACCTACCTAGAAGAAACATGTTTCCATTGGACGTAGCACTGTTGAAAGGCATATAAAGCCTATAACACGTTTTGGTAAAAAATAATCAGCAACATTGTCAACATGTATATATATTCTTAATTCTTTGTTAGATGAGAAACTCGTCTGTACCATTAAATCGAGCACTCGTCAGCCTCCTTTACAAACAGCACAACCCTAGTAATTAAGAAAAAATATAGTTGCTTTTGCTTGATTGGATGGAGGGTCCATCTCATGTTTGACTTTTTTTGAAATTCTTTTCAGGGCCTACCACGTAACAGAGGCCCATTAGCTCAGTTGGTTAGAGCGTCGTGCTAATAACGCGAAGGTCGCAGGTTCGAAACCTGCATGGGCCAGCATTTTTCGCTTTGATTTTTATTCTTTTTCCCGTCCCTGTCCTAACGTTTGCTTTTCTTACATTCGTGTCCGTCATCTATTATTCTGTTAATTTATGTCCAAATTCAGTTTTCTAATTAAAACAAACTAACTGTTTTTTTTAATTTGGTTCCAAAGGAAACAAAGACTTCCCACTTGAGTAGGGTTTTAAAGCGAGCAACCTCCTCCTCCAAATTCCTTCTCCCTAAAACAAGCAGAGAGCATTCGCATACAAGGAAGGGGATAACTAAAAAGAGTCTTCCTGTTGGTTAATAAAGAGAGAAGCAACAATGGAATCGGATCTGAATGACTACACCGTTATCAAGGAAGGAGAAGCTGAGATTCTCCTCCACAAGAAGAACCAAGTCTTCTTCAATAAAGCTCAGGTTCTTCTTCTTATTGTCTCTCTGTTCAATTTTGTATTTGTTTTCAAAGTTTTGTTAGGACCAATGAACATTATTGATTCACATCAATTAGCAGCTTGTTGTGGAGCAATACTTTGGTTTAGTCTAGGAATCTCCGACAACTCTCTTTTCTATTAGTTTGAATAATTGAGTTAATGAGAAACCAAAAGATCCCAACTTTGGATGGTATTAGATTTGTTAGAGACAGTTTCATACAAAAGTTGCTTAAGGAATCTATGTTACAACAGTGCTGAGAGATGCTTGTTTAAACTTTCCTTGGTTAGGTCAATAACAGAGACATGTCTATAGCTGTCCTTAGAGAATTTATATCCAAACGCAAGCAAGAGCATGAGGCTAAGTTATCTAAAAGAAGAAACAGATCAGCTCCCAATGTGGTCGAAAAGGATTCTTCTGAAGCTTCAAAGGAAGGAACTCCAAGTGAGAGTGGTGAACACCAAGTAGCATCCGATGAAGGACCAAGCTCTGCTTCCAAAGGACCGGAAGGAGTTGCACGTAGTGAGCTCAAGCCACCAAAAGTGCTAGAGGTCTTCCTATATTCTTTACTATTTGCTGTCTGGTTTCATTGCTTGTTGTGGTCTTAATTGTAGATAATCTTTCTTGCATTCCAGGCTTTGTCTGCTTCTGGTTTGCGGGCTCTAAGATATGCACGCGAAATAGAAGGGATTGGTCAGGTTGTGGCGTTGGACAATGACCTTGGTAATCTTCTCCCTTGACTCTTAATGAATTAGATTGTAGGGAACTTGTGGAACTCTTATCAGTATACTAAGTTACTAACATTATGTCATTTTCATATAAAAGCATCGGTGGAAGCTTGCCAGAGAAACATAAAGTTCAATGGCTCTCTTGCTATTTCAAAGGTGGAGTCGCACCATACCGATGCTCGTGTCCATATGCTTACCCACCCTAACGAATTTGATGTGGTAATGCATCCGTTTTTATTCTTCGTTTTATTGGTGTCCATTCACATATTGGTTGTTGTTAATAGTTAAAAACTAATCCTGGTTAACAATGCTCTTAGGTTGATCTTGATCCGTATGGATCACCGTCTATTTTCCTTGACTCGGCTATTCAATCAGTAGCAGATGGTGGATTGCTGATGTGCACAGCAACTGACATGGCAGTGTTATGTGGCGGCAACGGTGAAGTTTGCTATTCCAAGTGAGTTTTTATCACCTTCACATCTTCACACCTCTCAATAGTATCACATTTGGCTTAACCTATCTTTAATCTTTTTGACGTATCAGATATGGTTCTTACCCATTGAGAGGGAAGTATTGTCATGAGATGGCTTTGAGGATCCTCCTTGCCAGCATCGAGGTTTGTTTATCTTAACCACTTCCTCTTTTATAATATAAATCATATTTCTTATGTTCTTTCTCACCTTTTCAAAAAAAAAATAATGTAGAGCCACGCAAACCGCTACAAGCGGTATATTGAACCGGTGCTATCTGTGCAAATCGATTTCTATGTTCGTGTCTTTGTACGCGTTTACACGTGAGCTTCTCCTTGACTAATCAAACACTTTACATACATATTTTTGTAAAATGTCGTTTTGTTTTTTGATTCACTGTAACCTCAAAAAGCTTAATCAAATTGTCACAGCTCCGCAAGTGCAATGAAGAACACTCCATTGAAGCTTTCTTACGTCTATCAATGCATTGGTTGTGATTCATTTCATCTTCAACCTGTTGGAAGGTCTCTTCCTAAGGTATATGCACCTACACTCTCTATGCAATCCACCTCATAAGATGATCGAAACTTGGATTATTATAGCCAATGTTTCTTGTTATACTCTTGGAATTATATGCGTGGTAACTTTAATTTATCTTGAAACCATTTTCTTATAAATATTTGGTCATTGTTTGGCAGAACAACAGTGTGAGGTATCTACCAGCGATTGGTCCAGTTGTGGCACAAGATTGCAACCACTGTGGGAAGAAATATAACATGGGCGGACCGATATGGTCTGCTCCAATCCATGATCAAGAATGGGTGACTTCTATTTTGAACAGTGTTAAATCCATGAAAGGCAGATATCCTGCTTATGAACGGATCTACGCTGTACTTACCACGGTCTCTGAGGCAAGTTGTGCGATTTGTTTTGTGTTCTGTTTTTTCAGAATAAACCTTGAGAAAGAGAGAGTTGATTCTATAGTCTCTGTTTTTGTTTTCAGGAGTTGCTAGATGTTCCCCTGTTTTTGAGTCTGCATAATCTTTGTGCGACGCTAAAGTGCATTTCACCATCAGCTGCTATGTTTCGATCAGCTGTTATCAATGCCAATTACCGTATCTCGGGAACTCATGTGAACCCTCTCGGCATGAAAACTGATGCTCCTATGGAAGTTATCTGGGACATCATGCGTTGCTGGGTAAAACTAACACAGATGATTCAGAATGTGACTAGTATTTCATTTAACCAAATCTTTTTTTTACTTGGTTGATGATGTTTGTTGTAGGTTAAGAATCATCCTATAAAGGCGCAAGCCCCTGAACTACCTGGTAGTGTGATCTTGTCCAAAGAACCATCACATCAGGTCTCTTTTGGTGTCTTTCTCTGAATTGTAGTAACTGATTAGAGTTCAGAGCTTGAATCTTTGTTTTCTGTTACCGACAGGTTGATTTTTCGCGTCACGTTGGTTCGCTGAGCAAGGCGCAGGCGAAGAAAGTAGCTCGGTTTCTGCCAAATCCAGAGAAACATTGGGGTCCAAAGCTTAGAGCTGGTCGTCAGATAACGAGCAAACATGTCTCTCTTATTGGTCATGAAGCAGTCAATGGCCATCTTACTCAACACCATGAAGAACTAAAAGACGAAGAAGTAGCAGTGCAAGAAGAGCTTGATGCAAAGCGCCTGAAAACAACAGAGGATATTGCCTCCACATCATAAGACGAATAACAATATGTTAAACACAGGAGATCAGATTTTTTTTTTTGTCTTCAGAAGATTTGCACTCTTCATGAAGAACTCTGTTTTGTTTTGTTGTTTTCTATTTATCAGTTTTGGTACTAGTCCGACTCATTTTTTATTGATTCTATCTGTTGTGCTTTTATTAGTTTAAACATCCTTGTATTGACATTTTTTGAAACTGCTTTTGAATATCAAATACAACACATACTATACATTGTATGCTATTACACAAACAAATCATCTAATTAAATTGTTATAGTAAACTTAATTATACAAAAGGACAAAATTCAGGAACCACTAGTCTCATTGGTCATAGTGAGCTCCACTTCCATAGAACACATTTAGCAGTAGTACCATTGGTCTTGGTCTTGTACTTCAATCTCAGGCACCAAAGAAGAATTATCAAACGATTTCATTTCACTATAGATCGAACCAATCTCTTGGTAGATCTCTTCCCATCTAGGATGAGCCTTATCTGCAATGAAAAACACGTGAAGCTCATCTTTGAGCTCAACCCAACTGCAACCAGACTCCTTCTTAAGCTTAATGCTTCTCATACTTCTCCTCAAATCCGAAACCCTTTCCCACATTCCTGCATCTGTGTACACATTCGATAAAAGAGTATAAGCTGAAGAGTCATGTGGATCCAGTCTCAACAGAGCAGAAGTTGTGCAATATCTACATTGTTTCAATGTATCGCACAGCCTACTAACTTGAAAGAAAATATCGGCCAGTCAGAGAGGTATGTAATCATGTCCACCAGGCCAGATAATCCGTCTCCATTTGAATCATGATTCAATGTAGGTCTCTCAAACATGACATCATCCATGTGAGTCCTTCCATCTCAGCATGGAGAGATGATTAGTTTTTCCGACACCTTTAAAGTCCAAATTTTCCGACTCTCATTTAATCTTTGTAGAACCAACCTAGACCATTAACCATGCTCTTCTCAATCCATGACGCATCGATTTGACAAGTCGGATGTTGAGGATCCGCAAAAAGAGTTGAGCTAGTCGAAGGAGCAGCATGTGTCTCCTTTTCCTCTTTGTCTTCGAGTGAGTTGCTTTTTCCAGCACTCAGATTCGGTGGAGCTAGGTGAAAGGATATCCTCAGATGATATATCTTTTCCATTAAGAACCTTCTAATTGCATGTCTTCCAAATGTACAATAAATCCTTGTTTTTACTAGATGTTTTTCTTTCATGTCTTGTTTACTTGTATTTGAATCGGTCATTATAATTTACACAATTAATTTAATAATATTTTTTTTTCATTCTGATATACAATTAATTTATAGGAGACTCACAAAATTTATAGCTTATAATTCAGAGAGCACTCGCTAATAACTAATAAAGAAGAGAACAGAAGAATTGGAATAAATATGAATACTGAAAAGGATTGAAAGTAACATAGAACACCAAACCCGTTTACAACAACTAATATAATCACAATCTGCAGCCCACCAAAATCTTAATCACAATTTGAAGCCATATCTTGCTAAGTGTTTGTCAAGTTACATTGTCATCATAGTTGTTGTAACATGGGACTGCAATCATGTTAAGTTATTATTTAGCTGGTTGTTTCTTCAGAGTATGATGGTTTGCATGACTTGGATAGAGAGAGAACCTACCGTTACCCACAGAGGCAAAATCTACTAACATCATATTATTATTAACCATCATGATTTCTACTGGATTCACAAGAGCATCCGCAGAGGCAAAGTCAGCCCCACAGAGGCAAAATCGTCTAACATCATATTATTATTAACCATCATGATTTCTACTGGATTCATAAGAGCATCCGCAATTGAAATTTTTAAGGAGAAATCCTTAAGAAAAAAATAATTAAATAATCAGTAGATTTCACTAAAAGTTAAGGATTCAATTCTTAAAATCTCTAAATAATGACTCTTTCTTAACGAATCCTTACACTATTTACGCACGTGAAGATCCGCGATTGGTTGATATATAATATTTTTTTTATTTTTAATCTGAAAAAGAAAAATAATAATAATAAAATCAAAACTAAGGACTCATATAGAGTCTCACCATTGCGGATGCTCTAAGTCCACGGTCTACTAAAGACAATGAATTATAAACACACTCGAACACATAGCAGATCAGATACGACGTATGATCTCGGCAACAACAGTATACACCTCGATCTTTGCTAGCTTCCACTTCAATTCCTCCATGTCCGTTTTAACCTGGCTTTTACAATCTTCAAAAGACTTTTGTAACGCTGCAATTTTGTCGACTGGTTTCTCCATGTTCAGACCTAAGCTGCGCCAAAACGATCTCCCATGTTCTTGATACAAGAAAAAAAAAGAAAGCATTACAATTTGATTATTAATGGAATAAAAATCAATGTCACTTCTCTCTCTTTTCTAAAATAAGTGAGTTTTAAAGTTTTTTTTATGTTGATTAAGAAACTATAAACTTTTATTCTATCTTTCTTGTTTATCTAAAAACAACAATTGAACAATGATTATAGTAATTTCAACCGACAAACAATCATATTACAGAATATAAATAATTAAAAATATTAAAGTACATTTATTTTTTACCTAGAAACTTGAAAACATCAATTAAAATGTGACAAATTTTTTTCTTTCTAAAACTTCACTTAAAGTGGGATGGAAGGAGTAAGAAACTATAGTTATTAATACCACGGCTTGATCTTTACACTGTTATAAGAGTTGTTTCTCTAATCTTTTTCATCAACACATACCAAGCCAAGAGTTTTCTTATTCTCTACTAAAACAGTTGTCATCAATAGCAACAACGAATCTGATTACTGAACTGAAGTTATTTAAACACAGTGGACGATAAATGCCAAAATCATACACAGATGCGGATGGGAGAAAATGATTGCAACAAAAATTTTAATAATGTCAATGTTAAACAAATATGTCAAAAGTGTTTTATACGATCATTTCACTTGCACAGGTCTTACCTAGTGGTTATGTATATCCCATTCCCTTTACGTTTTATATGTTTGTGTTAAAATGACATTTTTGGATGAAAAACAGATAAGAGCAAAGTACTTTATTGAAACTTGCTTAGGAGAGTTAGGACTGTCAATAAATGTAGTTCATTCAGAACAAACAAGACAACTATACACTGTATGCTAAAAAGTTACACAAATCATGAATCCTCTAATTAAATTGTTTATAGTAAAAACTTAACCATACAAACGAACTACACCACTAATCTAGTTGGTCATAGTGGGGGCCACTCCATACAACACATTTAACAGTGGTACCATTGGTCTTGCTCTTCTACTTCAATCTCGGGTACTAAAGAAGAATCATCAAACGATTTCATTTCACTGTAGATCAGACCAATCTCTTCGTAGATCTCTTCCCATCTAGGATGAGCCTTATCAGCAATGAAAAACACATGAAGCTCATCTTTGAGCTCAACCCAACTGCAACCAGGCTCTTTCTTAAGCTTAAAGCTTCTCATACTTCTCCTCAAATCCGAAACCTTTTCCCACATTCCTGCATCTGCGTACACATTCGACAAAAGAGTATAAGCTGAAGAGTCTTGTGGATCCAGTCTCAACAGAGCAGCTGTTGCTTCTTCCGCAACCTCTACATTGTTTCTATGTATCGCGCAGACTCCTAACAACGTCCTCCATATAACATCATCCCCTTCGAACGGCATCTCTCGAATAAGCTTCAATGCTTTCTCTACCTTTCCTGATTTTCCTAAGATATCCACCATGTTCGAGTAATGAGGCAGCTGAGGATCCAAGCCGTATTCTGTCTTCATCATGTAGAAGTACTCGAGTCCTCTCTCGACTAGACCCATGTGAGCACAAGCTCGGAGTATCGAAATGAAAGTTATATGATTCGGTTTGATGTTTTCGAGTATCATTCTCTCAAACAGCTTTATGGCTTCCTCTCCTTTCCCGTGGTGTGCATACCCGCTAATCATGGCGTTCCACGTCACGAAGTCTCTCTTCTGCGCCTTCTCGAACATTAATCTTGAATCATGGAGATCTCCACATTTCGAGTACATGTCAACGAGGGTGCTGCAGACATACACATCAGAGTGCAACTCTTTCTTGATGACCTGAGCATGAATCTGTTTGCCTAATCCAGCTGAAGCTAGGTTCGCGCATGTATCAAGAACCGTTGCGTAAGTGAACTTGTCAGGAGTTATGCCCATCTCCATCATCCGAGTGAAAAGCATCTGAGCATCTTCGCTCTGTTCCTTCGTTACATATCCGGAAATGATTGAGTTCCATGAAACACACAGCTCTTGCAGTCTCTTGTTGTGCATCTTTTCAACTTCTTCAGGAACTTTGCCTCCAAGAAACAACCGGCTATGTATCTTCTCTGCCTCTTCTATCATTCCACACTTTGAATACATATCGATCAAAGAGCATCCAACAGAGGAGTTCGAAGCCATTCCTAACTTCACAACGTTGGAATGAATCTCCATACCGTAACCCAAAGAACCACCAGCGCAAGCTTTCAACACGCTTCCAAAAGTAAACTCATCAGGTTCGATACTGGAGCGGAGCATTGAGACGAAAAGAGAAAGAGTTTCATATCCTTTTCCGTTCTGTTCATGTGCTGCTATAATCGCATTCCAAGACACAGCATCTCTTCTCCTCATCTCATCGAATACACAAAACGCTTCACCCAGAGCTTGGCACTTCCCGTACATGTCAATCGCAGCATTTGCAACGCAAACATCTAGTGACAAACTGCTTTTTACCGCCAAACCGTAAAGCTGAAGCCCCTCTGAAAGACCTTTCACCAAGGCGCAAGCCCTGAACACTCCTGACAAACTTATTTCATCAAACCCAAGACCAGATAACATGAGACGGTGAAACACCAGCAGAGCCTTGAAACCATGCTCTTCCTGAGAATAACCAGTAATCATCGCGTTATAAGACTGTCGGCTAAGATTCTCTGACTTGTCAAACAGAATCTGAGCATCCTGCATGTTATCACACTTCGCATACATATCCAACGTCGCAGTTCTCACTATACCATCTCCCGCAAAATCAGACTTTAACGCATGAGCATGTAACTGACCACCTAACCTCAACTCAGACAACGCGGCGCACGACCTCAAGACGCTAGCGTAAATCGACTGGCTCACTCCCCCACCCACCTTCTGCATCTCCTTGAAAAACATCAAAGCTAAGGACAACAAGTTATTCTGAACACAACCCGCGATTACAGCACTCCAGGAGACAGAGTTCTTCTCCGGAATCCCTCGAAACACTCTAACCGACTCGTCAAACCTCTTACACTTCGCGTACATATCCAACAACGCACTCGCAGCAACAACGTCAGTATCACAACCCACTCTCACAACAACCCCATGAACCTGCATCCCTAAACTGCTATCCTCTAGAGAAGAACACGCTTTCAAGACCACAGCAAACGTTCTACAGTCATACCCAACACCTTCTCTCCCCATCTCAACGAAAACCTCAACGGATTTAAAACTCTCCCCGTTTTGCAAATACCCAGAAAGCATCGAGTTCCACGACACAACATCTCTCTCAGGCATCGTATCGAAAAAAGAACTGGCCTTTACCATGTCTTTACTCTTCGCGTAACAGTTTATCATCGTGTTCCACGAAACAACATCTCTCTGCGGCATTCTATCGAACACCATGGAAGCAGAGAGTAAATCTCTGGAGTTTGTGTAGACCTGCAGCAAACAGTTCAGCACGAAGGTAGTGGGACGAAACCCAGATAGTATCATATGAGCATGAGCTTGCTTCCCTGCCTCCACCGCTCCTTGCTTCGCGCATTCTTTGTAAACTGACGAAAAGTTAGTCGTGCTGATTGAGTTCACTTGTTTCACGAAATCAGTGAAATAAGAAAAGGCAGGAACTCTTCGGTATGAAACTATTTTCTCTGTTAGAGGACCATGGAGTGAAACCACTGCTCTTGTCATACGCAAGAATCTGAGATTCTCCGACATGACTCGTGAGACGAACTCAATCTCAGTGGTATGTACATCTAAGGCGGGATCGAAACGAGTACAACAAGTAATTCGGTTCGGTTTACTCAATTTTAAACCGATTGAAAGTAAATTTTGATAAATTAGATATTATGGTTGACAAGAAGAAAACAACGAGTCGTTGTAGTATAGTGGTAAGTATTCCCGCCTGTCACGCGGGTGACCCGGGTTCGATCCCCGGCAACGGCGCTTCATTTTCACACGTCATTACTTTTTCAGCTACACGTCATCAGATCAGATCATTACGATTTTCCCTCTGAAATATTCATTTTTCCATTTTTCTTTAATTTCGTTGCTCTGTAACTCAGCAATGGCGTCGACGACGACGAAGCCCGGTCCCGTAATCAACCTCGAAGAAGAGGCGGAAGACAGCGGCGCAGCGGCCGTAGAAGGTTCGACTATTCTTACACAGGATGATGAAACTGCGAGCGTATTCGTCTGCGACTCTCCTCCGTTCAACGACAGAGACATCGATTGCGATCCTTATTTCCCTTTCGCAGGCCACCCGATTTCAGATTCCGGATCGGATTCGGAGCTCGATCCGTACACCTGCCCCGTCGATTTCTTCGATCGAGAGTCTTCCGAGGGGGTGTACTTAGGATCGGAAGGACTCACCGGCGATGATTTCAACGTATGGGGCTTTTACGAACCTAAGGAGGACGAAGAAGAGGAGGAGGAGATAGTCTTGGGGACTAGAGGCGAGTCCGGATCCGGGTCGGATCAGCAAGGGCTTCGAGTCACCAGTCTCGATTCGGATTCGGATTATGAAGATAACGTGTTCGATTTCACCTCCGGGGATAGTCATGGTGGGAATGGGGCAGATGATGAACCGGGTCGGGTCGAGGTTGGTTCGGGTCTTCCTCCTGTTTGGGATTACGACTTGAATGATGAAAATGAAGAATGGGAGGAGGTGCAGAACGCTATTAACTGGACGGTTAGTGCTTTTAGTAGATCCGATGAAGAAGAACAAGAGTTGTCTTCGCAATCAAGGGATGATGATCATGAAGTAGAAGAAGAAGAAGATCATGAGCTTGACTGGCAGGTTTTGATAACTATCAACAACGTTGTTAACTACATCGAACAAGCTGAAGGTATCACGATCAACCCTGGTGATATCGATCCGAGCTATTACATGTATCTAGCTAGCTTGAGTGATGGTGATGATGATGATGCTATTCTTGGGCACATGTTTGATAACGAGGCTGGGATCAGGGGGAATCCTCCAGCGTCCAAGAGTGTTGTTGAGGGTCTTCCTGTTGTGGAGCTTGCGTTGGAAGAAGGGGACATGGTTTGTGCGGTCTGTAAAGATGAAATGGTGCTAGAGGAGGAAGTGAGGAGGCTCCCTTGTAGGCATTTGTATCATGGAGAGTGTATTACGCCTTGGCTGGGGATAAGGAATACTTGTCCGGTTTGCCGGTTTGAGCTTCCTACTGATGATCTTGAGTATGAAAGGCATAGGAGATCACAAAGGAGCGACGCCAGTCTTTTCCTTGCCGGTTAGTAGATATGTAGTTAATGGAATGTGACGTATCTGTTTGTTTGCCATGTTAATAGCCACGGCTGTAAGAGGCGAGATCCTTTAACCTTCGTCTTATGGTAAGCAGCAGGTGTTGTGATTGTGAATACCATGATGCTCAAGTTGTATATATTCCCTTTTCATGAAATAAAACATGTTAAAACTTTGAAACCATCTCTTGCAAGTGTTTGTCAAGTTACATAGTCGTTGTAGTTGCTGTAACATGGGACTGCAATCATGTAAAGTTCTTATTTAGCTGGTTGTTTCTTCAGTATGATAGTTTGCATGATCTGGATAGATCAAACCTGTTGGAGGTTACCTTTTGTAATTGCTTTGGTGATATACAGGATGTTACTTCCTTTCTGGATCTCTCTGTGAGGCTTGTGATTGTATTTTTTGTTGGAGTGCACGAGTTTCTTACAGATTCATAATGGTTGTGAAAGCAAAATTATATCTACATCGTGTCTTACTAGTGTGTTCCACTCTGTATATGCAGCAGTATCATGTTGTAGGATTGTTATTTTATCTCCATCACAATGCATTTTTTCTGACGCCACCGCTGGAGTTACTAGTTAGCAACTTGTATGCGTGTGAGAAAAGAGACGTTGAGGGACGTGATCCAAGGATCGATCAAGAAGATTTACAAAAAGGCAGATATTATTGTGTTCAACACTGGTCATCGGTGGACTCACCAGAAAAACCAATGAAGGGTATGAACATAAGTCTTAACTTTATTATGCTTCTGTTCTTCTGATTTATGTTTTGAATTTACAGAACAAGACGAACACAGGAGGGTATCCATGGATGATGAAAGTGGTGGAATCAGTGATTTCTGATATGAAAACGCCTGCGTTTTACATGAACATCACGAAGATGACTTGGTATCGAACCGATGGTCACCCTTCCGTTTACAGGCAGCCTGTGGAGACCCGAGGGAGTTCTCCTGTGACTGGAATGTTCCAATATTGTAGCCGTTGGTGCCTACCTGTTATCCCAGACTCATGGAACCAGCTTCTTTATGGTACTCTGCTAGTTTCAGGTGGCTCCTTGCCTTACAAGTCGCTTGGAACTCTCTTGTGAGATGGTTTTACTCTCTTTAGTCAGCCACTCGTTTGTTGATATTTGCAAGCTTTTCTTTCTTTAGAAAAAACACACTCAGAATAAAATGGCTGTATTGTCTTAACTCAAGTATTAGTTAGATTAATATGATTGTATGGATATAGTTTAACTCCACTAACAAAAATAGCGACAGAAATAAATAGCTATAGGTTTTCTTTTCATTTTGTCTTGTGTGTGTGTGTAAAAGAACAGGGCTATAGTGTTCTCTTCTACCAAATTATGAAATTTCAAATTTGTTACGGAACCGTGTGCAGTAAAAGTAGTGACTGCAGGTTCTTCAGATAAGATGTGGCAAGTTTGAACCTTCTGCTCTCTGCTCTGTTTTAGCTAGAACCTTTTTCCATATTTGTTAATCGGGCACTAGCTTTGAAACCTTTTTAATTAATGTTTTGCAGCTGAAGAATGTTTGTTTCACAGAGGATTGATGATTAGTAGAGTAATAGCTGAGGAATTTGATCATATGCTGCTTAGAGATCAGAGCAAGGGACTATTGATTGAAGATGTACGTATGAAATTTTCAGTACACAATATAAGTGCAACAATGACGGACAAACAATGAAAGTAGAGAAAAAGAGTCAATAAGTACTTTCAATTACATGAAACATATATGTTACACTGAAATAAGATCAAGAATGATAACAGAACAATATTTCATGTTTTATACTAAGAAGTTACAAAATTTCCAAACATATGCCCAATGTGGCTGATACAGAGAATCATTTACAAAAAAAAAAAAAAACCTAAGCCGATCTATAAACTCCAAACCCTAATCCGATGTTTTTTCAAGACTGTGTTTCTTGGTCCAAGCCGTACGGAACACTCCGGCACAAGGGACATGAGTTTTGATGACCAAGCCACTCAAAGAGACAATCTTGATGAAACCTATGCAAACATTTAGGCATCTCAATGATTTCTCGATGATTCTTGGACAAATCCTCAATACATATCGAACACTGAATCTCGTTTTGCTTTGCTTCAACTCTCTGTTCGTCCGCTAACCTCTGGAAAACTTCGACGGAAGCACCTCTCGACGGAGTAGGTTCATCAGGCGGAAAGACCAAATGCGTCTCTCGGATGAAATCGACTCTGACGAACACGAAAGCTGGCTCTCTGAGGGAAGCGTCATTAGCAAGTTCGCGGTTGATATCGAGAGCGATCTTTTGACCTAGAAACTGAGACTCGGGAACTTGTTCATCGCGAAGGAGTCGAGAAAGATGATGTGGTGTGAAGCCGCCACTTGGGTTCAGGTTGATGTGATCCGATGCTAGAATTTGTACCACTCCTGTTTCGTCTTGGATGAGTTCTTGTAAGAGGATCTCGACTGTGTTCGTAAATATTTTGGGTAGATTCGCCACCAGCGTGTAGACTTTTGGTGTATCAATTTCTGTTTCCATGGCCGCAAGAAAAATAGAAGAAAAAAACCCTAATTTCGAAGGTAAAAAAGACTGAAGATTGTTGAAAGCTAGAGAGTGAAAGAGAAAACGATTTCTGGATGAGTGTTCTGTAGTATATATAAGGATGTTTGGTTTAGGTTATTTCCTTTTCTAAAAGACAGACTGTTCATTGACTATTTGACTATTTCCTTTTTCTAAAATCCGAACGTTAACTTGTTGGTTACAATTAGAATAAAAAGTTGTGTGTGACTTGTGTGAGAGTTTTTGATGGAAACTACGTGTCGCCCGCCGTTTAATCTCGGTATGGATCTATTCTTCAATCGGCCAGCTATACTAAAGCCCATATACTTTTTTTGGGTCAAAACTAAAGCCCATATACTTGTAAGTCGAAAAATAAATGTGAATCTTAGAATAAATAACCGACATAATAGGTGTGAATGGTTTAGGTTTGTCAACGAATCGCACTCACCGACGCGGAAATGTATTGGTCTTTCCTTTCTATTTCACTCGTCACTAATCACAATCACTTCCTCGTTACATGTTCTGTTAACTCAGCACTCAAATTAATTATTAGTTTAATACATTAACGTGTTTTCTTCACTAATAAATGTTTTGCGATCTATCCGTCACTCTCCAGAGGTTTTTAAGTTAACTCACTCATCTCCAAGCAAGAAACCTCACCGACGATTCCAATCGAAATATCCTTAACTGCCTGGTTTATGTGAAAAGAGTATCGGTAGCAATGGCGGTGGCCTTACGCGGAGGCGTCGGATCCGGACTTCGTAGCTTCTTCACGTACCGGATCTTCATCTCCGCCTTGTTCTCTCTCCTCTTCCTCGCCACCTTCTCCGTCTTCCTCAACTCCTCTCGTCACCACCACCCTCCTCAAGATCACGTACGCCCTCCTCTCAATTTCTCTGTTTAATGCCTCGATTCGATCAAATTTAGAATGAAATATCTGAATCTGAGCTTGCGATTGTTCGTTTTTGTTTCTGGTGGTTTTAGACATTGATGACGAGTAGCGTGGGGAGGACGTTTCTGGATTTACAATCGGATCCGTTGAAAACTAGGTTAGATCTCATACACAAGCAAGCCACTGATCATCTCACGCTCGTCAACGCATACGCCGCTTACGCCAGGAAGCTCAAGCTCGACGCCTCGAAGCAGCTAAACCTCTTCTCCGATCTGGCGATCAGCTTCTCCGATCTGCAGTCCAAACCTGGTTTGAAACCTGGAGAAAACGCTCTCGAGGAGGATGCGTTCAAGGTGATTGAGAAAGAAGTGAAAGATAAGGTGAAGACGGCGAGGACGATGATCGTCGAGTCGAAAGAGAGCTACGACACGCAGCTCAAGATCCAGAAGCTGAAGGATACGATCTTCGCTGTCCAGGAGCAGCTGGCGAAGGCCAAGAAGAGCGGCGCCGTTGCGAGCTTGATCTCGGCTAAGTCGGTTCCAAAGAGTCTTAACTGTTTGGCGATGAGGCTTGTTGGGGAGAGGATTAGTAATCCTGAGAAGTACAGGGATGATCCGTTTGATTCGGCTGTTGAGGATCCGAGTCTTTACCACTACGCGGTTTTCTCTGATAATGTGATCGCTGTTTCTGTTGTGGTGAGGTCGGTTGTGGTGAACGCGGAGGAGCCGTGGAAGCATGTGTTTCACGTGGTGACTGATCGGATGCATCTCGCGGCTATGAAGGTGTGGTTTAAGATGCGTCCTTTGGACCGTGGGGCCGTTATTGAGATCAAATCTGTGGAGGAGTTCGAGTTCTTGAACTCTTCGTATGCGCCGGTCTTGAAGCAGCTGGAATCTGCCAAGTTGCAGAAGTTCTACTTTGAGAACCAGGCGGAGAACGCGAGTAAAGATGCGCATAACATCAAGTTCAAGAACCCGAAGTATCTCTCGATGCTGAACCATCTAAGGTTTTACTTGCCGGAGATGTATCCGAAGCTGAACAAGATCTTGTTCTTGGACGATGATGTTGTGGTGCAGAAAGATGTGACTGGTTTATGGAAGATCAACTTGGATGGAAAGGTGAATGGAGCTGTGGAGACGTGCTTTGGCTCTTTTCATCGGTATGGTCAGTACCTGAATTTCACTCATCCTCTGATCAAAGAGAGGTTTAACCCCAATGCTTGTGCTTGGGCCTTTGGAATGAATATATTTGATCTCAATGCTTGGAGGCGCGAGAAATGCACGGATCAATACCATTACTGGCAGAACTTGGTAAGTCCATTGTGATTATTGAATATAACGTATGATTCCTACTTAGTAATAACTAGGCATATCAAATAATCTCTTTATGTGCTTAACTTGACTCCGTTTTTATCTCTGTTCAGAATGAAGACAGAAGTCTCTGGGAGTTGGGAACTCTGCCTCCAGGACTGATGACATTCTATTCAAAGACGAAGTCACTGGACAAGTCCTGGCATGTGCTTGGATTAGGCTACAACCCGGGAGTGAGCATGGATGAGATCAAAAAGGCAGCAGTGATCCATTACAATGGAAACATGAAACCATGGCTAGACATTGCTATGAACCAATACAAGTCTCTCTGGACTAAATACGTTGATAACGAAATGGAGTTTGTGCAGATGTGCAATTTTGGTCTCTAGAGACACGCGGAGATGGACAAAGAAAACAAACCCGAAGAACTGAAAAATATCGATAAGAGGTAACCTCGAATCGATATGTGCTTCAGTTCAGACTTGCAGAGCATTCTTTAACTGATACGTTCATCTTTTCTACATATAGGTTACAAAGTATTTTGCTTGTTCTTTCTCGTATAGTTATGTTCTTATTTTTGTTATTGTAACTCTTCACAGCAAAAGCTTCTCCAAAACTTACATGTCTCTCTTTCCTGTGTCTGCCTAAGATTAAAAAACTCATGTCCTATAGTTTTAAACTGTTCCCTGAGTGATTATTCACTTATTCAGTACTGTTTACTTGTGTTTATGAACTCAAACTCCAAGGCTGAGTAATTTCAAATCATTTGTTTGGTGGTGAATCACGAATGAGGAATTTATTGGAGAGTACTTTTTTTGCAAGTGTTTCTTTTGTAATTGCAAATGTAAAATGGAGAGAGAAATCGGGTATATGAATATGTAACTACTAAATCATTAGTGGAATTTTGCAATGCCAAATGTTCAAATTGAAAAAGAAAAAAAGATAACAAGGTATGAAAAGAATATGTATTTTCATTAGTACTTTTCTACAATATAATAACAGGATCCAATATAGAAGAGAAAAAGACAGAGATCTGCAACCACTCAGTTATTCTTACCTAACCCGGAGAGTGGCCAATTTTGACAAGAACTTTATTACTTAGTGCTAATCGGACCGTTCATTTAGCTACAAATCTCACAAGTATAAAACAACAGCTCCGGTCTCCAAAACTTACGGCCTTTCAGATCTTTTCAAATCAAAATCGGGAAAAAGCAGGTGTGTTTCTCCGATCACTCTCTCTCTCTCTCTCTCTCTTTTCGAGTCATATGTTTAATCGGAGGATCTCACCAGCCTTTTTAATGTCATGAATCTCATCATTGATCTAAGATTGTATTGAAAAATCTCATTTTTGATATTTGTTCTGATCGATATGTGAGTGGTCCATAGTAATCGGTTCTTCGATCATGCTGTCTGCGTCGATCGTAATTTGATTCTAGATCTGTAATAATCTTCGTTGTTGATTGAACTCTAGTTTTGTACTTTGCATGTATTGATCATGTGTTAAGAACTTTGATCAGTGATTGAATCTATGAGTTTATTGCCACTTGACGCTTTTGATCTCATCACTTACCTTCTGTAGATTTATATATACGTAGCTTAAAGATATGTTTTGATGCGTCTTATATTTGAGATCTTAGAGATGTTTTTTTTTTGTCAGCAGAGAAAAGAAGAAGAATAAGACAATGGCTGTTCAACCAACAAGAATAGGCTTAGCTGGACTAGCCGTGATGGGTCAGAACCTAGCTCTCAACATCGCCGAGAAAGGCTTCCCAATCTCTGTCTACAACCGCACAACTTCCAAAGTCGACGAGACCGTCGAACGAGCCAAGAAAGAAGGAAACCTCCCCGTCTACGGCTTCCACGACCCCGAGTCCTTCGTCAACTCCATCCAGAAACCACGCGTCATAATCATGCTCGTCAAGGCCGGCGCACCCGTCGACCAGACCATCAAGACCCTCTCTGCTTATCTAGAGAAAGGTGATTGCATCGTGGACGGTGGTAACGAGTGGTACGAGAACACGGAGAGGAGAGAAAAAGCCGTGGCTGAGAACGGTTTCCTCTACTTAGGAATGGGAGTCTCAGGCGGTGAAGAAGGTGCTCGTAACGGTCCATCTATGATGCCTGGAGGGTCTTACGAAGCTTACAAGAATATCGAAGACATTCTTCTCAAGGTTGCGGCTCAGGTTAGGGACAGTGGTCCATGCGTGACTTACATTGGGAAAGGCGGGTCTGGAAACTTTGTCAAAATGGTCCATAACGGGATTGAGTACGGTGACATGCAGCTGATTGCTGAAGCTTATGATGTTTTGAAATCTGTTGGGAAGTTATCTAACGAGGAGCTTCATGGTGTCTTCACCGAGTGGAACAAAGGTGAGCTTGAGAGTTTCTTGATTGAGATCACTGCGGATATCTTCGGGATCAAGGATGATAAGGGTGATGGGCATTTGGTTGATAAGGTTTTGGACAAAACGGGCATGAAAGGTACCGGGAAGTGGACTGTTCAGCAAGCAGCTGAGCTTTCCGTTCCTTCTCCCACCATTGAGTCATCTCTTGACGCGAGGTTCCTCAGTGGGCTAAAAGATGAGCGTGTGCAGGCCGCTAAAGTCTTCAAGGAAGGTGGTTTTGGCGATGTATTGACAGATCAAACCGTTGACAAGAAGCAACTGATCGATGACGTGAGGAAGGCTCTCTACGCGTCCAAAATCTGCAGCTACGCACAAGGGATGAACCTGATCCGCGCCAAGAGCGTGGAGAAGGGGTGGGGATTGAAGCTAGGCGAGCTGGCGAGGATCTGGAAAGGAGGGTGCATCATCAGAGCGATCTTCTTGGACAGGATCAAGCAAGCTTACGACAGGAACGCAGAGCTGGCTAACCTCCTTGTGGATCCCGAGTTTGCGAAAGAAATCATCGAGAGGCAGTCGGCTTGGAGAAGAGTGGTCTGCTTGAGCATTAACTCTGGTATCAGCACTCCCGGTATGTCTGCGAGTCTGGCCTACTTTGATTCTTACAGGAGAGAGAGGTTGCCGGCGAACCTTGTCCAAGCTCAGAGAGATTACTTTGGTGCCCATACTTATGAAAGGACTGATATGGAAGGGTCTTTCCACACCGAGTGGTTCAAGATTGCAAGACAATCCAAGATGTAATGGTGATGACTCTCTCTCACTCTCTCTGTTTCGTATTCTCCCCTTCAATAATATTTTCACACCTAGTGCTTGTTTCCTCAATGTGTGAAAGTACTATGGCAGCCTATCTATGGGGCTCGTGTGTTTACTTGTATTGTTCTTTATTTGTATTTCGAATAGGCATCAACATCTTTTGCTACTAGTTGATTGTCCCTCTCTCATGAAGTGACAACTTGCAACTGCTTTTGAGTTTTGTTTCTTTTAACAGTTCTGCCCATCATAGTGATGCATGTCTTCTTTCTTTGTGGTATCAATTCAACAGTGTTAGACACTGTTCCAACAATATAATATTTCACTTATTCTTGTATTTGTAGTGAGAGAGTTTGTGCTCAAACTACTACATCTATAGGAACATATCTGATTTAACTCGTATTAGTTTTACAAAAGTCACAAAAACTAAGGATGCAAACTACAAATAGAAATACAAAGTAGGAGTTCAGAAAGAAGGAACAATTCCATAACTGGTATTGGACATTAGTGATGTTGTAAAGAGTTGTTCTGCATCAGCTTCCATATCAATCCTCTTGGCAAAGCGGCCCTTGATCCTTGGCCTTACCTCTGCATATGCTTTTCTCGAAGCATACCTTATTGTCTTCTCAAACTTCCTCCTCTTCTTCTTCTCTCTGTATCTCAGGACACTTGCCTCCCTATCCGCTGGAGTTAGCTTCTGCACCATCTGAGTAGGTGGGGCAGATACTTGGTCTACGGCCTCTTTAGTTGTGTCACTTGATGTTGACTCTGGCACAACACTTATGTAGTTGTAGTGAGGTTCTGTAGAGCAACCATAGTTGACACCCAAATGAAAGTTGTGTTGGCTTTGTTGCATGTGACTTGTTGATTCCTCGAGTTGAAGTGGCACAACTCCATCTTCTCCTCCAGCAAAGCTCCTCTGGTATTGACTGTACCCATCTTCGAACTGGTTGTCTAAGCTGGAGCTGTAGTCCACAAGATCAAGATACTCAACACCAAACAAGAACCCATTGTTATTGTTTTTCCCTGGGTTAAGCATCAACCACGAAGCCACCTCATCCTCATCCTCTTTTTCAACCATCATCACGCCGTTATTATCATCTGCATCAGTGGCTATGGAGCTGCAAGAGTTTGCAGATAGTGGCACACGTTGATGGCGTCTAGCTAGAGGATTTGCCGAATGAATCTCTGCATCACAAGCTGTGCAAAGAGACGCCGAGTCTGCTTTACAGAAAAACGCAGCAGGGGCAGACTCACATGAGTCGCAGACACGGACACGTATGGCAGAATCAGCTTCACAGTAGACAGTGCATGCGGCTGATCGACATGTGTCACATGCTCGTGCACCACCACTCTCGTAGCTCTCTTCTTTCAACATAATAAAGACTAAACAATCTGTTTGTGTGCTATAACAAAGGACGGAAGGAATGCTATAATGAGACTTACTATAATCTGTAGGGGAGATGGGGGAGTATATAGAATCTTAGAGGTGAACACGTGGCGCAGGGTTAGTGGTTGTTAAAAGTAGTTGAATCATCTTGTGGCTGGCTGAGCTTTGAAGAGAGGATATGCATTAATAATGAGAAAAGTCTTGTCTTATATCATTGCCAAAAGGGAGAACAAATCTACACCAAGTATATTATATTACTTTGTGTAGCTTTCTTCTACATAGGACCACCCCCATGAGTTTTACGTGGATAATCATGTTAAAAGATTCTCATACATACAGCTAGTGTTATCAATTTGCTAAGGTTTACTTTACATCATCATAAATGATCAAAAAGAGTGAAACCCGTTTGGGTTGGTTATAAAGATCAAAGACGTTGGCGTTGTAGAGGGTGAGGCGGACGTGGAGAGAGGTGAAATGCCGACATGGTAATGGCGTATATGGTGATGAATCAATGTGAATAAAGAAGTAAGCCTTTAGTGAAGCGATTAGGATGCTTCTGAGCCACAAGTTATGACAGATTTATCTATCTGTATCAACTATAGACACATCATGTTTGAATTTGATAGATCATGCATATATTATCATTTGACACACAAAACATTTAGAGAAATCCCTATAATAGTTCTAAACACACATACACATAGTATTCTAAAATTAGGTTTTGGTGTAAATTAGTTATTTATCTTGGGTAGTTCTACTAAATAGGCAATTTTTCAAGTTTTTATCACAAAATAAACTTTAAGGAAAAAAATAACCAAAATATTTTATTTAATAGTTAAAAAGACCATAATACTCCAAAAATATAAGTACAATTTTTTTAAGAAATAATAAATAAAAATGAGTATTTTTATAGTTTTAGATTATATGTTTATTGTTGTTCAGAAAACAAAGATTATATGTTTATTTAGTTGTTAGTGTTTTGATAAATAAGATAACACCAAAAAAAACACAAGATAAAATTTTTGGGTATAAACCGAAAGTTTATGGCTAATTTTTAGGTATAAAATTTTTTAACCTGAATAGACCCGGACCTAAAAATCCGATCCAAATAAATCTAGATCCAAAAACCCAATCCGAATAACTTTCTTTTTGACAAAAAAAAATAAGAGTTATTCGGATTGGGTTTTTGGATCTGGATTTATTTGGATCGGGTTTTTTAGATCCGGATCTATCCGGGTTAAAAAAGTTTGAACCCAAAAATTAGCCGTAAACTTTCAGTTTAGGTTTGTGTTTCCAGATCGATTTCGGTTCGGATTTTCGGTCCAGAGATAAACGACTTGAGCTTCTCCTCTTTTTCATCACGAAGCCCAGTAATGGCCCAATAAAAGAATCCTAATTTCAGCATCGTTTCACTAGATTCCTCCTCTTTTTCAATTTTCAAATTCCCTCTCACACTCAGAGGCGCTTCATTCAAACACGATGACTCCGCCATTGCTGAAGCTCGCGTTCGTCAAGGGCCCACGAGACGGCGAATCTTTCGAGTACAAGCCCGGATCCACAATCCGAATCGGTCGATTCGTTCGCGGCAACGAAATCTCCGTCAAAGACGCCGGGATCTCCACCAAGCACCTCCGCATCGTCTCCGACTCCGAGAACTGGATAATCCACGACCTCGGATCTTCCAACGGCACAATACTGAACTCGGAGACTCTCGATCCGGATACTCCCGTGAATCTCAGCCACGGAGACGTGATCAAGCTCGGTGAGTATACTTCAATCGTGGTGAACTTTGAGACTGATGTTCAGGTGGAGGAGGAGGAGGAGGAGCGTAAGCTTCCGCCGAGGCCGAGAAGGAACAACAGGCGCCTCCCTGTTTCGGATCCGGATCCGGCTCCGGTTCAGGAGAAACCAAAGCGCAGGGGTAGGCCACGGAAGAACGAGAAGAAAGTGGCGGTTACGAGTGATGAAGAAGAAGAAGAAGAAGAAGCTGTTCCGGTGGAGAAAGGAGGAGCTCGAAGGGGGAATAATAAGAAGACGGAGGATGTTCGGGATTTGGGTTTGAAATCAGTGAAGTTGGAGGTTGAGGATACTCCCAAGGGAGTGGAGATCTCAGAGATGAGGAGAGGGACAAGGAGCAGGCAGGTGAGGAACGTGAAGTGTGAGGAAAGTGCTTTAGAGGAGAAGAGAGGAGGACCTTCAAGGGTTACGAGGAGCACGAAGAAGAAAGAGATTGGTGGAGATTCTTTTCAGGAGTTGGAGATGGTTCTGAGCCAGGCCCGGAAAAGCCGTGCTAAGAAGAAGACAGTTGAGCAAAAGCCGGAAGAGAGCGTTGTCGAAGAGATGGGAGATAGAAATGAGGATGTTGAAGAGGATGAGAAAGGTCGTAGTGAAGCAAGTGATAAAGAAGATGAGAGGGTAGAGCAGGTGGAGATTGAGTCGAGGAAGAGAGCAGTAGTAGGAGAGGAGGACGTGGACTGTGGTGTTAAAGAAGATGAGAACTTGCAAGAGGAAAAAGACAGTATGGTCGAGGAGGGTGGTGGAGTTGAGACATCAGATGGTGGGTGTGACGAAGAAGAAAAGGCTGAGCAGGGAAAGGTAGATTTAGAGAAGATTGATTTAGAGAAGATGACACTAGGAGACTGGTTTGAGTACATGAAAGTACACCTGCGAAAACGGATAGTGGATAAGACAGAGAAGATGATAGAGGATATGAGAAGCAAATCTTTGAGAGTTCACCACCATATTGCAGAGCAGAAGCAAGCAAAAGGAAAAGAGAGTGTGAGTTAGTCTGACGTGGTTAGATCATTAGCTATTGTGGTAAGCGTAATGTTAATTCTCAACTAAACCTGAGAATAGATTAGCTCTTGTTAAATTAGGTTGCTACGATCTTTTTATCGGCTTTAAGTTTTTCCTGTGGGAGGTTGTTAAAGCCTGTGTATGTATCTATATAACTCGGTGCTAATCTTCATCATGGTTTTGTTTGTACTAACTACTTCGAGTTTCTTCTTCATTGTTGATCTTTTAATCGTGAATTAATAACCAAAGAGAGTCAAAATCTTTAGTAGCAACAGTAGTATTTCATAACCAATAAAGGTACAAAGAGAAGAAGAATCTACTTTACGCTGAAAGCTGAAACAGATAAAGAGGAATGTTGAACATGAAAGCTAAAATCTCGTTTCTTTTAAGGGTTTCAAAAGTCTAACTCCGCGATTTGTTTGTTTTTCATCTGAACCACCATCTCTGAACGGCAGTCACCGGAGTATTCAAGAAGGGAGCGTAACGTTGGATCATCGGATTCACCGTCCTTCCGATTTTGCTCCAATTGCTCTGGTGGTATCCTGCTGTTACCGGTGCTTGATACATCAGCTTCAATAGCTGCCATTTTAGAAAACAAAACCTCAGGCTTTTTACTTTATTCATGAGGACAACTCTCAAAATCAAACCAACAATCCTGGAAACTACGTTTATCTTTCTTCATCGAAATTATGAACTTGACGGTTTCTTATGGCACAACACATGATTTTCAACATGAAAAGCAAAAAAACACACTTCTCATTACTGACCTAATGCACTTTAACCCATGTAACACTTCGCCTCAAAGAACTAGAGCAACAAAAGAAAGAAGGGTGTTTGATTAAAATGGTGGATCCTCCTATAATCTATCATATGTCCAGTTGATCAATTTTCAATAAAGAACTCTACTTGGAGATGTTGAACTAATAGAGCGAAATAATGCCTGGAACAAAAAGTAGAGCAGAACAAAACATTTGAAAAGACGTACCTGCCAGTACATGAATGTCTGTATAAAGTTGCGTTGCCATCTGCAGTAAGTAAAATGACATTTTGATCAGATAAGTGAAAACGAGAAAATGCACTCCTAAGATTCAATTATGAACTCCATTCATTTCGAAGGGTTCTAAACAATTTTTTGACAATAACTAATTATCGCTTCTGAAAGGAAGAAAGAGCATACGAGAGCAGAGAGATAATCAGAAGGAAGCCAATGGCTATCTCAGCTTGCGATGAGAGGATGTTGAGGGTAGTTGTGTTTGACTCCACCCAGACACAAGGGTCTTCCAAGTACTTCCTGATAACCATTACAAAACAGGACACAGAGAAAGAGTTAAGCATCATTAAGAATCCACAAATGCAAAAGAGTATTACAATCAAGCCTGCTGAGTAGATAGATGCAAAGTGCAAACTACCTGTATATGGTGGAGCGAGTGAAGTTACGCCTCAAGAACTTGGCTACTTGTTCAAGTGCTCGACACAAGATGGGAATCAAAGCAACTGCGACAAATCGATGAAGAGACAAATCATTAGAATGTATATAGTTTGAAGAAAATCACCAAAAAAACTCAATCAACTCTTACACTTGAGACAGAGATTCGAAGTGACAAATGTAAGGCAGTAGATGAAATAGATGAAATCCTTTGCTCCCACAATTGATTGAAGATAAACTTGCAGTCCTTGCATATTCCATTCCCTTGGCCTCTGGAGATAACAAAAAAAATCCGCTTACATAAGAAAATTCGGTTCCAAGAGAGTAGAAAAGGGAGATCACAAGGCTTACCCCGTAAAGAGAGTACAGGGAATACAGAGAGGAACAAGCAGTTCCCATGAAAGAAAGACGATACGCCCTATTTGAGAGGCTCTTCGGTACTAGAGGCAACACTGCCAGCACAGCAATAACGAAAACCTGCGAAATATGAAATAGATTAAGAGACTACACTAGCCACGGGAGAAAAAAAAAATAGTTAGGTGAAATATGCCAGACTAAACGCATTTGTCTTCAGTAGTTCATATCTAAGTATAACAAGCACATCAGTAAAAGAGAACAAAAAGACGACGACAGTGCACCATACGATATATCATAAATGTCCAAGTAAAGGAGTCAACAGCAGAAAGTAAAAATAATCCCAACTAAAAGCCCTACCAAGAAACTAAATATTTTTCAAAGATTAGTTCTAGTAATCTAGTCTTTTGATTGTAAATAGCAATCAACAAAATAAGTCTGCAGTTCACCGCACAAATGAATAATTCTGATCAATTAAAATGAACTAAAAAGGAGTCAGGATAAAATATATTAATGACCACCAAGAAACAGCAACTTCAACAGGGAAACATAATAATACCCAAGCATTGACAGAGAACTGAATAGTCTGCTGATCCCAGCGCACTGAACTTGAGGTTGCACCTGTCGTAGCAGACGGCCCAGTGGTTCGAGGAACCGATCCTGATGCACACAGAGTTCAGTGAGTATAAGTTATATAAGGATAAACTAAATTCATGAATATATAAATGTTCACCAGAGTTCCGTGAACGAGGTTGTTGTTCATTTGCATTAGCAGACGAAGGAGTAGCAGATGGTCTTGCAGATTGCGAAGAAGTAGATGAAGTCGTCGACGACATAGGCTCCACAACTAGATCAGGATCCTACAAGAAAAGCAGAGATTTTAACATCTAAACTTCAGATCGTTAAACCTAAGATCTCAAAGTTCGCAAATATCTCCAAAATCAAGCTCGAACTCTGACGAGCGTGAAGACTTAAAACTCAGATTCAAAGAGTGTAGGTAGTACGCACCATGTAGCGTTGGTAGAACTTGCGCTTGTAGTGATCGACGACCTCGGGGCGAGAAGCCATGTGAGGAGGGATCAGGATATTGGACCAGTAATCCGTCCATCGAGCGTCGTTATCGTAGTCGTACGCTGCCGCCGCAATCTTCTTCAGTCGCTGGGGATCGTCGCCGCCTTCCGCCATCGATGCGATCGCTTTCAACTCTCTCTCTCTCTCTCTCCTCCGCCCGATAGATTCGACCTTTCTGGGTTTTATTATTTGGTCCAGTTTCCTTATTGTTAAGGGAATCTTTGAAATACGACGGCGTTTAGGAAAAAATAATTTTAAGCAAAAATCTGAAAACGCCCTCGTGTATTCTTTGCTGTATTATGTGTTGCCTTGAAGAAATGAAATTTCATTTACATGTGCTCTTTTTCAATTCATGCAGCTAATCCAGTATTTTACTCCCTCCGTATCGCTTTAGTTATGTTTTTTTTAAAAAAAAATATTCAATTTAAGTAAAGTTTTCAAGTTTCAATGCAAAAAATACATGTAATTTGATGTTTTTGACTATTTACATTCTGTAGTATGATTTTTCATTGGTAAGATGAGTTGTGATTATTGTTATTTTAGATCAAATAAAAAAGAAAATAAAAATTTGTGATTTTTCTTGATGTACAAAAACCTAAAATCTCTTATTTTGTTGAATGAGTATAAATGCGTAATTGGAATAAGGGTTTGAGAATGTTTTGAAGATTTTAAGTTTTGATAGAATCGGGGTTTTAACTGGTAACCAAAGAAATCAATGAAAATAATTAATTTTATTTTATTCCTTAAATTCGACGTCATTTTAAAGAATAATAATATTTAATTCATTTTCATTCCTTAAACTTAAGATCATTAATGAGAAATATTTTTTTTAATATTCTTTCTTTTTTAATTTAAGGAACCACAGAACAAAATGTTCTTTTTTTGATCAAAAAAAAAACAAAATGTTTTTTTTATTAAATCTAAAGAAGAACAACAAGAAACAAGTATTCCTATTATTTTGTTTATCTTCATTCTTTTGTTCATTGTTCCTATTATTCATCTGGTGATCACCATTTAGAATATTATTTTTTGCTAAAAAGTAAATATCATATTAATGATTTAGAGTTTTACAACAGAAAAACTAAAGGTGTGCTTCTCCGGCTAGAAAAAAAAAAACAGAGACGAACAAGATGATTACAAATTTCGACTCCACACTTATCTAAACCATAGATAGACATTAACAGAATGAAGTGCTTGTTATGTCTTCTTGCTGTGATAGTGTTTTGCACTTCCCTGTTGATGCCTTTGAAAACATCGGATGGTGGGATAGAGGTTTGATTATGGACGATATAACTGTGTTGTGCTTCCAAAGGTGAAAGACTGTGGCCTGGGTGAAAGACGAGAAATCATCTATTACCTTTGGAGCCAAAATCCCAAGTGAATCCAATAGATGCATTCGTGAGCAGTTTCACATCACCAACGAGGGAGGCATTGGTATCTTGGGCTGCCGCAACATTTTGGTAGGAGGAAACGCGATTTTTCGCAGCTTTGGTGGATTGTATGGACAACATACTCATAGTTGGACAACTAGATTTTTTTTTTGTTAAACTACATTTTCTAACAAATTCAAGTTTAGAAATATTTTTAAATTTTTTAATTTGATTTATTGTTTAGATTTTCCATAAAGAAATTTTGATGTTCTTTTGAAAAGGGGATAAGGAAGTTTTGGTTTTCTTTTGAAAGTCGGATTTGCTTAAACATTATGTGATAAATACTTATTTGTGATCATATATTTGATTTTAGTTAGAAACAGATCCGAATCAATTTTTTTTTTGGAGAATTGCAACAAAGGGACGTTGCACTTGCAGAGGATATTAAATTATATGACAAACTGGTAATTAAATATAAATATATAGATCAATTTATTGGCTAATTAATCAACTGAAAGTTACTGAGTTCAGTTATTTTTTGATATATTACTTAGATACATGGTCGCAACGAATTGATCAGTGCAAACTGCACATTGGCAAACTCTCTAACATATATAGCCAACAGATTGATCTATATATCTCTAGATAGTTTGCCTGTGTGCAGTCTGTACTGATCGACTCGTTGAGACCATGTATCTTAGTAATATATAAATAACTAAATTCAATAAATTTCAGTTGATAATTAGTCAATAAATTGATCTATATACTTATCTTTAATTGCCAGTTTGGCATATAATTTAGCTTCTTCTGCACGTGCAACGTCAGTTTGTAGCAATTCTCCAAAAACATTTGATTATATGCTTGTAACTAAAATCAAATAAGATCACAAGTAATTTATCACATATGTTTAAACAAAACAAACTTTTTAAATAAAACCAAAGTTTCTTTATCTCTTTTTTCAAAAGAAAATCAACACTTCTTTATCCAAAATCTAAAAATTAAATCAAAAAAAAATTAAGAATATTTTCAAACCCGTATTTGTTTGAAAATATTGTTTAACAATAAAAAAAATAAAATGTACTCACCTTTTTATCCATGTTCACAAGAAACGATTTAGGAGCGACAAAGAGTAAACATCAATGATGATCTCTCATATATATAGACTCTCAACCGACCTTCAACTTCAAAAACACAAAAGTCTCTCATTCTTCTATCGTTCCATGCATGCACTTTGGGAAGTAAAGTTGTGATTATTCTGATTGTTATGCAACAATGTCGCCCAGCCAGCTGCGGTTGTTTTAAGAGCCATCGACAGGGAGGTGCAAAACATTGTTTTCTCCAGAAGATCCAGAAAGCTCTTTAGCTCACTTATGGTTTTATGGATTCGATCGGTGCTTATTTTGTCCAAGGTGCTGAATGTCTTGATCCATCTTATTTTTTCTTTCTTTTTGCCAAGAAGTGTCAAACTTAAGATCTTGCTTTACTAAAATATTTCTTTCATTTATATGATATTTAAATTTAGCAAAAAAAAAATTAATTCTGATTGAATCCCAAAACCAAAGTTATCTAATGATCAATCTAATATGCGTAATTATTTTCCGTACACAAAATTCAATTAAAAAGATACATTCTTAGAAGAAATGATAAAAATGATACATATACTAATTTATGTTAGTATTACCTAGAGAAATGATACAAAAGTATGTATGTATGGTATGTAATGTATGTATGTATATGTATGTATATATGTAATTTTAATATTTTTAATAATTTTATAATTTATTTAATCTTATAATGTTTTTCATAAGTTTACACGTAAATTTCCTCACTATCAGATTATTCTCTCCTCTAAAATCAGGAAAAAGTTATAATGAAAACAAAAGATTTTGAAAAATGTTATATATAAGGAAAAAACCAACCACTAAAACATTGTGATAAAAAATATAATAGTTTGGAATATAGCGATCATAATTCATAAGTGTCAAAACAAATGAAACATACAATCTTAATAACTAGATAACATGTTCTATTTACTGTCACAAATTTACCCGTAAATTTCCTCACGATCAAATTATGTATATAATCTCCCCTCTAAAAATTTGTAAGAAAAAAAAATCTCCCCTCTAAAAAGTTTAAAGAGTTATAATGAAAACGTTTTATCTTAATTTTTTTTTTTTGTAAAAGCAATCACTCAGTTGAGAGAAAACAAAAATCAAAATCACTAGAATAGGATTCAAAAGTGTTACCATTTCGATATACGGAGGAGGATGATGATCTCGGAGGATTACGATATCTCCACATCTCTCAAGCTGCCTATTGCGCTTCATCTTGACCCCTCTTCAACAACAACAAAGAAACACCTTGTCTCTTGGCAGTTTGGACTCAACAGACCCGCGTTTAAGCTCCCTGCTTGATCTAAGCTTCAGCTGGAGAGATCTTTTATAAAGCACCTGAATTATATTCTCAAATCAACCAAAAGTTACAGTTTTTTTTCAGGAAATTTTCAAAGCGGGGATATGGATCAGTATAATGCTTTTGACAAGAAAGCAAGCAAACACGCACCTAGGGTGATGAGTGATCACGCTTTCTGGTGAGCTTACTTCGGTAGTGATGGTTCAGGACATGATCCAATACTTTTGGGCTTATAAAATGATTGCAACAAACTACTTCAATTATCTGCAAAACATCAAGCAACCATCAACCATCAACCATCAAGACACGTTGATATTTTGATTTTTGACCACTGCTAGTCCGCTACTCGTTCAATAATATTTATTTTTTATCATACGTCAGTCAGTACTAAGTAGATTGCAATAAAGAAACATTTTGGCTCGTTTAATTTCAAATCATTTTGCTTTGTTCTTTTAAAGTCAACTACTTAAGTAATCTAATTATCTATTCTATTGTAATTAAAACTAGATTTCGACCCGCACAACCGTGCGGATATTATTTTTACTTTTTATGTTTGATAATTATGGTTTGTTTATTTTTTGTAAATTATATTCGTTGACAACATGCGTTAATAATGTTCAAAAACTAAAGTAATATGTTAGATAAATCATTTTTTATTTGATTCTATTATTTCTAAACTTAACATTTTTCAAGTATTTTTTATTTCTAAATCATATAATTTCAAGAAACATTCAGTTTTCTACATGGTTTTTTAAGTGACTTATTATTTAGTAAATTTTATACATGGTTTACGAATTTAAATACATTTTAATGGTGAATTATATTTTAAATGGATGTTTTAAAAAAATAGGTTAATATATTAATTTAATGTAATTTTCTATTTAATTTGTGTTATTTTAATATAATATAGCCAATAATTAGAAAGTTTATGATAATATGATACAATTTTTTATAATAAAATCATTATTAACATTGATCTGAATAATATTAAATTACTAATTACAAAATTAATTAATGCATTATTATAATATAAATATTTAAATATTTAGTAATATATATATATATGACTAATATTTAGTTAAGATCTTGTTAAGATCTTTTTTCAACTGATTTTCGAAGTTATATATATATATATATATATGATTAATATAAGTGTCATATATTACTAAGCATATTTTTAGTAATAAATGAATGAGTTGTTAGTTCTAATAAGGGTCAATTTTTTAAAATATCACACATGAATTAGAAGTCATGACTTCTCTTTTAATATAATAGATTTCAAATACAAAGGACGACGACAAACAAATACAAACCACAATACTACCTATTAAACGTTGGAATAAAGTCTAACCTCGAGTCCTGAAGCAAGCGGAAGGCGGAAGGCGGAAGGCAGAAGGGAATAATGTCAGTCTCTACTCTCCTTTTTCAACATCACTTCATCAAACAAGCATCGACTCATGAATTCATGATCATGTCACGAGAAAACAAAAGCAAGTGAAATCGATATATAACAGCAAAGAAGAGCAGTGTGTTATCAACAAGAATGTAATTTGTCATAGCAATACATAAACAAGAATTCAATGTGATATACTGATACAGAAACCGAGAATAACAATTTTTTATAGCAATACAAAAACAGAACAGCACTTAAGAAACAACCAAGCCATTTAATACATAAACAAAAACATAACAACACTTCAGAAACAACCAAGCCATTTAATACAGAAACAAAAACAGAACAACACTTTAGAAACAACCAAGCCATCTAATGCAGAAACAAAAGCAGACCAACACAATATATGAACGGTGTTCCAGCCAAAAAAAGGAAAACGGTGTTGCTTAAGTATTGTTCTTTTGTATTGCTGTACATATTTATGTGTTGACTTATAGAAATTAAATTTCATTTACATGTGGTCTTTTTCATTTCATGCAAGCTAATCCAATATTATATATATGCGTAAACTTAGTTATAATTAGCTGTTTCTACGTATTATAACATCTATAAAACATCATCATCATCCATACTCAGTCCAACGAAACCCAAAACAAGAAAGAATTTTAACTTTTATAAAAATGTCCGCCCTTAAGCTAAGAAACGCGAACTTTCCGGCGCCGGAGCTCGATGACCTTTCCGAGCAGCTGCCGTCGGAGACACGAGCCGTGGTACTCAAAAGACAGAGGTCAGTGTCTCAACGAGCCATGTCAAACACGCTGACATCAGCAGCAAATCTCTCAAACCTTCTCCCAACCGGAACACTCCTCGCGTTTCAGCTCCTAACGCCCGTTTTTACTTCAAACGGCGTTTGCGACCACGCAACGCGTTTGCTTACAGCTGTTCTCCTCTTCCTCTTAGCCGCCTCTTGCTTCATCAGCTCCTTCACAGACAGCGTTAAAGCCGACGACGGAACAGTCTACTACGGTTTTGTCACGTTCAATGGAATGTGGGTCGTTGATTACCCTGACCCGGCCGGGTTGGGCTTACCCGATTTATCCAAATACCGGATGCGGGTCGTTGATTGGATACACGCTACGTTGTCGGTTTTAGTGTTTGGAGCGGTTGCGTTGAGAGATAAGTATGTAACTGATTGCTTTTATCCGTCGCCTGAGGAAGAGACCAAACATGTTCTGGACATTGTTCCGGTGGGGATTGGGGTTATATGTAGCTTATTGTTTACGGTTTTCCCGACGAGACGTCACGGAATTGGATATCTTGTTACCAGAAATGTTGATCGCCTGTAAATATTATAGCGTTTTATATTTCGTTTAAAACACATTAGGATAATTGTAGCGTTTTCTTGGTGGGTTGACTTTCTTTGTTTGTTTAAATTGTTTGTAAATTTGTATTTATACTTTATTCTTTGTTTGTTTTATATAGCTGTTGAACAATTATATAAGCAAGCGCCAAGCGGGTTCATAAATAAATGTTATAAAAGTTTAGAAGATATATATTATCATTATGTTACGTCTTAAATGAGGTAATTTTATATTTAAAGTGTATTTTATTCACTTTACTTAACCAGTTGATTAGAAAAACACGCGAATGTAAGTACGTTTTGCATGTTACTTAGAAAGCGTTGACTTTACTCTTTTGAGCATATAAAGATTATCAACAGTTTTAAGTTAGATTGTTAGCTGTTTATATCTTGATTTTATTATTATTTTACGTACAGCAAAATGACTAATTGGCTGCATTCATTAAAATCTTAATTTGTTGAATGTTTATTTCTCATATATCTCAAAATATTTACCACATTGTAACAAGCACCAAAACTATAACTACAAAACTTAGATTCTATTTAACTTAATCTCACTTTTGAATTGATCTTTAAAAAGATACTAAATCTCTATTTTCAACATTTCGAGTAAAAAATCGTTCCATGAATCAATAGGACCTGGTAAACACCAGTGTACACAATCATTGTATAATATAACGTTATCTTCCGGTTTATGTCCAAATCTGCTCGGATGTCCATCTGGTCTTAACAACATCATTTGTGTTACATCTAGTAATCTCAAATTTAATCCATTGTTCTTGTTTCTGTCTCTTCTCGCAATGCGAAATTCATCGAGTTGAATGGTGTGTGTCTCTAGATTCATGCCTTCCAACTCCGTCTCATTGCTCCTAAAACAAAAAACAAATAAATAAACAAAGTTCATGCTAGGAAGAGAACATTCGTATCAAACCAAACTCAAATGATTTTAATATAAAGTGGTTGATGCCGGTTGAACCATACCTAAAAGGTCGAGTTTTCAAGCAATTACCACCTTTATCCCATTCACCATTCTCAAAGTGTGAAGGTGCAAATGTTCTTAGAAACACCTCTCCTTTAAAACTATCCAATCTGATGATTGTTTTAAACGTTGTTCTTAATGCTCTTCTATATGCAAAATGCGCACCGACATTTCGGACTCCGGGAATGTAGCAATACAAACATCCTATCATTTTTTGTTTGTCATAAAGGAAGAGTGGTCGAAAGAACCATTGCCCGGAGGAGATGATGATGTAATCGAACTCGGCAACTTGGGAAGCCCAAGAAGGGTCCGGTTCATCGAGGTAGAGGTTGTAGAATGAGTTAGGACCAGCTGGACCGTTTTCCTCAGAGCGAACTAAATGCGTTGTCCAAAAGGTGGCGATTGTGAAGTTGTACGTTTTGTATTTCCATCTTTGGAAGTTAAAGTCGAAGTCTTGTTGTCGTGAGTCATCTTTGGGTTCTTCCACCTAAAATGTTAAGGTTAAGGTTGCTTATTCATCAAGTAACCTAGTTTGGTGGGACGGGGTCAATAAATTATTCACGCATGCATGCTCGAACATGCGAACTTCTGAAAATCGTAGATCAGTTGATTGGCGAATGAATTTTGTAACTATTTATCAAAACCATAAATAATAATACTAAAACAAAGCAATTAATTAAATCTAAGGATGAGAAAGGGTACCCTCGAGAGTAGGCAGATCAAAGATTGTACGTGGTTTCTGTTAACCGAGTCACCAACAAACGCCATGCTTTTTCCTCTAACGATCTCAAGAAACTCGTAAGGATCAAACAAAGGGAGATCACACTCTTTTGGTTTCCATCTCCATTTCAAAAAACCTAAATCAGGTCTTCCATATTTCATGCAGTTTTGGTGTTCGTGTATAGCCCAGCATGTCGAGTTTGTGTAGTACGGAGCTTCAGGGTTTGGAACCCACTCACCGGTGAATAGATCGCACCCCTTCGCTTTTCTCCTTTTCCGGCGATGCTTCTTTTCTTGATGATCAACATTTGATGATGAGATGGAAATTTCGTTATGCAAAGGTGAAGGTGGCTTGAGACCATGATATGTGTCGTCATAATCGTTATCATCCACCAACTGTTGTAAAAATAATGTCTCATCATGATCCGATGATGATGATGATGATAGTAATGGTGATGAGCCAGATGAATGGTTAGACGTAGATGAAAGCAATGGTAAAGGTTTCTCCGGTGATGAAGTTGTTAGACGTTTGTATATCGATGATGATGATAATGATGAATAATAGAGAGGATAACCAAGAAGAAGATAAAGGATTGGAGCTACAGTAAGTAGGATAAGAGGAAAGATCACTAGTCCTATTCGTAGTTTTGTCAAGGGAAGTTCCATCTCGATCGTTACTGCCAAAAACAAATCCATTTTTTTCTAAAAGGAGAGTAATAACTAATTTTAATTTCAGGGGATGAGAGAGATGCTAGGAAGATAATGGATTAGCATGAGAATAGGTCTTAGTAAAATAAAACAACCATGTCAGTGTTTACAATATAGGTAAATTGATGCATATGTATAATGTATCTTAACTAACAAAAAGGTACACTTTTCAAAAAAAAAAAAATCAGATACAAAGAGAGTTGGAATCATTGGGTTTGATCTCTAACCGGTTTGTCTTGGTTTTGTTTAACTGAGACTTTCATTAACAATGTTGGTCAAATCAGCACCTAACAATCCTGGAGCTAGAGAAGCAATCGAAAATTTGGAGGAGCAAGGCTTAAGTCTCAGACATTAGCGAAAGAGGTTCTAGAACTATGTTGAGTAGTCTCCACATTGCAAAGCGTTTGTTCTGTTTGAGTCTCTTATCAAGAGCATCTACAATGGTAGAACACCAATAGGTGTTTTCAAAAAAAAAATGTTAATAAATCTGAACAAATATACACTTGATAAGTGTCCATTTGTCTCTCAATTTTGTAAGAAATACTTTTCTTAAAGAGCTGCTCAACACTTTTTAATTTTCTTTTTAATTTTTTATTTTCTTTAATTTTTGAGAGCTCTATTGTTGCTGATGGCCTAAGCCTTTGTTCACTTGATGCATTCGTTTTGAAAAAAAAAACTGAAAGATGAATTTGTTTATATATATTTTAGACAGAGCGCATATTATAAAGCTTTTCTACACCCACAACAATATGAATTTAGTCAATTACTACATTATAAAGAAAAAAATTCAAACTCTTTCACTGAATGAAGCTACCACAAACATCCGAACACCAAACTACAATAACAGCAACACAAAACAGCTACGACTGGGGAAGGGCTCTTCCTCTTCTTTCATCTGTATCATCTTCTCTTCTCTTTCGTTGTGGTGTCGTTTACGGTATTCTTTGTCTCCTTTTCTTAACGTGTTGGAGTTTGTTGCTGAGATTTTGTCTCTGAGGTGTTGTTCTCGACTCTCCTACCAATAGTGGTAGTATATGGCGGTTCTGTTCACAGTATCCGCTTGAACACTTGAGTTATAGGAGTTGTGAGGCTGTTGTTTTTGGATTCGTTAGATTGCATGTGGCATGTCTACAATCAACATCAGCTCCCATCTCTTTTATGGTCTAGATCTAGTGTTTGATTTGAAATTCACAAAACTCTAGGACAGCATGTTTCTTCCTGCTTTAGTTGATATTGCTATGGTTGGGTTTGCAATGAAAACTCAACGGTGGGTTGCCGGATCAGAAGATCTACGGTGTGGTATGGTAATTAGAGAGACAACAAATGTTTCAATGTATTTACAAGTGTTCATTGGTTAACTGTAGCCACAATATTGTTATTGGATACCAATGATCTTGTTATTGGAGGCCGATGCTTCAACTGAGGAGTTCGCTTAGTGTCATTGATCTGAATGGGTAGGGATACACTTGGAGTTGGACTTTGGATCATGCTGTGTTTTTCTCAAGCCGCTATTGTGGATAAAAGAAAAGCTTGTGTATGGTGCTCATGTCATCACCCTCATGTCTTAGACCCTTGTCTGAGTTTATATTTACAGGAGCAAAATCTTTTGAGGATTGGAGTTTAGAACATGTTTCTCTCAACAAAAATGGTGTCGATATAAGCATTGCTATCACTGTTACGTACGGAGGACCATCACTACCAACCTATCTGACGAATAGGATCTTCGCTGGTTGGAATTCACTATCCAGAGCAGAGGCTGCCAGTGGAGTATCATATCAGGCTGACGCAACTAACCTGTTGGTTGTCGAGCCTCTAGCATGTTTCCTTGTTCCATGCTCTGTTTTTGGCACTTACTGGTGTCTTTTTATATTTGCTTACTCTTTATTTTTTTTTCTGTACCTTTATCCTTACAATCCTCTGTTAAGAGGTGTGTGTGCTGTTAGGGAGGTATTATGTTTTCCTGAACTTCAGATTATGAAATACAATCAGTGTTAAAAAAAAAACAGCTACGAAGAACTTTGGTTGTGTAGGTACCCACCCAATCCAGTAGCTGCCGCCTCAAGAGTAACGTGACCACTCCCCATTCTCCATTCCTATGTTCTCAATATTCACGATTGCTAATAAGATAGCCGGTGTACACCATTGGAAAATAACATTCTTCTACATCTCTCGATTATACACACAACCTGAAACAAATATATGAAAATTAAATGTCAGGTTATCATACCAAACTGAAATGGAGAGAATATAGATTTACCTGATTATCATACAGTAGAAGAAATTTCTCACTACACATTCAAAATAAATCAATAAACCAATAGATTGGTTGCAAAGTTACACCAATGGTTGAGCACTCTATAACAACGTAAAGATGGACTCTTGTCACTAACTAGCAAGAGGCCTGATGAAACCACAGAAATCACAGCTATCAGAAGCAATTAAGACAATAATAATGCTCCAGAAAACTTGAGGTTGGAGATCCGATTGCATTTTCTAAGCTCTAACAGGGTTACAACAAAACCGTAGCCACTTCCCTAGATTGTATTTGACATCATAACTATAACGTCTGAAATAGCTTTTCATGACCAGACATGATTTAACTTGATCGATGATGTTATGTCACTTCTAGTGAACAATTGAGGTTGGTGATTATTATTGGTAAATCTCTGAGCTTTCTTTGAGTTAATAACCAATTGTGGCATTTAATCCTTAGTTAGTATTCATCATCAGGTATCAAAGCGTTTTGAAGAACTAAAAGTGGATTCTGAGAAGACTATTGCCAAGCCGTAAGGAAAAAAAAAGGTTTATATTGAAACATGTACCATGTGATTTGGGAGTCGAATTCTTGTACACATATCCTTTTTTTTATCTTTATCTTGTTGGAATATATTCTTCTGCCATCATATTTGACAAGTTGGGTGGGAATATCTTATCAGAAACCCCCCTCTGATTCATCCTAGCAACTTCTAGGTAAAGAAGAAGGTATATGGTTCCAGCTTTGTGTAGATTATAGTGACTTGTGTTATATATAAAACTCATTATTACAAATGTGAAAGATAAATCATTTTGTTTGGCTGTGGGTAATAAAACTATAGAGAGTATGTATGTTTGTACAAAATCTAAATACTTTTTCAAAAGACAATTGCACCTTTAGACTAGAATAATTACTTACTTTTGTAAATGAAAGGTCGAGTGTGTTGATTTGTAGCTTTGTTGACTAATGGAGTCATGAATGAGTCACGAGAGGGGCTCGTTTTTTGTCATTTAGCGGAGCAGGTAGCAGTGCGTTTGTGAATAGAAAATATAACTCGATTCTTTGGGCCGCGCTACCTGACAGCCAACCTCGAGATTTCCGCCCAGATGATATGCGTGTCATTACTCAATTGGTTTGTAGTTATCTATCTTTAGCGTGGCTGCCAATCTAGTAATGTTGTTGCTTGTTATGCTCGGCCAAAGATAATGTCAAAATATTTGTTGAAAACAAATAAAATAAGATTCCTAGTGGCTACGGACGGAGATAAACAATTAAATAAATAAATGTAATAAATTTAGATTTGTTGCTTTGATTTAGCTGTGGTCAGGAATCACGCAACCAATCGTTGAAAAATAGAACAAAAAAAATCAACGGCTCAGGAGAGCTTCGCCTTATTTTTAACGCGAAACATTTCTTTAAGGTTAAAGGGTAAACACGTAATTTGCGTGGCGCGATTGGAGCCTATATAAAGGAATGTTTCTACGTTGTGTTTCTCTTCACGAACGCCTCTCATCATTACCAAATCATCTTCTTCAACCTTCTCTCAAATTAGGGTTTTCTCTTTCAGAGTTTTCTTATTTGATCTAAAGTCTTGCTCTTTCCGCCCCAATCATCTGGATCTGGTGAGCTTTTGTTTTAATTTTGCGTTATAGATCTAATCTGATTATTGTTGTTATCACGAAATTGTTTTTTCTGAATGAAGAATTCTCTCTTGTTTTGACTGTTCAGGTCTGATATCTGTTGAAAGAAGAAGGGATTCATAATTCGTTGTCTTTATCTAAAAAAAATCATATAATGTAAGTTCCTCTTAACGTTTTCGATTGATGTACACATACGCGATTGGTTATTTTTTTGTATAAGAGATTCATCATTCTGAGCTATATATTGATATTAATTTGTTACGTTATGTTTGATATCTGGATCTAAGGATTTATATATTTATAGCTAACACAAATCGTATTAAGTTTTCCGTTTTAAGGATTAGCCTTAATCTTAGGTTCTTTATAGTTGTAAAATGAAACAATTTGATCATGTCTCGTCTGGTAAACCGATAAATCTGATGAGTAGTAAACGTTCTCGATTGATCCAATTGATATGTTCATGTTATGATTGATTATATATCTGAAATAAAATACATTTTTTGATTAATGTGACATGTGTATGTATATAATTGTTTTTAAGGATTTTCCGTAGTCTTAGGCTCACCATAGTTGTAGATCTACTGAAACAATTTGATCATGCGTCTCATCATATAAACTGATGTCCTAGAACGAGTAGTAAACGTTTTATTTGACATCTGTTATTGAAATTTTAAAACTTTGACATTGATGAGTATCTATTCAGTCTTGTTCCGCTTTACCTAACCATATTGCTTTGTTTTTGTTAATTACAGAACGTGTGAATGAGCTTATGATGGAATCTAAAGGTGGTAAAAAGAAGTCTAGCAGTAGTAGTTCCTCATTTTACGAAGCTCCCCTCGGTTACAGCATTGAAGACGTTCGACCAAACGGTGGCATCAAGAAATTCAAATCTTCTGCTTACTCCAACGTAACCTTCTTCCTTCCAATCATTTTATTGCTCTCTGTTCGATCGTATGACAGTATCAAGTTTCTTAACAATGTTTTTGTGTTATTTGCAGTGCGCTAAGAGGCCATCCTGAGTTGTAGCGTGCACCGAGTCTCCCGCTATAGTTATAGCTCTCTTTAATTTCCAGTTTATAATTTACTTTCTTCTAAGCTCCGTTTCTGCTGGTTCCCCAATCCCATCGTTCTCCCCTCCTACAACAACAAACAAGGCGACATGGCCTTATCTGCAATCGGTTTCGAAGGCTACGAGAAGCGTCTCGAGGTCTCTTTCTTCGAGCCTAGCATCTTCCAAGACTCCAAGGGCCTGGGTCTCCGTGCTCTGACCAGGTCCCAGCTTGATGAAATACTCACTCCTGCTGCCTGCGAGATCGTTTCTTCTCTCTCCAACGATCACTTGGACTCCTACGTCCTCTCTGAGTCCAGCTTCTTTGTCTACCCTTACAAAGTCATCATCAAGACTTGTGGCACCACCAAGCTCCTCCTCTCCATCCCGCCTCTTCTTAAGCTGGCCGGTGAGCTCTCTCTGAGTGTCAAGTCTGTCAAGTACACTCGCGGCTCCTTCCTCTGCCCTGGCGGCCAGCCTTTTCCCCACCGGAGCTTCTCTGAGGAAGTCTCTGTTCTTGATGGTCACTTTACTAAGCTGGGTTTGAGCAGTGTTGCCTACTTGATGGGTAATGATGACGAGAATAAGAAATGGCATGTCTACGCTGCCTCTGCCCAGACCGCCTCCAGCAACTGCAACAACAATGTCTACACGCTCGAGATGTGCATGACTGGTCTAGACAGGGAGAAGGCCTCTGTCTTCTACAAGAATGAAACTGGTGGCGAGACTGGTTCAATGACTGACAACTCCGGAATCAGAAAGATCCTTCCTCAGTCCCAGATCTGCGACTTTGAGTTCGAGCCCTGTGGCTACTCTATGAACTCCATTGAAGGAGATGCTATCTCCACTATCCATGTGACCCCTGAAGACGGGTTTAGCTACGCTAGCTTCGAAGCTGTGGGTTATGACTTCAACACTCTCGACCTGAGCCAGCTGGTGACAAGGGTTCTGTCTTGCTTTGAGCCAAAGCAATTCTCTGTGGCTGTGCACTCTAGCGTTGGAGCGAACGCTTACAAGCCGGAGATCAGTGTAGACTTGGAAGATTACGGGTGCAGAGAGAGGACATTTGAGTCTCTAGGAGAAGAGAGTGGAACGGTGATGTATCAGACGTTTGAGAAGCTTGGCAAGTACTGTGGGTCGCCTAGATCTACATTGAAGTGTGAGTGGAGCAGCAACAATAGTAGCTGCAGCAGCGAGGACGAGAAGGACGAGGGAATCTAGCAGAACTATATTTGCCTTTTTATTTTATTAATAATGAATAATGACTTGTGAAGTTGAGTTTACTCTTCTTCTTAAGCATCTGTGTTCTGTGTTGCTGTGTGTTCTTACTTTATATAAATTCTGGTTTTAATATATGTAAGACAATTGTGTTTGCTATTATGATCTATGACTTTTTATACTACTCTCTCTGTTATGGTGTGCTTCGTAAGATAATGATCTCTAAGTTCAGAATATAAAAAGTTGGACTTGCGCATACTAGTTTTGTTCCACTCCGTGTATCTCCAACAAACATGCTTTAAGCTCTCGGGCCACTGTGATATCCTTCTTGTAAGACTTTTCTCAGCCCTCATGTTCCCTCTCAATGGTGTCTCTGTCTGTCAGAAGGCATTATATGGATCCTTACGCTTAAGAAACCTTTACGAGCTTTTGATACAAGAGAGGAACATCCAACAAGGCGGCCATTCTGCTCTATGTTAAGCTGGTTGAGATGAGAGATGGTGTTGTACTGGATGTTGTGATTTTCCTAGAAAGAATAATCACTTGGCTAATTTTCCGGATCAGGGATCGAGCAAAACCACATACGTAATTAGAAGCCTTTTATGTCCTGGTCAAACGGTTGACTAACACGTAAATGCGCCACGTACCGGCGGACGCAACATTCTCGGACCAATCCTCGTGTCCTGTCCTCAACACGTGGAGACAACCAATCACGTCCCTTTGGGTTATAAATAGCAACCAAACACTCCAGCATTCTTACATAATCAAACACAAAGCAATCAATTAAAAGCATCAGATTAAGTTCTAAGCAAGAAAGAACATGTCGTCAGACAAGCAAAACCTAAGCTACCAAGCCGGCCAAGCAACTGGCCAGACTAAGGTTAACTCTTGCAGTCATAAGTCATTGATTTTTTGTTTGTTATACATGTATGTAAATGCATTATCTTATTTTCACCAAAGAACTAAAAGGGGGTTTGTTAAATTTATTTTAACTTTGGCAAAAATGTAGCTAATGAACATGTTAACATGTGTAAATGCAGGAGAAGGCAAGCGGTTTGATGGATAAGGCCAAAGATGCTGCTGCTTCAGCTCAAGACTCCATGCAACATGTTAGTTTTCTCAACCTCTCGTTTATTTTATAAAAGAAAAAGCAATATTGAAATTAGACCAAAACATGTATTATATACACAAGTACATTACCAAAAAAAAGAAGCTTATACGGTCATAACTGTAAATGTGAATCGTAGGCTGGACAACAGATGAAGCAGAAGGCACAAGGAGCTGCTGATGTGGTCAAGGATAAAACTGGCCTGAACAAGAACACCTGAACAACTTTCATTTTGACTTTCTAGTATAATCCTCTCTTGAGTTATTTAATAAATTTGGAAAGGTTTTAATTCCCTTTTCTGCTGCTTCTAATGTTTATGTAACCAGATGATTTCCGGCAATATCGCAAGATAATATCATTTGAAAGTATATTTATTCTTTACATCTATGTAATAATAGTTTATATATATTTTAAAACATTAATTCATATTTCTTGCGGTAAATATTTTGTATATATTTTAAATTTATAATAATTTTGATAAATTTAATTGTTGAGGTGATGGGATTTTAATTCTGAAATTAACAATGCCATTCTAGAAAAGCTGAAGATAATTGTTTTTTTAAAATAATGTCAACAATAAAAAATGTTAAAATAAATTAATTTCAGTAAATCTATTATCGGATTTTTTAAAAAAAAACAAACAAACAAACTAATAGTATCACTGCTATGACATATTAATAAGATATTTGTTATGAAAACTATTTATGTATGCATTTAGAAAATAACAACAATTTTAATTATATATTATATGAAAATAGATTCATTATTTTTATCTACCTTGTCATAGTAAGACCATTTCATTAATTAATTCATATGCTTTATATGGTTATATACAGTAGTAATATAAATATATAACATTTCTAAACAAACATCCTACATAATTCACAAGAAAATTAATATAAAATATTTTTAAAACTTTTTTAATTAACGAGTTTTTTGACTCAACCATTGAACAAAAATTCATTTGATTCAATTTTTCATGCCAAAATTTTGAGAAATATATTTGTAGGACATTTTATTTTAAAAACCGCACTTCTATTTTTTTTTTTTAAAATACACTTCTGTGTAAATGAAATGATTAAATTATCCAATCTTGAGATCTATATTTATTCTTGTGATTTTAATATCTAAAAAATAAAGAATATCTTCGAGTGCATCTCTTTTTCCACTTGGTAGATATGTTGGATAAATACTAGTGATTTTCCTTATCATCAATGTGTTTATTCTTCAGGTTATTTTGTTATGTTGGTACGGTGGTTCTGTAATTACATCAACGGGTTTTGAATTATTTCAGTGAGGTTATAATTGTTACATTACTGCAATCATTTTCTTCAAAGATGGAAAACCATCTCTTTGGTTTTTAATTTACAGCGTTTAGGTTGCTGTTGTGTGTATAATTGTGTTTAAATAAAAGAAAATCAATGATTCATATATTACTTGTAGAACTTAAGTTTCTCTGATTTTAATACAATCAAGTTAAGATTCATAACCGCTATTGATTTTAGAAGTCTTTAAAAATAAATAACAATTCAACTTTTATCCAAGCTAAATCTGGGTAGTCATATTAATATGGCTTGATAGAGAATGAATTTCAACAAAACTGTACAGTATATGTTGGGTGAACGAGAGTTGTTATATGTGAGGAATGAAAGTTTATTTTTTAGTTAAGTAATGAATATGTGAGGAATGAAAGTTTATTTTTTAGTTAAGTAATGAATGAAAGTTATTGTGCAACGTCTGGTGAAAGATTTATAAAATTATCTGCAGACATAAGCTTTAAAAAAACTAAAATTTGATCAGCATTCCCGTACGGATGTTTGATTTGATTTATGTTTAATATATATTCTAATATTCTTAAACCGTCGGTTTTATAAAAAAAACTAATGTATATTTTTTTATGTTTTGTAATTTGACAATTTAATTAATCCCATAAATATATTATCTCTTTTTAATACATGTGATTTAGTTAATAATCGTATAATATTAATAAATTTTGATTTGGTTAGATAAATTTGAAAATATAACTAATTAAATTAAATTGATTATAAATATAGTGGTAGAATCTGTAAATTAAAAGAAATATAAAAAGAAAATATTTGATTTATTATAAATGTAATAACTAAATATATAAATATAAAAAATACAAAAAATATTACTATTCAAATTATCAACAGTTCTTATTTAAACTCATATATTTATTTTCAAACAGTACCAAAGATATTTTAGTTTTAATAATATAGATTTTACAATTTTCAAGTGTTAAAACCCATACAAGTTATCTGAAATCTCATATTAAAATCATTATAAATCTCATAACCCATACATACAACAAAGTTTACATAATTCTATATCTATGACGTAGAACAAAAAAAAAACAGACTCCCTTCTCCTGCCTCCACGGCATCAATCAGACTCTGTTCCTTGCGCCACATGTACTCTTCTTTCTTTTCCTTTATTTTATTTGGGCTTCCACTAATTACAGTTGGCTTCTCTATCTATTAAGTCGAACGTTTCACGTTTGGGTTACCATAAAGCTATCATTATCTTTTTAGACAAAACAATCTTACAGAGACAAAACAACTGCACCTACTCGTTTTACTCACTCAGGTGAAAACCCCTCTTCTGTAAAAATTTAAGTATTTATTTTAGTTTATATAGTGAATCTCGACTGTAAAAGAAAAAGTTGTATGGTCGATCATTGTGTTTTACTCGTTTCCTTGTTGGTTGAGCATTCATTATGCCTGATTTTTTTTTCCGTCATTGTAAACCTTGAAGTTTTTCGTGTTTTTTTTTGTTTCTGCTCTCTCTCTCTATATATATGAACATGCAAATATTTCATCATCGTGAGATTAAGGTTGGGGATTCAATTTTTTTTCTTGAACGCATGTTCTTGTTTATTTCACAAACGGTTAGGAGAAATGTTATTTGCTAAAGTCTTTAAATGTTTCCAAGTCTGATCCACCCTCTGTGTTTTCTGAATTAGATGGCTGGTACTTCCATGGATATTTGTGGGCATGAAAATTGCGTAAACAAGAAGAAAAGACCGGTCCAACAACACAACTCTGGAAAAGAAACTGGCTTGCATCGTCTGAGAAGTCACTTGGCTGGTGTAGGTCCATATGTAACTCCCTGTGAAGAAGCTACATCTACTGTTGGAGAGATGTTTCGAAATGTGTCTACACGTAATCTTACTGCTTCCAAGACCGAGGGTTTTGTGGAAGTCCAACTGGTTAAATTTCATGAGCGTGGAAGAAGCCAATATCCACGGGAGATAACTGTTTCTTCTGGCAAGGGGAAATCCCCAGAGTGTGTTGATGGGGGCTCTTCTGCAAACTATTTTGATATCTCATCTGTGGGATCCCTAGACTTCGTTACAAAAATGATGATGACTAAAAGTGATGGTACGATGCCTGATTATCCTAAGGATTTAAAAGGAAGGAAGTTTCGTCAAGCGCGGATCCAAGTAAAAAATTATGTGAAGTATATCAGAGATTCATGGGCGATCACAGGTTGCAGCATCTTGTTGGATGCTTGGGTCGACGAGAAAGGCCGTGATCTGGTTATTTTCGTTGCAGACTGTCCAGCGGGTCCATTATATCTGACATCTGTGGATGTCTCTCATATAAAACACGATCTCAACGCCTTAATGTCGATAGTGGATGGTCTTGTTAGAGAAGAAGATAACGTGATTCAAATTGTTGCATGTTCAGCTTCTGGTTGGGTTGGTGAATTAGGCGAGTTTTATGCGAGTAGAGGGAAGGGAGTCTTCTGGACTGTGGGTGTATCTCACTGCTTCGAGCTTATGCTGTTGAATATTGAGAACATATATTCCCTTGGAAACATATTTGACTCGGTCGATATGATTACACATTTCATCAACAACAATCCCACGGTTTTGAAGCTTGTCAGAGATCACGACCGCAGTCTCCAATTAGACATGACGACTGTCTCCTCCGAGTTTGAGTTTTTCTTGCCCTACTTAACTCTAGAGAGTATTTTCAGGGCCAAGAACCACCTGGCAGCCGTGTTTGCTTACCGTAACAACAAAGATGACGCAAGATTAGTCGAATTGGTGAATGATTCAACTTTATGGGGAACTGTTGACAAAGTTCTGAAATGCACATCTCCTCTTATTCACGGTCTACTATGGTTCTCTAAGACCAACAATCAGCATGTTGGAAACATCTATGAAACAATGGATGTTATAAAGGAGAGCATCGCGATGGAATTCAATAACGAGGAACCATGTTACCAGCCCTTTTGGGATGCGATTGATTGTGTCTGGGACAAGCACCTTCATAGTCCCCTTCATGCTGCCGGTTACTTTCTGAACCCTGCTCTTTTCGATGATCTCTATCTTGATTCAGAAGTTACCACCGGTGTTATCTCCTCTCTGGTTCGTATAATAAAAGAAACTGACATTCAAGTTAAAGTTTCCACTCAGCTTGAGAAATACAGAGTTGGTGAAGATTGCTTTTACCAGGCCATTCAAGCTGATCAGATCACTGGAATCACTCCAGGTGTGTGAACTTACTCTTGACTTTTCATATTTGGCTGTATTGTTTTGCAGACACAAGTCAGTTGTATTCAATCAGTGAACAAAGAGTAAACAAAATCTCTCTTTGCAGGTGAGTGGTGGGCTCAAAAGGCGAGCCAGCACCCAGAACTGCAAAGTTTCGCCATTAAGGTTCTGAGCCAGACATGTGAAAGTGCTGCAAAGTACAAACTAAAGAGTAGATTAGCAGAGAAGCTGATGTTCACTAGAGGAATGAGCCGCTGTCAGAAATTGCGTCTTTTTGATTTGGCGTGTGTTCATTACAATCTTCATCTCAAAAGCTACAAAGCCAAGCTAAGTGAAGAGCAGTGACGAGATTGTGGGACAGGAATATGTATGTGTATATATATGGACTGGCGCATTCAGCTTCTTTTTCTTTTGGTCGGAATGCAGTTAATAGCTATGTAGTTTGTATAAAATTGTCTTTTGAATCAGCAGATATGTGCTGTTACTAGCTTATGTCGTTTGTATAAAACCATCTTTTGAATCAGCGCTGGTGAATGAATCATCAGATATGTTGTGTGCACTACAGCACTATTGATATCCTCATAATGATAAACTTATTGGTAATATATACACATAAAGATATGTTGCTCAAATAAAAAAAAACATAGATATATATTTTCTCCTATAATCGAACTTGGCATGGCAATAGCTACACAACGTTTCCTACGTAGTATGAGTCGATGAACGAGCGGTTTTATTGCTGCGGAAAACATTACTAGAGGAACTATCCGAAGAACGACATTCGGAAGTGTTTTGGTAAGGATATGATGACTGGAAAGCTTTGGTCCAAACATTTTACAGTTTGTTATAGAGCTCAAAAGATTTCAATCCGCTACTCTGAAGTTTGCAGCTACTAAGGATTATTATGAACAAACCACACTATCCAAACGACGCATGACACTTATGCCGCAAAGTGAAATTGGGTACAATTTTACGGCCAGGATTCGCAATGTGACTGCATGTCTTTTTCTGGTGTCATCTCTAGAACAGATTTGAAGTAGAATTCCAACTGAGATGGGCATAATAAACCTGTTTAGCCTATTGCTGCATATTAATTACATATCAGCATTCAGCGATAAAAAGAAAATATTGGAGTGAAATTCCTTGCGTGTCAAGCAATGTATTATTGCTGCTTTACATTCAATTTGCTTTTCACCATGTGCTATAGTAGGATCCGTAAACGCTTAAACTCAGCTTTAGAGACGTGCTGAATATTCCGACATCTAGACAACAGCAATTCCTTGACTTTGACTATCCTAAGTATCTCCTTGCGAACATAATGGAAATACACGTTTGGCGTTCACTGGAGTTGTTTTCTCAGGGTTTGGAATTTCATCTTTTTTTTTCTTTCGATCATTTTGAAGTGAATCTACGGGAAGTTTCATAATTCCCTTTTTTTTTTCTATGGATTCTTCCTCCTCTTAAGCCTGACGTTATACCTACTACCCAGAGTGTCATTGCTTAACTTTTCCAAATTATTAGAGTTGGCCTAATCTATATTATTAAATCATGTGAAATTTTTGAAGTCCCCTTAATATGGTTTAATATATACAACAGTGGCATTATATTTAAATGTTAATTAAATACTCTTGGAAATTAATACCATGAAGAAGAAGAATAAGGAGCTCGATGAGCGGATTAAGCAAATGGCAATGGAAGCTCAGAACTGCCACTACAGAGCAAAGTATAAAATTATTCTGTGGTTAATGTCTTAAAGACAAACTCCAACAAGTAATGTACACAGCAACAAGATCATGGCAAAGAAGGGTTTGGAGCGAGGACGAGAAGGACGAGGGAACCTAGCAGAACTTCATTATCTAAAACTACTTTTGAGCTTTTTTTTGTTTTTGCTTTGTTTCATTAGTAATGTGTGTTGTTGTGTATTCGTACTCCATAATTTTCTTTTATTGAAGGAATGTAAAATTTATTCAAACAAAAACAGTGTTACATCAAGTGCATCTTTTTATTCTTTAAATGATAAAAGAAAAAGACTCTTTACTAAATTCCTAATCGATCATGAATTTGGTTTTGCACCAAACGAAGTTATCAACCCTTATTCATAGTAATTTGTGGTTTAATAAAATGTAAGACAATTATGTTTGCTATTATGATTTATGGCTTTTTAACACTGTCTGTTAAGGTGAGCATTGCAAGATCTTGAACTCCAAGTTAAGAACATAACAAGTTCCACTTGAATACAAATACAATAACTACCAAGTTTTGTTCAACTCCTTGAATCTCCTGCAAATAATCTTTAAGCTCTCGAGCCACTGTTATGTCCCTCATATTAAGACTTACCTCCTTTCCAGGCATAATTTGGATCTCTACGCTTAAGAAACCTGTTTCGAATACAATAGAGGAACATCCAACTGCTTTATGCGAAGCTGGTTGAGATGAGCGATGGTGTTATACCTGATGTGTAATTTTCCAAGTAAGATTAACCACTTGACTTCTTTTCCGGATCACAGATCGAGCAAAAACCAAGTACGTAAGAAGCCTTTTATGTCCGATCCTGGTCAAACGGTAAACTAACACGTAAAATGCGCCACGTACCGACGGACGCAACATTCTCTAACAAATCCTCGTGTGCTCAACACGTGGAGGCACCCATGCACGTCCCTTTAGGTTATAAATAGCAAACCAAACACTCAACATTTTTACATCAGCAAACACAAAACAATCAATCAAAGCATCAAAGATTAAGTTCGAAGCAAAAACAGAGAGAGAAAGAAAATGTCAGACAAGCAAAACCTAAGCTACCAAGCCGGCCAAGCCACTGGCCAGACTAAGGTTGTTTAACTCTTGCATTCTAATTGTTTGTTATACATACCTATGGGCTATGGGAGAATGTAAATGCATTGTCTTCTTTTCGCTAAACAGGTTTCGTTAAATTTATTTTAAATTTGGCATAATGTAGCTAATGAACATGTTCAAATGTAGGAGAAGGCAAGTGGTTTGATGGATAAGGCCAAAGATGCTGCTGCTTCAGCTCAAGACTCCATGCAACATGTTAGTTTTCTCAGTCTCTTGTTTTTTTAAAGAACACTACTAAAAACTAAGCCAAAACATGTATACACACAAAAAAACTTACACGGTCCAAACGGTAAATGTGAATTGTAGGCTGGACAGCAGATGAAGCAGAAGGCACAAGGAGCTGCTGATGTGGTCAAGGACAAAACTGGCTTGAACAAGAACACCTAATCAACTTTCAATTTTCCTTTCTTATATATCCCTCTCTTTAAGCTAATAAATATGGAAGGAGGGTTTTTAATTCTCATTCCTTCTGCTTCTAATGTTATTTCCCTGATTTTTATGTAATTTTCTCCATATATTTAATAAATATCTGCTGTTTTTCAATTGTGAACATTTTATATGTATGAAGGAGAGAAAACTTGAAAGAGAGCATTCAATAAGAATATTAGAATAGTTAATAAACCCCTATTTAAGCAAATTCCCTGGAAATCAAAGTTTAATTTAATCTAAAGATTATTTATAAGGAAAAAGTTATATGAAATGAGAAAACATGTTTCCTCCCCTTATAAATTAAACATTACTCTCCTGTCTTTATTCCTATGAATCAATATTTCTTTCTTCTCTTGGTAAGTTGTTTTGTGACCATAGAGATTATAACGATCAAATATCATCGGACTTCCATTCTACGATGGCAAGAGTGTGGCGTCCACCGCAAGCAATCGATGTAGCTAACCATTTCCCTTCTTCTTCTTCATCGGCATGATTCAAGCTTCCTTCAGGTGGAGGAATCTTTACAGGCAACTCCAATGGCTGTCCCGTCGTTACTTTCCTTCCATAACCAAGTCTTCCATGATCTCCTCTACCAAACTGATATCACAACAGACAAATCATAATCAGAGGAATGAATCTCTCTTTGTTTTTGGAGTAAAGAGGGTTTCTTGGTGTTCAAGAAAAGGTACTGACCGAGAAGATTCTGCCATCTCTTGTCAAAGCAACTGAATGTGTTCCACCGCAAGAAACCTAAAAGGTTATTGATCATGAAAAGTTTAATGGTTTAATATGATATCCTCTTTTAGAGATTTCAAAATTATAAGATGCTTTACTAACCTGAATGATATCTTCATCAGCCAGGAGATTAACTTTCTGTGGAACCATTTTGCTGCTCTTGTCATTGTCACCAAACCCTAGTCTTCCATGCTCTCCTCTTCCCCAACCATAGACCTAACAATTACAAGACCAAGCAGATGAAAATACGGTCATGGTGAGAATGAGAAGTAGATTGATTGAGTGTTAATACCTCTCCTTTATCGGTTAAAGCGGTTGAATGCCATCCACCCGCAGCAATATCAACCTAAGAATGTGTTTAAAGAGAGAAAGAGATAAGTTCCTGAAGCTTATGCCTTTTTGTAGAAAAAGAGGAAGAGAGAAGAAAAACAAACCAAAGTGAGACCATCAAGGCCTTGGACTGGAACAGGATGAGGTGTTGGCTGAGTATCACCGGTTCCAAGTTGCCCATACTCGTTATTACCCCATGCCATTAGCCTCCCATCTTCTTCAAGAGCCAGGTTATGAAACGCTCCAACAGCGATAAGACGCACATTCTCAAGACCTTGAACTCTCACCGGAACAAATATCTGTTTTCTACAAATAGATCAAAACTCAACGTTTAAACCAAAGAATGAACAAAATGGCTTTGTTGTGTCTAAGTGTTGATTCTTCTCGATACATACATGTCACCAGGAGGCCAGGGTTGACCCCAAGTCCACACGTGACCATCACGTGTCAGAACCACTGAGTGAGTACCACCTGCAGCTACCTGTATAATAAGAAGATGGATTATCATCCACATATAAACATTGAGGGAAGAGACAAAGAGATTTAAAAAAAAAAACACGTGTTGGTTTACCTGTCGGACCGTGAGTTTAGGGGCACAACGCTTAGGGATGACAATATCTCTACGAATGGGTCTACCCATCTCATCTTTGAGAGGCTCTTCACCACACTGTCCATATTCATTCCCACCTGCGTGTAAATCATTTTTTTTATAATATGACTTTGACTCACCACCAAATAAAAACAGACAGAGAAAGAAAACAAAAATAGCATTGAAAGAGTACCCCACGCGTAGGCTCGGCCTTGATCATCAACAGCCAAACAATGCCAACCACCAATTGCTGCCTATCATCATCATCCATTATATAAAACATTCAACACATTCAGAAGTTACATTTGATAGTCTGAAGAAAAACACATAACACATTCAATGGTAAAACTGGTAGCTCAATTTGATGAAAAATAGTAGAAAGGAAATAGATGAGAGACCTGAGTGATCTTGACATTGGCAAGAGCCTTAACTCGACTGGGAACGTTTTCAGTCTTTGTCTCCGGTGGATGTCCTAATGTTCCTTTTTGATTCCAACCCCATGTAAACATCTGTATCAGTGAAGTAGAGATTTTAAAACCTCAAGTCTCTGAACTTTAAAACTTGAATTCAGTCACTCAAATTACTTAAATAAAGACCAGAAGCAGACCAATTTCATGATAACACAACTAAAACAACTTTAGCCTTATTGGCCTCAACGTCTAAATCAAGATTCAGAGCTTAGAGACTTTGTCACACAAGAGAAGACGAAGAAGACAGTGAGCTTCATCAGTTAATGATTGATGAGAGACAAAACCATGTTTCTTGGTTCCTTAAAAATCTTACAAGAACTACTTGATAAAACCAAACTCTAAAGGCTCTCTGTTTTGGGCATAAAAATAGCTAGAAATCATATCCTAGAATGCATAAAGAACCAATTAAAACACGAGAAAATCTCATTTGAATAAAGCCAAATGTTATGATAGTAGTAGAGGGTTATTACCGAGCCATCATCGCAAATGGCAAGAGAGTTACGGCTACCAGCGACAACGGAGCGAACAGAGTAAGGCTCGAGAGCTTCAACCACACAAGCCCATTCCTTTTCTTCGTTGCTACCAATTCCTAGCTGCCCATCTTCTCCTGAGCCCCTGCCAATAGATTAAGAAAAAAATAAAGATGGTAAGAGAGAGAGAAAGAGGCCAAAGTTTTAACAAGAGTGACACTGTAAACATCGAAACTTTGAAAGGTAGAGAAAGAAGATAAGAGTATTAGACCAGGCTATGACTGAAGTAGCTGAAACCATGAGAGAGAAAAGGTGAATGAATGAAAGCACAGAGGCAAGCGGAAAAGCAAAGCAGTGGGATTCGAGAGAGAGAGAGAGAAGGGATGTAATAATAGCGTTGTGTTTATAGATATTTAATTTAATTATTGCTTAATATGGTTTTAGGACATTCATTTCCGTATATTCGTATTCCTAAAATGTATTAGTATATTTTAAATTTTAACAGCGGAGTAAGATAATTTAACGAGGTAACTAATGTTCAAAATTTCTATTAATGTCAGTTTTGAATAAAAATCCAACCAGTACAGTACAAAATATATAATTCCACATATGGGAAACATGATTAAAAGAGTGACAACTGAAAAAGGAAAAAACGAATAACATTAAATGTACGGACAGAGACACATGAGTGCTGTGCCTAGTAGTCGCACTAATAATGTTATAAAGTTTGAGGTTACAAAAATTGTATATCAATGTCAAAACATGTCAAACAACCACTATGCATTTTCTTTTTATTCGTTGTCTCTGCGTGTCGTAAGTTTGATTTTTGTATTCAAGATTTCTATAAAGATGAGTTGAATCCAAAGCAATAACTATATTTTATGTTTATTCTTCTAACAAGCAACTATAGTTTTTCTTAATTATTTTTGAAAATACAGCAATCACAATTATTTTAAAAGAAAGGGAAATAACAAAAATTATTTTCAGTCTTATACATGTGTTTTTAATCCACTGGCATTTTCCTTCCCTTTTTAAAAAATTCTCTTTAGAATTTGATATAAGCATACATAATTTTTTCATATATTTATTAACTAATTTTATATATCCAGAAATTGTAATTGTAAATTTATACTTACTTCAGCTTTTGTGCACCTAATGATTTCTTAATAGGAATAACCGGTGTTTGTAATGATTTAACATATATACTACAGTTGATGATTCTTAATTCTTAGTATTGGCATTTTTTGTTTTCCTTAAAATGGTTTAATTTGCGTTGTGTTGGTGTGACTGTTGATCATGATGAAATGAGCATTACGATGATTGCATTTATAAGTTAATTTAGTGCATCTTTTAATTTGTTTTTCACATTTATTAGTATTCTGTACATGTGTATTTCTTTTTAATCCGGTGGTGAAATATTTGAATTATGTGATTGAGTTGTGAATAACCTATAATACTTAGAGGATTTGTCTTTTTATTTATTTTTGCTACCCAAACTGATTTTTTTTAAATATTTTGATTATGTTATTGAGTTGTGAATAACAAATTTCATTTTTGTTAATTCGTCTAGATGACCCAAAAAACACATACATGATTAGTTCATATTTTTTTTATCAGGACTGTCCTTTGACTGAGGAGGCGTGATAAGCACTATACCGTTCTTCCCTTCACTTTTCTTCCAGATAATTTTGTTTCTCTGTGGAGTGAGCAAGATGATGTGTTATGTGGGGGTTTCCTTGAATTTATTGTCATGATTAGTTCATTTGTGTTGTAAGATCATAGAACATTACAACACAAATACTAAAATATGAAGAGACCATCTTGTTTCTCTTCATGCAACACCATTTCTATTTGGATATCATCTTTTTGATGAAATTTCAAAATTTTCTTTGTAGTTTTTTTGTTGTATAACATTAGCCAAATTCTATATAGGATCTATAGATAATTTTAGTCAAAAAAATATAATTTATTGATTCTCTGAAAAGAGCTAGTAAGTAAATTTATCAATTTTCAACGATTTTAAAAACATCGTCATAACCATACCAATGAACATTTTGAACTTCTATCTCTATGAAGATGACGCACCATGGTGGCTTCCATGGTACTTGTTTTCAAAACAAAGCGGTTATTATGAGTTCCATACAGCTTAATCCTTGTTTCAACACAATTAGATCAGATTTATTGTCATCAGCCAGGGTTACGGATTCCACGCTGGAGATTACAATAACTAATAGAAAAGATAAAAAATTCTCTTGTAAATAAATTTTCTCATAACAAGAGAAAATAATAAGAGATGCAAAAACATTGAGAGACTTGATCAATGCCTTGATGATATTAAATTTTGGACCTTGAGACAATCTCTTTTCCAATCGCCATTAACCAATGGAAGAGAGAACGGTTACTCTTTTAATGATTGTATCTTTTTTTGAGAAACTGATTGTATCTTTTTTGTTTTTAATAGAATGCTCTTTTACAAAAGAAAAAAAAAAACTTTGGTATGACATTTTGAAGCGAGAAAAGAGAGAAATGATAAATCATATACGTTTGGTAGCGTTAATACAATACGATGTTTAGCTGTTACATGAATGACCCAAACAATATATTTACGATGAAATCAAATCATGTTGACCTTCTTAAGTTCTCATGCATTCTCATTCCAGCTATAAAAATATCCTTTAACAACTTGAAATATTACAAAAAATATCATTATCCAAAATTCCAAATACAAAAAATATTTTCTTCTAATTGTTTACGTCAAAATATATAGACGATTATAAAAAATTCAAATTATATACATATATACAATAAAATTGATCATATGTAAACCTTATAACTATCAATATACAATAAAATTGATCATATGTAAACCTTATAATTATCAATACCATATATTTTTTTATTTTAGTTTATATAAACTCAACTTGCACAAAACGCAAATCTTATCCTAGTTTATAAATAAAAGTACGACAGCGTCGACAACACAAAGACAACAATAAAAAGATGTAGAAATACAAGAAAGCAAGAGACAATACAATAACTGCAAATCAAGAATCGAAATCAATATTGCTCTTTCCTTCATTTGCAGTCACATGTAAAAGTCTTAGCGCTAGAATCTGCACCGCGAGATTATTCATTACTTCTTGTGAGTTTGGGATATCTCACTAGGATTTCATATGTTAGATGACACTGAAGCATTCAAGGTCGTAGTGAGAAAAATTCAACATCGGTGCAACAATAACCGTTAGAGATAAAATCAAAGTGTTGATCAGGGATGTTATTAGGATTGTAGACCACAAGCGTGTTGAAACCAGAGTTTGACAGCTGTACCAAAGCCTTCATGTACCTTGCACTAGACAGGACCAAAACAAAGGTGCATGGAGCTCCTTCATTCTGCACCATCAACTCGGAGATCTACTTGTTTAACACGATTTCGCCACCGTGGTCCGAGTTGAAAGGATGGAAACAGAAAATGACATATTGTTGCAGCTCCCTCAACAGTGTCCCCGGAACTCCCCCAGAACGTGCGTAGCCAGCATAGATTTTGACATCTCCCGTGTGACCATGAGTTGTAAAAAAGAGTCGGACCAGAGCACCGAAATCCAAACCAGACACATCTTTAAACTTGATCAAACAATTTTGAAGATCCCACATCACAAACACTTTGCCAGTTGAGAAGGATGCTAATAATGTGTATCATGGCATATGATTAATGCTTTAACGCTTGTTTGCATTATTTCTATTACGTATTTAACATTTGATTTGGACTTTAAATAGTACTTCCAGTTTATCATTGTTTTAACAAAATATTCAATATTGTGGACTTGAATACAAGATATATTTACTATATACATAATAACTAAATCATAATTATTTTTCATAATTATTAAAGAGTACACTAAGTTAATTCTATTAAAAAATTAAACAACAGCAATTTTGAGAATATTTACTAGTCTTTTGTCTCATTTATTGTTTTTTCCTAAACTCTTATAAAACTAACTAGAGCTTCTGATGTTAATTTTTTTGGATTTTGGTAAAATTTAAATAAAATAAAAATTTGAGAATCATCATAAACATTGAGTTTGAATTATGCTTGTATTTTGTGAAGTTTTTTGAATTTCAACAAAAAAATATACTTTTTGCCAAATTTTTGCTAACAGTAAACAAATAGTTGGATATCTCAGTTTCCTCACTCCTTTGTAAAACAAATTTCTAGATTAGGAAATTGACATAAGATAAAATTTGAAAAGGTAAAAGAAATACAGTTTTAAGAGATCACTAGATTCTGAGAGTGGATATATTTTTCATTTTATAATTTTTTTCTAAAAATTGTTTTTATATTTAGTCATATTTTTGTTTTTTTATATTATACATATACTTTTTTAAATGATTAATAAAAAAAATTAATCAATACTATTAAAATAATTGAACCGTACATACATATATCAGTAGGTCATGATTCTATTTTAATAGTATTGACTAAAGTGAATCAATTTTTGTTTCTCATGTTTTGTTTTAACTATTACTACTAAGATACATACATAAACCATAGATCTTGTCCATAATTCGACTGAAGAATAAAAGGAACATGAGATTTTTTAAGGACTAGATACGATCAACGACAATGAAAAAGAATGAGAAACTCCATTTTAAACTGAGAGTAAACGAGCTCATCAACATGTCTGGTTCGAACATGGCATCCCATAATATACAAGTAAACATACGGACCAATGAGAAGCGATAGAGTTAAGAACCAAGGTAATTTTAACGAAGAAGCTTATTCCTCAAACTCATGCATGTGATCCAGAAGATAGTTTGCACTTTGCAGCCAACTCTTCGTTCTTGTTTCACGCAAAGAAGACTTCTAACACCAATGCTCTCTCAAATCCCATCGCTTCCAGCTGTATTTTTTTTGAATTATGAAGGCGCGGGTTAATGAATCATTAAGAGATTAAGAGAGGCACACACTCTTTACTTTAGAGGATAGATCAAAGTGAAAGAGAGAAACAATCGGAACATACCCGTTCTATTGCATCGCGTTCCCCAGGTGTAACCTGGATCGCCTGTGGCTGTGGCATTCCTTCCCCGAAGTGGTTGCCGCTTAGTATTGTTGGATAAGCTTGGATTACAAGTTTCTTTTTCTTTAGGTTTTGTGTTTATCATTAAGGAAAAGGAAATATGATTTATGTGATTCCTATTTGGTTTAGGATGTTGTGATTGATATATATATGGAGATGCAGTATGTTGCATAATATATCGATTTTGTGTTTGAAAGCTCTTGTTGTTAAGCTTTGATATTGAATAAGAGAAGGACTTCTTATTAAAAACATTGTGTTTCTATATTTGGTATCAGAGCCAGCAAAGAAATTTTCTAAAGAAATTCTCATACGAGAACAATGAGTGACGAAAAAGGTGAGATCGTGGTACACAAGGTTAAAGATGACGGACCTGGTTCAGTCAAGTTTCCAATGCTAACCTCTTCTAACTACACGGTCTGGGCTATAAGGATGAAGATAGCCCTTAAAGTGTGTGAAGTGTGGGAAGTAATAGACCCAGGAGCCACAGATGCAAAGAAGAACAACAAGGCCATAGCTTTTCTGTTCCAATCTATTCCAGAAGCCCTGATCTTGCAAGTCGGTGACATAAACACAGCAAAAGGTGTGTGGGATGCGATAAAGGCATGCCATGTCGGAGCTGATCGAGTGAAAGAAGCCAGACTGCAAACTCTTATGATAGAGTTTGATAGATTGAAGATGAAAGATGAAGAAACAATTGATGACTTTGCAGGAAAATTATCCGAGATCTCTTCTAAGTCTGCTTCTTTGGGAGAGGTGATCGAAGAATCAAAACTTGTCAAGAAGTTCTTGAAGTGTTTACCAAGAAAGAAGTATATTCATATGGTTGCATCACTCGAGCAGATGCTCAATCTTAATGACACACCGTTTGAGGATATTGTCGGGAGAATGAAGGCGTTTGAAGAGAGGATCGCTGATGAAGAAGACGAAGCACATGAGGACACCGGGAAATTGATGTATACTAATTCTGATACTAGCTCTGATAATCGTGGTCGAGGACGTGGTGGACGTTCCAATTGGCGTGGAAGGGGACGAGGACGCGGATCGTTCCAGCAACAAAGAGAAGCATACAGACAGGGACGTGGTGGAGACATCTCTCATATAACCTGTTTCCGGTGCGATAAACTTGGACACTATGCATCAGACTGTCCAGAGAAGCTGCTGAAACTCCAAGAAACAGTAGAGAAGAAGGATAAAGATACCGTAGCAGCTGATACACTCATGATGCATGAGGTAGTATATTTAAACGAGAGAAAGGTAAATCCTAAGAAGTTCGAAGCTGAATCAGACGCGATAGATGTATGGTACTTGGATAACGGTGCTAGTAACCACATGAGTGGTAACAGGGTTTTCTTCTTTGAGCTTGATGAAACAGTCACCGGTAAGGTGCGCTTCGGAGATGACTCTAAGATCGACATAATGGGCAAAGGATCAATTAGATTCATTGTAAGGTCAGGAGAAAAGAAGATCTTGAGGAATGTCTACTACATACCAGCTCTGCGTTCTAACATTATCAGTCTAGGTCAAGCCACAGAAGTTGGATGCGAGGTGCGTATGAAAGATGATGTTCTGAGTTTGTACGACAGAGGAGGACATCTGATGGTAAAAACAACGCGAGGGAAAAATCGTCTTTACAAAGTAACATTGGGAGTTGATCTTGTCAAATGCCTACAGGTTCAGACGTGTAATGAGAGTGATCTATGGCACTCAAGGCTAGGACATGTTAACCAAGAGAAGATGAGGATAATGTCAAGTAAGGAGTTTGTTGTCGGATTACCCTCCATTAACAGAGGCACCAAAACCTGCGTATCATGTCTAAAGGGAAAACAAACTCGGAAGGTCTTTCCTCAAGCTTCGCAATATCGAGCTACAAGGACTCTCGAGCTTGTCCACGGTGATCTATGTGGACATATCACGCCCACAACTCCGTCCCACAACAGATACATCTTTGTGCTAATTGATGATCACACACGTTATATGTGGACAGTACTTCTAAAACAGAAGAGTGAAGCCTTTAAAAAATTTAAACGGTTCAAGGTACTTGCTGAACAAGAAACCCACACTAAGCTTGAAACATTCAGGAGTGACAGAGGAGGTGAGTTCATCTCTAACGAGTTTAAGAACTACTGTGAAAAATATGGCAGTAGACGGCAGCTGACGGCACCATACTCACCACAACAAAATGGGGTGGTAGAACGACGAAATCGAACTCTTCTAGAGATGACTAGAAGCATTCTTAAGCACATGAACATGCCAAATTATCTTTGGGGAGAGGCTATTAGACATGCTACCTATCTAATAAACAGAATAACTACAAGGTCACTCATAGATAAAACGCCATACGAAGCTTTGAGGGGAAGAAAACCAAATCTCTCGCATATTAAGGTATTTGGGTGTGTGTGTTACGCTAGAACGGAGACGGCTGGAAGGAAGAAGCTTGATGATAGGTCTAGAGCGTTGGTCCATCTTGGAACAGAACCTGGATCAAAAGCCTATAGACTGTTTGATCCCACTAACTAGCAAATTGTCGTAAGTCGAGATGTCACGTTTGAGGAAGAAACAAAGTGGAGCTGGGAAGATAAGAGTTGTGAGGAGGAATTTAATGCAGGAGACTCTACGTTAAGACTGAGATCCTTAAAAGATGATGACAAGGAAAATGTAAGTTCTGATACAGAAACAGAACATAATGGTGAAACAGAGCACAGTGAAATTGAGCATAAAGACGAGAACTCCAACGAGGATGACGACGATAATACAAATACTACTCAGCCACCACTACGACGATCTTCAAGAACAACTCATACGACGTCTTACCTCGACGACTACGTATTACTAGCAGAAGTTGAGAGTGAACGTTTGCTAATGATTATAAATGACGAACCGTGGAACTTTAAGGACGCCAAGGAACTACAAGTTTGGATAGACGCTTGCAAGGATGAGATCTTCTCCATAGAGAAGAATGACACTTGGGATCTCGTGGAACTTCCCGTTGGTGTAAAGCCAATTGGACTCAAATGGGTGTTCAAAATAAAACGCAATGCCGATGGATCCATCAGTAAATACAAAGCGAGATTGGCAGCCAAGGGGTACGTTCAAAGGCACGGTATAGATTATGATGAGGTGTTCGCTCCCGTCGCACGTATTGAGACGATCAGATTGATTATAGCATTAGCTGGAGCACACGGGTGGGAGATACACCATCTTGACGTCAAGACAGCCTTTCTTCACGGTGAGCTTAAGGAAGATGTGTATGTTACTCAACCTGAGGGTTTCATTGTCAATGGAGAAGAGCATAAAGTTTTCAAGCTTAAGAAAGCGCTTTATGGTTTGCGACAGGCACCGAGAGCCTGGAACATTAAACTCAATCAAATCCTGTTTGGTTTGAAGTTTCAGAGATGCTCGAAGGAGCCCTCGTTGTATCGAAGGGAAGAGAACAATGAGACACTACTTGTGGTGGTCTATGTTGACAATTTACTAGTAACTGGGTCGTCCTTAAGGTCCATACTCGAGTTTAAACAGGAGATGTCGTCTAAATTTGAGATGAGTGACTTAGGGAGACTGACTTATTATTTGGGGATTGAGGTCTTGCAACTTGGGAATGGAATTGTGCTTAAACAAGATCGTTATGCTCGTAGGATTCTTGAAGAGACAGGAATGAATCTGTGCAACATGACTCACGTACCGATGGAAGCAAATGCGAAGTTTTCTAAAGCTCCTAAAGAGGAACAGGTCGACGAGAAAGCTTATCAACGAGCTATTGGCTGCCTTCGGTACCTATTACATACGCGTCCGGACCTTTCCTTCTCAGTCGGAGTTCTGAGCAGGTATATGCAAAATCCGAAAGCTTCTCATGGTGCAGCTTTGAAACAAATTCTAAGGTATCTTAAAGGCACGTGTACTCTTAGCCTTTATTACCCTCGTGAGAACGGAGCAAAGCTATTGGGATTTAGTGATAGCTCCCATAATGTTGATGATGATGACGGCAAGAGCACCTCTGGTCACATATTCTACTTTGGTAAAAGTCCAGTCACATGGAGCTCGACCAAGCAAGAAATAGTAGCCCTATCATCATGTGAGGCTGAATTCATGGCCGTAACCGAAGCTGCGAAACAAGCTATTTGGATGCAGGAACTTCTAGCTGAAGCAATTGGAGAAGAAAACAAGCACATGGTTCTCAAGGTAGATAACAGGTCTGCGATTGCACTCACAAAGAATCCAGTATTTCATGGTCGTAGCAAGCATATCCATAGGAGATTTCACTTTATACGAGAGTGCGTCGAGAAATATCTGATTGAAGTAGAGCATGTTCCTGGAAATGAGCAGAAGGCGGATATTCTCACCAAATCACTTGGTCGGATTAAGTTCAAAGAAATGAGAGACCTTATCGGAGTTCAAGATGTGAGTGAAGATAATCTCAAGCTTAAGGGGGTGATTGTTGGATAAGCTTGGATTACAAGTTTCCTTTTCTTTAGGTTTTGTGTTTATCATTAAGGAAAAGGAAATATGATTTATGTGATTCCTATTTGGTTTAGGATGTTGTGATTGATATATATATGGAGATGCAGTATGTTGCATAATATATCGATTTTGTGTTTGAAAGCTCTTGTTGTTAAGCTTTGATATTGAATAAGAGAAGTTCTTAATAAGAACATTGTGTTTCTATAAGTAATACAACAGTGCACCAATTAATTAAGAAAAGAATCACTGTTTTAAGTAAACGAACGACTCCCAGTGTTTTTGTTGTTTTTGATATATGTATTTTACATATGAAACATAATAGTAAGAGCACCAGGGTTATTGTACATACCCTTCTGCCCCTCCTTCAACGGGCTCATTGATTAAACGTAAAAAATCAGCTTGATGTTCTTGAATCAACCGCATCGAGTTTGGGTTTTGCTTTCACAGTTCCTGAAGCATAGGCTGCAGACAACACGTGGACGAAATTATTCATTTGTAAAGCTATCAACAGACTTCACCCAGTGAAAACCGGAAAACTATTTCAGTTCTTCTGTGAGTTATGTCAACATACCTGCAGAACTTGGGGGTTTGCTTGCACCATTGCTCGCAGAGCTTGGAACTAATATACACCAGAATAAATAACAGTTAACAAGTCACACGTTGATGTTTGATATTACTCTTTTCGTAAGCAAGTGTGAGAAAGGAAAAAGTTTATACCTGTTGACTGTTGCGTAGGAAGTCAAGTGTTCCTGCACCAGGATTTGCTCCAACATTTGGTAACCCCTGCCAAATATAGACGTAGATTAATACAAGATACATAATTGTGATCAAAAGTTTTAAATGACACAAAGTATGCTTTTGATCTCTAAATTTATTACCTGCGGGAAGAGATCTAACGGATTTGCATTAGGACCAGATGCTGGTGCCGCTGCAGGTTGCTGAGTCTGAGCTGGAGGATATGTAAGCTGTCCACCACTGGCTGGGGCACGAGCAACTGGTGGAACTTCAGCTTGCTCAGGTATCCCCTAAAGCGCATAAACATAAGTATTTTAAAGATATGATCTCTCGCTTTACTGTCATTGACCAAGAGAGCATCTGCAGCAAGTTCATAAAGGAAAAAGTGAACTCACAGAGTAAAGATATTCAACAGCTCTTTCAGGATTGTTAAAGGCAGCACGGAGTGCACGGACAACAGTGTCACGATCCCATGTTCCTCCACCCATGTCAAGAATCTGCTGAATGGAACTCTCTAAATTACTTCCAGCAGCCAGATTCGATGCTGCTTGTCCGTAAACATCAGTCTGAGATCTATTTTAACCAACAAAAATAAGAATAGGTCAATATGAGAACCAAGCAAAACGTTCCAATGACTACATATAGAGAGCAAAAATGCTAAACCAAGCAGGAGTTGATTCGGGTGCGGGAGTGCTTGCTGGTAGAATAGTAGGAACAACTTCAGGTACATGTAAAGTTTCGTGACAGCTGTAGGTGTTGGTGCAGAGGTCGGTGCAGGTGCAGCTGGTCTGCAAAGATTCAGGAAGATTGAGAGGAGAAAACAGAGATTAGTATTCACATATCTACATACACAGGTTCTTTTCAGATAAGTTTTAAGAGATTTCCGAGCAGGTCACTTGAACTCACATAGCTACAGAAGCTGGAGGCTGAGGGGAAGTTGAAGGCTGTGTTGATGAGGTAGGAATCGACTTAGCCTAAACCAAGGCTAAAACGTTTAGAACAGTCAACAAACAAGTTTCAGCATCTCATTACTGTCTATGATGATGCCTACAACAACAGAACCAACTCTCACCTGCACTGTAGGGCCAGCAGATGCACTAGAGGCTCCAGTAGAGGAAGGTTTACTCTAAATGGTTTATCAAATCAAAAATCAGGTAAGCAAAAGAGAGCTAAAAGAGCACAATACAAATACTTATTAAGATCCAAGCTGACCTTGGTCATCATAATGACAATAAAACTGTTGTCAGCAACTTTGTTCTCCTCAATGCATGGTGGTCTCATCTTTAAGAATTTCCCTTGGTGAATAAGCATAAGCTTTGCAGCAGGATAAACGTCTGCTCCCAGCACAGTCTCTATCTTCTTCTTCACATCAGCAACCTGAGTGTAAGATAAGTTTTACAAAGAAAATAGCCAAAAAAAACATGGTCAACATACACTTCTTCAGATACACCAACAGCCAACAAACTAGCAACCTCATAGTAAATGATAATCAGAAATGCTATCCATAACAACGAGATACAAACATCAATCATCGTTACACATTACCGAATCATCGGGTTTCACATCGATCTCGAAGTGAGTCCCCTTGAGAGTTTTCACAAATATCTTCATCTCTCCGTGAACATTCACGAATCAGTGGCCTATTCCCCGTCGCGGGCGATAAGTTTGGGAAGAAGGCGAGTAGGTAGGTCAGGTGGGTGAAGATGATACACTGGAATCTGGCCACGTCATCAATCATTATATGCCATTGACTGTTTCCATAGCACGTTCGTTACAAGATAGGCCCAATATAGTGTGTAGTAAGTAATTGTGGTGTGTTCTTTGCTTTGGTATATAAAATCACACACGCAGAAAAGTAATAAAACTCTTATAGCCAATCTTGAATTTTATCTCTGTAAATAAGTTTGTACATTGCTCTATCTTTCATCACCAGGGGAAGATGCAAATTAAAGGGGTAAATAAAGAACAAAAAAGGTAAAAAAAAAAAGTTATGGGCATAGCTCAATGGCAACACCGAAGATTCAGAACTGAGCCAAATGCGGGCAAAACTTCTAAGGAACAAATAATTAGAGCACAAGGTCAGTCTTACACCAACTCTCCTCCTGCCACGTGCTAAACACTCCCATCTTTCTCTTCTTAACAGGCACCACGTGATCCGCACGTGACACCGGCTCCAGCCCTAATGTCAGGTCGAGTTTGATGATCTCACCGGAAGCCGGCGGCGATAATGTCATCACCTCCGAGATATTGCTCTCCGATTCTTTGCTATCTCCCTCATGAGGAGCCACGACTTCAGACTGGTGACTCAGCGACGAGTGATGACTAGCCTCTCCACCGGCTGATTTTCCCTCTGATTCCGCCGGTTTAGCGACGGCGGCGGCGATCCTCTTAGCCCGGCGAGCTTTCTTTCCTCGTTTCGGATCCGTTGAACCTGTAGCAGCAGCTGCAGATGCACCGGCGTTGTTCTCGTCCTTTGAAATATGTCGGATGTCGTACATTTTCAGCGGCGGACCCTGCCCGCTCGTCGCCGCATCCGTGGCCATCTCAGTGATCGGTTCGCCTTTCATCACCGCTTCCACGGCGGATTGACAGAGCTGCCAGTTTCCCGACCATAGTAACCCCACTGAGCCGTAGATCGGGTTCACAATCCTCCCACAAGCCTCATGCAACAACGACCGGAAAATCCCTGAAAAATTTTCAGACAAAAACGATCAATATACAAACGCCGACAAGCTTCTGTCTCCACCAAATGATAACTTCGATTGAAAAGAAAAAACACTAACCAGGACGAAGGTGATCGGGACCGGCGTTGATGAGGTTCATGAGTCCAGCACGGCCATAGAACTTGGCTAGAAACACGGTTGCGTTTGCTTGCGCTTCAGGCGATTTGATCCAAGCCAAACACGGTCTTATACTACAATCTTCACTACACCCTTTCCGAAGAACTCTGCATCCATTACAACTCATCCGCATCTTTTTGTTTTTCTTTTGCTAGATTTCGATATTCCCTCACAGTACACAGCTGATCTAGTACACCAAAAAATCAGGATTTGAAAAGTTGTTTGGTTCTGTTTTGTAAGATTTTTGGGAGATTCAGTGATTATATAAGAAAGATAATAGCTGTAAGATATTGAATACGTTGACAAAATAAGCCCCTGGGTTTTTGGGAGCTGAGATATAAAACCAGGGAAGAAAGAGTGACGACAAAGGAAATGAGATGAGAAGAAGAAGAGTTGAGTTTTCTAAAGACAAAGGCGGTTTTGTCTCTTGATTTTTTATTTTATTTATTTCTTCTCTTCCTTTTTCCCCCGCCGCGGTTTTTTTAATTGCTGGTTCAAAGTTTCACTTCTTGTGTTTCTTCCCCAAGTTTTGTTTGTTACACACTCTCATCTACCACACGCGCGTCCTATAAAATTTTATAATGATTTGTAAATATTCAATGTACGTAGATATAGGTGTAGATAATGTCTGGATATAAACCATTGAGCAGAATACTAGATTGAGCATCTGACCAATTTTATAATGTACTTTTTACAGATGATCAACTAATTTAGATGATTTATTCATTAATATGGAGTATTTGTTTAAAATCGTGTAATCACTTTAAAGTTTGCCTCGACAAATATCTCCGCTCTTCTTTATCAAAGTCTGTGATATAAAAGGCAGAGGTCGTGACTTTAACGCACGCGCGTCAGAAAGTTTGGTCGAATCGCCACATCTGAGTCAGATGGGATTTGAGTCATTTGAGGACTCTGGGGCCCACGCTTAGCTCCTGGTTTTCGGGAAAAGAATCCCGTGTCTAAATACTGCTTTATTATTTGTCCGAAAACTAGTGTCTGGTTTCTGGTTTTGATATTTTCCTCTTTGTGACTGTGGGCGGATCGGGTCGCCGACGGTTTTGTATTAAAACAGCGTAATCTTTGGTTTTGTCTGTAATGACTTTTCGTGTAATTTGTTGACAACTACTGTAAAAATCAGTGGTAATTTGTTATCAACTGTTAAGTTTTAACTGATCTCTATATTGCGAAACCTTGGACATTTTCAGAATGTCATTTCTCCCATACTATATTCATGGGTGTTCCCGAAATGTCGGGAAGCCTAGACAATTCGTGAAAGATTTTTAATTTTTTAATTTTTTTACAAAATTGAAGGCCTTTTTTAATATAAATTTTTTAAAAAAAATCGAGAACCTTACCCCAATGTTTCATTTGGCTATGTTTAGGACTGGTCCTGACTATATTTTACAAAAAGATTGATTATATTTGAACGAAAATAATCTTCTGTAGACTGAATTTGAAAAAGGAGTCGAATAACTTATGATCTGGATGTTTAACTTTCTTAATATGGATGTTTTATCTGAAACATCTTATATTTAGGAAGAGTGAGTCACATTTAACAAGAAAGACATTTATACTGCTACATACATACATACATCATATGTTTATATTATCCGCTGCAACCATACGTAATTCTGCTTTGATGGGTTTGGCTGAGACTGACTAATTAGTAGTCAAAACTAGTTTCCATTACTTCAGTTGGTCCATATGAATGAGTTTACAGGTTTTGTTCACGGCACAACAAAATGAAGGAAGCTTCGTCGTTAAATAGACCGTAACTCGTAAGTGCTACGTTATGGATCTTTTTCGCAAGTCACCAACTGGACCGGACAACTCCGTATCAATCGCCATTACATGTCGTTCCGTATCTCTGTTGTCTATACGTAGATGACAAGCGAACTAGGCGCCAATACATAGAAACTTGTTTGAATAATACAAAACATTCATATTTATGGAAGTTACATTTTACAAAGATTGAGAATCTCCATAAAGAAAGAAAAAACGTTAATATACAAAGCTTTTTTACAGACAAAAAAGAAAAGGAACAAAGACTCCAAATTGGTTTAATATGTTACAACGAGACTCAATAAACACATCTTTGCTGTTACCGTTATATATACACAAATATTGACCTCGAAGTTAAAGAAAACTGTGGTCAAAAAGCCTTAACTGGTGATAATAGACTGATCTTCAAAGATATAAATATATAGTCTTGATTCTGGATTGATTTTATTTACACTTTGTGAATCTCTGTTCCTTCTTCTTTGTTCTTCTAAGCCATGGCAGATATGTTTGAGCTTTGGCGATCCCTGTTTAAGCAGTTGAATCCTTCTACTCTAACAGCTGCCGGTTTAAGCCCGAACTTCACTCGACCACCACAACCCCCTCCTTTGACACGAGATGGCGATGGAGATGGAGATGGGGATTGAAGGAATGACGAGAGTGAGGGCGAGACAGGGTTGAGTTTTTCATCACCAAATCGTGCATCTTGAGCTAATGGGTTTGATACTCTGCTTGGGGGAGACCCCAGGAAAAAAGGAGGTGATGAAGCTACGCCAGAGAATGTTTCTTCCTACAGATCACAGTTTAGATCGTAGTTTAGATCACAAGACACAATGATAGATCAACTCCTTCAAGAATTTTGACTAAAGATCAATCTATAAACGGAACTATACATAGCTACGAGTTGAAAGTGAAACAATATGAAAAACTAAAGCAAGTAGAAGCTTATGTGGAGCAAAAGAAAAAGAATCAGAATTCAGACACACGAAGGCAGGTGAAATGAAATCTAACGATTTCAAAATCATATCGTTCAGACAACGTGAAATCCAATAAACATTGGTTGATTCAATAAACAAACATCTAAAAGAAAGAAAAATGAGAAACCTTTCTACGAATGATGTCCAAAAGATCAGCCCCGGCTTGAGAATCACACACCTCAGCTGCTCCTGATTGACTGCTAAATAATCCCCAAACAAAACAAAAAGTAAAATCAGCATTTTATGAGAAAAAGAGACCAAAAAAAGAAAAGGAAGAGAGACTTAACGATACCTGGAATGTGATCTAAAGGGATGAATAACGTTGTTGGAGAGAATGCTAACACGACGAGGCTTAGGACAAACAACAGGAACAACAAATCCTCTGGACTCGTCGTCACGAGACATGAAGGCGTTCTGCTGAAGGTTGCAATGATTCATCTTCTTTTGAACCACTTTTATCCACAGAAGAACGCCTAAACCTGTTGTTGCATTAAATTATTATAAAAAAAACATTAGTACAAGAACTACTGAAAGGATGTTTTTAATTTCGAAAGTTTCAAAAACGGATAAGAAAGAAATTGAAATGTACTTGGTAAAATCGTAACAATTGTCCTCAAGATCGTCTAGTTTTTCACCCAGATCGAATTTTAGAGAAGCGAGTATGTGGGAGAGGGGAATATTAAAAATAATGGGATCATTTCTAATTCAGAGGGATTGATTTGTGTATAAAAAGGATGTTCAAAAACAGAAAAGGCCAACGAATACGTTTGACCAGAAGAAACCATTTTTTTCCATAGAATTGTAAAAAAAAAGCAAACAGCACAGACGTATTGACTGGGACTATAAACAGAAAACTTTCATACGTTACTACGACCAAAGAAATAAACGAACAGGATGATAAGAAGTAAAAAACCTTTAGATCTGCAACAGAAGAAAAAAAAAACTAACATTGATCTGTCATTTCAGCCATGAACGGAACTTGATAAAGAAGAGAGAGAGAGAGAGGAGCATTACCTTCAAGAATTTTGTGACGAAACAGCGGCGATAAGGTTGAAGCGAAAGAGGAGAAACAGAGCGGCTATCAAAGGACTTTATACGATAACCCAAAAGAGAACGATGTCGTTCCAAATAAATGATTATTTTTTTCGTTAATTCGTAGTTATGTACTTATGGACAGTATAATATTAGTCGCACGTCGTTAATTATGTGAAAGAAACCATCAATCGTTTCCCATATTCTTAAGAATTTGCTTGGAATCATTGGATGGTTGGTTGCATATGTCACTTCAAAATGCTAGCAAGTACTAGCAATTGCATTCCATTATCTTGTAAATTATGTTACGATTGACAAATTATTTCATTGCGATCGATAAACAAAACAATTTTCATATCTCAATGCGAATATATCGGGACAGATCGAAAAAAAAAACACTAATGTTTAATGGGCCGCCCGGTTATAGTTTATGAACACATTAACAGACCAGTTTAGTAATGCGAATATAAATTGGGCCATGAGCATATTAACGGCCTAGTTTAAGTAAATAGGGGTCTCGATAGAAACCCTTCGTATTTAAACCTTTGCTTCACCAGATTCTATCGCCTCCTCTGACCACGAAGCTCTGCAAGCAGGAAGCTGTAAACCTTCTCCCCATCTTCTAGTGTTCGTCGTCGCTGTTACCTGGTACGCTTCATCGTACTATTCTCTTCGATCTCGTGTCGTGCGATTGGGACTGCTTTTTTGGAAGCTAATCGACGTTTGTCTTAATCTAATTTCGCACTCTTGTCTGGAAAAAAAAAGATGTTAGCTTTAGTGAGAGCTGTAATCCTCATTTGGTTTGATTAGGGTTATAATTAGAGTGATCTGCTTAAAGACGTTAGCTTTTTTTTTTGTAATCAGTTGAGAAATGTAGCTCATTGTCACTAGTGAGCTAAGAATTTTCTTTAGGGTTTGTTATGAGCTGTTTGTCCTTTTGCTTTGAAGCTATCTAAAAATGTTGATTGGATCATTTTTTTGTCTGTGTTTAAAATTGTTTTAGAATCTGCAAAGATGTTCTCTGCTCAGAACAAGATCCACAAGGATAAGGGTGTCGCACCAACAGAGTTTGAGGAGCGAGTTGCTCAGGTTCTTGCTTCTTGTCTTTGCTGTCTTACTGTCTTCATCTTGCAAATGTTTTCGTTTTTTTTTTAATTTTAGATAGTTGTTTCTTTATTTGCAGGCTTTCTTTGATTTGGAGAACACCAACCAGGAGTTGAAAAGCGACTTGAAAGATCTCTACATTAACCAAGCTGTGTAAGTAACTTGTCTTCTTAAACCCTGCGATGATCTGTAGCTTTGGCTTCCACGTTTGAAATATCTCTTTCCTCTCTGTGCAGTTCAATGGATATTGCTGGAAACCGCAAGGCTGTTGTGATCTACGTTCCATTCAGGTTGAGGAAAGCCTTCCGCAAGATTCATTCTCGTCTTGTCAGAGAGCTCGAGAAGAAGTTCAGCGGTAACGATGTCATCTTTGTTGCAACCAGAAGAATCATGCGTCCCCCTAAGAAAGGCTCTGCTGTTCAGAGACCACGCAACAGGACTCTCACTTCCGTCCATGAAGCCATGCTTGAGGATGTCGCCTACCCTGCTGAGATTGTTGGAAAGCGTACCAGATACCGTGTTGATGGCACCAAGATCATGAAGGTAAAAAAAAATGAAGCTCAACACATTTTTTCTTAGTCTTTCATTGGTTTATTCTCTTATTTATAACATGATTCAATTTTTGGCAGGTGTATTTGGAACCTAAGGAGAGGAACAACACTGAGTACAAGCTTGAGACGATGGTTGGTGTCTACAGGAAACTCACAGGGAGAGATGTAGTTTTTGAGTACCCAGTCGCTGAAGTTTGATAAGACAAAATGTTGGGTTAATTCTTCTTTTTTTGTCGGATAGTTTTGGTTCTGTTTGGGAGTACAAACTCTTTGGAAAGTTTTTATTGTTAAAGTTGCTTCACACTCTTCCTCCTATTTCTATTTAATAAGAGACCTTTCTTCTTGAATTCACAGTTTCAGCAACATTATCTATTAAAAAAAATCAAATTGAATTTGTAATTTATTGGTACAAAAGTGCAATTTCAATGTTTGATTCAATCATACAATAACTGATGAAAAGCTTAACTGAGAGAAAAGCTTGTGTAATTCAAACTATAGAGAATACAAAAACCTATTGTTCACTCCTGCTCTGTACAGCTTCAAGTCAGAAGAAGACTTCAGTTGAATCTCAGTATCTGCAGGAACAAACAGAACATCTCCCATTGAAATCTCATCAGCAGAGGCATCTGTAGACATTCTTCCTTCACCTTGGAGTACAAGTAGAAGAGAAGGACCTGGAACAGAGGGAAACACCGTCGAGGCTCCACAGGGAAGATCACAGACATCAACTTCGAACTCCTCGAAAGGCGGGAGGTATCTTGTGATGTATGGTCTAATCTTTGATCCCTTTAGTATTTCAGGAAAGCCCTGAAAACACCAGAGATAAGAACTCAGTAACTAAAATGCGAACATTTTTACTTCTTGGTGAGTTTGGTTTTAAGTTGTGTAAGGGTTTACCAGTTTATATGTGAGCATGGAACAAAGTGATTGAATATCAAGAGGCTTGGAAGTGAGGCCAGCTCGTACTACATTGTCTGAAGTCGCCATGACCTCAATGCACTCACCGAATAAGTATGCATGGGGCTCGTTTGCACCGAGGTATAATGCTTCACCAGGACTGAGTTTCACATAGTTGAAGAAGAATGCAGATATGACCCCAATATCATTTGGATATTGCTTCTCTAGCTTCAACACTAGCCGTTCCTTGTCTGTCAGATGGCGTTCCTGCAGTAATCGCAAGGGAAGGCTTCAGGCATTGGGCATTTTACAAGAAATTCTAACCAAAGAAAAAGCAAACTGAACCAAATAGGCGGTTACAGAGAGGTTAGATGGCTGACCTGACTCTCCATATGCAGACGGCGTTTTAGTTTGAATACGATCTGCTTTGTTGTGTCAGGGCCTGCAGACATTAGCAGGGTGAAGATAGTTCGGACAACAGATTTAACTTTCTCATCATCATGTTCTCTGATGGAGAAGACTTGGTTTGCTTCTTCACTCCCAACAAGTTCTTCAATCTCCGGAATAGCACGAATGACACTCTTAAGCTCCTGCAATATTTTCACACCAACAAACTTAAAATCTTTCAAATCTCAAATCTATTTTCTGCATAACATTTGGCTTATGTTACATACATTGTACAAACGGTTTTTTCTTGAACAAATTTAACATTTCATTAAAACTATATATATTTTCACACGAACAAACTTAAATCCATCTTCAATTATGAAAAATAAGCTACCGATCCTGGAGTAGTGCTATACTAATCATCAATTCATCAAACCTTATCTCAAGCCTTAGGCTCTTATTTAGAACAGTAGAGGAAACGCTACAGTATTTAACTATCACTCTTGGAAAAAACGATTCACATCATAAAATTCATCTATTATATTAAAAAAAAAAACAAAAACTGTAAGACAGATAAAAAAAATAGTTACAACAGACAGTAACACTGTAACAATGTTTTACCTGAAGAGGTACAAAACCACAAAGAGCTTCGAATTGAGTATAAGCCAATGCCATCTCAGGTTTGTGATTGTCATCTTTATAAAGATTGGGATGAGCTTTATGCATTTTCTTCGCCAAAACCTTATCAGGATGCGCTTGAATCGACAATGGCCTTGCCACCGACAAAACCTAATCCAAACAGTTAATATCCCTATCAGACAAAACCAGAGATCTTGAGGAAAATTATTACAATGTGGGCAATGTAGTAATGTATGTTACCTTGAAGAGAAAGGGGAGATCGCAACCCCATTTCTCCAAAACCCTATCTCCGAGCGATTCAGGGTTTTCGTTAATCCACGATCTAAGAGTCACGCCATTGGAGCCATCAGCATCATTATCCTCCAAGTAACTCGGACCGGACTCGTGAGTCCCCATCCAAAGCTCCGCGTACGGCCGCGTCGTCGAATCGATCTGGTCATCGGAATTCGCCGTGTAGACTCTGTAAACGAGTGAATCCGATCCAATTGTGCCCCAGGCGTAATCCTTGACGGAGCATTTCAATCGGAGAAGACGTCGCCGATCCGCCTCGCAACCGCCATTTGCCTTCACGACGGTAGCGATCTCCATTTACGCCGAGAATGAAGATCGCTAATCGAAATGAGAGGGGTTTATTCTCGGAGTATATGCTTTAAGCGCCCATGGCAAGGAAGAAGAAAAAGATATTTATTTTTTTGGTTTTTGCGCGTTTTTTTATAAAACAGGGGAAGGTATTAATTGGACAATCAAAAAGTACGAGGTCATAAAAAGGAATAAAATAGAGATGTGGGGGCTGAGATGTTTAACTTGAGAAGGTTTGATAACTGATTGATGTAATAACAGATATCACGTGGTTTGCCGACGGAATTTAACGTCGTTCGTGGGTTGTGTGGACCGTTTGCTAGCTGTCCACGTTTTACTGTCACGATGACCCACTCCTCACGTCTGAATAAACATTTTTTTTGTAAGTATAATCAAAGTGTCAAACTATAGTTAACTAAAAGCTACAAGTAACTAAACCGACAAAATATAATAAAATTGTTAAAAACGTTCTTATTTGTACGATAATTCCAAATTATGTCTTTATAAATAAACTAGAAAAATATAATCAACAAACGCAGGAAAAAAATTTAGCCTTAACGTTGTTTTTCTTTCATTTATCTAAGAGTTTTCTATTTAAGCCAGGAAACGATGCCAAAAAAAAATTTAAGCCAGGAAATCTTCATTTTTACTCAATGCAATATTGTTGACTTGTTGTAAACGTAGAGATAGAGTTCTCGACACGAGAGATAAAACAATTCAAAAAAAAAAGTTGTGAAAAACAGTTTGCAAAAAAAAAAAGTTGTAAAAAACATAAGACATTCAACAGAAGAAGAAACAAATGATCTCTCTGTCAATTCCTTTTAATAACACTAGAAAAAAAACTATTGAAATAGTATATTTTATGCTTAGTACTTTGAAGGAGGAAAGTTTTGTATTAACGACGAGCTTGGGTTTTATAGTTTGGGCCTTAAAATATTAGCCCATTAGAATATCATTGGTCCCTGGACTTTTAATTTGTTCCGACAGTGCGTGCGGGCACGTCATGTCCTCTGGACATAACTCTTCTGTTTTTTCATGTCTTGGTGGACAACTAGCGTATTAAAGTATCTCCGAGTCCGATGGGAATAAAACGGACCTCCTACTTCTCTGGCCTTTTATAGTCCCCCCTTTCTTTTAATTTTAGCATTTTTCATCCACATATATTTTTATTTACATTCACTAATTTTAGATTTAAATTCCATTTCAGTTCTACTTTTTTACACTATTACATGTTTGATCATAGATTTACATGCAACTGATAATTTAATTAATTAATCACTCGTTGAAATCTTGAATAATTAAAATTTAAAATTTAAAACCAGTACGAAAAACTTGAAAAATCTAATAACAGCCATATAATCATTTTTTTGGTATCTGTTTCATATTAATCAGAAATAAGTGATGTGGGGTATAGGGGGGGGGGGTCAATCGTCACTATATAGAAGCATAAGGTTTAATTTGTAAATAGAAGAAAATATAGGGAAGAATCACAGCTATTTCGATAAAAACAAAGTGGACCATGAGTTACAATCAGAACTGAGGGGTCTGAGATCTGGGATGAATTTTGATTGTTCTCTTTGCATTATTAGTACAGTTGACTCGATCGTAAGTTAAAAAGTAAAAAAAAAAACAACTCCGGCGAATATTCTATCCTTTCCCGGCACCGATCTCGGCGAGTCTCGAGCGGCGAAGCTAAATTAAATGGCGGTGGATGCTGCTTATCTGATGCAGTTTGTAGACGAAACATCGTTTTACAATCGCATTGTTCTGAGCCACCTCTTGCCGTCGAATCTGTGGGATCCCTTACCGCATTTCCTCCAGACATGGCTCCGGAACTACCTCGCCGGAACCCTACTATACTTCATCTCCGGCTTTCTCTGGTGCTTCTACATCTATTACCTCAAACTCAACGTTTATCTCCCCAAAGGTTATTGCTTCTGATTGGTTCTTGTCGATTTTCAATTAGATGAAATGTTTATTTTTGTTGTCTTAATCTACTTTTGTCTTCAGATGCTATTCCGACAAGAAAGGCTATGCTTTTGCAAATCTATGTGGCAATGAAGGCGATGCCTTGGTACACTCTGCTTCCAACTGTTTCCGAGTATATGATCGAAAGTGGTTGGACCAGATGTTACTCTAGAGTAGGCGAAGTCAGCTGGATACTCTATTTTGTTTCTATTGCTGTCTACCTTGTTTTAGTAGAGTTTGGTATTTATTGGATGCACAGAGAGCTTCATGACATTAAGCCTCTCTATAAGTATCTCCATGCCACCCATCATATCTACAACAAGCAGAATACACTTTCTCCATTTGCTGGTGAGTGTATTATACTCCACTCATGTAAACACAAAGTAGCTAGAAAGTGTATAAGTTTCATTTATGTCAAAGAGACTTATGTATTAGCTACAATTTAGATTGTGGACTGATTGGGAACCTAGAGTAGACTCATTTATCTACTTATGTATCTAACTTTCTTATGTTTTGTTTTTGTTTCAGGGCTTGCGTTTCACCCATTAGATGGAATACTTCAGGCTGTGCCGCATGTGGTTGCTCTGTTTATAGTGCCAATTCATTTCACAACCCATCTGGGTCTTTTGTTCATGGAAGCGATATGGACAGCGAACATCCATGACTGCATCCACGGTAACATTTGGCCTGTGATGGGTGCAGGGTACCATACGATACACCACACCACTTACAAGCATAACTACGGTCACTATACCATATGGATGGATTGGATGTTTGGCTCTCTTAGGGACCCTCTCTTAGAAGAAGTTGACAACAACAACAAAGACAGTTCCAAGAAAGCAGAGTGAGAATGCCCCGTTGTGTTATGTATTGTGTTTTGCATGTTTGTTCAAAGTTTCGAACTTTTTACTTCTTCATGTGTCTCTCTCAAACTTTCCAATTATTTTTGTTTAGAAACATTGACTGCACATCTGCTGTCTAATTTGATTCAGGTAAATGTTTGGTCTTCAAAATTAAATGTTGTGAGGGCACTGCCAATATCTCACCGTATATAGTTTGCAGCAAGAAATTTAAAATTTGGAAATTTAAATCCCATATTCTGGAATCTGGATGATGTCGTTTCGTCTAAAAATGCCATTTATTTGTTTGTTAATCTTGTTAGCCTATCTACTCTTTACACACGTTTAATAAATAAGAGCAGATTTTATAATGGTCTAGCTAGGCCAGAGTGGACCGGCTAGTGTTAGACGTACCCATAACCAAGGACTACGTTGTTCACCACGTAACCGCGTAATGAGAATATGATATAATTTGGGGTGACGTTCCGTAGATACTAATAAATGCATGGAAGAACTAACTTACTATACCAAGAAACAGCATGTGCACATTATCACACTACGCAGAGATTTGATTTCTCTCTCACACTCATAAAATCATGATCAGAGTTTGACTTTTTCACGGAGGATACATGGCGGCGAAACATGGATTTCTTACTGAGTTCGTCGACGAGACAACGTTTTACAACCAGATAGTTCTGAGCCACCTTTTGCCGGCGAATCTATGGCAGCCTTTGCCACATTTCTTCCAAACATGGCTCCGGAACTACCTCGCTGGGAACTTACTTTACTTCATCTCCGGCTTCCTCTGGTGCTTCTACATCTATTACTTCAAACTCAACGTTTACGTCCCTCAAGGTGAGTTTAATTATTTTTAGTTTGTCTTAGTTTTTTTGAACTTTTCTTTTTTTAAATGAACCTACAATATTCTTCAGATTCTATTCCAACAAGAAAGGCAATGATTCTACAAATATACGTGGCAATGAAGGCTATGCCTTGGTCCACACTTGTTCCAACTGTCTCTGAGTATATGATCGAGCGTGGTTGGACCAAATGTTACTCTAGGCTTGACCAGTTCAACTGGTTCTTTTGTTTGGTTTACATTGCGTTGTATCTTGTTTTAGTTGAGTTTATGATTTATTGGGTTCACAAGATGAGTCATGACAATAAGTTTCTCTATAAACATCTCCATGCAACCCATCATATCTACAACAAGCAAAACACACTCTCTCCATTTGCTGGTTAGTCACGCTCTCAATATACTCTCTTCCAATTCAAACCTGCTTGCCCTTACTGAAACTTAACTTCAACCTGCTTTCCTTGAACGTTCAGGGCTTGCGTGCCATCCTTTGGATGGGATACTTCAGGGACTACCGCATGTGATAGCCTTGTTCATAGTGCCGATACATCTCATAACACATTTGAGTCTTTTGGTTATGGAAGGGATGTGGACAGTGAGCAACCATGATTGCATTAATGGTAACATATGGCCTATAATGGGTGCAGGATACCATACCATACACCATACCACATATAAGCATAATTATGGGCACTATACCATTTTCATGGATTGGATCTTTGGCTCACTTAAGGTTCCTTTAGCTGAAGACTACGAGAGCTTTAATGAGAAAGCAAAGTGAGAATGTTCAACGTACACTTTTGTTTTGTCCTTCATGTGTTGTACTTGTGAGTCTTAATAAAACCCTTTGTAATCACTTTGTTGGAATAAGAAACTAACATGATTGCACAATTAGCTGCAAAGTTTCTGACTTGTCTGTAAAGAATAATACTTAATATATGTAAGTATAACTGTATAAGGTTGATAAAGATATAACATGACTAGCATCTATAAAAGGCAAAGTTTGTGCTTTTCAGCTTAAGGTAGGAAATACTAAAAAAAATAAATACAGAAATAAGCTTTCATCATCAATTAAGTTCTGGATCATTAATATTGCCTACCAGGGCTCCCACTTGTGTTTAATAGGTTTGTCCCACAGAGTCACTGTGTCCTTTAACTACTAGAAACGTTGTCAGTGGACTTGAATGCTTGATGTTTATAACAAATAATTGTGCTTACATAATTTCCCTGGACATGTTATTAATGTTTCTTCCATAATCTCGATTCTTGAACAATTTTGGCAAGGTTCTGTCTAGTCCATGTCAAAACAAAAGTTTGGTAGAGGGCTCGATAACAGCTATAAATATGTTTTTTATACGAAGAGAGAAGATGTTAATAACCCACAAAACGAGGATGTTCCGAGAGAAGAAATTTGGAAACTGGTAGAGGGCATAGAGGCTGAAATATGAAAGAAAATACTGACGCTTGAAGCTTAGAACTCTTTTCTCTTGTTTAGGTACTTCTCGTTTGGTTTAACTGGTTAGACCCCGGTTTAAGGAGTTGGTGTTGACATTGGTTAAAACTGTACGGATTAATGGAAGCACCCAAATAATTAGATCAACTAGGACTTAGGCGTTCTTACTTCAAACTTCAAGTATCTACCTAAATCCGACTTGGAAAAACCGAAACCGGATCTGAAACTGGTATACAAAAATATTTAAAAGAGACTTATGAGCTTAGTATTTTGAAATTTAGTCATAATCCAAACCAAAATTCAAACTAGAATTTGAAGATATCTGAAATTAGTTAAATATGTTCATGTTTTTATATACGTTAAGGTGATTTAGATACTTTATAGCTTTCAAAATATTTTTGTAGTTTATTTTATGTGTTACTAGATATGGATCCGTGCGTTGCACGGGTTTCGATTAATGTTTTAATTATATTGTATGATTTTGTATATATTGTGTGAAAATTAGTCTAGGTATAAAAATTATTTATCTCACATAGTTTTTTGGTTAGTACTCATATTTTAACAATCATGGTGCATAAGTGAAGAGAGTTATTACCAAATTTATACATAAAGCTAGAGAAAAAATATATTCCCGAAAATTCAAATCGAACTCAACGTAAAGAAATACAAAATACAAAGAATTTAAAAGTTGAATCATGCCAATTGAGTTGATGATACCGTCATTCACTTTCTTAAACTCTTAATTTAATTCATGTATGTATTAATTTTCTATGTTATTCTTGTTGTACAAATATATTCTAATGCTTCTATAACCATTTAGTAATGTTTTGTGTTGTCATTGTAGGATCTCAAAATATTTTTGTGCATTTGTTAGCATTTATATATTTTGGTTTGTATAGTGTATTCATCTTTAAATTATTTATAGCTCCCAACTCTATATATTTATCTATTTTTTTCATAAATAAAGTTATATTGTAAATGTGAATCTCTCCATTTTCTGATTCTGCTATAAAATTTCTATATTTTAAGGAAAAATGGAATGGAAAGATACTTTTATCTCTTTATTAATAACCAAAAATACCATATCTCTATATTTTTCACTAAAAATAAAGGAACTCTATTTTGCATAATCACACACTGGAACAAATCTATCTTTATAATATAATTTGTATATTTTAGAAGAGAATATAGATATGAATATATGGGTGAATTTGAAATAACCTTAGTTATTTAATCAATAGATAACATTATGAATTAACTCTTTTTAATGAAATTATAAGTAACGAAACTATTAATACTTTATACAGTTTGATACTATTTTGATCCTTGTGATAGTGTATTCTAAAGACCATGTTTCTAAATCTCAGTCGTGTGAATAACTATTTATAAAAATAATATGTAATACATGCAGACATGAAGAAGATACAATTATTAAGAAGTTTTTGTAATTTCATTTCAAATATATGATAGTAAAGATCAGATATATATTTTGAAGTCATGTTTTAAAAAGAAATGATTATTAAATTTTTCTCACTTTGGACTTGTAGTTATAGTAACAAAATTTTCCAGAAGATAAATATGCATATATCCCTATAATTTTCTGTATATAACAGATTAATACATACTTATACATGTATAAGATTTTTAATAAAACAAAACAAAACTAAATATTTTTTTAACTATTGGTTTTTAACTTATTGATCAATATATATCGATAATATAAAAAACTCTTTTTTGTTAATGCTGATTAATTATGTTAATTATAAATTATAAAAAACATTACATAGACATATCTACAATTAACAATTCTACATGTCTGGTGTGGATCTGCGCCTGACTATATTATCATTAGTTGTTTCATAAGTTCTACATCAGATGATATTCTTTACATAAATGTTGAACATATCATATAAACTTTTTTGCCAATAAACTAATAATTTGCTTTCTCTCAAACTCGAAACTTAAACGACGCAGAATAAAAACGCTAACCTTTGGCCAAACATGGACTACTGGGACTTCCGCAAAAAAATATCTAATTATAGGAAAATAATGAGATTTTTTTTACAACTCTCTTTTCTCTTTTGCTTAGAATTTTAAAAAGGAAAAATATTTAGATTTATATAGAATAATATGTTATAATCTCAGGTTTTTATAATTCATTTTAAAACTTTAAACTACTATTTTCTTTCATAATTCTGTTTTTCATGATTTAAAAAAAAAAGAAAATTAGAATTTCTTTAAAAGGAAAATTATATTCATATAGCTTATATAATTTTATTTGTTTATTATTTTAAAAAGGAAACTCACTATTAAATAATTATTAGTATAGAATTATTTTTCGTTTACAATATTTGGTTTTAAACTTAAAAATGAAAAATACTATTAAATAGCTATTATCATTCTATTTGTTCAAGTTTTCTTTTAAAAAAAGGAAAATTATTTTCATATAGCTTTTACAATTTTTTGGTTATAAAATGAAAAATAATATTAATTAATTATTTGTATGAAAATGTTTTTTATTTGCAATATTTTGTTTAAAATTTAAAAAGAATAAATACTATTAATTAATTATTTATATAAAATTATTATTTAACACATGTCATATTCCTAAATATACAGTTGTCATGTGTAAAAACATTTAGTGAAACATGGACTATTGGAACTTCCATATAAAATTAGTTAATTTTTTTTTACAACTCTCTTTTCTTTATAATTTTAATAAGGGAAAATATTTAGATTTATTATAAAATATTTTGTTTTGTATTTTCAGGTTCTTATAATTCGTCTAAAAAATTTTAAACTACTATTTTCTTTCACAATTCTGTTTTTTTCATGATTTACAAAAGGAAAATTATAATTTCTTAAAAAGGAAATTTATTTTACTATAACTTATACAATTTTATTTTTTTATTATTTGAAAAAGGAAACTCCATATTAAATAATTATTAGTACATACATTTTTTCCTTAACATTTTTTTGTTTAAAAATTAAAAAGGAAAAATTACTATTAAATAACTATTATAATTCAATTTTCGTGATTTTTTAAAAAGGAAAAATTATTTTTGTATATCTTTTACAATTTTCTTTTGGGATATAAAAAAGGAAAACCATATTAAATAATTATTTATATAAAAATAATTACTTAACACATGTCACAATTTTAAATATATAATTGCCACGTGTCACAATCATATTAATTAGTAACTTTGAAAACTATGCTTTATATAATAAGATTTTGAAATAAAAAACTATTAAATACTCTTTTACCTTTTTGTTTAGGATTAAAAAAGAAAATTACTGTTATATAAACTTTTACAATTTATTTTATCTTTAGAATTTCAAAAAAAAAATGTTATCAAATAATTGTTTTTAGTTACTAATAATTAATCTTACACTTCTTCATTAACTATATAATTTTTAGTATCAATGTCATCATCAAATTCAGTAGATTTATTACAATTTTGCTTATTAAAATTACAGATTTCAATAATGGCTCATTCGCTTAATCCATCTCCAAACTTTTCAATAAGAGAAATATGCACACAACCTGGAATAGTATTTTCCTATATAATAAAAAATTATATATTTAATAATAAAACTATTTTTAATAAAAACTAAAAAAATATTTACCTTCTCATCGAGTAATAGAAAATTCATTCACATAAGCTCTTTGTTCTTATTTAAATTTCTTGCTTCCCACTTTCTAGTAAGACGAACTACGATATGACGGTAATAATATTTTTTGTTTAACTGATCTAGTGTTAATTAACTTTCTGAAGTCATCGTTTCTTGATAATTTCCTCGTAACAAAATAAATTACAATTTCAGTTAAAAAATTATAATTGGAACAAATGCATATAAGCAATCATAATAGCAGTATTATGAAACGAAAAGTAAAGATCATCATCATTATTATGTATTAGACAGTAAAGAAGGAGTACAAATAATTAACGTGGCAATAACGATTGGTCTATGTAATTAATGTAGGTAACATAATAATCTGGACAAAGTGAACCAAAATCTCTTTATGAAGAAAATAAGATGCAGCAAAGAAAATATAGAGCATCATCTTATATTTTTTTATGAATCAATAATTATATTTGGTGATAAAATATGAGAGAGTTTAATTCGATATATAGAGGTGTGAATGATTATAGTCCCTCTTGGGTTATGTTCTTCTTTAATTAGGACTTAAAAAAAATTAACATTAAACAATCTTTGACATTTTTTTTGTTTAAGTTGCCTTTTTTGGTTAGTTTTAAATAAATTACAAAATAAATTAGTTTTACAAATTAGTTTTGGTATAGGTTATGTTTAAACTAAAATTACTATTACCTTTTTAATAAATTGTTTTATCATGTGAAATATTTGGTTTGTAAGGAAAAATTAACATTAAACAGTCTTTGGCATTTTTTATGGTTTATATTTTCTTTATTATGAGAGTAGGAAAATAGTAAAATTAGTGTTAAATATTGTATAAATTAAATTTAGTATATAGGATCTGTATAAAACAAAAATTCTGTTTTAAAAAAAAATATATATTTACGATTTTTTTAAAAAATATTATATTTTATTTATTATGAAAGTAGAAAATAAGAAAATCAATGTTAAATATTACACAAATTTATTTTGGTATATAGGTTTTGTAAGAAAAGGATAATTACTTGTTTTAAAAAATAATAATTAATTTGGCTTCGTATTTTAACACATTATAAGATTTTTAATAAGATTATATTTTTTTTATTATGAGAGTACGAAAATAGGAAAATTAGTGTTAAATATTACACAAAATTATTTTGGTATATAGGTTTTGTAAAAAAAAGATAATTACTTGGCTTCGTATTTTAACACATGTCGCAATCTAAAATATATAACTGCATGTGTCGCGATCGTGTTAATTAGTAACTTTGAAAACTACGCTTTATATAATAAGATTTTGAATATTTTTAGTTAATTCAGATAGTTTAATTACTTTTTAATTAAATTTGTAAATAATTTATATATTTTGAAAAAATAATTGTCAGTTATTTATGTTTGAGAAATATATTTTAGAATGATTTTAAACATTGAATCGAAAGGGAACAAACTGAATCTGATCTGATAATTAGTAAAAACAGAATGGAACTTATGAAAATATCACTGAAAATCCAAAAATCCATATCAAACGGATCAAAATCGAACGGACCACCGAATGTCTAGGAAATTGATCAACAATGAGTCATAACATATCATTCGGCCCATGGGGCTGTTAGTATAAAACTAAGAAAAACAACGAAAAATATCTGTTAAGGCTGTGGCGTGGATGTAAATAAAGAGACCAGCTGAGGGATAATTCTAGAAAAGATAAAAAAAGGCTCGATCATAACGCCCAACAACGTTTTTTTTCTTTATTCTTCTCTAGTTAAAACCTTCACATTTGTCACAGTCTCGTAGCAGCAAAGCAACATAGAAATAATCGAGCCTTTGGGATCCTTCCGTTGTTTGTTGTTATTTTAAAATCACTTCCATCATCTTCGATCCATCGAGTCTTTGTTAGAGAATAAACCAAGAGAAGAAAATGGCCATTGCTATGAATCGGATCGTAGTTTCTCCTTCTTCTTACGCATATCGTCCTCATCAACCTCGCAGATCCAGATCTTACATTGCTTCTTCGATTCGCTCCGCTACTACGTGAGTTTCTCTCCCTTCACTGTCGAAATCGTCTGCTTCCGATTTTTTTTGTTGTTGCTGATCTGAGTTTTGTGGATTGAGTGTTGATGATCAATCTCTCTAATTACTAATGCTTCGAGTGTTATTCGATGTACAGGTTAAGAGCTTGGTTATCAGTGGTTGTAACTAACATTTAATTAAACCATTGATAACCAAACTCTTAACCGGATTGAGTGTTGATGATAAATCTATGTAACTTAAATGCATCGAGTGATATTGGAACGAATCTACCGGTTAAGAGCTTGGTTAAACCATTGATAACTAAACTCTTAACCGGTACGATTCATCCAATAAGTGTTGTGTAGTAGTAGCTGCTTAGTCTATCTATAACTTGCTCAAGTCCTGAATTTGATAAAAAGCTCTATTTGGTCTGATTACAGAGAGGTTACTAATGGAAGGAAGCTCTACATCCCTCCACGTGAAGTGCACGTGCAAGTGAAACACTCCATGCCGCCACAGAAGCTGGAGATCTTCAAATCCCTAGAAGGATGGGCTGACGAGACTCTCCTGACCTACTTAAAACCCGTCGAGAAGTCATGGCAGCCGACAGATTTTCTCCCGGAGGCTGAGTCTGAAGGGTTCTATGAACAAGTCAAGGAGCTAAGAGAACGGTGTAAGGAGCTTCCAGATGAGTATTTCGTGGTGCTTGTCGGTGATATGATCACTGAAGAAGCGCTTCCTACTTACCAGACCATGCTGAACACGTTGGATGGTGTGAGGGACGAGACGGGAGCTAGTCCTACTCCTTGGGCGGTTTGGACTAGGGCTTGGACTGCTGAAGAGAATAGGCATGGGGATTTGCTGAACAAGTATCTTTATTTGTCTGGGAGGGTTGACATGAGGCAGATTGAAAAGACTATTCAGTACCTTATTGGTTCTGGAATGGTAAGACACTTTAAACAAGCTTACAACTTCTGTTTTGTGTGAAGTTTGTATTCCAAGTTTCTTATTATATATGATTGATTTCATTGTGGTTTTATCTTTTTAGGATCCAAAAACTGAAAACAACCCTTACTTGGGTTTCATCTACACTTCCTTCCAAGAAAGAGCGACCTTCATCTCCCACGGAAACACTGCCAGACACGCGAAAGATCTTGGGGATTTGAAACTTGCTCAGATCTGCGGGACCATTGCCGCTGATGAGAAGCGGCACGAGACTGCTTACACCAAGATTGTGGAGAAGCTCTTTGAAATCGACGCTGATGGCACGATCTTGGGGTTGGCTGATATGATGAAGAAAAAGATCTCGATGCCTGCACATTTGATGTACGATGGCCAAGATGATAACCTGTTTGGGCACTTCTCAACCATTGCCCAGAGGCTTGGTGTTTACACTGCCAAGGACTATGCTGATATTCTGGAGTTTCTTGTTGAACGGTGGAACGTTGAGACTTTGTCAGGCCTTTCTAGTGAAGGACACAAGGCTCAGGTACATAACCACCATGAAAGTTTCTCCTTCTTTTCAGTCTGACTTGTGATGAAACCTATATATTTTTGAATACTTGTCTCTTAGAAGTTCTTTTTTTTTTGGTAGCTGCACTGGTTGGTCTGTTTTGTGAATTTGATCGGGACATGAACTTGAATTCTGACTCTGTCCTTGCATCTGACAGGACTTTGTCTGCGGATTACCTGCAAGAATCCGGAAGATTGAAGAGAGAGCTCAAGGAAGAGCCAAAGAAGCAGCCAAAAACGTACCATTCAGCTGGATTTTTGGTCGAGAGATTAGGGCCTAAGGAAGCTTTCAAATGATCCCCGAGTAAGCCGCCATAAACATCTCTCATTTGAATATGCTTTGTTTCATTCATAACACTGTAGATAAAGTTGTGTTTCTTGTTTGAGCTATAGTCGAAGACCATGAAATGGTTTTTAGTGGTCCTAGTGAGTGATAATGTCTGGTTACGAAGAACAAGTCTTTAAGAGTTTGGTTTTCTACTTTCGTTTCTCTTTTTTTTTGTTGTCAGTACTAAATAATAATTTCTCTCTTAAGAATGGTTTGTAATTTAAACCTCTTGTTCAAGTAACAACCAACCCAAAGTGAACGTTTTATTACCATAACAAAGATGAAACTTAAAAAGAAACGTTTTAATACAATTGAAACAGAGCAAAAGTCTTTTAAATGAAACCATAACTGCAAACGCACAAAATCAAACTGTTTACTCATTTTCTTATGTTACACTCTCACATTAAAAAAGAAGAAACTCTGCTCAACGATCTTCTTTCGCTTCTAAAACCTTTTCAAGATCATGGTTCCTAAAAAACCAGCTGATTCATCTGCCACACACCAACACAGCTTCGACGAGGCTCGATGGGTCATCAACGTCAGAAAATCTCTGGACGCAGAGCTCGAAGAACACCCTCTGGAACAAGTCACAGTCAGCATTTTCACCGTCCCTAAAGCACTAATGTGTAGCCACCGAGACTCGTACACACCTCAGCGAGTCTCCATCGGACCATACCACTGTCTAAAACCAGAGCTTCACGAGACAGAGAGGTATAAAATGATGATCGCGAGAAAATTTAGAAACAATTCTAAATCTTTCAGGTTCAACGACCTTGTCGAGAAGCTGCACTCCATGGAGGTCAAGATCAGAGCATGCTATCATAAGTACATCGCGCTGAGCGAGGAGACTCTGTTGTGGATAATGGCGATAGACTCGTCGTTTCTGATCGAGTTTCTTAAGGTTTACAGTTTCAGAAAGGTCGAGACTTTGATTAACAGAGTTAGTCACAACGAGATTCTTAGAGATGTTATGATGATAGAGAATCAGATACCATTATTCGTTTTGAGGAAGACGCTCGAAGTTCAGCTTGATTCGAAGGAATCAGCTGATGATCTGTTGGTCTCTGTTCTCAAAGGATTATGCAGAGATCTCTCTCCTCTCGTTGTCGAATTCGAAGATGATCAGATTCTGAAGGCTCAGATTCATGAGTTTAATCATATCTTAGACTTCTTGTATCAGATGATCGTTCCAAGAATCGAAGAAGAAGAAGAAGAGGCCGATGAAGAAAACAGAGCAGACAACAATGGCGAAAACAGAGGATGTAAGCTTCTGAGAGAGACGAAGCTTCAGTTCAAAAGGGTGTTTGCGTCTAGACCTGCTGATATCATCCTGAGACTTCCATGGAGAGTCGTATCAAATCTCCCTGGCTTCATCGCTCTAAACTATCTATTCACCCGACAAGAAAACGAAGCGACAAGACAAGAACCATCATCATCATCGGTCTCTGTTTCCGACATCGAAAAGCCTCCTCTAGTCGAAGAACTCACGATCCCATCAGTCTCCGAACTCCACAAAGCCGGAGTTAAGTTCAAACCAACACAAAACGGCAACGTTTCAACGGTCTCATTCGACTCAAACACAGGTCACTTTCACCTCCCTGTGATAAACCTAGACATCAACACGGAGACGGTTCTTCGAAACCTCGTTGCTTACGAAGCTTCAAACACTTCAGGAGGACCACTAGTGTTCACTCGTTACACGGAGCTGATAAACGGGATCATCGACTCGGACGAAGACGTTAGGTTGCTTAGAGAGCAAGGCGTTCTTGTGAGCCGTCTCAAGAGTGATGAAGAAGCTGCAGAGATGTGGAATGGTATGAGCAAGTCTGTGAGGTTGACCAAAGTTGGGTTCTTGGATAAGACAATTGAGGATGTTAACCGGTATTATACCGGACGGTGGAAGGTTAAGATTGGGAGATTTGTTGAGGTTTATGTTTATGGTTCGTGGAAGATTTTTGCGTTTTCGGCCGCGGTTTTGTTGTTGATTCTGGTTTCGTTGCAAGTGCTATCTTTAGTGTTTAGCTCGTTGAGATTGCTTGGGTTGAGAACCGGTTAGGGGAAATTGCAATTGGTGATGATATGATTTGAATTTGGTTTGGTATCGCTATGGTTTATTTTCAAGTGCTCTCGTTTGTTGTTTAGCATACCCGGGGTTGAGAACCGGTTAGGCAAAACTGCAATTGGTGATCATATGATTCGAATTAGGTTTGGTTTGGTTTCATAACTTTCATTAAAGGTTTTCTTTTGATTTGGGTTATGTTAAACCATCAGCATGGTTTTGTAATTTGTAGTGTGCTTCACTTTGTTATTGAAAGTACTTTTCTATTTGCAACTAAAGTCCTCAATTTTGTAATTTATTCCAATTAACTCCTCAAATAAACTAATGCTAAAATCGAATTGATAGAGAAAAATAGGGTTTTTGGGTTTAGAATCAGAAACTGCAGTTGAAGCATAGTCTGAGAGAGAGAGAGAGAAAGCAGAAATGTTGAGATCCGTTTTGAGGAGATCGCAAAACCTCGCCTTTACTCGAATCTCGACGAAGAAGACCCATGCTCCATCGCTAACATCCATTTCCAGATTCTCACACGTCGAGTCTTCTCGCAATGCTTCTCCCCAAAGCCTCAGGTTCTTCTCCACGAGCCCTACTGATGAGACCCCAATCTCGCCAGCTTCAGAGCATACCCACGAAGAATCGAATGTTTCCGGTTTAGGGTTTTCCGAAAGTGGCGATTTTGATGTGAATGGTACTTCCGCAGAAGCCATTGTTGGTGAAGATGGAGAGTCTGAGATTGCTACAGTTGAAGCTTCTGGAGATGGGTCCGTTGTAGCTGAGGAGGTGAGCCAATTCGATGAGGAAAAGTTCGAATCTTTGCTAACTCTGTTACGAAGTGATGAAGAGTCTTTGGAGTTTGGTCTGAAAGCACTTGATCTCGATTTAACCTCAGATCTTGTGTCCAGAGTGTTTGAAACTCAAGGAATCAAAGGTAAGAACTTGATTAGGTTTTTGAAGTGGGCAACTAAGAAAGAAGAGATAACTGTCACCACATCGCTTGTAGAGTCTCTCCTTGTAGTGATATCCAGTGATAGACGTAGGTTGGATGCTTACGCTTTGTGGGATTTGGTTAAGGAGATTAGCGAGAATGAGAATAGCCTTGTTTTGAATCTGGAGATAATGAATGATCTGATAGCCTTGTTTGGGAAGCTTGGCAAGTCCAAAGCTGCGTTTGATGTGTTTAGCAAAACCGAGGAGCTTGACTTTACTCTGAACGCCAAGACTTATTACGTGACGTTGGAGGCGCTTTGTAAGAGGTCGTTTATGGAATGGGCTTGCGTTGTGTGTGAGAAGATGCTCAAGAGTGGTGTGTTACCAGAGGGAGATCAGGTCGGTAACATCATCACTTGGTTTTGCAAGGAAGGGAAGGCTGAGGAGGCTTATTCGGTTTACGAACTGGCCAAGGGGAAAGAGAAGTTCCCGCCTTCTGGATCTGTTGCTACTCTGATAAGTGCGCTGAGCAATAGTGATGGGACTGTTGGGTTTGCTCAGGAGTTGTTGAGTGATTTGTCTGGAGATGCTAGGCGACAAGGGATCAAACCGTTTTCTGATGTGATCCAGAGTTTGTGCAGGATGAAGAATGTTAAAGACGCTAAAGGTTTGGTTCTTGATATGATCTCTAACGGACCTGCTCCTGGGAATGCGGTTTTCAATTTGATCGTCCATGCTTGCTCGAGAAGTGGAGATCTCGATGAAGCCAAAGAGGTTCTGAAGTTGATGGAGAGCAGAGGTTTGAAACCGGACGTGTACACATACACCGTCATCATTAGCGGGTATGCTAAAGGAGGGATGATGAACGAAGCTCAGGAGATTCTAGCGGAAGCGAAAAAGAAACATAAGAAGCTCAGTCCTGTGACGTACCACTCACTCATCAGAGGCTACTGCAAGATCGAAGAGTACGACGAAGCTCTTAAGCTTCTGAAGGAAATGGAGAGTTTCGGCGTGGAGCCTAGTGCTGATGAGTATAGCAAGCTGATACAGTCGTTCTGCCTCAAAGCCTTGGATTGGGAGAAAGCAGAGATGCTGTTTGGGGAGATGAAGCAGAAGGGCTTGCATCTGAATGCGATTACTCAGGGGCTGATAAGAGCAGTTAAAGAGATGCAAACTGAAGGCAAGGTAACTGAAGACGCTAATCTACTTGCTGCAGCATAGAACTTGGATTCAAGATTTTTCACTTGTTCTATCAATCTGGAATAGCTTTTGAACATGTTTTTTCTAGACAATGTCTTGTTTGTTCTCCAATAAGCTTTCATGGTGTTAAATCACAGTACTCATCATCAAGCAAATGTCATTCATCACAATTAGTTATAAATTCGATCTAGTCATTATATTGTCAAATAGTTTCAAATTCATTATCTTATTAAATCCCAGTACTCATCATCAAGAAGTGTAAAGAAGCTCTCTCTCTCATCATCAAACGTTTGAGACTTTCTTTTGGTGTATGTAGTAATTGATTCACAGCCACTGACTGTAGCTGTATTAGCATCTTTCTTATTTGGTGAGTCCTTTGGAATAGTGAGAGCTGGAGGTTTGGTTCTCGGTGTTGCTGGACTTTTGTTTCTTGAGGAATAATAAGATTTTGTCTTTCTTAGCCAAGACCGAGCTACTAGTATCTTGATAGTGTTGTTGCAAGTTGAGGATAAGTCTGGTTTACTACAGGTTCCATCAGTTACCTCAGATGGTAATAGCTTTCCTTTGTGGGGAAGTGGAGCAGTGATGGGTGGATGCTTCTTGCAGCTTGGAGCATGGCTATTGGCACTGTGATGGTTCAATGGGTTTCAAAATACTCGAATCCTTTAATGGCAACCGGCTGGATAATGATGTATCCTTGTCTCTTAGAGTTATCCTGACAAGAACTAAACTGAACATGTATCAAATTACATCTGCAGCATATAGTTATCGGTTGCCTTCCTCTTCTGGCGATATCCGTTATAAACCAAGACCCCGTTTTTAACGTCAGTCTTCGAGAGTGATATGTGACTATGGTTAGATAGATTAGGATAGTTTACATTAAGAATTTTGGTAGTTTTCTATTTAATAATTGGTTTTGAAGTTTTCCTTTTTATATTAGTTTAATAGGATTTTACATATTCTACAAAGTTGTATTCCTGTATAAAGGTCTCATATGATTAATAATAGAGAAGTAAGCTTTTTGGTTTATATCAAAGAGATATGTTAGATTCAGGTTATATTATGGGTTTCCAACTTAAAAACAATTGGCAATTAGTGGACTGGCCCTAACCCTTTATATAGTAGTAGATTATTTCTTATATTTCCGATGTGGGATGTTTCTCATCAATACCCTCCTTCACGCTCAGCCATCTAGGTCTGAAGCGTGGACAATGTGGGAATAACATCCACAGAGGGTCCAACATCGATATAGTATTAGAATTAGGTCAAAGAATCTTATCGCTCTGATACCATGTTAGATTCGGGTTATATTATGGGCTTCCAACTTAAAATCAATTGGCAATTAGTGGATTGGCCCTAACCCTTTATATAGTAGTAGATTATTTCTTATATTTCCGATGTGGATGTTTCTCATCAATAAGCTATATACAAATGGTATCCATAGCACTTCTCTACACATCCATATTTGGCAGTGCGGTTAGCTATGGTGTTTACTTCTGCAGTGCTACCAAAGGTTCTATTTTGATGCCCGCTCGTGAATAATATCACTGCTTTATGTTTCAGATCTCTGATGCTTTTATGATGTCTCTCTCTCTTTGCAGGAAGCTTGACTAAACTCAGCTCACTCACCTTCTTGACACCAATGTTTGCATCAATCAATCTTATGGGTAATGCCACAATCCCACATGGTTCTTTCTTGCCACAAGTTTCTCTCTAGTCTTTGGTTCGTATTCTCATTATGTTTGGATCTGAAACAGGTATCTATACCTTGATGAGACTTTCCTCGTTGCAACTGGTCGGAGCAGCCGTCACTTTGGTCGCTATATACTTGGTCAACAACTGATATATACACTCAGTTTTCAAAGCTTCTTATGAATGTTAAAAACATTACATTTGTATACATATAATAAAGTGAATAATCATAGGCCATTATTAAGAACCTTTATAAGTCAACGGGTATGAACAATGACCAATGAACGAAAAAAAATAATACATTATTTAACATTCTTGAAAAAAATCATCATTCATAAGGAATAATTTTTCCTTTCCATTCTTTTTTTTGTATAAAAAGCAAAATCATTCCTTATCAAATTTGAGATGGAACAATCATTCAATTTTATTCTTGTAATTTGATTCTCTCATATATGTTTTTTTCTTATTCATTCTTCTTGTTTTTAGAGTGGTCACCAGTCGGACCCAACATTTTATATTTTTCAAGCAATGAATTTGCACAATTCGATACAACCTAAAGTATAAGATCTTTGTTCACAAGAATTACAATCAGAGAGATCAATCATAGTGGCACAGACTAGTTGCTGCATAATTCCCGGTTAACATAATCTTATTGTCTTCCGGTTTAGTTTCCATCCCATCCATATCAGCAACTGGGTCACTCCCTCAGGCACCTTGCTCACATCCCATCTCATGCCAATGTCTGAAACCAAACGACTTGCGCCATAGCATGAGTAACTATTCAAAAGAAAAACTTAATATCACACACACACACACACACACACACACACACACACACACGCACACACACACGCACACCCACACACACACGCACACGCACACCCACGCACACACGCACACACGCACACACGCACACACACACACACACACACGCACACACACACACACACACACCCACACACACACACACACACGCACACACGCACACACACACACACACACACACGCACACACACACACACACACACACACACACACACACACACACACACACACACACACACACACACACACACACACACACACACAGACAGACACACACACACACACACACACACACACACACACACACACACACGCACGCACACACACACACACACACACACACACACACACACACACACACACACACACACACACACACACACACACACACACACACACACACACACACACACACACACACACACACACACACACACACACACACACACACACACGCACACGCACAGAAAGAGCGCGAATGATTTAGTAACTCCTGCCCCAGTAGCTCTACTTCTTTGCCGGCTTTCGACGCAAAGCATAAAGTGTCTGAAAGGGAGGGAAAATGTCAAGTGATATTTAATTAATCATGTTGTGGTATCGAACGAGTAATCAAAGCTGTCACGAAAGAAAAAAAACCTTGGTTGAGGTCAGGCTGCTCAAGAGGGGTGCAGAGAGTCTTTGCTCATGCTTCTGTTTTGGTACGCTTCTGAACAAGCTTCTCCACTTCAACTTCGTCACACCATGGAGCTCAGATCAGTTTCTTCTGGCTGAGATCCCCATGAAGTCGTCCCATTTTTCAATCTTTTGAGTGCAAGAATCCTTACCTCTCTTAGCCGCATCAAACAGGCTTTGCTGGATTTTACCGAGCATGTCCTTAACTTGTTCAATCAGGTCTCCTCTCGGGATATCAGCCTTTATTCTCACCTGAACCACAAACAAACCATTAGGGCATATGAGAGAACTGAAAGTATGGCATATTGTATCAAGAACTTTTTTGCTAGAAACTGACCTGATTCTTAGCAAGATCCTTGGGACCAATTTCGATCCTCAAAGGGACACCCTTTTGTTCCCACCTTGCGATGTTTCGAGTCCATGTTATAGTAAGTAAGAGGAAGTAAGGCAAGATCTATTAATGATGCACCCGGCAAAAGCTTCCGGACCATATGAGATGACCGTGCTTTTCTTCCAACACTCTTGGCATATTATCAAAAGGGATCTTCTGGATTTGGTCAACAATTTTCTGACGATGGGAAAACTGGATCCAAGGTTGAACACAACAAATATTTTTGTCACTCCAAAGACCGAGAGACCAACAAGAATAACAAAGCTTAGAGCCATAAGTCTGTGCAACGTAGGGTATAAGTTCATATCTAAAGTTTTATGCCAAAGGTTGAAATCTTGTCTCCCCACACATATCTCAGAGACATAGTCGGTTTTTGTATAAGGGAGTCTGATCTCGGACAACATTCTAATAGCTCATGAGATGCTTTATGGGTTACGGGCTAATATACATGCCAAAATAAATTTATGGCCATTAAAACGGACATGAAGGAGGCGTATGACAGGGTATAGTGGACTTTTATCTAGGCACTGCTTCAAAAAATGGGTTTCAATCCCCAATGGGTTAATCTGATGATGGAATGCAACTCTTTGGTACAAAACATGGTATTACTCAATGGTTAACCCATGGGGCTCATAATCCCACAGAGGGCTTTAAGATTATAGAACCAAAAATCTACAACACAAAATTTACAGTTTAGATTCTAAAACAAAAAATCCAGAACTACATCACAAAAACCAACAGTTTATATTTTAGAGCAAAATATCTAAAGCTACATGAGTAATCAATCAGACACAGTCTTGATGATGACTAATACCATGGTCCGAATCGCCGATCTTAAAGATACCATGAATCTCTCGGAATTTGACTTTCCGTTGAATGAAATATCCTTTTGTATATTCTGATTCTCATCTGGATCCAAGATGTGTTCTTCAAGATAGCAGCGAGTGTGTTCAACTTCATCAAGAGGCGGTTCTGGGGAGGTCAAAAAGGCGTGAAATCAGGTCAAAAAGGCGCAAAATATGGTTTGGAATCACTCCCGGATGAACTGCTTATAGAGATTCTAAAGTACGCATCGTATCCAGTTCTAAGTTATGTTCGCCTAGCTTCTAAGTCACTGGGAGATGTAGTGAAATCTAACAAGCTTAGGCTTTTGAGATCAGTCGCTGATAGGGTTAATAGCTTATACGTTGTATCGGTGGGTCCGTTCAACAGTTCTGTCATGTTGGTCGTTGATCTTGAGTCATCGAGAATCTGCTCCTACCATTCCACAATCACCACCGACCATCTGCTTTACTCAACAGCAGCTTTGGGAAGCATCATCTACTTCATTGGGGGTGGAAACGATATGAAAAACTCTCTTGAGGTGTCTTTTGATTGTGTTCAAGACAGTCAAACCATACAGCATAAACCAGCAATAGCATTGAATCATTTGCTTTGAATCATGGAATGCATTCACAATAAGCTAACATGTTTGATAATCAAAATTGATTGGAGATTTTTGGATTGTACAAATACTACACACTATCGCTATAGATAAAAAAAATGCACCGTTGATAGGAATAGTTTGCTATCATCTATACAATATGTATAATAGTGAATATTCATATACATATGTATAAATTGGATGTATTTTACAATTTAACTAAAATATAGCAACCTTATGTTTATTTATTTATTCCTGGTTCCACTTAAAAACAAACAAACTCAAACATCAATAAATCCAGGTTTTGAAATTCTCTTTCCCAATTTATAGATATTTGAAACCAATTTCTCAACTAAGGAGGAATTATAGGTAGAATAATTTTAGGGGAATTACAAAATTTTGAAATTTCATTGTTATTGGTTTATGAATATTAGAAATCTAAATAAATTTTATTGTTATTAGGATAAAAAAATTTAGTTTCATTCGCAAACCTTGGTTATTGAAAACGTTTACTTATCATGGATTCAACAATTCTATATATTAACAATTCTATTAATATCTAATGTTATTGGGATATAATTTATTTTTATTTATACTCATAATAAAACAATTTTAGAATATTGTGTGTACCCATAAGATTTTCAAAATCTATGTAATGAAATACACACATATCAAACGATTTTAAGAAGTAATCTAAGGGATTAGTTTCAGCAATAGTAAGGCATGCTAAACTATTAGTGCAATGTGTTGGTTTATAGAAGGAACAAATGAATCTATAAATGTATTCTGAATAGAATAGAAAATTTTCAAAATTTAATTTATATTTAAAAATATTTTTTTAAATATTATAGATGCTATTATTTTTTTACCAATATTTAGATATAGATTTTGTTTAGTTAAAGCAGAGATGCTGTTCGAGGAGATGAAGCAGAAGGGCTTGCATCTGAATGCGATTACTCAGGGGCTGATAAGAGCAGTTAAAGAGATGCAATCTGAAGGCAAGGCAACGCAAGATGCTGATCTACTTGCTGCAGCATAGAACTCGGATTTTTATATTTTCCCATTTGTTCTATCAATCTGGAACAGCTTTTGAAGATGTTTTCTCTTGTGTTTGTTACTCCAGATAATGCAATGCCTTGTTTTGTTCTCCCAATAAGCTTTTATAATGTTCAAAAGTTGATTTTCATCTTAAAATAGTTTCAACTTTCATATCCATAAATTTATTAATGATTCAATGCTAATTCATTTAAAACGCTTAATAAATAATAGAAATCCTTACAAAATATAAAAACTCAGGAAATTCTGATGACCACTTTGTTCTTCTTGCCTGAAGAGAGAACAAGACCTTTCCCTTCAACAATATCGTTTTCTCCAACTCTCTTGTTCTCATCATCAACTCTCTCATTGTTCATATAAACCCCACCTTGCTTCAACGTTCTCCTTGCTGCAGATTTGCTCTCAAACAACCCTGCAGAAACCGTTACATCAACAATGGAAACACCGGAGACTCTATCAATAGGCAGTGAGCAAGTCGGTATATCCTCTGCAATTCTCTCAATCAAGTTCCAATCAAGCTTCGTCTCAGCTCCTGGTCTTAAAGCCTCCGTTGCTTTGATTGCTTCCTTCAAACCCTCTTCACCATGTACAAACCGGGTTACTTCTTCAGCAAGTTTCATCTGCGCAGAGTTAGGTACATACCCTGGTCTCCTCATCTCATCTTCCAAGTTCTTTATCTCATCCAAACTCAGGAATGTTAGCGTCTTCAAGAAGCGTATCACATCAACGTCTGGAACAGAGAAGAAGTACTGATAGAATTTATAAGGTGATAGCATGGAAGGAGATAGCCAGATGGCTCCATCTTCAGACTTTCCAAACTTAGTCCCATCGTTTTTCAGCAGGAGAGGAAACGTTAGCCCGTAAGCAGCTTCTTCGGTTTGGAGAATCTTACGTATCAGATCAGTTCCAGCTGTTATGTTACCCCACTGATCACTCCCACCTATCTGAACATTGACCCCTTCCTTGTCCAACAAGTGAACGAAGTCATAGCCTTGCAATAACTGATAAGTGAACTCAGTGTAGCTCATACCTTGCTCCGATTCTAGCCTCTTCTTCACACTCTCCTTCGCCATCATCGGTCCAACTCTAGCAAACCGACCAACGTTTTTCAGAAAGTCGAGCATCGTCATGTCTTTCCACCAGTCATAGTTATTAAAAATCACATAAGAGCTAGAAGAACTCGAGTTGCCGCCAAGAATCTTAACGAGCGTGTTTTTAATGCCGGCAATGTTTTTCTCCAATGTAAGTGTGTCAAGCTCAGGTCTTTCAAGGCTTTTACCAGATGGGTCACCAACACGTCCAGTGGCACCACCGATCAAACCAACGGCCTGATGTCCACATCTTTGGAACCAAGAAAGGACAATGATACCAAGCAGGTTGCCCAAGTGTAAACTCTCAGCCGTTGGATCAAACCCGCAGTAGACTTTTAGAGGAGCCACGTTGGGATCAGAACAAGCAGACCTGAGATTCTCGCTGGTGACTGACTCCAGGAGCCCTCTCTCTTCGAGTATAGCGACTACATTAGGGCGAGAAACAGCTTGACTTTCTGTCTCAAGAGTTGAACACTTCACAGGTGAGAAGAGAGGAGTTGTAGAAGTGGAGAAAAGGTGATGAGGTTGGAGCCTTCTGAAGAAAGCAGTGGAGGATTTCTCAGGAAAACTGAGTAAAGAGGCCACACGCAAGGGAGATAAGAAGGTTTTTGAACAAATAGGGATGAGACTTCTTGAAGCAAGCGTCATTCCAGATGCATATGCCATAAGTTTATCATATGATAGAGACCTTTCTTGAATAGCCAAGCTGTTACCTACCAACTGAAAATTAATTAGAAAAACCATCAGCTAAAAAAAATGGTGAATTAGGGATCTGTATGCAAATCTAGCTGCAACACTTAAATTATTCGATTAAGCCTAATTAAATATGATCAAAAACTAATTCCAAGTCCCAAATTCTCAAGCAATCAATTTGACGAACAGCTTATGGGCATTGACAATACAGGTCCCACATTAACTCATGAACACTATCGTTCAATCTCCAAAACTGGAAAATTTCAAAGGAATCCCAAAAGATTACACCAAGAACTATATAAAGGAATAATTGCACCTCACACACTAATGCATTCCAAGAACAGAGCCAAAGAAACTACTTGGGAGAGGAACAAACAAACTAGTTTATAAATTCCCAAATTCAGAAAAGACTACAATAACACACGCCTAAAATGGATAAAGAATCAAACTTTGAGAAGAAAGAGCTTACTGGTTCTGTAGCTCTGGGTATGGATTTTGTTTTCGACCTTTGCTTTTGCCCCCACACAGACCGAATGCTTTGAGAAACATGATAAACCGAGTAATCTCCGGTCTAAATTCAGAGATACTAAACCGATCTGTTTTTTTTTTAATTTAATTTTGTCGTCAACCGGTTCCACTCGGTGAATAAAATATTCACATGTTTCTTCTCTGATGAAAATAAAAATTCAATATTTTCCTCAAAAAACATGTGGCCGTTACTTCTCTGTTAAACTCGAAAAGAACCAAACTTTTATCCTCTCTCTCTCTCTCTCTCTCTCTCTCTCTCTCTCCTTCAACTTACAATGGAGTGGCAATGGTCGGCCATCGCTTCTTCTACTTCTCCTCCATGTTCTCGTTGCTTCTTTACATCTCCCAACTCTTGCTTGTCTCTTACTACACGGACGAGTTTGAATTGTGCAAACACTTCGATTAAACCTTTGCGACACATCAGATTCGACTCGAAGCACAATCTGGTCTGCAAACGTCGATTCCATGGAGACTCCATCGTCCGGAGAAGCACCACAAGCAACAAAAACGCAGAGGAGACTGAGTCCTCTTCGTCGTCAGTAGATTGCGTGGGAATGGGATCAGACGTGGAGTGCGTCTACAACGGAGGAGAAGAAGAAGACGAGGAGATTAATAAGAGGAGCTCCGGTATCTTGAGCAGAGGAGACGGATCGTTACTAGAATGGACGGTTCTGATCTCTCCCTTCTTTTTCTGGGGAACGGCGATGGTGGCGATGAAGGAAGTGTTACCGATAACCGGTCCTTTCTTCGTCGCTGCGTTCCGGCTAATCCCCGCCGGTTTGCTGCTGGTTGCGTTCGCGGTTTACAGAGGGAGGCCTTTGCCTAAGGGGTTCGATGCTTGGCTCTCTATTGCTCTCTTTGCTCTTGTGGACGCTACTTGTTTCCAGGTTTGACTGTTTGACCTGAGCTGTGTGAGTTTAAGTTGATGAAGTATTGTCTGAATGTAAATGTTGATGGTTTCAGGGCTTTCTTGCTCAAGGATTACAGAGGACTTCTGCTGGTTTAGGAAGTGTAAGAAGTTCTCTCTTTGCTACCTTGTACTAATGTCTGAAATGACCAAAAGTTTGAGACTTTCTTTTGGTGTAGGTTATAATTGATTCACAGCCACTGACTGTAGCTGTATTAGCATCTTTCTTATTTGGTGAGTCTATTGGAATAGTGAGAGCTGGAGGTTTGGTTCTTGGTGTTGCTGGTCTTTTGCTTCTTGAGGTATTATAAGATTTTTATCTTTCTTAGCCAAAGACTGTTCTTGCAAGTTGAGGATAAGTCTGATTTACTAGTACTACAGGTTCCATCAGTTACAGCAGATGGTAATAGCTTTTCTTTGTGGGGAAGTGGAGAGTGGTGGATGCTTCTTGCAGCTCAGAGCATGGCTATTGGCACCGTGATGGTTCGATGGGTCACAAAATACTCAGATCCTATTATGGCTACCGGCTGGGTAATGATGCTTTACTCTTCCTGTTTAATGGATTTCTCCTTACAGGAACTAAAACTAAACAGGTCTCAAATTTCATCTGCAGCATATGGTTATCGGTGGCCTTCCTCTTCTGGCTATATCCGTTATAAACAATGACCCAGTATTCAACGGCAGTCTTCAGGAGCTATCCTCTAATGATATTATAGCACTTCTCTACACATCCATATTTGGCAGTGCAGTTAGCTACGGTGTTTACTTCTACAGCGCTACTAAAGGTTCTATTTTGCCGCCTTCTCGACGTGATAGTATCACTGCTTTTATGTAGCAGTTTTCTGATGCTTTTATAATGTCTCTCTCTCTCTTTGCAGGAAGCTTGACTAAACTCAGCTCACTCACCTTCTTGACACCAATGTTTGCATCAATCTTTGGGTAAGGCCACATGGTTCTTTCGTAGTCTTTGGTTCGCATTCTGATATGTTTGGTTCTGAAACAGATATCTGTACCTTGATGAGACTTTCTCTTTGTTGCAACTGGTCGGAGCAGCCGTCACTTTGGTCGCTATATACTTGGTTAACTTTCCAGAAGGCAACGACTGATACACACTCTAGTTTTTTTTTCAAAGCTTCTTATGAATGTTAAAACATTACATTTGTATATATAATAAAGTGAATAATCATAGATTCATAGGCCATTGTTAAACCATTAGTCAACGTTTCATATTAACATAGCAAATGAAGTTGCATAATTCGATACAACATAAAGCATATGACCTTAGATCATAAGAATTATTACAATCAGAGATCAATCATAGACCCAAACACAGACCAGTTGTCTGCGTAATTCATCTAAATAAACACAGCTAAATGGATCAAAGGATCGAGCCTCATCGAGACTAGTACAACACTGGAGAGAGAGAAGTTAGCGCTCAAATCTTATATCACATTCCCTTATAGCGATCAAAAGATCACTTTTAGCCCTCAACTGTAATTGTTTACATTCATAACTACTCTTCCCCCAAATTTGAAGGTTTAGCGAATCTGTTAAATCTAGAATTGATACGGTTTCAAATTGAATCATCTTAGCATCATCACCATGAATGTAGTACATTGCACGCCAACTGTAACGAAGGAGAGAGAGAGAGAGAGATGGTAGTACCGTGATGAGCGTAGACATAGGCCTGACGCCATGAATAGATGTGATCGCCTGGTTTCACTTCGTCTCTGGAGATCTTATTGGAGAGGAACCCCATCTCTTTCTTCGCTTTCTCAAAGCCTCCCCGCCGAAGAAGAGAGAATCAGAAACTAGAGATTGCGCGGCGGCGGAGACGGAGGAGAGAGAGAAAGCGATCCGATTTTGCTTTTGAGTGTAGGCTTTTCTTTGAATTCTTCATTAATACGACACCGTTTTTAAGAAACGTATGGGCTTTTGTAAAAACTAAAGCCCAAATAATAAAGCCCAACTATTCACTCTTAAAAACAAGATTCTTGTTTTTGAGATTTTCACTCTGGTTAGTAAGCTATGGAAGTCTCGAACCACGCCCGAAAGCGGAAAGCGATCGACGCCGTTAACAACTCTCCGCCGTCATTACCGCCGGCGTATCGAACCTCAGACGGATACGAACCCAACGCCGTAGATCTCTCCCTCCTCGAAGAGCTGGAGAAATCCTCCCACCACCAAGTCGAAGCCGTCGATCTCAAAACCCTAAAAAAGCTCGTCCTCTCCTTCGAGCGCCGCCTCAGGGACAACATCGCCGCCCGCCTCAAGTACGTCGAGAATCCCGAGAAGTTCGCCGACTCGGAGGTCGACCTCCACGACGAGCTCCAAAAGCTCAAAATCCTCGCCGGAGCTCCGGAGCTTTACCCTGAGCTCGTCGCCTCCAACACGATCCCTTCCATCGTGAACCTCCTCTCACACGAGAACGCGGACATCGCGAACGACGTCGTCCAGCTCCTCCAGGATCTAACGGACGAAGACGCGCTGGAGGATAACGACGAGCCGGCGCGCGTGCTGGTGGACGCGCTGGTGGAGAACAACGTCCTCGAGCTCCTGGTTCAGAACATGAACAGGTTATCGGAGGCGGATCTGGACGAAGAGGCGGCTATCTACGCTACGTTGACGGTTATCGAGAATCTCGTGGAGGTTAAGCCAGCTGTAGCGGAATTGGTCTGCGAGCGTACGAAGCTGTTGCGGTGGCTTGTTCTCAAGATCAAGGTGAGGGACTTTGAAGGGATCAAGCAGTACGCGTCTGAGATTCTTGCGATTCTTCTGCAGAATAGTACGGCGAATCAGAAACGGTTGGGGCAGATGAACGGTGTGGATGCGGTGCTGGAAGGTGTGGCGATGTATAAGTCGAAGGATCCCAAGACTCCTGACGAGGAGGAGATGTTGGAGAATCTGTTTGATTCTTTGTGTTGCTTGTTGATGCCGTTGGAGAACAAGGAGAGGTTTGTGAACGCGGAAGGTGTGGAGCTTATGATTATCATTATGAAGCAGAAGAAGTATGCTTATGGTTCTGCGATTCGGGCGCTTGATTTCGCAATGACTAATTATCCGCCGGCTTGTGAGAGGTTTGTGGATGTTATGGGATTGAAAACAGCGTTTGCTGCCTTCATGGGGAAGGCAAGTCTCTTTCAGTCTATCTCTACAGTCTCTCATAGTGGTTTTGTATTATTTATCTTCCGTTAGAAAATGTTTGCATACATCATAGTAATGTGAAAGATTAGTGATTTGGTTTGGTTTTGTAAATGCTTAGATTCCGTTGAACAAGAGGATTAAGAGGGAGCGGTATAAGGAGGAGCTAGAGGAGCGGGTTATTTCGCTGGTTGCGTCATTGTTTGGTAAGAAGACGAGTTGATATGTTCATGTTCATTGTAGAGATAAGGTGTTTTTCTTTTCATGCTGTTAATGCTGAGTCTTTGGTTTTCTTGGTGGTTAATTTATATCGTTCAGCTGGGATTTTAAGGGGTTCTAGAAGAGACCGTTTGTTGAGCAAGTTCGTGGAGAATGAATATGAGAAGATTGACCGCCTTATGGAACTATACATAAGGTAATATAAATGTTCTGATAATCTTCTAGAATCCCATTTTTTAGCATCTGAAGAAAGAGCCCACAGTCCTTTCCTTTGTGATAGCTTCGTTATATCTCTGGTGGAAGAGCCCTTATCTTCTTAAATGCATTGACCATTTACTAGTACTTACGTCATAGTTGTTTCTTTGTTCTTGGCAGATACTCTGATAGAGTTAGATCAGAGGCTGAGAGGTTAGACCAACTTGAGCTTGATGACCTTGAGGTAATTCACTTTCTCCGCACTATATTTTAGTGTTTTCATTCTGAGCTTGAATCTCTCCATGAACTGGTTTCACTTTCCAGTTGGATGAGGATGAAAAATATAATCGGAAGCTAGAATCAGGCCTCTACAGTCTTCAGGTTCGACTAAGTTCAGTTTATCTATTCATGTATGTATCATCTGCGGCATCCAAATGTGCATCATATGTGTACATGGGCTCCTTGACACACTTAGCCTGTACTCTTTTAAAAATCATTTTAGATCTTCGTTTATCTATTTATTCTTAACCCTGAGTTTTGTCAACTTTGAAATTGCAGCTTATTGCTGTTATTCTGGGCCATATTTGGTGTTCTGAGTAAGTACCGTCAGTTCAACACTCACTAAAATGCATTCCTGAGCTTAGTACTTTCAGGCATATTAATATTCGGACCATCTTATGTAGGCATTCTGGAATGAGAGCGCGGATCGAGCTGCTGTTGAAACAACAAAAGCTAAGTAAAAACGACGTCAAGGAGATACTTCAGGTTCTCTATCCTATCACCTTAAAGTAGTCTCTACATCAATTATGATTTTTTTTTTAGCTTGATGTGGAGAAAATGATTCACTGAAACCCAACACGGATTAGCTACTAATAGATGTTGATATGGCTTATGAGCTCAACCTTTACTGTGAAAATAAATGAGGCATTTGAATATAATCTTGTATTCTCGTTTTACATGTACTCCGCAGATTTATCTTTACTTGTTGATCGCTCTTGCTAACATAAAGAAAGCCTTTTCACAGGAATATCATGATAACATTGGAGATGTCGAAGGAGCAGAGGAGAAGGAACGAGGACAGGCGAGGATTCAGTTGTTCATTTCGGCAATGTGAGATTACTGAAAGAAAGAAGATGGAAAAATCCCCAATAGCTTTCGTATCAGACAGATTCTTACGAGACTTCTGTTTTTATCTCGCGAGAATTTGACTCGAGTGCAAAAAGTAGATTGTTTGGTCACAGAGTACATGACTGTTTTTTGGGATCTTAGTGATTTGTAACCCTTCAATCCAACAGTTTTCTTTAGACTTAGAGTCATCATTCAATTTAGCAGCCTTTTCTATGTTCACGAAGGGATGTTGTCAGTGTGAAAGTATCTTGTAACAAGCTATATTGCTATTTAAACAAGAGTGGATGTGCCGGAGTGGTTATCGGGCATGACTAGAAATCATGTGGGCTTTGCCCGCGCAGGTTCGAATCCTGCCGTTCACGTTTTCCATTTTGTTTAAATTACTTATGCGGTAGACTTCTTTTTACGTTCTAAAGAATATAGCAATAGTGGACGTGCCGGAGTGGTTATCGGGCATGACTAGAAATCATGTGGGCTTTGCCCGCGCAGGTTCGAATCCTGCCGTTCACGTTTTTTTGTTGTTGTTAGTATTCACATACATGCGGAATCTGAGTCGTCTGCAACGGGGAGTTGATAACTTGATATAGAGACACAGTTAGACGTCGATACTGTACATCTTATGCAACTGTTGACCTTCCTTTTTTTTATCTTCATTCTTATGCACAGCTTATGGAATATATTGATCACCATACTTCTTGAAAACATTTACAGATACAAAAGCAGAGTCGTAATAAGAGCAGCACCCACAGAGAGTTTACTTTGATACAACCATATTACAAGTAAAGACATGGGGGGATTGGCTCATCCCGAAGAACTAGCAGACCTCGCTGTTTCAATGGCTGCAACCAGATCATCATATTTGGCACCCGTAACTTCCTTCACCACTTGGTTATCCTTCAATATTTTAAATGTTGGAACCACTCTTATCCCTAGCTCCTTTGCTAATGGCTGCACCAAACCAAAAGAAAAGAGTTCCAAAGTTATTATAGCTAAGCAGCAAAACAACAACAAGACACTGGGGTGGAGATTTGAGAAAGGAGGCAGAAGACAAACCCTGTTATCAGGGTTGCAGTCAAGCTTTAGAAACACAACATCCTCATACTTCTCTGATAAAGCTTTGTACTTAGGAGCAATCACTTTACATGGACCACACCTGCATTAACATACATTTCTTTAGTTGAACCAACAGCAACTTTTGAATTCTCTTAGAAGATAAAGACCCATCAAAACTAATAGCATTCATTGATGCACTCAACACTCTAAAGTCTTGGACGTTTCTCAACAATCAACTGAGCTCTAGTTACTTGAAGAAACATATAGATGCAAAAGTGGTAATTAACTAACATACCATTGAGTGTACATGTCAAGTACCACAATCTTTTCACCGGCGGCTTTAACGATGGGCCAGAAGGTGTCCTTATCCACTTCCGTCACTTGACCAACACTTACATTCACTGTCTCTAAGCTACACCTCACGAGAGAGGAGTCTCCCCTTTTCACAGAATCTAATGAGCAGAAACCAATCCTCGTCGTCGTCGTCGTCGGCACGCCGGAGTAAGGGATACGACACTGCTTTTTCGCAGGACTAGATCTGCCGGTAGTCGGAGAGAGAGCCGTAGGAGATGGAGCGAGACGCAGAGAGAGAGGCATTGTTGAGTTCGGCAAAAGAGTGTCGGGAACGAAGACGATGAAGTTGATCAGCTTGTGTGTGCGGTCTTCAACAAAGTCAGCTAAATTAATTTATTTTTGTATAGAGGAAAAGACGATAGTAGCCTCAAGCTTCTCCGGATTAAGGAGGATATTCCGGGGTATTTGTGTCAGTTGATCGCTTTCGTGATAAAGAAACGGGAGGTGTAGATTCTCCGAGGGAATTACAATGGATATTTATATTTTCCTGGTAACTGATCCCTCAAATGTTGAAATTGAAAAAAATAAGATTGAATACTTTTTTTTTTTGAAAAAAGTTCCATAAAAGAATCAATGTTCAAAAAAAAATACTAGTTGTTTTGCCCGCACTTACAAACCTAATAATTTTATTAAACATTGTAAATTGATACTATCAATTCAAAAATTGTTAGAATGAATTATTTTCATATTTTTCAAATATTTAATAATTAATTTAATATTAAACTAATATATATGATACAAAATAATTTGAATAAAATATATTTAATTATGTAAAATTAAGTTAAAAACATTCATATATACACAAAACTATACATAGATTTATATTTATAGTTCTTTTAAATATATTATGATGAAAACATTTTTGGATAGCATAATATATAATCATTTTCAAATTAGTGAAATTCGTTTTCAATTTATGGATAATTATATATTAAAAATCTAATATACTTATTTATTAAATATAATAATAAAAAACTTAAATGTTTTAATTTTTAATGTGAGAGAAAAAATCTCTTCAAAGATAGTAATAGAAATATATTTGAATTTTTGCCAATTTTTCAGAAATTGTCACAATGGATAGTTTTGATTGTCCCAAAACATTATCTTAAAATATATATGATTCTTTCTATTTTATGTGATATATTTTAAAATAGAGTCGGTTTAATATAACAAATTCAAATATAGTACAAACATATATAATATATATAATTTTTATAATATAATATAATATATATAATTTTTAGAAATTACTAAAGTAATTTTTTAAATTATTCTCAAGATAATGATAAATTAATAAGTAAATCATAAAAATATATATTAAATTAATAATTAAGTGTAAAATATGATTAAGCCTAAAATCGTGGAGAATATGACAAATTAGTGAAATCACTTCATAAATAGAAATTATCACAATGAATAGTTTTGATTGTCTAAAAATTATCTTAAAAGATAGATGATTCTTTCTATGTGATATATATTTTAAAATAGAGTCGGTTTAATATCACAAAATCAAATATAATACAAACATATATAATATATATATATATATATATATATATATATATATATATAATACTTAATGATATTATCTTTAGATTTTTCTAATTATTCTCAAGATAATGATAAATTATTAAGTAAATCATAAAAATACATATTAAAATTAATAATTAAGTTTAAAATATGATTAAGCCTAAAATCGTGGAGAATATGATAAATTAGTGAAATCACTTCATAAATAGAATTTATCACAATGAATAGTTTTGATTGTCTAAAAAATTATCTTAAAAGGTAGATGATTCTTTCTATTTTTTTATATATATTTTAAAATAGAGTCGGTTTAATATCACAAAATCAAAGATAATATAAACATATATAATATTTTAAAATTAAAAAAGTAATTTAACTATGATGTTATATTTTAATTTGTCTAATTATTTTCAAGATAATGATAAATTATTAAGTAAATCATAAAAATATATATTAAAATTAATAATTAAATTTGGAATATGATTAAGATTAAAATCGTGGATAACCACAAATCAGCAAAATAACTATTTCAGACAAAAACACTGAGTGTCTCCGCGTGGGATGAGACCTAGTCAACACTGGAGGGAGATGGTTTAATTAATTATCAGACAGTATATTTTCTAATTTAGGTAAAAGTAGTACATAATTGTTAATAGTTTTTTAAAATTACTTTTATTACAAGTTTCCTTCTTCTACATCTTCTGTCTTAAAACCCACACGCTACCCGCCACAACTAACACTTTCTTCTACCTCTCTTGCATAGTGCTGAAGGGAGAATGGATCTCAGGCGGAGACAGCGGTCTTTACCGGAGATTTTTCTGTCGGCGGTAGTTGTGACATTGCTGTTTGAATCTCAGTTATCGTCATCATCGGCAACGACGGAGAATGTGGTATTTGAAGTTCGAAGCAAGTTCGGCGGAAAAATAGAGAATGATCTTGGAGCTCTCAAAGCTCAAGATGCTCATCGTCACTCAAGACTCCTCTCCTCCGCCATTGATCTCCCTCTCGGCGGCGATAGCCAGCGTACAGGGTACTAATCTCCGTTAATGCATTAACTTCTAATTAAAACAAAATCTTTCTTCCTATAATGTGTGAAATAAAGTTTGGGAATTAAAACTAAAAGACATGTTTTTTTTTTTGCTTTTAAATGTGGAATCTGAAAAAAAAAAGACTCTTTAACTTTTGATCTTTTGGGAGATTCTCACCACTTTTTGTTTGGTACATTAACAACCCATTGTTTACTCGTACTTTCTTGATTCTAAACCATTATTCTCTGCTATGACCTTTCTTCTATTGTGAGCATGTTTGACTCTTTGTATCTTGGTTTGGTTTTCTTTTCATTACAGTTTATACTTTGCTAAAATTGGACTAGGAACTCCATCAAGAGACTTTCATGTCCAAGTTGATACAGGAAGTGATCTCTTATGGGTGAGTTGTCATAGCAAAAGTCGTTTGGTAGTAAACCATCATTTTTATCATCTCCCACAAAAAGCACACAACATTTTAGAGTCATATTATGTTTTAATGGTTTCACTATCTATCTATTTATCTTTTTTTCAGGTAGGGCTAATAAAACCGGATGCTTCCTCCACTGCACAGCCTGTTTCTTGTGATGACAGCTTTTGCTCTTACGTTAGCCAAACATCAAAGTGTCACTCAAGTTCCACTTGCAAATATGGTATCCAATACGCAGATGAAAGCTGGAGTAGTGGATACTTAGTGAGAGATGTTATGCATCTGGATCTAGTTACTGGAAATCGTCAAACCGGTTCTATCAATGGGACTATTATCTTCGGGTGAGTTCAAAAGAGGGAAAAAAAACAACAACTTGGTTCTTCTTTCAATTATGCAAGTTTTACTTGATATTTGCAAGATGGTACACTACAGGTGCGGGACTAAACAGTCTGGTGACTTTTCGGAAGTTGATGGGATAATAGGGTTCGGACAAGCGAATTCATCGTTTATATCTCAGCTAGCTTCACAAGGGAAGGTGAAAAGGTCTTTTGCTCACTGCTTGAATAACAAAAACGGAGGAGGTATATTCGCCATTGGAGAAGTCGTGTCACCAAAAGTGAAGACTACTCCCATGCTCCCTAAATCGTAAGCGTACTACTGAATTTTCTTGAAAGCTCTTGTTAACCGTTTTTACTTGAAAGAACCGTTTGTTAACCTTTTTTACAGAGATTCTTATAGTGTTAACCTCACTTCAGTTGAAGTTGGTAACTCAGTTTTACAACTTTCTTCTGGAGAAGAGGTCATTGTTGACAGTGGTACCACTTTGGCATATCTTCCCAGCTCTGTTTATATGCCCTTAATGAATGAGGTCAAATATTCAATTATCTTCTTTTATATAGATTGACAGTCTTTTACTATGAAGTTCTTGACATTTTTGTTTTTTTTTCCTTGGCAGATCTTGGCTACGCATCCAGAGCTTACCTTGCATAAGGTTCATGACCTTCAAGATTCATTTACCTGTTTCCGTTATACCGAAAAGTAAGAATCTAACTCATTGCTTTGTCGAGTTCTTGGTGTTTCTTACATTCTTGTTTGAAACTGGCCCTACATTACATTCTTGTTTGAAACTGGCACTACATATATTTCTAGTGTGTGTATATATATTGTGAGTTTTTGACCTTCTGAATGTATTCTGACAAAATTTCACAGATTAGACCGGTTCCCACCTGTCACATTCCAGTTTGAAAAATCTGCTTCCTTGACGGTGTATCCTCAGGATTATATAATCCAATATCAAGTACGTCTTCTTCTTGTTCCGACTCTTTTGGTCTTGTTTGTATATATTTCTCTTGACATTAAACCGGACTCTAGGGTGACGCATGGTGCTTTGGCTGGCAAAGCGGTGGATATCCGATGGAAGATGGAAGAGAATTGTTGATTCTTGGAGGTATATCCATCTCTCTTCCAAAAATGTATTCCAAAAAAAAAGAAATTGGAGGTTTGATATGTGTTTTGCTTTGCAGATATGGCACTTTCTAACAAGTTAGTTGTCTACGATATCGAAAACCAAGTTATTGGATGGACCAATCACAACTGTAAGCATCACAGATTCTTTATCTTTTTGTTAAAACTCCTATGAGATTTTGTAGCTTTAGTTAGGTTATGTAACTGTTGAGGAATCAAATAACACACAGGCTCAGGAGGAATACAAGTGAAGGATGAACAAAGTGGATCAATCTACACTGTTGGTGCTCACAACCTCTCATGGTCTTCTTCTTTAGCTGTTACCAAACTTGTTACAATTGTTTCCCTCCTAGTTCATTTCCTCTTTACTCATTGATTGAGCCAACAACAAATCCTAGCTAAGACTTGCTTTGTAGTTTCAGAAGAAAAAAAAACTATTGGTCAAATAACGGTTTGGTATCAGACAAGCCATTATTGCATTATGTGATGTGTTTTCGCTCTTCTTTACTGACATCAACAAGAACTAAAGACATAAACAAAAGACAAAACTGACAAAAGTATTTAAGTAGTTCCAAAAAGCAATGAATCTCTAACAGATTAACAAAACAAAGAATAAGAGATCAAATGTAGAAAGGTATGAAAAAAAAAGACACAGAACCTTCCTGAGTGATTTATTTTGATGATGTTCTTGTCACCACTCTTAACTTTACTTTCACTTTCCAGGCACAAATCTTGGCAAGTTCAAAAGTGTATTAACTCTTGCAACACCTTCTAGTGCAGAGTACTCTGTTCCATACTCTGTATCCATGTTGTTATCCTCTTCTTTGATCAGCTTCTCAGCTTCACTTTCATCGAGAGCAATCTCTTTCCCTGTGGTCCTGACAGTACTCGAACGGCCTAGACCGCTTGGACCTGATCCATCATCAATCTCATCTTCATCTTCGAGTTTGGACATGGAAGAAGCTGTAGATATGGCGTTTGAGCCGTTGGAGTTTAGATACAAGCAGACCGCAGCACAGTCATCGACTTTGGAGGTTGGGTATTTGTGTCTCCAAGCTCTAACCGCAGTCTCAACTAACGCTTTTGCTGCAGAGGAACGAGATGGTGCTGAAGCTACAATCTTCACTACTTCTTCATTTGAAAGAACATCCCAAATCTATCAAACAAAAACATTTGAAACTGAGCAAAAGAGAGAAAAGGAATCAGTGCATGTTTGAGAGAGAGAGACAGAAAGATTACCCCATCTGTAGCCAACACTATAAACTCATCTTTTTCGGTTAACCGGCGAAACGAAACCTCAGGGACAGAGATTAGACCAAAATCTTTAAGGCAAAAGTCACCGAAAGCACGTGCCATTGCAAGACCAGGCGAGTCACAGTTTGGCAGCCAAACTCTACAAACTTCAGGCTCATCTCTAAGCGCAAACACACGTCCACGACACTTCTTTATCCTCTCTTCCTCAGCTGCAAAATCAATCGAGGGCAATTAGCACACAACTTGGATAATGAGATTCATCATAAGGACTTTGTTATCATTCAACCTGGTAGATTAGGTTTAAGATCCACAGTTAGTTGAACAGCAACAAGGCCATTTTCATCATCTCTTGTGCCCATCACAGCTCTAGAGTCTCCAACATTTCCAACAACGAGGTACTCACCCTACGTTATTGCATATAACACATACTGAGAACTAAGTAACAGTGAACTACGCTAACACTTAAAACACACAGTACCTGCTTGATCAAAGTCACAGCTGTTGTACCACTGCAGAAACAGTCAACACTTCCATGGAACTTAAGCTCTCTGTCCATAACTTTGAAAGCCTTGAGAAACGCCTCCTTCAGAGTTTGAAACAATTCAGATTCTGTGTTCTCTGGCCTAGGTTCTCCCTCAGCAGCTACAAAAGAAGCTGAAGCCGTAGCAGTATCTTCAGAGTTGTTGATGTTGCTTGCACTATTAATCGGTTTTAGAGAAGCTTCAACAGGTACTTTAGCTTCCCAATAAGAACTTAACTTGAGAGGAAGATTGTCTCTAACTTTCCTCGCAACCATATGACCATACGGACCATGCCCATCAAACACACCACAGAAGACTGTATCTGTCCTCGAACCAAAACTCTGCACACAAAATGAACCTATAAGAACCATATAACAAAGAGAAGACTTAATTGTTTTTTTTTCTTTCTAAAACTAACCTCCCAAACAACCATGGCATCTTGATTAGGCCCTTTCTTGCCTTGTTGAGTGAAGATACAAGCAACCTCACTTGAACCATTCAAGTACATCCGTCCCGGAACTCGGTGCAGAGGATTATCATCTCTCCTTGAATCAAAGGAGGAGTTTCTGGAGGAGCCAAGTCTCTTCTTGGAGTTTTTTCTTTTCCTGACACCAAAGCCAGGAGAGCAAGGAGAGCCCGGTCTAGGACTCATGCTCTCAGCAGATAAACAGGACCCCATTCTCAGGGCCCTGATTATATTGAAAAGGCACTCCAGACCCACTGCTGTACAATCACCACACCCCACGGTGGTGGTCCTCCAGCGAGTAAAGATTGAAAGCTTTAGATCACCACCACAAGTGGCAATGATGATGATTCAGAGATCTCTGTAAGAATAAAATATGAAAACCTTCTTTTTTAAGATCCTGATAATAATCAACACAAAGAGCAAATGATGATTCAGACAGGAAGGAAGGAAGAAACAAACCTTTATAATAGTTCCAGCTACTTTCTGCAAGAACACATATAGGCAACAATAAAAAAGAACCCAAAATTGAACGAATGAAGAAAGAAACAAAATTGAATAAAAATGAAGCCTTTCAAAGCTGACCAAGGAAAGGCAAAGGGTATGACTTTCTGGGTTGAGTCTTCAAAGACGAAAGAAAAACACGTTTTTTTATTAATCTCGTTTTCTCCTTAACGAATAAAATATAACTCAACCACAAAAAGTTTAAAGAGGAAAAAGGAAGAGAGATCTATCTATGTAGATTTTTATTTCTATTGGCACCACATAAGAAAAGAGATTAATAGTTTATTTATTCATCAGAAGAACCCATCAAAAACAGTGATTGAGAAAGAGACTACAAACACGAGAATCATCAGACTCCTTTCTCTCTCTCATTTCTGCTTTGCTCTGCAAACCAATCATAAAGAAAAACAAAAATTACTGAGGAAAAATTAAACACTATTCCACAAAGAATCAAACTCTTAATCGAATTGGAGCTGAGAAAGACACTCACCACTCACCAGCAGACAGATCAATCCAAAAAAGAAAGCAGGAAGAAGATCTCAGAATCAGATTCAATCCGCGAAATTTAATAACAAACGAAGAAAACAAAGCTAAGGGAGGAATGAAGATTATGTTGGCGCGTAGAGAGAAACAGAAGAATAGGTAAACTGAGAGTGAGAGAAAGATGGATTTTTTTTTTAAAAAAAAAAACGAAAAGAAACGCAACCACCCAGCTACAAACTCGTTCTTTCTTTCTTCTTCTTCTTCCACTTTCTACTTTTGTTTTGTTTAGAGAGAGAAAAAGAGAGTTATAAACAGAGCAGGTAATAGAGATTATTGATTTTTTTTTTCTTAAAAAATTGTCTATTAGTATTTTTTTCCATAGAGAGATTGGTTTATATATGCAACTGGATTTTTTTTTAGCAAAAAAAAGATTGGTTTATATAAATATTTTCTTCCTTGCCCAAAAAAAATGAATATATTTTCAGGCTTAATAAAAGAATATCCATTCAAATATCATCAAATCATGAATAAATATAATAAGGTCTCTCAATCTGTCAATCATCACATATGAAAGTGAGAGGTTATCAGATTTAATCCATTATCTTCAAACTATGGACTATACTGCTTCTGTCTAATCCAGCTAAGATTAGAAGAAGAACTACTTCTTTGGTCAGCTTAATCATTACTATTTTTAAAAGTTAACCAAGTTTATGATTTACATTTTTCTAATCAGAAGTACGTGGTTGTTATGGAAAAAATGGCAGTTTAACGAGGATAAAAAATCAAAACATTGAGAATTTTCATTTTGTAAAGAAATATGCATCCGATAAAATGGCACTAATGTACTACTATTGTTGTATTTACATTTGATTGGAATGACACAAGGGAACAAAACTTTCAGCTGTAGAACCCATAAGAAGAGTCACTAAACACATGCATGCACACTGTGACCACAAGTCACATGTCGGCAACGAGGCACAGGCTCCAACACGTTATCATGCAATCAGATCTGCAGATCAACGTTTTTGAACAACAGGACAACCTGTGTTTTTGTGTTTATTTTCTCTTATCTCTCTCTCATGAAGCCAAAATCATTTTTGACTTTGCAGTTTCTCATCTTCTTCCCATCTCAATCAGATTATCCAACTCTCTTTTTTTGGATAATACCATAGATTAACTTGATTTGGTATTATCCAGGCTAATCTAGATGTCTCAAATGTAGATGGAAATAACCAGAATGATAAAATCGTTAATTCATTTCATAATAGGTTAGTTTGCTGATCAAACAGGATGGAACCGGGTCGGTTATCTATCTACCAAAATCAATCATATCTCAAGCAAAACAAATCATTTCCTCTCCTCTAAATAGTATTACCAAGTAATCACTTTTTATCTCCAACAACACCAACCAAAAGATTTTTGAGTCTTCATCAGAATTGTATAACTACATTAAAAATGCAACATAATGTATTTCCTTTTCCCGGGAACCGAACCAGTGAGCGAGTGACTCTGTCTGTGTGTGTTACCTTCTTGATATCACTTCAAGAGAACTCTCAGTCAGATGCGTTTCAACAACTCTGCAACGAAACTGTCTCTAGGAACACCTTTAATTTCCTCCTCACTTCCCTCGACCAACTTCTTCAATGTCACAACACCTTCACTGAGCTCTGTTTTGCCCACAACCACCATCCAAGGTATCTTTGAACCCTTTGCCCAATCGAAATGCTTTGAACTCCTTTTCGTAACAAGATACTCTGCATTGATATCAGCTTCCCATAACTGACTAGCCAGTTCTGCAGCTTCTCCTAGCTTACCCTCCTCCATTATACTAACCAAAACCTTTGTCTCTGTAGATCGAACAACCTAAATTCATACCCAAAAAAAAAACTAGAGTTAGGAGAAGAAAAAAAACAAAACCTTAGGACAACAAAGAAAAAAAAAAGAGCATTTATTTAACACTTAAGGGAAGTAAGTTACTCGTGTTTTCTTCTCTTCCAGTTTTAGTTTCTTTTCCAATATGTTAAACACTCTCTCGATCCCCAGGCTCATGCCAACCGCAGGGACTTGCTCTTTTCCAAACATTCCTATAAGGTTATCGTATCGACCACCAGCAGCAATTGATCCAACCTCAGCTCCTATACAAACGGCTTCAAAGATGACCCCGGTGTAATAATCAAGACCTCTAGCTAGACTTAGATCAAACACTACTCTGTGACTGCACTTTGATCTCTCAAGAGCTTCAAACATAATACTCAACTCATCAAGAGCTTCTTTTGATGACTTGTTGCCTAAAAACTCGCTCCCTTCTTGTCTCAGTTTAGACAATAGCTCCATTGGAGCTCCTTTCTCCTTGACAAAGCTGCCAATTCTGTCTGCGATCTCTGATGACAAACCCTTCTCCTCCACCATTTCTTTCTTCACTTGCTCAAACGATTGCTTGTCTAGCTTGTCGATACTCGAACAGATGGTTCTGAATTTCTCAGCCGGTACTCCACATATCTCCAGCATTCCATCGAGCAACTTTCTATGGTTCAGTTTCACCTGCTTTTTTTTTTAATAATAACGTAAGCAAGAAGAAAACAAACCGAGTAATTATCAAGAATTTGTAGATAAAGTTGTTATTACCGCATAATCTCCAATCTCCAGTTTATCAAGGAGCTCGGTTAAAATCTTGACAACTTCGAAATCAGGTCCCACTGGTTCAGACAAACCAGCAATGTCGAAATCACACTGATAAAACTCTCTGTACCTCCCGTGAGATGGATTGTCTCTTCTGTACACCTTAGCTATTTGGTATCTTTTGATTGATGTGATACCATTCATTGCCACATACCGTGCAAATGGAACAGTCAGATCATATCGTAAAGAGCAAAGCTCTCCACCCTACAATTAAAATAACAATGTGAGCATGTAACATCATTATCCACAAAAAAAAAAAAAAAATTAGCAGTAGTCCCTCAAAATAAGATTTTACCTGATCAGCAAGATCGTAGATCAGCTTTGAGTCTTCTCCATACTTCCCCATAAGTGTCTCTCTCAATTCAAACACAGGAGTATCAAGTGCAGTTGCACCATGTTTCTTGAAAACGTTTTGTATGATTGAAAATGCTTTTTCTCGGATTATCATCTTTCCTTGAGCAAAATCTCGAGTACCCTGTGTCATAGTATCAAACAAATAAGAAATAAATAGACTCAAAAGGCCTAACACTCTGGTGCTGAGATCTCACAGTTAGTTTACCTTTGGAAGTTTAGGAAGTCTCCTGCTTTCATTACTTTCTACAATCTCTTTCACTTTAGCCAACAAGCCATCAAAACTGCAACCCTCGGGATTATAAAGATTCAAAATTTGCTCCACCTGGTCACCACCATTTGCTGCCTCATTACTCATCAATCTCTCTTTGATAAACAGGATAACTACACTTGTTCCTTTCCCCAAAACTGATTTCTTCTCATTCTTCTTCTTCTTCTTATCGCTCTTCGCCTCCTCTTTGTCTGCATTGTCTCCACAAGAAAGTGCAAAATAGGCAGCAGCTGCTTCCAAACCAACGATTCTCCACACAACCCCCAGAGACTCATTCAACTTATGAGCTAATCTGCAGGGATCCTCTTCAACCAGAGCTAACTTAAGACCACTCTTCAGATTCTCATACTCAACACAGCTCTTTTCCAACAGCAGATCCCTCAGATTCTCATCCCCAACAGACTCAACACAAAGCTTAGCACGAAGGAACGAACATTCTCCCAAGCTTTTAATAGGCATACACAAAGCTGACAACGTTGCTCCTAAAGCCTCACCAACTCCAGAGTTTCCACCTCCTTTCACACCTGAGTTCAACTCAACCCGAGCATCAGAGTGCACACTCCTCACCACATCTCTGAACTTCCCATGAATCCTCGGAATCTTCGAAACCTCTTCCACCTCAACTTTCCCCACAGCTTTAGACCCATTCAGCAAAACCTTGAGATCCCCAGCAACACTGATAGCATCTTTATTACCAAACCCATCTCCAGAATCCAACGAGCTAAACGAAGTGATATCACCTTTCGTAACCTCACAGCTCAAAGCAGCAGCAGAGTCCACAATCTGAGACAGAACCGTCGCTTTGTGATCTATAACCGAACATACTCCAACCAACGAAGCACAAGACTTCTCCAACACAACATTCTCACCTTCCGTCACTTCCACTTCACCAAACTCGAAAGTCTCATCCTTTGAATTCAGAATCTCCAGTATCTTAACCGGAAGAACAGAGCGAACTGAACCGGAGTTCGATAGAAGAAGCTTGTTTAAGAGCACAACCAAAGAAGCTCGGCTCTCTTCGTTGGTTAACCTTTCAGGTATACCAAAGGAGCTTCTTTTGATTAGTGGAAGGGTTTTAGTGGAGAATCTCTCGACCGCAGAAGAGTCGATTCGTACGCTAGCGACGCTGGAAGCGATCTTGTAAACAGAGGAAGAAGAAAGTGAAGATCCTTTACCTCCGAGAGTAATTATCGATCTCTCCGCAGCCATTATCAAACTTGCAAAGCACGAGAGATAGAGGGGGAGACAGTGAAAGCTTGTTTAGGGTTTTGTTTTTAGAGCCTTTGAGTTTATAACGCATGACTGCATGAGCATGACATCATAATACATGGTCATTCGGTTTCCGGTTCTGTTATTTCAACTTTTTCGGTTTTAGAAATTTGGCATTTCAGTATTGAGTATTTACACAATTACACTCCGGTTTGGTTATTTTCGTTTTCGGTTAGGTTTGAATAACAAAATTAGAATTGGCTAATATCCAAAAATGGGATGCAATTCGGTTCCTGTTGAATTCCGATTTTCGGGATAATATTGATCAAACCATCAAATAATTATGGGTTTACAATTTAAATATCGAACAATTATTCTAATATTTCTGATTTTTGGGTAATCTGGCTTATGAATAGTATTTAGGATACATTTTGAAAACTTAATGCAGTTAATAATTTCAGATATATAATATTTATTTGGGTAATCATTTGGGTTCTGTTCGATTCTGATATAAGATCCAATCAAATATTGATGAAATTTGGTTCGATTTTAGTTTTAGTTTTTTTAGTAAAGTATCAGCAAATTCAATTTAGACTAGTTAAATAAACCAATTATTATAAAGTATCCGATTTAAAATTGGAATCAATCGAAACTATGATAAGGTTAATATTTGATATATTATACAAAAGAGTAAAATATCTACAAACCCCAATTTAGACTTGTTGAATAAACCAATTATGGTTAATTATTTAACTACAATTAAAATTAATCTAACCTATACATAGAAGAACATTTTCTTTATTCTACAAAAGAGTAAAGTTTCTACAAATACGATTTAGACTTGTTGAATAAACCAATATGGTTAAGTATGTAAGTCAACTTATACTGTATTTAAAAGAACATTTTATATATTATACAAAAGGGAAAATTATTTCAAATGCAATTTAGGCTTGTCGAATAAGAGCATGTGCAATGGTATGCTGAGACTGTCTCAAGAGTTCTTGAGATTAGAATATTATTTTTTTAACTTTTTGAATAGTTAAGGATCTAGTACCAAAAGATGTGTGCAATGGTGTACTCCACCTTAGAATTCTTATCATTATATCATTTCATAGTTTACATCAAATAGTCCAAAACATGAAAATGATCACACCAAATGTCTTACAAATGCAAAAGTTGCATCAACTAAAGTAGAGTATAAACATACCATCAAAAACTTCTTCAAGTCCCTTCCCAAAGCAATGCTTTTTAGAATAACGAATGCCTGGTTCAGATCGTTTACAAAAACAAAAGAGTTTACAGCCATATTAAGCATAGCTGATGTTAGGAGTTTTCAAGGCTCCTAAGACAAATGATGTAGTATAAGAGATTGTCGAACCAATTCAAAGGGATTCAAAGCAGTGAGAATGCAAGTGCCTATTTAATCTAAGTGCAACCAGATTTGAATGATTTTAAACTAATGACTAATGCTACTGTAGAATGAATAAAGCCATAACTGAATGAACTTTCTTAACTAAGGAAAAGAGAACTCATGGGTATAGGAAATATGACTTAGGGTGATCAAGTTTCAAACTATGGATGAAAAGTAAACAATCAAACTATCAACCTTAAGCCTAAACACAATTCTAAGCAAGCTCTATGTCTAGATGAATGCTCATTTGCTAACACATCTCAAAAATCAAATATCTTTGGTTGAATGACATGAAATCAATCATTAAGAACATGTTTAATAGCTATCCTAACACTCTTAACAACAAATGTCTTTGGCAATATGCATTAAGAGCCTAGTAGAGCTGTCTCAAATATTTCATCAAACACTTTTTGGATGGGAAATGTCTAGAGATCAACTTTTGAATGATCAGTACAAAGGGAGCAATAAGAACACTCTACTAGCAAGGTTTGAGACTGATCTACACTAAAAACATCATTGATCTAACCTAATCACCCTAATCTCCCTAACCCATGAATTCAAAAGGTGATTACTCACTAATCTCCATGATTCATCTTAAACCCATGGTGGATTTCAGATTAATCATGTAGAGATATAGAAGAGAAATCACAAGAACAATAACAATCCAACAAAAGAGATTAATTTTTTAGAGAGTTTATGTGTTCTTCAATAGAATGAAAGATAATCTGTCAATGGTGGCTTACAAAACGTACTTAACTTAGGTTTAGAAAGCATAAAAAAAATCCAAAGAAATTGCTAAAAGGTCCTTAAGAAATAGTTAAAATCGCTAGAAAAAATGATCTGGAGCAGGGTCGCAACCCCGCTGCCAAACCCCGATGTGGAGGTATTTTTCTCTGTTTCTCGCCGTAAAGCCGAGCGACCTTAACGCCTCCGCTCCAGTTGCCCGGTCTAAGTGGTCACAGCGGGGTTGTGACCCCGTGTGGCTACCCCGCTCCGGACGGTGTGATCACAGCGGCCTCTTGACTCCGCTCCAACTGTTCTGGTCCGCGTAAAGATCCCATTTCACCTCCTTTTTGAGCTCCAATGCACCAAAATGTCTCCAAGAACTCCATGTGGTGTTCCAATACCTAATAAGGATTTATGTATGCAAAATGCAACCTAAACATGGCTAATTTCTATTCTATATGATCAAAATGCTTATGAATGAGTGGCTAAAACAATGCAAATATGCAAGATATCAATAGCACAAAGAGTCAAGACAGAAAGCAAACCTAAAGGCAGATGGCATCACATAGTTACCACCATCACCTTTCTTCACTAGTCTTGGCACAAGGTCTCTGAAGTACATGTTCCATATCTTGTTGTTTATATTGATCGAATCAGCAGCACAGTGCGATACCTATTTTGATTGAAAGACAAAACTCAAACCCTTCAAACACAACTCAAACAAGATTGTAACCATTAAAAAGACTGTAAGATCAGATAATTTCTTAGCAAAAGCACGTGCCCTGGCTACTCCACCAACAACAGGAGAAACCACAACCAAATCCTTAGAGGATATCGATTGGCATACATGATCAACTTTACTTTGGTTATAAATGATCTATACAAGATTGGTTAACGAGAAGCAAGTTAAGAGTCGCATTAAAGTGATAGAGTTACCGAATTAAGAGAAGGAGTACTCGTTCATTACAACTTGCTAGACATAAAAGCATCCGCAATTTTGAGTTACAGCAGAAGAAGATTACAACTCTGAGAGCATCCGTAAACGAGAAAAGCTACCTAAAGACTATCAAAGGGAAGAAGATATGTAAGCGAAGAATACAGTTAACCAACAACAATCAAAGAACATTATAAACGAGAAGATTATATACTTTCATCGCTCTCTCTGACTACTTACTCTTGTATCCGACTGTTTCCAACATCTCCCAACAATCTCAATCTCTTGTTCCCAGGTTTCAATCTCTCTGCTACGAACGCGCGATTCGGAGTATGAGTGACTCAGTCGAAACCGGAGCAGAAACAGTTGGGAAAAGGAGAAACCTTTACCCTCCAATCGAGCCGTACAACGATGGGATTCTAAAGGTTTCAGATACTCACACTCTCTATTGGGAGCAATCTGGATTCTATAGGTTTTAGAAGGCTTCGATTTACCGACGGATAATCGCTTTCGTCGATAGTTCTCTTTTTTTCTGCGTATTCCGTCGAAACTGATTTTTTTTCTTCAATACCAAACGCAAAAACCGACCAAACGAATCAAATCATGCCACGTCTCTTAAGGATTGAATCCGTAAAACCCTTATTTACGGATTGATCCTTAAGTTATTTTGCTTAAATAATGTTATTTTAATCTAATTTCTCTAGGTTAGCACGCTAAGGACTCTCGACATCCCTCCGTTGCGGCTGCTCTAAACCAATTATGGTTCTGGATAAATGTGTCAGGACATAACATAACACATGTAGAATGTATAGCGAGCAATTTTATTTAATAAACGTTACACACCATGACACGAAGATAGTAAATACAAATAACGAAAAACATTTACTTTATTAACGCCACAAACCACAAAACGTATCCCTTCAAAGACATTAAACAAGAAGACAAAGCTCCTCCATTTCTTTGTTTTTCTAAACCGATAATTCGATCTGAGAAACAAGGATACCATCAGTATCTGCGTAAAGCCATTCGCCATCGCAAATCCGAGTGCCAGCTATGTTGAGTGGGACTCTTTGTTCACCGAGTCCTTTCTTACTAGCCTTTATAGGATGTGAAGCCAATGCCCTCACTCCAATGTCGCAACCGTTGATCTCATCAACGTCTCTGATGCAACCGTTCACTATGATCCCCGCCCACCCGTTGTTCTGAGCTTGTACCACCGGGTTTCCTCCGAGTATGGCACATCGTAAGCTCCCTCCACCATCCACCACAAGAACTCTTCCATTGCCTGTTTTTTTTTTTTAAAAAAAGAAGATTTTGGAGACATCAGTGAGCTTTCGATGTGAAAGATAAAAGAGAAGAACACCTTGATTTTATTGTAAGCAAAACCGAGTCATCTCATCTCTAATCACTAACATGGTAAGCTCAAAGGAAGACAAGGTACTATGTTTATATTTTTCTAACAATAAATCTATATTTGTGTAACAGAATTCTATGTTTTATATGTTATTGTAGTTTCTACCCTAAATCTATGATTTCAACAGCATGCAGACCTCAATATATCAAATGATCACCAACTGTGAAGAGTTCTTGATGTGAATAGTACCAGGACAGGTTGGTTAATTCTAAGAAGAATGAATCATTAGTCTTAAAGCTAATGGCTTTTCATATCACCAAGTATCCATTAGCAAAGTGATTGAAGAAGTCAAAAAACAGAGCAGTAGTGGTTACATAATTTTCATTACTACTGAATCAGATTAGATGATCTTAAACTTCTTAACGATAGCTTTAAGAAAATAAATATTGAATCTGTCTGCAAAACTAAACCATGTCAAATGATCACTATGAAAGTTCATTCATGTCTCTCAAGGTCTCTCTACGAATAAAGTCTTGATTGAGTCTTTTGAAATCTCTAAAGCAGGGAAAGAAAGAAGAACGAATATAATATACCTTTCTCTTCGAGAAACTGACGGATCAAGCCATTGTCTTCAAACACTTTGACAGTAACTACAGGACCTGAGAATATCTGACGACGACCGTAAATCTGGAAAGAGGGTTGCAGAGCACGGAGCTGGCCACTACGGATCAGATCTTGATTCGCGTCACAAACTTCCGCAGTTGTCACAAACGCCATTGTTTTTGTTTCTTCTCACCTCCTGGCTTCACAATTATTATGATTAATCTGAGACAAAACGAATTGATTATATATATGCAAGGGAAATTAGATCGAATTTTATTTCATTTACCTGAAAGATAAGAAACTCTGTCTTGTTGTGTGATCAAGTCTCAGAGAGATAGGAAGTGATGATGATTTAAAGCAGAACATGGGTCTTAAACGTACCTGCTTTGGTCGTTTTATAAATAATAAAATCTTGACTTGGCAACTTTCTTTTTAGTAAGTCAGATCCAAGGCAGCTTCTGAAAAGAAAAGGAATATTTTGCTTTTTCCTTTTCTCTGGTTTCTACTATGTTTCCTTGCTTTCATTTTCACAGCTCTTTATCGTTTTTGACCAAACCCAAATGTAAATAATTGAAGCTTAAGATCATATAATTAATCCAACATAAAAACATGGAACTTTTTTGCGTTATTCCCTTGGAATATCCAAAAAGTTTCACATGTTTCAATTATTATCATCACATCACAAACATCAAAAGGAGAAAGAGACACACACAACAAACAAACTTTTTGAGGAAGGTTTCAGAGTTTGTGGATGGTTTTCATGTCTGCAGCTTCATCCAAAGTTCCTTTCTCAACATGATCCCACCACTTCATCAAGAAATTCTCCACCACCAATCTGAACCATGGTGACAACTTCAAATCTTCCTCCCCTGCATCTGCTTTCTTCACCAGCTCCTTCACCCCTTCCCTGCTCAAATACTTTACATCCGCTACTTCGTCCGGGTTTGGTTCCACCTTAACATCCCGCACAACAGCGAGCAAGTAGACCACTGCAACGAAAAAAAGGAAGTCCAGTAATAAAGGAGGAGAAACAAAGATCAAAACAATAGTCTCAGGGGAATGGAATGGTATTATACGTTCGTGCTCTCCCCATTTGCCATCAGAAGGAGCCTTGTAAATCATACGTCCCAAAGGAGTGAACTCATCGACCGGTATATCTTCAGCCACAATACCAAGCTCGTCAAGAAGCTTTCTTTGTGCAGCATTTCTCACACCTGATAATGAGCATGAACCAAATACAGTGAAGTCAGTGGTCAAGTAATCATAAGCAGCACTAAGAAGTGATGAATTATTAGCTAGCTAGCCCAGTACATAGATACCGACCGAGTGCATTTTCCTCGATAAGCTCAGAGTCACGGTGAAGAGGATGGCTGCAACAAGTGTTTGTCCACACGAGGGGGAAAGTCACCTTTGCTTTTGACCTTTGCTGCTCAATAGAGAAGATGAAATTTCAGTAGGATGCATATTAAGACCACCCGTCTAAGAGTATTTCCAACTTAAAACTTTGTTTTTTTTCTTTTCAAATAGAGTAGGATAGAATATAGAGTAAAAATGTTTCAACTCTACTCAGTTTCTCATTCTTGAATAATGATCAAAATAAAAAATATATTACTTTATTTATGGAATAAATTAATTCCATTATAGAGTAAAAAAGCAATAGAATTAAAATATTTTTTTACTTCACAATTAATTCTATTCAATTTTAGAGTAAATAATTAAGTGTGGTTGGAGATGCTTTGAGGTCACTAGAGCATCCCATCATCCATTGCCACAAACTATATGTGCAACAAAATCTATAGAATAATAGAAAAAAAGCTTATGATCTACCCTCTCATATTTGCTGAGCTTATTGCTCTCTACCCTCTCATCATCACCACGCCTAGTCACAAGCATACTACAAGGCCCGATTTATCTTTTACCTGGAGAAGCAGCTCATAGTTCGAGTTAAATAAATATACACTAAAAGCCCTGTGAAGCAAATTCTTGGCTTCAATATTCTCCATCAGATGACCTGCCGATTTTAGTAAGGTGTCATTATCTTTAATAATAATGGCATTAGACCGAGACAAGAAGCAAAACAGCGATCATCTATCACTTACAATTATATTTGCTGTCATGTCCCACAACACGATCAGTCTCGTCAACAAGAATGCATCTGCATGCAAGGAATAAAGACAATGAAGGAAAACGAATCATTTCGTATAGCTGCTTAGGAGACTTTAAAACTTGGAAGACACGCTTCTATCAAATCAAAGGGATCAATCAAACATCACAGAAAATCAAGTGCCCACATCTATCATATAAAGACACTAAAGCGTTGACTTTTTTGTTTTGCCCAAGAATCGGAATCGAAGTCAAAAAGACTTACTCGTCCTCAAACATGAGGCGTCTCTGAACAGCATCCATTCCATCATCTGTACCGGAGAAAGCTCTAAAATTTCTAGGTGACGGAGGAAGACGGGAAGAAATAGATCTGAAGCGAGACAAAGGGCGTTTAAACAAAGAAGAAGAGGCAATCATTGTTGGTTGATCACTTGATATGATATCCCATCCCCTTCCTGCTCTCTGCGTTTTTAAATTTATTTTTGTCGTCCACAACTATTCCTATGTACCTCTCCGCACTATATAATACCTCTCCTGACAATTATAGAAAGAGAAGCGGGTAAGGTTATTTGACTTTATTTCCTTTTCTAGAAACAACAATATAATATTTCCAAACAAACCCTTGAAGTAATCATGTTTTGCATGTCAATCCTATAACTATGAAACATTATAACATTACATTACAAATCGTAATTTAGTTATCCATCCTTGATTCACCATGTAATTTTTTTACCATAGGATGAAATGACATGAAGGCAGTTTAATTTTTCATTTATAAGAAAGAAATGGGAAGATAAATTTGGTAAAGAATGGAACGTTTGAATTGACATTTGTTTTTTTAGGCTAACACGTTTGCGGTTTCCAGCTCTCTGTTTATTTGTTTGGGTATAACATTTTAAGTGTACAACACGTCTTGTTTCAGTAGTAGCGTTTTCACTAGCTTGAACTGTCCATTGATTTTTGAACTGTCCATTGATTTTTCTGTTCCAATCTCTTTAGCTTTTGTATCTGTTGTTGCTTTTAACTTAAAGAGGCAAAAAAAAAGTTTCATAAATAAGGGAAGAGGGTTGGTAAATTTTATTTAAAAACTCTGTATCTGTCCGGACATAAATAGAGGATGCCTTAGGAGGTCAGAATACGTCAGTTTGCAGACATCTTCTTGTTTTCTGATTACATAGAACATGCACAATGTTAGATCGTGTCACTGGTCTGGAGTATTTATCTGAAATACCTTCATATACTATTCTTTTATTTTAACATATACTATTCTCATCTGTCATTCTTCGTGTTTACTAATTTACGTGTTAGATTAAGTACTGTAAAGACACCGACATAGATAAACAGAATTTGGCCTCTTCTAGCTAAAGAATCATATATATAATGGGGCTCTTTTTTTCTCTTTTCAGAGTGTCTACGTCAGTATTTATTTAATGATAGTGGGACCCACATAATTTGGTTTTCTTGGTTGATTGATTAGTTTGATTTGTTTCTGTGTTTGGTTTGTGGGTCGGCATTGGGCCTGTTCGTTTCTGGGTCTCAGCGACATGCGGCCCGCAGCTTCTGTTCGTTTCCTTAACGCACGTATCTGCGACCAAACGCAGCGACATATCGCAGCGATCCGCGTTTAAAAAATATGAGACGCTGGAACTTTTAGCGACTTCCATAAAATCCCTGCGACCAGACATCACAAATTACAGAAATACCCTTTCTTTTTGTAAGAATCACAAAATAACCCAACCCTAAATTAACTCTTTCTCCTCTTCTGATTTTATTCGCCGTCTGCAAAAAAGTTCTGCATCTAATAGCTCTTTTATGGAAACTTCAATTCACCGTTTGGTAGACAAGTGCTTCTTCCTCTCTCTTTTGTATTTTAAGAATAATGATGATTGTCTCTCAGTTTTAGTTTTGTGCTTATAAAAATGATGATTGTTATGAAAAATCTCAGTTTCTGTTCCTATGAAAATATATATCTCAATCTGATCGTTGTACAAAGTGTTATGTGGATTTGATATGTGTATTGTTTCTGGCTACACATACTGGATAAAGTGATCAATTTTACAAATCTTACTATGAAAGTGATATCAGTATATCATCGAGATGATTTTTCCAACGTCTCTTTGCGAAACTCAAAAACGAACAACCTTGTGACATGTCAAAGCGACTAATCGCGTGACTACGAGACGAACATAAGTAGCGACATATAGTCGCGAGTCGCAGTCGCAGGTCTCCGGTCGCATGTCGCTGCGATCTGGAAACGAACATGGCCATTATATTGGTTTGATCAAGTGTTTAACTCATGTCTGGGTTTGATAATTAATTTTCGTATCATATTATTTTGGTTAACCAAACTCTGTGTTTGGTCTGAGTATGTTAGGATTTCTTTTTATCGTTCTTCGTCCTGGTTCAAAAAAAAAAAATGTTCTTCGTCTCTTCTTCAACCTGGCCATCTCCTCCACTAACCTCAATCTGCAAACACAAAGATTCCTTTTCAACTCTTAACATCTCCTAACGGTCAACGACGTTCAATGTTTCTCCTTAATTTGGGCAATTAATGTGATGTTCATTTAACCCAATAACAAAGTCGACGTCTCCGTTTCCTTCGTTTGATCTATAATTGGAGAGGATTGCGAGTCGGATGAATCTTCACATGGATTCAGATTGTGAAGGGAAAGCAAAGAAGAGGGCAGGAGACTTCGATGGGAAGGGCGAGGGTTTTGTCAAAAAACCATATCAGGTTCAATTTAAGAACATACTCTCAACGTGTTCATGAGATACAATTGCACATATGTATTTCATATCAGGTTGGAGTTTGGTCTGGTCTGATTTTGTGTTTCTGCGTTAAATCAGTGAAACTCTGCGTATTGTTTGAGAGATATGTGAAATTTTGTGTTTTCGTGCTTGGGTCAATTAGAGCTTCACTGTTATTCTTTTCTCCAGTTAACCCTCGCCGTCGCCTCTTTTCTTAATATGCGAAGCAAATGTCGTAACCATGGTGTTTGATTCTGAGAAGCAATCGATCGTTTCTCTTGGACAGGTCTCGAGCTTCTCTTTTACACATCCTTATTTGATATTCTCTCCTCTTTTCTCCGTTTCACCAACAAAAAAATGCACTAGGTTCTGTTTATTGAGGGCTTTAGAAAGTCGTGAATACAATATGTAGGTTAGAGTTTAATTCTTTCTTCTTAGGGTTGGAAAATTAGTTTGAATTTCCATGTAATATGTGCAACTTGGCCTGACTGTGATTCAAATTTGTAAGCATGAGATCTGAAATTGGTTTTCCTGTGTAGGTTAGTGACTAATCTTCAGGTGGGATTAGATCGGTCAAAGAACCTTTGGTTAAGGAGAAACACCACAGTCCAGAAGACTACTCTGTTCTTGCAGCCATTCCCTTGTGAGTTCTTTTTCTGTCGTTTTTTATTGTTATATAGTCATAACACCACCAACTGTGGTCACAGAAATATTGTGGTTGCTATTAACAGATTATTGTCAATGTTTCTTCTAAAACAGTCAAATGTTTGGTTTGCACATGAGTCATACCAAGAAGACATTTATTTGCAGGTTTCTCTTCCAGCTCTTGGAACTTTGCTTTTTGGTTACGAGATTGGTGCTACATATTGTGCCATTATTTATATTAAGGTAACAACTTCACCTTTTCCAAAAACCGTGCTTCGGTTGTTCACACGCGCATCTGCAGTGGCATTGTGTGCCCTTGATTTTTTACTGCATATGTATTCGTTTAGTTGTCTAAGCCCTTCGCAGTTCTGGTAGTTACTTTGTTTTTTTCTTTACGGTGCAGTTTCTACGCTAAGTTGGATCTCATGGTACAACTTGTCTCCAGTGGCTGTTGGCATAATTATGTTTTATCTTATTTAATATTGTTCATATTCTTTATATTGACATTGGTTTAATCCTTGCAGGTTACAGTAACTCCTGAAGTCGAGAGCAATCATTGCTGAGTTAGTGAGACTACACGAAGAGTCTGATCTCGGGCCGGAAAAGCCTTTACACTGCCGGAGAGCTTCCTTTCACCTGGAAAGAGTTCGCTGTAAGATCTTTAATGAAGACGACAGTATCATCATTGGCCCTAGGTAAGAGTTTTCTTCACTTACTCGACTAATATTGTTTTTATTTGAAAAAATTGTAATGTTTTGTCTGGGTTTTGGTAGATGGGAATGATCATATAAGGTGGCTATCAAGTTCATTGCACGGGCCACAATGCATCACTTGGGCGAGTTCCTAGCTGGTAAACGCGCAGATGAAACGCAAGAGGCGTCGCAGATGCTCGACATTGTACTCAGGGCGTTGTCTGTGAAAAGGTTTTATTCTGTGGGAAGATCTTTCTTTCGCCTGATTTTGGGACACGGCAGCGACTTGGTGAGGGGTTAGAGTCATGGTGTGAGTTTTACCAGAGTATTAGACCTACACAAATGGGTTTATCTCTAAACATCGGTAAAAAAGTTAACTTTAAGAGATTTGTTACTTTATTGTGCTTATCTAGGAGCCTTAATTTTCTCTCTTTTGCTTTGTAGACATGGATTCAGCTGCATTCATCGAGCCTCTTCTGTGATTGAGCTTTTAGCACAGCTTCTTGGAAAATTTCATAGACATTATTTGACTCTTATCGTATTAAGGTACAATGCTCATAGAGCAAGAAGGGTCTCAGGGGAGTGAAAGAAGGGTCTCACCTTAACAATAAAACTCCAACAGTTTCCCTGATAGAGGAAACGTAAAAAGGATATACCGTGTTGCGGGTTTAACAACTCAACCAACAAGAGAGGTTATGTTTCCATGTTGATGAGAATGCTATGATGATGTCTGTTATTGAGTAGTTTCAAGAGTGAGAGAGATGTATGGTTTCTCAATACAGCTAATGTATTTACCGTATCTTCAAGTTGGAAATTAGAGGAAGGCAATGTTAATATCTTTAACATCTCCGCGCTTGCCCGGGGCTCCGCTCCTAGTGATAAACAAATCGGTGGATTCTTTGGTTTATCTTAAAAAGACATCTTTAATTAGAGAATATTTGTTCTTAATACAAGCACGTGGTAACATAGTCAGAAACCTTGTCCCGCGGCGCACGTCGTATAAACTGGAAGATGACTCGATTCTCTTTACCTCCTCTGTTTTACCATTTTTTTTATAATTAAAGTAGTACCATTTATGCAACTATTATTCCTGATTTATTGTACTACAATTTAGCAAAAAGCCACTTTATGAGCTGACAAGTTAACAAGACAAAGAATACAAAGCAAAGCATTAGTGGTCATTGAGTTAATTGACCTCTTCTCATGCATCAGTGTCTAACGAAGAGTAGCCTTTCTATACACATCTCTATTGCTAAAACAACCCCCAAATGAAACTTCTGTTTATGAATCTTCAACTTATCCCTTCCTATAAGAATCATCCAGTGACCGATAAATGGAACCTCAAATTAAAAAACCATGAACCATATCCCCACCGGTTAGCTCTCGTTTTCTCAAACTTTAGCAGCCTGCGGTTTCAGCGTCTGGACGTTTTCTTCTTCATGGACAAGCCTTTTCCTCTTGAAGCCATAGCCGTGATAACGATACATAATGCTCAATAGACACTGCCTCAAGCTTGCGGTATCGAACGCCTCGATGAAATTCAAATCCCTTTGCCTCCACTTCAGGCCAGCGTTCTTCTGGTATTCCTCGAGCACCGATGACAAACACCAGCTCTGCACTTTTCTTAAGCATCCCACCAAACAACCTGTCCTATGCTGCAATCATAATTGAGTCCACCAAATCCATTATTAGTGTCCTGTAAATAACTAATCTCCACCAAAGAATGTTCTTTTATAATTACTCCAAAAATATAACATGTATATTATTTACCTTTCCGGCTTTGCAATGTATGAGAATCGGATGGTTTCTTACATCTGCAGCAGAAAACAAAACATTTTCTTTAAGACATCATGAAACAGAAGCTAAGAGAAGAGGTTATAGACATCAAAAGGATGGTTTCTTACCAACTAAGACTCTGAGAGCATCCAAAACTGTATCTTTTGGCATAGGAGTTGGAGGATCCTGCAATTCATAAACGATTCATTTATAAGAAATCAACAGTGACACACAAGGATCAACAAGATAGCTAATCAATCCCCCGAGGGAATAAAACGCACCGTTTTGCCTTCGATACCAAATTGGAAAAGCTTAATGTTGTTGGCTTCAAGAAACTTAAGATTCTCCTCTGGGTATGGTTCAGGGCAAAGATAACTGTTTGGGTGAATCAACGAAAGGAATGATTTTTTATAACTGAAAACCAATTAAAAACGTATAATTGAATAAACCCAGAAGAATTAATAAAGCAATAGACTTACATGATGGAACGAAGATTTAAGGTTGAGATGAAACCGAAATTTTCCGGTTTAGGAAAACCAGACCGGTAAATCCCGTCTTCAACCATCGAGAAATTAGAGGGCGCGGCTAAAACACCACCGTCGACGTTGTGATCATCCGCCGCTTCCATTATCAAACACATCGGAATTCAAAACAGAGAAATAAAAACGCAGACGGGTTAGAGAAAGAATTGTTTTGGGAAGAGGAAAAGGGTTTGGTTTTTATAGGAAAGGGGGATCAGATCAAGTGGGGTTTCTGTTCTGTTTCGATTATAGTAATAAAAAAAAAGGAAACAGCTTTGAAAAGCGGACTCTGCTTTTGTTACGATCCCTTCCTCCTATTGGTTGTTAAAACCACCTTCAAGAGGCTTTAGGGTGGACCCTACTGGTATCTCTTTGATCTTGACACGTGTCGTTCTTCTGCTTTTCGTTAGATCCTCGCAGCTGCTGAGACTATTCCTCCGAATCCTAATTTGAGTCAAGTTTTAACCATTTTATTTTAACAAAAAGTAAATTAAATGTGGGATAAACATTAGTGGTGAATCACGATAAAAAACAAATATTTCTATAGTTCAGTGGTCTAATTTTGAATTTTATTTTACAGACCGAAAGTATTGACTAGTGAGAATCATAGTTGACAAGAAAGAAAATAATTTGACCCAACAAAAAAAAGTTTTTATTTAGTATATCTAATATTTGTTCATGATCATGTTTAGATTGATGATTCTTCGGATTCATATACAAGGTTTGGTTGTGACACTTCGATTTGTATTGGTGTATTTATTTATTTACCTTTCAATATGCATAGATGATCTCTCAAAATTTGAAAAAAAAAATGTGACAAGAAGACCATAAACAAAAAAGATCATCCGATTTGTACATTTATCAGTCCATAACGTCTTCATCATATAAGAGATGATTGTAACTTCTTAAGAAAAAGTCATAAATGTTTATTACCTTCTCAACTGGGTTATCATCAAATTAAATACCAAAATATATTTTTTGTGTGCGTCTTTAGCTTCAGTGGACAAATAAAAAAAATGTTTCAATCTACTTTTGATCAACCTCTAATTTACAAAGGTGTAAAGAGGTTGCATCGTCATTTTAAGTGAACTAATCTTAGTTTCTAATTTTAGTTGATGCAGAAAGATATGGTTCTGCACTATTTTGTGGATCTCACAGCTACATAGACATATATAACACATACATACACATATATACAACTTTAGAACCTCCAATGGATAGAACCCCTATTGGAGATGCTCTAATCACACCAAAGTAACATTTTGAGCAAGTTTTGAACTATGATGAGCTGCTCACGTTTCGTCTTACTCTAGTTCACTCTCTTCTTTACAATGTTTGACCATGAAATTTTACAAATCCCAGGGATGTGAACTCCACTCTCAGATCAGAAGTAAGATCATTATATCTTAGCTTCCCAAAAAAAATCCAGAGATCTTGCCTTGAAAGATTATTTGCCATTCATTTGGAAAGAGCCAAATAGATTAGACAGGAAAATAAAACTGAATATTCACAATTGATCCATATTTTGCATGTTCGTTCTTACTCTAATGTATGAGCTAGTATCTGTTCATTTTGACCATCCTTCAAAATTCTAGAAAATAGCAACGAACTCAGTCGTTAATAAGAATCTGATGAAAGATCTAGACGATTTTGTCTGCACAAGGAGTACTGTAACAGTGTTGGGAGAGCTTGGTGAGGAGTTATTTGCTACATTGTCGTGCACAAACTTGATTATGTACATTTGTTTTGTGTTTGTGTGTTTATTCATTATTTTATTTAATAACCATTTGAGTTCTCAAGTTTTAGAATAAAATTGTGACAAAACACCATAAAACATAGATCATTCGATTTGTGCATGTTTTGTTTTACTTATTAAATCCGATGCATCTTCATCATATATAAAGAGAAGGTTTTAAACTTAGTGGGAAAACCTTAAAATGTATATTACATCATCAGTTGAGTTATCTTCAACATAAATTTCAAAGGAGATTCAAACTCCTTCGTGTCTTTAGCTTCAGTGTACAGATAAAAAAAAATCTTCTTACTCTTACTACTATATTTCCTTCACAATTTTCAAATATGCTTCTTCCTCAAATGATGCACCATCTTCTATTGCTAGCTCATGAAGTGGAGAACCAAGATTAGCTTTAGCTCAGTATTACTAACAGCGAGTTTCAGTTGGATGTTGGTTTTGTTATGCCAATTGGTTGGGTTTAATGTCGGTTTAAGATCTATCGCACACACCCATAATTAACCAGATGGAAAAGGACAAAAACAAAGAAAACAAAATACAAAGTTTGGTGACGTCGTGTTCTCTACCGTCCGTCCAATTTTGGCGGAGAAGATAAAATAAACTTTGCAATTGGCAGCAAAAAAAAACATCGGTAGGGGTAGTTTCGTCTTTATACTTACATCAACTTTTTTAATTAATTAATAAATTAATCTGAAATGTTTTGTTTCCTTTTGTGTGGAGGTAAGACGAGGACGCTTTGTTCTGCTTTTCGTCTCTCTGTTTAGACGATTCTTCTTCTTCGTCTTTGTATGTAAATTGTCATTTACTTATTCTCTAACACTGTAGGGTGATGACAGTGTAATGTCTTATGCTCATCTTCATCATCATCGTTGGAGACATTCCTCTTCACGTCTATGGATTTTAATGCCGGAGTTCCTATGTCCTCTCTTTCTCCTTTGATGATCAATCAAGGTCTCATCAATGTCTTCTTCCTCTACTTTTTCAGCTTTGATCTGATATAAATTTTATATTATATTTTATGGATTAATCTTGAATTATGTTTCTATTTTTGGGGTGGGGGTTGTTGTGATCAGAGGCAATGTGGCAAATGAATTTGAGTTCAGATGAAACAATGGAAACCGGTTCTTACCCTGAACGACCAGGAGAGCCTGATTGTTCTTATTACATCAGAACTGGTCTCTGTAGATTCGGCTCCACTTGTCGGTTCAATCACCCTCGTGATCGGGAACTGGTACCATACGTTTTCTTTGTGTGTTCTTGTGTCTGGTTTTTAAAGTTTAGAGATCTGTTTGGTCGGATTCAAAAGTTGGAAGCTTTTTTGAGAGTGTTTTGATATTTCTCTAACAGGTTATAGCCAGTGCAAGGATGAGAGGAGAATACCCTGAAAGGATTGGTCAGCCTGAATGCGAGGTTATTTGAATACTCTTGTTCTCTTACATTATGAAATACTTTTATTTCTATTTGCTGTTTATAAGATATTTGTTTTTCATCGTAGAATTAGCATTTACTCTAGCTTTTGGTACCGACATGAGTCATGTTTCTTGCACAGACTAACTTACATTGTATGTTTGGGGTTTTGTTTAGTACTATTTGAAGACAGGAACATGCAAGTTTGGAGTAACATGTAAGTTTCATCACCCTAGGAACAAAGCTGGCATTGCTGGAAGAGTCTCACTCAATATGTTAGGCTATCCTCTACGTTCCGTACGTTTCATTTTTTTGTTTTTAATTTTATTTTCATCATCACACTTGTCATTGTTACATTGTTACAAAACCTCTTTAGTGATTCTCTCTTGTTATATAATATAATGCAGAATGAGGTTGATTGTGCTTATTTTCTAAGAACCGGACACTGTAAATTTGGCGCCACTTGTAAATTCAACCATCCTCAGCCTCAACCAACAACAACCAACCTCGTGGTTCCTCCTACTTCAGGCCAACAACAGTCTTACCCTTGGTCAAGTGCCTCTTTTATCGCCAGCCCTCGGTGGCAAGATCCCTCTGGCTACACCCAGTTGCTTATGCCGCAAGGAGTTGTACCAGTTCAAGGATGGAACCCTTACAGCGTAAGTTGTGTGAAAAAAACATCACTGCTCATCTGATTCTTCTGATCCAAACTTAACGTTTTCACGGGGTTTCCATTTCCTTAGGGTCAGCTCGGTTCTCCTTCGGGTACTGGAAATGAACACAGCAGCTACAGAAACTTGCAGCAGCAAAACGAGTCAGGCTCCTCTGTTCAGCTTGGAGGGATCTATGCATTGGCGAGTGAGAATGTTTTCCCGGAGAGACCAGGACAACCTGAATGCCAATTCTACATGAAGACAGGAGACTGCAAATTTGGCGCAGTTTGCAAGTTTCATCATCCTAGAGATAGACAACCTCCTCCTCCTGATTGTCTCTTAAGTCCCATTGGCCTCCCTTTACGCCCTGTAAGCTGTTCAACTACTCAAAAACAACGCATCTTGTCAATCTTTTCTAATTGGTTTTGTTTCTTTTTTTGGATACAGGGAGAACCGGTGTGTGTGTTCTATAGTCGCTATGGAATCTGCAAATTTGGTCCAAGCTGTAAATTTAATCACCCAATGGAAGTATTCGCATACGACAACACAGCTTCAGAGACAGGTGAGGTTGTGGAAACGTCAGGTGGACATTCCAGAAGAGTCTCAGTGTCTGAAACAAGACAAGCAACAATAACTACTGGCCAAGACACGACTACCACTGATACACAGCAGCAGTGAGCGAAGAAACAAAAGAAGAAAAAAAGAGCTTAACAAGCTTTTGATTTTTCAATGAGAAATCTGTACATTCTCGTTTTTTGTTTTTCCCATTTTAATCGGAAGTAATATACATTAATAATGTATAGATGAGGTGATTATTATACAAGTGATCTTGATCTGATGATCGCCATTGTTGTAATATTCTTTTGGCGAATCAGGTGAATCTCCTTTCTCACTACCGGTTCAACTTTTATTATTTATACATCGTTTTTTTTTAAATTTTTAACAAGTAGTAACCTTTTAAATTTGTAGAGCGTTTTCTTTTTACATATTCTATTCCTGGGGCCATCTCCAAAGCAAAATAGGCTTCAAGTTTGTGTCTGAAGATGACAACATGAGTTTATAAACCTCCTTTCCGCACCATCACTTTTCTTTTACGGGTCGACCCGATAGGGGTTTGGACTTGGGACTTTTAAGCTGATTCGTGTTTGGTATTAAAGTCTGGGCTAGACTCGGTCTCTCGTTGCGGAAGGCGTTATATTCAAACTCAAAATTACATTAGTCCCTATTGTCTAAGAAACAAATATATTGCAAGATGAAATTTGTGAAGAAGATTTCATGTGACCTACTTAACTAATTACAAGTTGTTCTGTTTAATAACATGCCAGTGTCTGTCATACGTTTTCTACAGAAGTGGTATTAAACATATGAGGTAACCAGATTTGAAAATATTAATCGATTTGGCAAACAAGAGATCCAACCACTGAAATGTTTTCAAGTCTAACATTCTATACACTACACCAACCACTTGTTAGCTTTATGATGACCATTTCTATTTCAGAAATGGTCAATGCCACGGATTGGATTCTTAAGAAAAAAAAAATAGATGAGAAATTTCATTTAATAATTAAAAACGGTGTCTCAACACTATTGGGTTCTTTTTTTGTCAACGGTTAGACTTAGACTTTATTTCACAAATCTAGCTTTGTTTTCTGGTCACACTAACCTAAACAACACAAACAATTTTTTTTATAAGAACTTAGTTTATCAATACTATTAAAAACAGTTTTCATTTAACTTTAAACGTCTACAAAATATTACTGCATCCTGTATAATTATGATAAAAGAAGGTTTTTTTTTTTGTAAATGAGAAGAAGGAATTTATTACCATCATTAATGTAATGGGACGACTAGTTATTTGAATCGTTACAACTATTCATGACCTCGTTATTAGATTTTTTAGATTTAGCTATTTCCATAACATTGCTGTCACATTTAATACATAAGATTATTCTTGAGATACTCTCATCAGCATGATATCATTAGCATGTTTTAACATATTAAAAAATTTATAACTAAAATTTATCAAATCTACTAAAATATTCGATCATTTATATCATGAAAGCCTGTCAAAAACTTCAAGATATATTTTCATAGTTGAGAAAGAAACCCATTAAAATGGTAATGAAAAATACTCCATTTTCTTCTTGTTGTTGTGCCATAATGGTATCTTTCTTTTTCTCTGGCCGGCTCTAGAGAGAGAGAAAGAGCTGAAACTCTCATATGAAAAGCCTCTATTGAATTCCCACCAACTGTCTCTCTCTGTTCAAACCTCTCAGTTTACGCGTTAGACCAAAAAGGTACAAAATCTCCAAAAATTCAAAAATATATTCACTGAAGAAAAAAAAAAGACCAATCAATAATCTCATACGACCCAATCAGATAGAGAAGATGAACCGATCCATCTCCTTCTTCTCCTCCCTCTTCTTCCTCTACCTCGCGGCGGTGACTTCAGATCTCGACTCCGACCGTCGAGCCTTACTCGTCCTCCGCAGCAGCGTCCGCGGCCGTACTTTACTATGGGACACGAGCGCCTCCTCTCCTTGCGACTGGCACGGAGTCCACTGCGACTCGGGTCGGGTCACCGCCCTCCGGTTACCCGGAACTGGTCTATTCGGCTCTTTACCTCTCGGAGGAATCGGGAACTTGACTCAGCTCCAGACGCTCTCTCTCCGGTTCAACTCGCTCTCCGGTCCGATCCCATCGGACTTCTCCAACCTCGTCCTCATCCGTTACCTCTATCTCCAGGGTAACGCCTTCTCCGGCGAGATTCCGGAGTTTCTTTTCGCGCTTCCGAATCTGATTAGGATTAATTTAGGGGAGAACCGTTTCTCGGGTCGGATCCCGGGTAATGTGAACTCCGCGACTCGGTTGGTTACGCTTTACTTGGAGAGGAACCAGCTCACGGGTTCGATTCCCGAGATCAACATCACGCTTCAGCAGTTTAATGTTTCGTCTAATCGGTTAAACGGTTCGATTCCGGATTCGTTATCCGGTTTTCCCGTAACCGCTTTCGAAGGTAACACTCTCTGTGGGAAGCCGTTGGACTCTTGCGGAGGCGTAAGCCCTAGTTCTCCTCCTCCGGCGCCGGCGGGGAAGAAAGATAGCGATAAGTTATCAACCGGAGCTATCGTCGGAATCGTGATCGGATGTGTTGTCGGTTTACTCCTGCTTCTCTTGATTCTGTTCTGTCTGTGTAGAAAGAGAAAGACGGAAGAGAATAATGCTCCGCCGCGTAACGTCGAAGCTCCGGTCGCCGCCGCCGCTGTACCTAAGGAAACGGCGGCTAACGTTCCGCCTCAGGCGGCGGCGTCGGGGAGCGGCGGTGCGGTGAGTAAAGATTTGATCTTTTTCGCGAAGTCTTTCGGGGAGTTCGATTTGGATGGGTTGTTGAAGGCGTCTGCTGAGGTTCTTGGGAAAGGATCTGTTGGGTCTTCGTATAAGGCGAGCTTTGATCATGGACTGGTGGTTGCTGTGAAACGGTTGAGAGACGTTGTTGTGCCTGAGAGAGATTTTAGAGAGAGGTTGCAGGTTTTGGGATCGATGAGTCATCCTAATCTGGTGACTTTGATCGCTTACTACTTTAGCCGTGATGAGAAGCTTCTTGTCTTTGAGTATATGTCTAGAGGAAGCTTGTCTGCTCTCTTGCACGGTAAGTATTATCGCTGCATTGTTTCTCCTTGATGTTTATTGGTTTAAGTCATTTGAGCTCGTTTTGCAGGGAACAAAGGGAACGGGAGGACTCCGTTGAACTGGGAGACCAGAGCCGGTATAGCATTGGGAGCTGCGAGAGCGATTAGTTACCTGCATTCGCGCGATTCGACGACTTCTCATGGAAACATCAAGTCTTCGAACATTCTCTTGTCTAATTCCTATGAAGCTAAGGTCTCTGATTACGGTCTAGCGCCTATTATCAGCTCCACATCTGCGCCTAACCGTATAGATGGCTACCGTGCACCTGAAGTCACTGATGCGCGCAAAATCTCTCAGAAGGCTGATGTTTACAGCTTTGGCGTCCTGATACTTGAGCTACTAACAGGTAACAAACTTAAAAACAGAGTTTTTTTTTAACTTTAGGAGGTTTAACATGGTACATTGCATTGCAGGGAAGTCACCAACGCATCAGCAACTGAACGAAGAAGGTGTAGATTTGCCGAGATGGGTCCAATCTATTACCGATCAACGATCACCGTCTGATGTGTTTGATCCAGAGCTCACAAGGTACGAATCAGAGGGCAATGAGAACATTATCCGGCTCTTGAAGATCGGTCTGAGTTGTACGGCTCAGTACCCTGATAGTCGCCCTACCATGGCTGATGTAACAAGACTCATCGAGGAGGTTTCGCATTCAGCATCAGGCTCTCCAAACCCGGTATCTGACTGATTTTAGTTGGGGGGTCTAAATTGATCGAGTTCAAATTGTTTGGGGCTAAATTGCAATTTCTTGAATAGTTTATACGCATTTCCCCGCCTTTTTATGCTCTTCTTTGTGCGTGTCCTAGTGTGTTCGTTAATTATTGAGCCTCAAATTGAGATGAGACTTTGCAGATTTTCTTTCTTAATTTCATAATTTTAAAAATGTTCATAAAATTATTTGCTAAAGCCAATTTTTTTTTGTATATAAAGGGTTATTGGTTGTGTGTGAATTAAATGGTTTGTTTCTTCGTATCTTATCCTACAAAAAAATAAAAGTCAACAATCTTTGTTTTCATCGCTGTCCATTAGAATTTGCTAATTAATTTATTGATAGCAAGTTGAAATTTATTATAATCCTTAAAATAAAACTAAAATCTTGTTTTTCTTTTTTTGTAACACAACTAAAATCTTTATATTGGCTAATTCTTCCGACTTCACATGAGAAAAATGTCAACGACAATGGTGGTCCTGAATCATGTCACGATTGACTGGCAAACAGTTCATGTTTCCATTTAATTTGAAGGTTTATAATAATGTGAAGTTGGTAACCACTAACCGCACACAGTAATTAAATAAATAAACATTTCAGAATGAAATCAGAATTATTTACTGAATATATACATTATCTTCATGTTAAGTTTATGGATCGTGGATATCAATTTTAGTAAATCAGCATACTTATTGACACTTTGGTTCGGTTTGGAAAACTCTGCAGAATTTATGTATTTAATATCAACATGGTCGATAAATCATGATGCCCACAACTACACTTTAAAAAATCTTGGACCAGTTGTTTATCATACCTAATTTCAAACAAACAAATAAAATCATACCGACTTTCAAAATCTAGTTGCTTGGACTTATTATAGAACATAAATCATTTCAATAATCACATAATATAATAGGTTCATGTGGAATGGACACAAGGTATATGATTTTGAATTACGCATGGACAAATTACTAGTGTTCTTTTTAATTACTAGTGTTGACAATGACAAGTTCTTTTAGTTAAAACATTAATCGGTTGATATACTTTTTACTTATTATTTGAAAAATATTGTGATCTTAACATTGAATTGAATGTTCAAATTCTCCATTCTTTCCATGTGACATTTTATTCACACCGATTCACATACAGTAGACACTAGACAGCATTATTTTTGTTTTCTTGGTCCAGCTCGTGTCCATGTGGACACACATCTACCTAAGTACGTATGAAGTATCTATATTGACAATAATGTTTTCGGCTGGTGGCCCGTAGCCATGGACCAGCATTCCATTACACTCGTGATTTATTCACATACATAGAGTGTAACTGGATGTAAATCATTTAATGAGTCCATTCCATTATTCACATATTTAGAGTCTAAAGCAGATTAAACATTTTTAATGAGTATATTTTCTACCAATCAAGTGAAGATGTTTTTTAACTCTTAATCCAAAAAGGAGTAAATGTAGAGCAATATTTTATCTATTCTAAACAAATGAAGAACTTACTCATAGTTTCACTTTTTTATTTTCTCCTTTTTCAACTTTTATGTTTTCACCTTGTTACACCCATAAATACCAGTCAGAGACATAGATCATCTTTAATCAATGCTACACCTAGATTTTGAGCGCGAATCGAGTATTATTATAAGAGTTTTTCTTGGACACCCCCTATAATAAACCTATAGATTAACCAGTCACTAATAAATTGTCAACTCATATCTAATTTTTCAATTAAAAGAAGGTAAGAATAATTAGAAATCTATTTGTTCACTAAAAAAAGGAAAACGAAAAAAAGGAAACAAAAAAAAAAACAGAACACGGTGACGCTTTGTAACTCTTGTTTTGTTTTGTGACCAACAGACTTAGGAGAAGAAAAAAAGGAGCAGCAAAAAGTTGCAGAGAAGAAGCAACAAAGTCGTTAACATAATTGACCATATAGCGGTTTGAGTTTTTGTCATCACGTCAAACTCTCAAAAACTATGGCGTCTTCTTCTACATAAAAAAATATGTGTTTGCGATTTTCAAGTTTTTTTTTTGAAAACACTAAACCCTAAATCCCTAATCATAAAGTCTGAACCTTTGGTTAAATCATAAATCCAAAGGTTATTGATTTAGGATTAGGAATTTAGGATTTAATATTCATGATTTTACTTAAGGTTAAAACTCAGTTTTTTTTAATTGGTTTAGAAAAAGACTGAGGTTAAGTTTTTTTTTCTGTAGATAATTATATTTAAATTAATATTTTTTTCTAAAAACTGAATATGAGTTGGCAAGATGTCATTGGTTAGTTAAACTCAGAGATTCACCCTAAGAATTCCTCTTATTATAACATCATTAGAGCCGGTCATAGATGAAATGAAATATTGTTTTTTTGTTGTTGTTGTTGTTGTTAAATTAGAGTGAATTAAAAAACGTAAATGAGAAAAAAAGAACGAGGCTTTGAGTAATACTTTAAACGGGCCTTGATACTAAAGCCCAGGCATAAGACTTATAACATCTTAGCACAACAATGGATAAGAACAAACGAGAAAGTAAAGACAAGTAGAGTCTACTAATTAGCCGACACATATCTAAACGATATAAGCGACTGATGATAACACAAAGTTGCTTATAACAGTAAGTTAAGGACATTTTGAACGGCCTTCTTTGGTCTTCCAATTGTTGTAACAAGGACAGTTTTGCTTGTTGCCGTATGTGCCAGAAGGAACGCAAAGACATTTGCTACAACATTTAAGGCAAAAGAACATGCATGGCTTCTTGTGCGAGGTCGCCGAACAACGGTAGTTACACCTCGGTCTGCAATCTATGTATGGAGTTCACATCCAAAATAACACCACAACGAAATAAACAAATCATTGATGTGTTCATGTTTTATAAATATCATATTATAAAATACTAGTATCTAAGCGATTATAATTATTTTCAACAAAACATATCATAATTGTTGCTTGCGTATTTTTTAACAAGATAGAGATAATCAACTTGCGACTTTAGAATAAAATTACTGTAAATTATCCATACCTTGAGGATGGAGTCTGCCACCACCACCAGAGGCCTGTAAAAGAAAGGGTACACTTTCAATATATATAATCATCTAATTTCACTTCGTTTTGATACAATTCAATGGGGGATAAAATATGTTCTGATAATGTTTTATGAATATACCTGAACGAGGTTAGAGACTGACAGTAAAGAAATAAGAATTAAGAAGAGGAAAGCATATTTGATTGAATTCGCCATTTGTTTAACTCTTGGTTTCGAACGAATGGTTTTTAGAAAAAAAAGTGGGTTAAAGATACTTATAGAGAAAGTAATTAATGGGAATTTTTTCTGATGAATAACATTTGATAATCCCCTTGCTCATGCCGTGATTTTGGGAGATTATTTAAGTCACTGTAATTGCTAATTATACTACTATCTGTTTTGCCCCTGTAGAAAAGCTTATATCAAAACAATCTCGTTCTAAAATAACAGAGATTTTTTTTTTGTCGGCTACAGAGAATTGAATAAGCCATATAATTCTTTGATTTTTATTTTTATTTTTATTATTATTTTACATGTCTATCATTTGTGCAACCTATACTCTCAATTTTGATAGATCAGAGTTATAAAAATAGTATTGCATATGGTATCATTGCTTTGTATAGTGTATGACACAAGATCAAAATTAATATAACCTTAATCTGTGTGAAATAACAAACTATTTAATGGATTTAATCTTTTTCTGTACGCAATATCGGTTTAAATTTTATTTAAAAACAATTTTATTCTAAAATAACAGAAAAATAAATGGAATATATATATATATATATATATATTTTTTTTTTTTTGTTTTATTACTTAAACATGACAATCATTTACGTAATCTATTATTTCAATTTTGATATGAATTATCGAACAATATTGCATATGAAAAGTTATCCAAAGACCACTATTAAATTAAATTTAAAATGATTCATCAAAGAAATGTATGTAAATTATGAAATGCACAGAAAAAAAGTGAAAAGAACACTCAAGTCAAGTAGTAGTGTAGAAAAGGGCGAAAAGTGCGGCGAAGTTAAAGGCGATGAATGTTGATAAATTATATTTTCATTTTGAATATTTGATGGGTTATTTTTTTTCTTCAAATACAATCATATATTTCATATTATTTGTTTTTTTTTTCTAATATAACACATTCTGTTGACAGAAAAAACAAACACCATCCTACTACAATTTTTCTCAAGAGGCCTTGATAAATGGTCTGGCCCAAATAGTCCATAATTGATGAGCACAAGGCCTCGAAAAAATTAATCTAGCCCAAATATTTCCACAAATAGATTATGGTTCCCCACAAAAATATTCAAAGAACAGATATATTTTTTTGAAAACTTTAGTTTTTATATTAGGTTTGTTATCATATTTATGTTTTATATCAATTAGGTGTTCTGCCAGCATATGCGGCCATAGCATTCTTACGAAAATTTATGTTTTTAAAAAGTTTAAATCAAACAAAATTATTTATATATGACAAAAGGTTTTCATTAAAATATATGTTCTTACTACTGTGTTAAAATTTTAAAATCAATATATTAGAAATATTTTTGAAATTATATTTATACAAATGTTTACTTGATTAATAATTAATTATAAAATTATAAAATTTTATATCTCTTAATTTTTTAAAATTTTATTGTCAAAAATACTATTACAAGATAACAATACAATATATAGGAATTAACTTATTTTAAATTTATTATTACTAATAGAAATTTAGTTTTTGTTAAATTATAAATAAAATTCATTAAAGATGGTAAAGTCTTAAGCTGCTCTAACTTTTAATATGAGAGCATGTATGCGAAAAATCACTTCACAAATAATAATATAGATAAAATAGATATAATAGTCCTTTTTTGCAACAAATCTAATAGTTTCTTTACAAAATTATATAGATAATTTGATCATACCTTTTATCAATTGAAGATGTTATTTTTTAATAGAATATATTTCATTATATCATTGAATTTGATAAAATATGGCATCAAATGGTTTTCCCAACTTAGAAATTAGATCAGTCTGTTAAGATCACAAGGTAAATCATTTGGGTTAAGTTACAAATCCAAATTGACAAAATAATGATAATTTAGCTTTTAAGAGTATCAAATCATGTGTGTACTCACCAATCTTCAAAAGATTACCATTACACTACATTATATATTACACAAATCAGTCACTTTAATATCATTTATTTTTGGAATAAAAAATATAACACTATTTTAGGAATAAACACAATGTATTATTTTAAAAATCTTGAGCATAAAAATCTGTATTTATTTTGGTAAAAATAACTATTATAAATATGTTTCTCAGAAAATGCAGAAATCTGATTACTTTTCAAGCAGAGATGTTTTTATGGCACTTAGGGTAAAATTATGATTCTTTTTTTTCCGTCAAGGTTTTGCTTACTGATAAAAGGGCCTAGCCCAAAAGGCTGAAGCCCAACAACCACTTGATACACCAAAAGATCCGTACACAAACGGGCAAATACAAACATGGCCGAAGCCCACCAACACAAAAGCCACCCATCCGGCCCAAACAAGCGAAACCCGACGACTCTGGCCCGTGCAAGTGACAAAGAGGCAGGATACGAGACACGCGTAATGATCTGCACCGTCGAAACGCCACGTGTTGCGCCCCTCGACTTGACTTTCACCGCCTCGTGTAGCCGTCTAGTTTCGTCGGAACTCACTAGACTGCAGAGTCCCCACCGAAACTCGATCTAATCCCCATCTCTCTTTTTTCATGTCAGAAAGCTTTTCCGACACGGAGATTTCATCTCTACGCCTCCGTAGCTGATCTACAGCGCTCTATCTTCACGCCGGAGAGGTCATCGTCCTAAAGAGATCTCCTCAGACTTTAAACCACCGGAAATCCTAGACAAGCAAGCCAAAAACCACCACTATCCTCCTCTTGTACGTCATCGCCGTCGCTGGAGATCTTCATTTCCAGCCGATATCTCCTCCTTGACAGCCCACAAGCTCATCCCAAAACCACACCACACTTAAAATCCCTCGAACTAGTCACCACCACCCAAAGAACTTAGGATTCCAAAACGGTATCGAGAAGCTTTGAAAGCCTCCTCTCACCATAATCCATAAGCCGGCGAAGAAAGAGTTGTAGAAGCCTCTCCTTCCCAGAAGCTAGAGCGGTGTCGGTGGATCTGAGATAGCCTCCACCCCCCGCATGCAGACTGTCGTCAATGGATCTATGGAAACCTCCATCACCCAGCGTAACAAGCAAACCTCTCTGTCTTCTTCGAGGATCTTCAGTCGACCGCGTCTTTACTCCAAAGGCCGAACCACCGACACAAGATGGACACGCTTTCAGAACTCTGACAAGGCGGATGATGATGATACTAAGAAGGCAAGATTAAAAAGAACAAAACCATAGATAAAACAAGTCCTCCGGCGACGACACAGATGCTCATGCGCCAGCCGTACGCCGAAAAAAAATATATTCTCTTTTTTTTTTTCTCTCTCTTTTTCTCTCGAACAGACTCTCAAACTATGGGTAAAATTATGATTCATCACTGTAAAAATATTTGTTTTTTTTTGTCACTGTAAAAATCTCTGTTATAACACGTTTTAAAAAGCTCTTCTTAAACCAATTAAACAAAAAAAAACATTCGTCTAAATTATTATAATACGTATGTATTTTCCGTACGTATCTACGAGTATAGGTATAAGATAGAATTCTCCTGGGTGGCTATTTAATACCAGCTGCTTAATTTTTTTTATATTCTTTTCTAGTATATGAGACCAGTGAGTAATAGCGAGAGCATCGAGACGCGAACGAACTGATAGGTCCACAGCAGATTCTCCTTGTTGTACCTTAGAGATTGAGTGAGAGATAGAGAGAGAGAGAGACTCCTAATCGAATCTGGATTCTAAGAGGAACTAGGGGTTTTATAGGAGGAGTCGGAATAGCGATTCATCGAGGGAATGGTAAGTTAGGGTTCTGTTTATCTTCGATTGTCCCATCGGTGATGATGATTGCTGAGATGCGAATGTCGAGCTTAATGTTTGTGATTATGTGATTGATTGGTTATTAAATTGCATGATTGAATCGTCTGTGTTTGTTTATATTAAATGTTCTTGCAGTTGGACTAAGGAATCAATTTGCGAGTTTTGTTGTGTTTGGTAAGATTGCCTCGAGACTCTCTAGTTATCTTCTTCTCTTAGCAGCTTATATTAACTATTGAGTTGCAATGTCCATGCTTTTTAAGATGGTCTAAGAACAGAGGATAATGTGATTAACATGAGAAGAAGAACCTTTCTTAGATAGTATCATGAATGTTTAGTTGTTAGTCGATTCCGGGAACAAAAAGTCCTTATCTTTTCATGTCAAGCTGCTTCCTTTTTTTATTGCTAACAATCTCTCTTTTGTTATTCATGAAGGCTGATAGAAGATCTGGGAATCGCTACGTTGATCAGAGAGGTCGTTCTAAATTTGGAGTCTGGATTTTGTAATGTCTGCTCTGCTCCTTGTTCATCTTGCGTGCATCGTGATGCGGGTTCAATGCCAGAAGAATCTTCGGATGAAAACTCCCATGCTGTAGTAGTTGCGAGCCAGTGTTCTTTCAACGAGGGCGATCTTTTGCGTTCTTCTCTCGTTAATACTCCCCGCAACACTGCTAGTGAAGCGAGCAATCTGGTGGTTCATGATACTTCCTCTGAGAATTCTGAGAGTCAAGAAGTTGTAAGGTCTTCTGATCATCAAGCCAGAAACATTCCAGGTCCGGGAAAGATTAAGGAAAATTCAAGAGCAGAGAATAACGAAGTCAAGCAAAGTGTTTTAATTGAAAGTTCTATGCGTTCAGAAAGTGGAATGGTTGGGGAGTCGGAAGAAGAACCAACAACATCAGCTGCTATGTCTGAGAGTGAGCCTGCTGATTCTGAAGCGCTGGAAGTTGATGTAAGTAGTAGTGCTATTTTGTACTTCTGTTTTTTGTTTCTTTAGTTGCATTGTTTATTACTTCATCTCGTCGCAGTGACAGAAATCCCAAGTGAAAATGTTCTCTTTGTTGTTGAGCAGGTGAAAATATGTGACACTTGTGGAGATGGGGGTCGTGAGGATTTACTTGCTATCTGCAGCAGATGCAGTGATGGTGCTGAACACACGTAAGCCTGCTTCCGTTAGTTCTTTTTGGAGTTTGAATACCATATTGTTAATAGCGCAGCGCATTTTTATTTGCCAGTGATATAGTTGCGTTTTCTTATTTTTTAGCTATTGCATGCGGGTAATGCTTAAAAAAGTTCCAGCGGGTGATTGGCTTTGTGAAGAATGCAAGTTTGCTGAGCAAGCAGAAAACCAGAAGCGAGATAAAGGTGAATTAATTTACCATGTAACTTGTGCAAATCAGTTCCGGAAGTTGTTTTTTCTCCTTTTCACTAACGAATTTGAGTTGAAACATGCAGAAACTAGGAGAAAAAAAGAAATTGAGGCAAATTTGAATACACAGATCCCCAGCAAAAGGCCCATAGATAAACCTGAGGCAGCTCCAGAAGCTAAAAGACAAGCATTTGAGGCTCCAGCAGGGTCACCCAAAAGGCCTGTTCTCCCCAGATTGACCGCTTTTTCTCGGGAAACTTTTAAGGGCGTAGAGAAGACAACGCGAAAGCTAGCTCATCACTCATCTTTCAATAGCCACTCCAGTGATGACACAGAAAGCACACGATCTACTGACTCACAGCTCCAGTCTCCTAAAGGTAGGATATGTGATGAAAAAAAGATCTCTCAAACGCTATTCTTCTTCCTTGTCTAGTTTCTCGTTCTTGATGATTTTTTTCTGGTAGTATAATATTACCTTGTTATCAGTTTGTGCAGGCTCTCTTCTTAAGTCCAAATCGTTTAATTCTTCGAGCTCTAGACCAAACGTGAGACCAGTGGATGATGTTATGCCTAAGGAGGGGCTTTCTAGAAAATTAGGTAGATCGATGTCAACTAGATGTATAGAAGTAGGGAGCTCTGGTTGCAATGACTCAAAAGTAAAAGGTTCAAAGCAACTGAACGATCGGAGTACAGAAGCTTACCCTGAGGCATCCACTTCATTTGCAAATAGTGCGCGTGATGCGAAGAGTTTGCAGTCTGATGGTAAACAAGGTAGCTCGCCAAAGAAAGCCAGACATCTAAGTCGAAACCGCCTGGAAGATATAGTTGCTTCTGGTACAATTTCAACAGTTACTGTTATATGCTTTTTGTTCTGCTAGTGAACGATCTCCTAATTTTAAGATATCATGATTGACACCTCGGAATTGTTTCACACATATGCAGTGGGGGATACACATACGAATGAAAAAAACAGTCGCCGAAGGCCATCTTTTAAAGACCTGCAATCTCAAAAAGGTCAGAAGGCCGAACCCGCTGAAACTTCATGTGCCTCAGGAAGCAATCTCTCTACCTCGCGAAACATTAGCGAGGATGTTAATAAGGGCAATAGGTTGCGAGCAGCGGTTGATGCTGCTCTGCGAAAAAAACCTAGCTTTGGCAAGAACCGAGGATTGGAGCAGTCTGATTTGCCATCAGTGTCTAATGTGGATTCTAGTTGTGATAAAGCTTTCCAAAATTTTCCATCCAAGGTGCCTGTCGTAAGAGATTGGCCTGTGGGGTTGCAAGGAGGGCATCCAAAGTTACAGACAGACAAGCAGGAGGTTGGAGTTAGTAGAAAACAGTTTACACTCGCTGGTGTTGATGCAATGGCTGCTCCTCAGTCTGTAGAGCCTGCAGCTCATTCTGTAAAGTCGGTCATGAGAGATTTGCCTGTGGGATTGCAAGGAGGGCAACCAAATTTACGGACAGACAATCAGACGACTGCAGTAAATAAAAAAGAGTCTACACTCGCTGGTGCTGATGCAATGGCTGTTCCTCAATCTGTAGAGCCTGCAGTTCATTTTCATTCTGTAAAGCCGGTCATGAGAGATTTGCCTGTGGGATTGCAAGGAGGGTATCCACATTTACCGACAGACAAGCAGTCGATTGCAGTAAGCAGGAAGCAGTTTCCACTCGTTAGTGCTAAGCCAATGGCTGCTTCTCAATCTGTAGACCCTGCCGTTCATTTACCTTCTGTAAAACCTGTCATGAGTGATTTGCCTGTAGCTGACCCTCCTGTTCTGTCGACAACCTCAGCCATCCCAGAGCATGAATACATCTGGCAGTATGGTTTTCATTCCTTTTCGCGAAGATCTCTGTTTTGCTTTTATTGTTTTTTATTAAAACATTATATTTCCTTTGACCAGAGGGGACATGGAGGTGCAGAAAAGCAGATATCTATCAGCAACGCATTGTGGAATGCAAGCATATATATCAACATTAGCATCACCTAAGGTTGCTGAAGTGGTGAACCAGTTTCCAGTAAAAGTGACCTTGAATGAAGTACCCAGGCTAAGTACATGGCCTTCGCAGTTTCAAGATGGAGGTGCTAAGGAAGGCCATGTGGCTCTTTTCTTCTTTGCCAAGGACATCGAGAGGTGACTGCATATCATATGGTTACTCATGTTTTGGTTTCTTCCATGCTTTATTTCCTAATCCACTGACAAAAATATAATTGTTTCCTATTACCCACAGTTATGAGAAAAGTTACAAGCCCCTGGTAGATAACATGATCCAGAAAGATTTAGCGCTAAAGGGAAGCCTCGAGGGTGTTGAGCTTTTGATTTTTGCGTCCAATCAGCTTCCTCAGAACTGTCAGCGTAAGAACTCGTTACATCGTGAACATACGTTTGTTGCAAGTATCTCTGTTCTCAGTAGGGTTGAACTTTTGTATTAAGTGTCTAAAATTTCACTGATTATATATGTACGTCTCTATGGCTTAGAGGTGCTATGTCCTTCGCGTTTGCAGGTTGGAACATGTTCTTTTTCCTTTGGGGTGTATTTCGAGGAAAAAAGGAGAAATGTTCTGATCCACTCAAGAGCAAACCTCTTTCGGCGTATAATGTTTTGCCAAATATGGGGAGAGTGTTTTCCCCAACTGACAGCTCATCGAGCAGAATGCGATCGTTCACGAAGGTTGGTTATTCTAGTCCTCCAATTCACAGCCTACCATCTTTGTCTCGCTCCCTGTCTCACATCTAGCTATACGGTTCTTTTCTGAATCACGTATGCCGTTTATTTTTCTACTCTAGTTAGATAAATATATTGCGTTTGATCTGTATTTGTTAAGTGTATCTGAGACCGTTTTAGACAGTTGCTAGGTTTATCTAAACAGTGGGTACATATTTGATGGATTCATGGGGTTGAACAGGACGAGAATGCTAAAGAGGGTCAAGCCGGCGGTGGAGATTGTGGAACGGGGGACGAAACTGAGGAAGGAGAGATAGGTTTTAGCCCACAGTTGAGGGATGAGAAGATTTCAGGTAACAATAAGGGTTTGCTTTCGGCTGTGATGAGGTCACGAACAAAAAAGAGGGTGAATTCATCTGACATGAATCGTTTGTTATTGGAATTGACAGGGCCTAGGAGGGTGAATTCATCTGACATGAACCAGAAAATGGACATGGATGATCTGAATGGTGTAGGGCTGTGTGAAGGACCAGCGAATAAAAAGCTGAAGACAGACACAGGAGTAGAAACCGAATTTAGCATTTTCAGGAGAGATACATGTGCGTCATCTGGTCCCCGCGAGGAGGAAACTATGATCAAGAAGAATCCAGATGCAACTGAAAGGATTGTGTTCCCTTTGGATTTGAATGATGGAAAGGAAGACGATGATGAAATGGTAGATATTAATCCCAGAGCACTAGACAATGACCGCAACAAACAAAAATCACTCGGTATGGTCCCAAATCTTGCGCTGGCTTTAGGAGAGGATGAAACTACTGCAACCGCAGGAGGCGTCTTACCCTTCATGACTGGACCAAGCGCCACTGAGAAACATAGAAGTAGCAATAGCCACAAGGCAGAAGAAGAGAATGCAGCTTCTCTCTCACTATCCTTGTCCTTCTCATCACTGGATAAGGAACAACAAAAACAACAAAGACAACAGCAGAATCAGAGACAAGTGTCTGGATGGGAACACAAGAAGCAGAATGTGAATACTCCTATGTTTCTCTTCAGAAACTTCCCTGACAAATCATCATCATAAGGTTATTACTTCTTAGGGATGACAATCCCATCAAGAGACATGGTAGAGAGTATCTGCAGTAGCTTTGGATCATATGTAAAGAAGTTCCTCTTTTTATTCGTTAACAGGATCTTTTAGTTTTGTCTTTTGGTTTCCTGAAGAAGACGTGACCAAACCAGGTTCGCAACAGCTTTGTACATAAGAAGGCGATGGGCAAAAGACAGATGAGAAGATGTCTGGTTTTGTAGACTGACTGCTTTAACGTAAAGTGTGTGTTTGTGTCTATTAAACTCTCTGTTTTACTCGTGTTCGTTATTGATATAGTATACAAGCGACCAGCTGACAAGCTTATTCATACATTCTTAGTTTCCTGAATTTGATGCCTAAAGTGGAATAACTTGCAAGTTCAGAAGTGACGGTACTAAAATGATGTTAATCAAATGTGTGAAGGGGATATGTTAGAGTGGGTAAACCAAAGTGAAATCAAACCGTAAACCGGATTGATCAAACTCAGTTTAACCGGTTGCCTCTTCATGCAATCGGCTATCTATCTTCAATCAACGTCACACCTAACAATTAAAAGTAAAATTTAAATAAAAAAATCTTCTTCTCAGCCTACACTTCTTCCTAGTTACAAAAAGAAAGAAAAGAAACTGGGGAAAAAAAAAGCAAGGCGAAACCACAGATTCGATTGATATTTTGCTGCTGAAATTCTTTTTTTTTTTTTTGGAGAAAATAAAAGATTTCAGTATTTTCTCTGCCATTAGTTTGATTTTTCCGAGGAGACAAATAAGAAAAAGAAAAATCTGCAGTCCTTTTTCTCATTTATTGCTGTTTGTATTATTTAATTAGATGATGTATGAAGAGATTCTTGCTCTGTTCGTCTCTGCATCAGATGGAAGATAACAATTCTCCCAAGGTATAATTTTTTTTCTGGTATATCACTGATAATTTTTTTGTGTGATTCATTCTTGTTATTCATGTAAAGTTTAGATTTTTCTGTAAATTTTGAGGAGTGAAATGAAATGATGTTCATACATGATTCGTTGTTGTTATAGAATATATCGTTCTTTTGAGCTGAAAAAGTGTAGATGCTTCTTGTTAATTTGCTGGAATTTATGAGTGATCACTAATATAAATTTGATCTACTCTTTGTTTTTTTTTTTGAAAAGGATTACTATAAGATTCTAGAAGTTGATTATGATGCAACTGAGGAGATGCTCAAACTTAATTATCGGAAGCTTGCTTTGGTTAGTAACTATAAACTTTGTTTTGGTTTAGTTCTGAAATTTGATTAGTAAAAGCGTTATTGAGATTCTTGCCATAATGCAGAAGTGGCATCCTGATAAGCACAATGGTGATACTGTGGCTACTTCAAAGTTTCAGGAGATCAATGAAGCTTATAACGGTAATACTCCTTTGCATATATGATTGCTTCGTGTCTTTGGATCACTTGTTGCTTTTAAATCAAAACATATGAATAAAATATAAATTTTCATAATCTTTAAGATTGAACTTTTGTCTTTGTTAAAGGGGTTAGTACATCGATATCTTAATGCAGTTTGCTCTGGTTTCTTATTCCTTGCAGTGCTAATGGACCCTGCTTTACGTTTTGAGTATGATTTAACCGGAATATACGAGATTCATAAGTATACTTTGCGGGTATGAAATGTTTTGTTACATATTGAGATAATGAAACAAATCTGTTTGGCTGCTCGCTTGCGCATTATTAGTATGTTGAGATATGTTGATATTAACGCAGGAGTATCTGGCTAGGTTTAAGGGACTGATACTCACTTGCAATGGACTAGGCATCAGTCACTCCCCATCACCATGGTACGGTACCTCTCTTTTAACTCAAAACGTTTTTTTCTCTGTTTGCTTAAAACCCGTCTTCATCCAAACCAAACACCTTGAAATGTTGCAGGACACAACAATTGGCTGAAGGCAATAGCACTACAGATGAGCAAGGTTTCGATCTGGTTTACTCCTTTTCTTGCTCTACACCAATGGCTCGATAATTCTATTACCAATCAAAATTACATAGTTTGATGCAATTCTGTCTCACTTCTTACATTTTTCTTTAACAGGATACTGTGTCATCTGAGGCAGAAACAGAGCTTATGTAAGCCTTTGATCTTGAAACTCAAAAGGCATTATTATTCGGTCTCCGCTGATTTAGATCAGGAGCTGTAATACAGAGGTGTCTGTCTTATTTTCACCCCATTCAACGATATAACAGCTTTTCGTAGTTGGGTGTTGTATGTTTTAGAAATATGAGGGTACACGGTTGCACAAAAAAAAATGATGGTATACACAATAAGAAGAAAACAATGTGTCTAGTCAATGCTTAACCTTCATAGATTGTGTTGAGTGACGCCTTTACTGTGTTGTATTATATCATTCATGGGATATAACATAAAAGTGACAAAGATGATTTTTACAAGTACATTTAGGTTTTATTAGACAAGAATACTGCTCTGATTAATAGACTATACTAATAGAAGTAGTGATAATAATTATGTATCATGAAACATTATGTATCATCATAAAATGGAAAGAGTATAATATAATGGTTTCATGAAAAGAATAGCAGAGTGAAATGATCTAATCACTTAACAAAAGACTAAAAGATTTCTAAAGCAACTTTTCGTGTTCATTGTCACTCCGTCCATTGAATGTGCACTAAAGTTTTCAGTGAGTCATGCTTTGTGTCCACCGTTGAATGTGCTTCACAGTTCACCATTCACAATGTTGTTTTTTCTTGTTTTTTCCATTGTGGTTGTGCATGAAAATAATTACATGCAACAAACCTTTATCTTTCACAAAATAATTCCTTAACTAGAAATGGAAAATACAGTTTTAAGCACTGGAGAATTGTTAATCGCTCAAAAGAAAATTACAAACGTCTAACCATATTATCATATTATTATATTCTTTCTTGATTCAATGGTTGATGAACCAGATGCTGTCAGATTACTTTAATGGAACAGGCTGCGCTGTGTAAAAAAAGTTGCTATGAAAGGCACTTTGGATTTACTTTACTTTTCCGCTGTCTAAAATAATATTAAGTTAAAAACAAAATATCTCAGGTTTTAGGTAAAAAGAAGTACGGTGCAATTGTACTGCAGCCACGGAACAAAAGTCCAAATTACCTTTAGCTTTTGCGGTGTGTGTTGTCAATTACAACATTGTTTAATCATTTTCATCTATTCGTCTTTGCTTTGTCAATCAACCCAAGTATTTACGCGCCTTTTATTCTTTCGTTTATCTGAATATACAAGTTTTCTGTTCTTATAACATCCAAACTAGAGTTGGATCCGTCCGACCGGACGGATATTTATTTTTATTTTTTATGTAAATGAATATTATTTAAATGTCGATTTATATTTTTTAATATTTATCATATTTCTAAATTTTTATAAACACTACAATTGAATAGTTTATGTGTTGTAAAAATAGTGACCCATGTCCATTTTAAGACTTTTGACAGATTAATATTGATCTACTGATAGATTTAATTGTAAAATCATGTCACTATATTAAAGTTAATTAATATTTGATAGAGTAAAGATAATTTGTTTGGGTTCTCAATTAATTGATTTGGTTTGTTGTGAAAGCTTAAGAAAAATTGATTTGATTTGTTTTTTTTGAAAAAATGTTAGCAACAGTCGATTTGTGTAGTTGGTTGGATGGATAAACATAAATAAATAAATATATATATATGTAGATTGGTAATATTTTACATAGATTAATGATTTACACTGATTTTTATACATATACATCTTAATGTTATATATGGGAAGAAGTTGTAAACTATACATATAATATTAAGGTAAAAAAATTATTCATACGATAATTTTTTGGACTTATTGAGACCTAGCTCTATGTGAGGTGAATGAACATTGGTTTAATAGAAAAGGGAAATTCAATTTTATTTTGAAATTATTTTAATAGAGAATAGAAGTTAATTTTTTTTTCTTAGGACAACAAATAATTTCAAAATTAATGTTCCAGATTTTTTTTATGATAACAAATATACAATTTCGTTGTGCAAAAAAAAATTCAGAATTGATTTATTGCAGGAGAGAAGTTAAATTTTATTTTAGGAAAACACATTAACTAAACTGAAAAAGATATACATTAAAATAGGAAGCTTAACTAATGGTTTCAGTGGCATACCATTGTAAATAACACTGGAAACTAATGGGCATTTTCTAAGTGTACTTTTATTTTAATAATAGAGATTTTTCTTAGGACAACAAATAATTTCAAAATTAATGTTCCAGATTTCTTTTATGATAACAAATATACAATTTCGTTGTGCAAAAAAAATTCGGAATTGATTTATTGCAGGAGAGAAGTTAAATTTTATTTTAGTTTATTTTAGGAAAACACATTAACTAAACTGAAAAAGACATACATTAAAATAAGAAGCTTAATTAATAGTTTTAGTGGCATACCATTGTAAATAACACTGAAAACTAATGAGCATTTTCTAAGTGTACTTTTATTTTAATAATAGAGATTTTTCTTAGGACAACAAATAATTTCAAAATTAATGTTCCAGATTTTTTTTATGATAACAAATATACAATTTCATTGTGCGAAAAAAAATTCGGAATTGATTTATTGCAGGAGAAAAGTTAAATTTTATTTTAGAAAAATACATTAATTAAACTAAAAAAGACATACATTAAAATAGGAAGTTTAATTAATAGTTTCACTGGCATGCCATTGTAAATAACACTGAAAACTAATGGGTATTTTCTAAGTGTACTTCTATTTTAACAATAGAGATACTCATCTCCGGTTTTCTAAAATCAAAGAATAGCCCAGATAAATGTGTTTGTATATCTTTCTGATTGAGCTATTGTCTACCCTACACACTAATTTTTTTTAATGATATCAAAATATGGATCTTCTTAAAAACTTTCCAAATAATAAAGGTTAAATAAAGAATGGCAACTTGGCTGTAATGTGTGGTGATGCTACATTCTGCATCCACACGTAATCCCAAACACACCAACCTCTCACGTCAATTATTGCTATATTTTTGGTTTTATATCCCAAGAAGTGAATATGTTAAAGCAAAAATATTACATAAAAATTGAAGATTTTTGTTTTGTCTATGACATATGATATGTTGTATGATGTATATGATACGTCGTGTGCTCTCATCTAGTGAGTCGAGTGGGCCTCTGTTTTTTTTGTCATTCACATATGGTAACCAGCTAAAGACAACTAACTCTCAATTCTAGTTCCACCATAACCAAAATATTTGAGTAAGAATTTGGTGTCAAAGGGGCCTTATTGGATTTTTTTTTTTCTTATTGGATATTTAATAAACAAGATAAATGATGAAACACTCAAATTAGCATGTATATATTTATAGGAAATGTATTTAAATTAATATCTATGAATTATAGATATTTATAAACCAAAAGTATAACTATGATTAGCCATGCTTTCTAATGTAGTTAAGAAGCATACTTATTTAGGATTTACACTATTATTATACTTTCAACAACAGAAAATAGAAAAAAAGATGTAAATCGTATTCTATCTTACAAGTTATAACTAGCAATTTTTTTCTTTCTAAAATACGATTATTAATTATATATTTAAAAACAAAATTGGAGAAATAAAATAAAAAATAAAAATAATACAATCAGCAGAGGAGAAACAATCCACCACTATATAAACGCGTCATCGGCTTAACCAAATTTCCACGCCCTAAAAATCAGAGATTCCAGTAACTTCTCTCTCTCTGTTAATACACGATTCTGATTCTATTCTCTCAACCATGGGCCACGAAACAAAGCCGACGGAGACAATCACCACCGCCACCAAAACGACGACGCTCGTGTTCTCGTACGGAACTCTGAAGAGAGGATTCTCGAACCACGTCCTGATGCAAGATCTGATCCGATCCGGCGACGCGTCTTTCAAAGGAGTCTACCAAACCCTCGAGAAGTACCCCCTCGTCTGCGGGCCCTACCGAGTCCCTTTCCTCCTCAACAAGCCCGGATCGGGCCAGCGCGTGACCGGAGAGCTCTACGCGGTTTCTCCTCGCGGCCTCTCGCGTCTCGACGAGCTCGAAGGGACCAGCCGGGGACATTACGTCAGACAGCCGATCCGTCTCCTTAAGGAGGAGGGAGAGGGAAAAGATGTTGAAACAGAGAATGTCTCGTCGTCGTGCGTGGTGGAGGCGTATTACGCGCACAAGAGCTACGAGGAGGAGCTGTGGGAGAGGAATAGGAGGAGATCGTTCGGCGCGTACACGGAGAAGGAAGCGCGTGGGTACGTGAAGCGGAACGAAAGGCCGCAGCATCTCACCTTCTTGGATCATATCCGTATTTTCGTTTCTTCTCCATGTGACTGATTTTAATTTTTCCCTCTCTCTCTCTCTCTCGTGGGGAAAATGAAAAAATAAAAAAACTAGTTGTTGCATATTGTAAGGGTCCCATCGGTCCCTCGTATCCGTACAACGTTTGTCCTTTTGATTAGGGTCTGTGATTGTTGTTTGGATGTAAAAACAAATATAAGTCCTCTATCTTAATAAGCTTTTGGTTGCTCTTGTTAACTTTATAATCGTTAGTTAGTCTCCTGCTGAATAATAAGTCAGTCAGTGTTCTAGATTCAGGTTGTCTTATGCTTTGTACCCGAATCGAATCTTTGTTAGTTATCAAACATGTTCCGTCACAAAACTCTAAATTATGTAATTTATCTGATGAGAATTTTTTTCTAGGTAAATAGAATTATAAATTGAAATTTAAACTACTACGCGATGTAAAATTTGAGGTCATTCATTACGCATGAAACCAACTTGCAATTGAGAAAGTAAATATTTTTAATAAGCAACTATTGTAGGTGTAAAGTCACTCGGTGACTCGTGACAAGACGACTATGACAAATGTTAACAATATTTGGAGAGCCCAATTATTTGAACTGAAACTTTTAATACTACCACTTGCGTTTTCATATGGATTATAACACAACATAATTCCAAGATTTCAGATAGTCAAGAAACAACTAGCCATGGCCCATGGTCATGTCACTTAATATGCAAAAAGAAGAAAAAACTGTACATTTTTGTTTGACAAAAGTTTTCTAACATAGAATTTTAAGCTTGTCGAGTCATTTTCTAACTCTTGACCAACTAAAGTTGACAAACATAGCAGCTTAAGACTTTGCTCGGTGACGCAGCGTAGAATACTATTAACCTCCTTAAGAGATGAGCCAGATATAATAAGTTTTGGGGGTTTAGATTCTACATGTCTGGACCGACCCAGATACTACTCCTAAGACAACATGTTTATAGCAAGTAGAGTAGACCAAAGAAATATAATGACGGAAAGATTTTGATGGAACCTTTTGAGTTGATTTAAACAAATCCAAAAGCTATTAGATAGATGTAGTAGTCTTAAAGCCATAGGCTGTTATACCGTAGGGCCTATACAAAAGGTTTTTCCGTACTTGAGAAGATTAGCATGTAAAAACATCATGCGTTTGCGGTTGATTTGAAGCAAGTCTCATCGCTAGTAGAGTACACGCACCCATCGTTCGAAAGCTGTTCCAACGCGTCCCTGCCATAAATATTACAAAGACCAAGCAGTTCTTGTCAAAGAAAGATTACATTATATATGTTGTAACTTTGTCATTGAGAGAAATACGTGAGAAAGAATGGGGGAGAGATATACTTGACTTGAAGCAGCGGAATCCTGAGCTCACGGGCAATCACATCGCAGTGAACTCCAGCTTCAGATTGACTGATGTATTCAAAACGTATATAAAAACAAATATCAAACTCAAGTTATGCTTTTAGATACGTGATCGAGAGAAACAAAAAATCCAACGAAAGAAGTTGAGTTTCAAATGACTATTAACTTAGCACTAACTCAAAAATCCATCACCTGCAACAATTCAGTTTCAAGCATCCGCAACAAGGCTGCATAATTGTGGTATGTTGAATGAGTTTTACTTAAAAAGATTTGACTAAAGATAGCTCATAGAGACTTCAGCGGTTGATATGCTCATTTAGAATCCAAAGTCTAGTCATAAATATTGAAAGTTGAATTGATGATTTCTTTTGGGGTATTAGATGAACTTACAGGTGCATAGGTCGATTCAGGTAATTTAAGACTGTCTGCCTTACGCCATGCATTGGATCATTGAACTGGTTCGAGAACTGAAAAAAAGTTTCTTCGATGACTGAAGAGGGCTACAAAAGCATATAAAATTTTAACTTTAAGAATGGATCTGCCTATTACCTGATTAGATGGACCGGTTTGAAATGGCCTTGCAGGCGTTGGTGTTGTTGAGTATGGCATTTGGGGCCTAGGAGTTTCAGTAGCTTGAGTAACAGAACCACCCTGAAATAATTAAGGTTGGGATATAACATGAATAAAGTTTAAGCTGAGGAACAAAGCTTTTGAAACAATGGTGAAGGATAGGCTAATTACCCGTGGCTTAGTGTTGTACATGTGAACATAGATACACTCGGTAAAGTGGTGCACAATCTCGTTGAAGTCGGTGACAGGCCTGGAAGCATTTAATTAGACTCCAGTATAGACAAATGAAATATATATGATATGCAACATTTTAAACCACAAAGATTAAAACAGAAATCCCATAACTAGAAAGCCGATGTGATACGGTTTGCTATACCAAAGTATATCATAGAAGTATGTCAAGGGAACAAATGTACCTGACAGAGAAAACATTCATAGATCGCTTCCCCTGAAAGCTTTTCAGGTGTCCATGTAGGCGAACATACATTCCTAGCCTGCAGCAGACGTAGACTTATCAGAACTAGATACTAAACCAAATCAAAGAATCTATAACTTTTTCTGAAGAAAAATACCTGACTGCTTCCATTTCTTCAGTTTCTTGACGTTCATGACACCTGAGATCATTGTTCACTATGAAGTATAGCAATACATAGTTGAGACCTTATGGCATCATTTCAAAGTTGATGTCCCACTAGAATTATAAGAAGAAAAAAATGAGGTACATACCATCTGATACATTCAACGCAGCCAGTACCATCATCTATAACAAAATCGACCTGGGTGATTCTGTTCTCAATCCTAGAAACTCGTCCAACGATTGCAACCTAAACACATACAACGCAAAGCTCAGTAAACATCAAACCTACAGCAGTAACATACTTACACCAAGATCATGATCACCAAAGCAAAGAATCTACAGATGTGACTAAAGTTGAATCAGTAGACTTCGAAACTTAACCGTTAATAGCCAAATATGCATCGAAAGAGATCATAATATATATCAGTCTAACTGCTGAAGAAGAGAAAAGAGCTTCTTACAGTGTTGATATCAACGCCATCAATGGAGAAATTCGATTCACCATTGGTTGAAACACTATTCAATTGCTTCAACGTCAGGGGAAGCAAGGTACGCGCATCTCGATTCTGCAAAAACAGATGAAAACTCATACATATCGCTGCTTTCCTAGAAAGTTAAATGATAACGCAATCATTTTCCCGAGAAACCACAGGAAATCGAGAGAATCGGATGCATCGAGCACGGAAAATCGAAACGGAATGATAATAATAATCTTAAGCGCGATACACAAGATTTCAATAGCACAAAACGAGGAAAGGATTAATTAAAAACTCGTTGACGGGGAAGAAGATTGAGAGAGTACGAAACCTTGGTAGCGGATGAGGAGTCAGGCGCTTGCGTCGTGGATTGAGAAGGCATGAAACCGCCGCCGGCGAAAGCGGCGTTACCGTCAAAGTCGCCTCCGTACATGATTTTAGATTCTCACTCTCGAAACCCTAATGGAACGGGCCGTCGCTTTTCAGTGGAAGTAATTCGAAACAGCGCTTGGAGATTCTGGAGAGAAAAAAAATCTCTGCATTTAGGTCTTAAATAATTATTATCAGCTAATTAAAGGAAAAATGCGTATTTATTTCCCGCTAAAAGTTTTCCACATTTCCCCGCGTTGGTTTTGAATATTTTCCAATTAAGATTCAATTTACTTGATATATTTATCTGACACGCATTTGGAAAATTATATGCTTTACATTGTGATTGGTTATTTTTAGAGTAAATGAAAGAAATATGAATAGGTGAAAAAGAGAGAGAAAAAAGTGGAGAAGAGAAAAATGTAAAGTAAATATGTTTATTCTAATGTAGGAGAGAGTAAATATGTGTCTGTGTTTACTTTGTCTAAATAATAATCCTTGGAAAAGCATGAAAAAAAATTTTCCTCTTGATTGTTAGTTTTGCAGAGTAATCAGAAGTAAAATATTTTTCACCTTCAAATTTTAGTCTAAAACTGACGTTCAGTCGCAATCTAAGTAAGTATAGACCGGAGTTTATTACATAACAAACGAATTTTTGTGGTTAAAAACCGCTTTGGTTAGAAATTAGTATTCATTTGGATTAACTGATAAATAATCAAAATTCAATTTTCAAATAATAATATAGATGCATGAGATGGATTGACAATGTTCAAACCGACCTTGGACCGAGTTCAACCATGAACCGGGTATATAGCCGGATTAGTTATAGTAATTGGTTCGACCATGATAAAAACTACTAAAACTATTTAAAAATTATGAACACCGGTGGTAACTAATCACAAGTGATTAGTTACCTGTTTGAACATTGTCAATCCATCGCATGTATCTATATCATTATATAAAAAATGAATTTTGCTTATTTATCATATTTTTCATGATTTTAGTAAATTTGTTTATTTATTATTTTTCCATGATTTTAAGATAGGTCATTATTTGAATTGATATTATTATTTAAACTTTTTTTTTGATGAAATTTCATATTTATTGATCAAAAAACATTTACAAAAGAATGGGGGTAACTATGCTAAAGCAACAAGAGAATCAATGAGAAAGAAAATAATTGTTTAAGGCAACACTTCAAACCATCTTCGCATGAGTCCTTCTAGCTTGTGATCTCTAACGTATTTGAGGGAAGCAATACGATTCCGCATCGTCCTATCGATGAGTCTAGTAACCTGAGCTGCTGTTGACCATTGTTTCTGATGTCTCCTCCCATTGCGTTCTCTCCAAATGTTGTAAACCGTCATCTGAAAAACCATCCTCAGCAGTATCATATCCATCGAAGAGAGACGGACGCTGTGAATACTTCTCAATGTAGTGGTCCATGGTCCAGTCGGGGTTTATCCTCCTACCTAGAAGGCGGGAAGAGACACCGACCCACACAGTGTAGCTGAAAGGACATGCAAAAAAGAGATGGTCCCGAATTTCATCAGGTTCCCCACAGAGCAAACAATGTTGCTGCACTCCCCAACTCCTCATTCTGCTCCCCGTAGACAACCTGTTCTTAACCGCTAACCAGGTGATGAAACTATATCTGGGTATCTCCTGCGAAAACCACACAGCCTTACTCCAAGGGACCTTTTCATGCCTCTCTCTAAGCTGCTGCCATGTTTCCTCTGCAGAAAACCGGTCCTTAAATTGATCATTGGTGTGTCTCCAAAGCAGTATATCCTTACCCTTTTCAGGACATGGTACTGGCTCTGAAGTGATCAGCCCATGGAGATTTGGAAAGAGCCTGCTGCGACGACCACGAATGCTCTAGTTACCATCACGTGCAACATCACTGACACGAGCCGAGCGGGCGACACCAAAATGGATAGTACCAGCATCGCCTGTGATATCAATGAGCTTACCCTGTCCAAGCCAATTATCAAACCAAAAAAATATATCCTTTCCACTCCTAACCTCCGCCTTAAAGAAAGGATATGTCCTATCTCTGAGTTTAAGTAACTTCCTCCAAATCCAAGAACCTTTATAGTCATTTTTAACATCCCAAAAAGAGCTATCTCGCAGTAAATAATGTTGGACCCAAGAGACCCACAAAGAACCTGCTAAGGTGAACAGGCGCCATATAAGTTGCAGGGAGAACACTCTTGAAGTATCACGGAGCAGCCTCAGCCCCAAACCCCCTTCATCTTTAGGATAACAAAGCTCTGCCCAAGCTACTTTAGCTTTATGAGACTGATGAGGTGACCCAGACCAGAGGAAAGCACTGCAAAGGCTTTCTATCTCCTTTAGACATGCTGCCGGAAGAATAAAAGCTGAGCTCCAAAAGTTAACAATGCTATTAATGACAGACTTGATCAGCTGAAGACGCCCTGCGAAGGAGAGGCTCTTGTTAGACCAGGTGAGCATCCGACTTCGAACTTTATCAATTAAAGGCTCATAGTCATGCTTTGAGAGGGCCTTTGTAGTCAAGGGAAACCCCAGATACCGAATAGGTAAAGTTCCCACACTGATACCCTTTGCAGTTGCCACTGCACCTATGTCACCTGTTGTTCCTCCAGCAACAAAAAGAGTAGACTTTGAAGCATTTATATGAAGACCAAAAATACTGGCGAATTGATCCATAACCTCCATAATGCCCTGAAGTGACCCCGGAAGACCATCAGAGAACACTAGGATGTCGTCAGCAAAACTCAAGTGAGTGAGCTTTACGCCTATGCAGTTCGGATGGTAACCAAATTTCCCTGCCTCAGCTGCTAGATTCAACATCTTGGATAGGACATTGTTGAGAATAACATAAAGGTACGGGGATAAAGAGCATCCCTGACGGATACCACGAGCACTGGTGAAGAAACCCTTCAGACTTCCATTCATTGCCACTGAAAAAGAAGCCGTGGAGATACAAGTTTGAATCCACATTATAAACTGATCCGGCAGATTCATTGCCTTAAGAACTGCAGTAATGAAAGACCACTTAACCGTATCGAATGCCTTTGCAATATCAAACTTGATAGCACATCTGGAGGAAGAAGTCGACTTGTGATAGCCATTTACCAATTCAGAAGCAAGCAAAACGTTCTCAATGAGAAGCCGACCCTTAATAAAGACGCTCTGATTAGGTTCAATGGCCTTAGGGAGAATTTCCTTGAGGCGGCGTGCAAGGATTTTTGAGATCACTTTATACAGAAGATTACAGCATGCGATGGGGCGGAAGTCTTTCATAGTGAGATCAGCTTCTGTTTTGGGTATCAAAGAGAGGATGGTGGCGTTGATACCCGAAGGAAGGAAGCCAAATAAGAAAAAAGATTGGACTGCAGCTATGAAGTCTTTCCCAGTGACAGGCCAAGCAGCGACGTAAAATTCTTTAGTATAGCCATCCAGACCTGAGACTTTATCATTAGGCATAGCAAAGAGAGCAGATTTTATTTCTTCCCCACTCACAGGAGCCACTAGAGTCGAAGCTTGGAGGGCAGGACAACGATAAGTAAGCAAATTCTGCAATGTAGGCACTGAGACTTCCTCACCATCCTGGTGTGTTTGTAGGAACCTCTGGAAATGAGATACAGCCTCTCTGCGAATATCACCTGGATCTGTGAGAACCTCCCCGGAAGCTGAAGTCAGTGTCCTGATTGCATTTCTAGAAGCACGAGTCTGAGCTGCACGATGAAAAACTCCTGTGTTCTGATCTCCAGCTTGTAACCAACGAAGACAAGATTTCTGTCTATAAAACTTTTCCTCTATACTAGCCAGCAAATTCCACTTCTGAGAAGCCTCTGCCTCAGCTGCAAAATTCAGGGGGTTTGGATCAAGGAGAAGCTGATTCTGACAGTAACATAAATGCTCATACGCATGTTTAGTACGAATAGGTAGATCCCCATAATGGTTTCGATTCAGAGCTCTAAGATCAACCTTCAGCTGCTTCAGCTTCCTGTGAAACATAGAGAGCGCGCAACGAGACTGATATAGAGGTGGAGAAGCATCCCAGACGTTCTTAACTGTGGAGAGAAAATCCTCATGGTCCTTTAGATAGTTAAAAAATTTGAAAGGCTTCCTGGTTGAATCTCTGTGATCAGAGATACGGATCAAACATCTAGCATGATCAGAAACTCCTCCTGCATCAAACTTAGCATACGAATGAGGAAACGAGCGCAACCAAGCATCATTTATAAGGGCTCTGTCTAACTTTTTCCCAATTGGGTCACCCTCTCTTTTGTTCCAGCAAGTGAAGAGAGCTCCCACATAAGCCAAATCAGCAAGCTCACAAGCTCCGAAAACTTCCTGAAACTCCCGCATACCACTCTGATCCGTTAGATAATCAGCCGCTCGCGAGTGTTCCGCCGAAGCCAGAGTTACATTATAATCCCCAAGAAGAATCCAAGGCATATCAAGATGAGAATAAGCAGCCCGTGTACCTTTGATTTCCTCCCATAATTGCCTCCTCTCAATCATGCAATTAGAAGCATAGATGGCAGAACACATGAATTGCTCCCTAGTTTCTGGAATTTGAATTGCGCAGGTGATAACCTGAGAGCTCATATGCAGCTTAGTGACAACCACATTAGAAGACCAGCAGAACCATATACGACCCAGTCTATGATGATCATAATTCGTTAGAGAGTTCCACCCCGGCAAAGCCGCACTCATACACTTCGCATGATTTTCCTCTTGTACCCGTGTTTCAAGGAGACAACCGAAAGAAGGTTTCTCAGCCAGTATCCATTTACGAACCGCTTCATGCTTGCGCGACATATTGAAGCCACGCATGTTCCATGCAAAAAAAAGACGTCATAACTTCCTAACGGAAGTTTTCTTTGAGTTGCCTTGAAACTGAGCATACTTCAGATCCTTCGTACGAGCAATCCTTTTCTTGTTTGATTTGGCCACAGTAGGAACCGTGCTAGAACCTTTCTGAGCGACCGCAGTAGATTTCTGGCGACCCTGAGACTGATCCTGCACCTTCTTCTCTGTGATATCAGTAACTATCTCTCCCTCCTCTGCATCAGAGACTGCATCGCTATCATCCTTCTCAGTTATCTCAGCTTCATCCTCTTCATGAATATCAGCTAACGCCTGAAAACGAGATGGAGAAACAGTGATACCCCTCTCCTCCCCGCTAACCACCGGTTTCACTGGGGAACCTAGCTTCTTTCCATCCACGGCAGTCCAATCGTGAGCTAAGACAGAGCCCCCTTCAGCTTCACTTAAACCCGACTCGAGAGAAGCCAGATCCCTCCCTGTATGATCACCCTCCACCAATTCATTACCCAGAACGATTGAGTGAAGCAACGTATTGACTTCAGAACCATTAACAGGAGGAGCATATGGGGTGAACTCCTCGAGTTCTTGGAGCAAATCTGAGACAGGATTCTTTTGCGCCTCCTGACTTCCTGCCGCAACCACAATAGGAAGATCTGAACCTTTTTCTTTTTGCAAAATCTTAACGTTTTTAGCAGAACACTCAGATCCTATATGCCCCCACCGACGACATACTTCACATCTCGGAGGGAGCCAAGGGAAACTGACCTCCAACATAACAGATACTCCAACATTATCCACATACGAGATTTTCTCCACAAGTGGTTTGTGAAGATCCACCTCAACAAGAACCCGAACGACATCAAGTCGAGTACACTTTTCAGTATGAGGGTGCAGCTTGACAAAATTTTCCACTGCCCGCGCCAAACATTTCAGACCCTTATGCGAGAAGAGAGAGTTGGGAACTCCCTTGAGATCCACCCACATCGGGAGAGCAGACAGATCAGGTGGATTCATAGCAGTTTCCGGAGACCACTCATGAACCACGAGAGGAACGTCCCCCACATGCCAATACTTGCGCTGAATGACTCGTGATCGCATCTGTGGATTCTCAATACGAAACAAAACAGTCTTCTTCTCAATGAATTGAACATCAATTTTGGAACCATTCCGCGGGGTAGCCCAAATCCGATTCACAGTTGCGTGAATGGATCCAATATGAGGGGCATCCCCAATGAAATAACCCACCACAAAGCTCTTCCATAGAGGATTAGGATCCTCAAAAATCTCTTCAGGAATCTGCATCGAAGCAACACCATCAACGACCTCAATAACAGGGAGACAAACATCTTCTTTCTTCTTCAACCACGGAGATCTGTTTCCAGCCACTGAGGGAGGGACAGACCCGGAGTCTTGTCCAACAGACGGAGGATTGAGGACAGGGAGAGGGGGCGGAGATGAGGCAGGGGGAGCAGGGGGGGTCGGATTCGAGGAGAGGCGAGCCTGGCGGCTCATCGCCCGGAACCCTAGCAGACATCGTTTTCTTCAAGTCTTGTTCCACTATCAGTTCATTATTTATTTAAACTTTTATGTTAATATATATATATGTATTTATTCATCATGATATTTAAAATAATTAATAAACATCAACCTATTCTGTTGATATATAAATATATATATATATATATAATACAATTATCCTCATATTTAGAATATTTAATTAAGAAATAGGTATTAACATTTGATATTAACAATATCTAGTCATAATATCATAATTACATTTATGATGTAAATATTGTCGTATTATTTTTGGAAATACTTAAAACTTAAACCCCAAAACATGATTTTTTTTTCAAAAAAGAATATAGTGATTTAAAAACTTCTGTTTTTAAATCTTTTGTTATTTAGTTTTCCAAAATATCTCATGAGATTTGTTGAAATACGCAGACTAGCCTTTGTTTCATTTTTTTTTTCATTTGATTGCATGACACTATGTTTTTCCAAACGGAGTTTAATTTTAAAATATAAAAAAAAACATTACCCGAAAAATTTATTTGTATCCGAACATATACATAGATGTCCATATCTAACTGATTATGCAAACACTAAAAAATTCTTTGTTAAGGAATTTGAAATCTTGTCATTAACAGAACATTTTTTTCAAACATGTAAAATTATTATGGTTAACACATAAAATCAAATAGTTGAAAGAGTGGAAAATTTATAAAAGATGTAATAAAATATTTAAAATAGTGAATTATGTTTTGTATCTCTGTAATAAATAATGTAATTTTTAAAAAGACAACTAGTTAAAATTAATTTTAAAAATTAAGCAGATGTAAGTAATGTTTTTTACTTTAGTTTTAGTAGTATTGATCATCGATAACATAATGATATATAGTTAATTTATTTGGTCGTTATCTTTTGCGAATTTATCGGAGGATACGAGTCCCAATAGGGATTTTGTTTATATTTTATGAGTATATATAGCATGATGATCTTTTGCATTATCTGTGGCTAGACAAAACCTAATCAAGCTTTCTATCCTTCTTGTTGTGTTCGTGAATCCTTTCCTTTATATCTGATAAACCATATCATTGTTTTATCTCTTGATCTCTCTACTCCAACACGAAAATCCAATTTTGAGCAAATTTGATTTTGTCTTTTCAGGTTTATCGCTGATATTTAGCAGCAGAAACATCACCAATCTTAGACCGTGGCTATGGATCCTAAGATTAAGATTAAGTAAGCGTCTCCCATCTTCGTGTATATAATTCTAGTTCTCGACATATTGTTCCAGTCCAGATATACAGAAGTAGCCATTATTTACACTTTTAATTGTGTTTCTTTTTAATCAGTGTGTTTTGGTTAGACTTTTTAACTTTGTTTGATCTTTGAACTTGATGCTTGTATAGTTATTGTTATATGTTTCCTGTTAGCTATATGTATGCAGTATAGAAGGATCTTGAAGATATTAGAATATATAATAATTATGATGTAAATATATTATGATGCAGTAGTTCATAGTACTCCGTTCTTTTTTATTTGACGTGATAAAGCATTGCACATAGTTTAAGGAAACTGATGCATTCTCTAATTTAACCTTCTCGATTACTTAAGATCATTTACAAATCGAGAAGTCACCGTAATTATACAAGGGTAGAAGAAGGCATTTCCTATCATTATTTGCATTGAATTCCACAAACGTCATTTATATTGATACAAAGAAAAACCACTAAAACGTCTAATATTTCCGAACAGAGGGAGTAGCATTCTATATTTATTTAATGGACTCAATGTTACTGTACTGTTGAAGTTTCTGTTAGTGTGTTTTTTATTGAGATTTTTTGCAAGTTTAGTTCATTCCCACCTGTCTATGCTCTTGTTTGCCTGATGAAACTTTTGGTTGTTTCATGGAGCAGAACTGGTCTATCCGAAACCACTCTACGCAAACTGAGTCGGACAATGACTAGACCTGAACCTAATTCTCCTACACCGACCCGTCTTTCACTTGACCGCTCTCCTGCTAACAGGTCTCGTAAGGTTCCAACCTCACCAGAAGCAAGTTTGTCAATGGTATGACATCTTCTCAATATCTTGAAATTCAAAAAGATTTTTTTTTCGTTGTTGTTTCCCACTATGCTGTAACTGCTGATATCAATTGCTGCTGTGTAATGACTAATTTGCAGAGAACTCATACAAGGGCTGTGATAGGATCATCAGAATCACAACCTCGGTCGATCCAACTCAAGGAAGATCTGAGGAAAGCGAACGAGCTGATAGCTTCCCTTGAGAATGATAAATCTTCACTATACGATAAACTCTACGAGGCTTTAGAAGCTCACAAGCTGGCCGAGGAGAATTTCGAGATTGAAAAGTTTAAGGCCGCTGAGTCAGGGGTGGAAGCTTTTCATAGAAAAGAAGAAGAACTAAAGAAAGAACTCGAGATTGTCAAGAACCAACACGCTTCAGACTCAGCCGTTCTTCTTTTAGTAACCCGAGAGCTGGAGAAAGTGACTCAAGAACTGGCTGCAGCTAATGATGCCAAGAGCAAGCTTGTGAGTCAAGCAGATGATGCTATCAAGAGGCTTGCTGTTTTGAAAAGTGATCAGCTCGAGAGGGGGAGGTGTTTTGAAGCAGAGATTAAAAGAAGAGATAAGATCATTGAGAAGCTTGACGGTGAGATAGAAGTCCTGAAGATGGAAAAGTCTTACGCGCACGGCTCTGCTGAGGAGTGGTGCAGCAAAGTCATGATATTAAATCAAGAGCTAAATGAAGCCAACGTGATGAAGAGATCTTCCTCGGCCTCTCTTGCGTCTTTGACAAAAGAGCTGGAAGAAAGCAAGAAAAGATTGCAAGCCGCGGAGTCTGAGATGACTGATCTCAAGGATAAGGCCAAGTCAATGGCGACGATGAGGCATATGCAATGTCAGAATCTCGGGAAAACACAGCAGCTGCTAGCGACTGCTGAAGAGTTGTTATCTAAGGCTGAGAAAGAGGCGAGGGAACTCAAGGCCAAGCTTGAAACCGTCGAGGAGGAGAAGAAACAAGCGTCGAGTGAAGCACGCGAGTTGAAAGAGAAGCTGTTGAGCCTAGGAGGTCGAGATTACGGGACGCAAGCAGAGCATTACAAGAAGATGCTCGAAGAGGCGAGGCATGAGATCGAGGTGCTTGTCAGTGAGTTGGAACAAACCAAGATGAGAGAGACCGGTTTGGTGAACCACGTGAAGAAGTGTGATGAGGAGGTTTGTTCGATGGGGAAAGAGATGAATAGGTTGGGTGGTTTGGTGAAAAGGACAAAGGAAGAAGCTGATGGAGCGTTGAAGAAGGAGTCTCAGATGAGAGATGATCTTAAAGTAGTGGAAGATGAGGTGATTTTTCTTCAGGAGACTCTCAGAGAAGCGAGAGCTGAGAGCTTGAAACTAAATGCGAAGATGCTTGATAAAGAAACTGAGTTTCAAAGCGTTCTTCATGAGAATGATTTGCTCAGAGTGAAACAGGATGATTCAATGAAGAAGATCAAGGAGTTAGAGGAAGCATTGGCCAGGAAAGAAATAGAGGAAGATGACTGTGAGCTCGGTGAGAGCGAACAAGAGTATGATTTAGTAGAAACACTTGAGGGCATGAACGTGAAACTTGAGGAGAACAGAGAAGAAGAGAAAGAAGATTCTACAGATGATGATACAGTTGAAGTTGAATATAGTATGTGGGAAAGTTATCATACTGGGAAGAAAGAAGCTTTCCACAAGGGGAAATAAACATCTAATTGATTACTTGCAGTTTTTTGTTTGTGTGATGATGATGTGTGGAATCTGTGGCTTGTTACATATACAGAGGCACAAACATCATTCTTCATCGTTTTTGACTCCATCTTTTTTAATGGCTTTTGAAATACGGTTTTTGTTCAGTTGGGCTATATGTGATTATTTTCTGCTTTATCTTATTTGGCGTCCTTTGTTCAACAAACTCATAAACATAATCTGTGTTTATGTAAGGTTTGTTTTTTGTTCTTGCTCAATGGATACCCACGAATACGCACTTTGTAATAATGTTCTTCAAAGGTACATGAAGGTTTGTGCACAAATAAACCATTAATCTTTGTCTTTTTAGTAACCAGAAACCGACGTAATCTTTTTGTTTAGAGTTCTTCTAGGCGAGACGCTGTTTTGATTTTTTAACTTTGAAGAACATAATTAGAAAGAGCTTAACATTCTTTGGTTTTGGAAACCTGGTAGGTACCTTGATATGCAAGTTTCTCACGTTAAGTAACTTTTTGAAAAGAGTTTGTAACTCCCTTTTGATTGAACAAAAACTTATGGTCAAAGTCAGCAAAACTGATATAACTTCGAATGTGGTCTTAAAGTTATATGTTTCACAATCTATTGACTTTTATTAACGGATAACAAAGTGGAGAAAGGTAAAAGTAGTTGCTTCAAAATAGGGCAAGTCTCTAGTTTAACGAAAGCTTTGTTACTAACTAAAGTATACGTAGAAGGTAAGAAAAGAGATATGATTGTTCATCTGTTCCATTCATCTTGAATCTACGTATATAAACAAAGGAACGTTAGTTTACGTATAATCTGATTTTTATAATTAAATTATAAAACTGGACCGACTCATTATTCTTGATGTTTCGTAATAAAATCAGATACATATGAATGTATTTGGTTACTGAGCATATGAATTTTGTTCACTTTAATTTTTAGCTAGCTATAACTTCTTGACCAATAAAAAAAACTATAACTAAAAAGAAATAGTGATCTTATTTTATTATAACGATGAGATCATCATGAGATCGACCAGAACGGCAGAAAACAACATTGAGTACGGTAATAAGACACGACGTCCTTGGTTGTAGTTAGGTTATTATGAACAAAAAGTAACCCCCACCTCCAGACAGTGCTTCTCCATAAGAACATAAGTAATGTATTCATGTGTATACATTATTCCTCCCACAGTACTTCTCCATAAGAACATACATCGGTAATGTATTCATGTGTATACATACATTATTATGAAGATTAAAGATAACCTTTAGGGGGTTTGAGCCAAAATTGTCTTAATTTAACTTACAAGTGTGGGTTAGATGAATTCATATAGTGGCTTAATAATCTATCGTTTTGAATTCATTTCAGTGACCAAAAACATATAAGCGTCATAAGTTCAGTCTGGTTTAGTCCACTAGTGACAGTGCCTGAAAAGAAAACGTTCTCTAAATCCTTAACGTGACGTTACATTGCATGGCTCGTAAGAGATACTTGAATAATTTGTATAATTAAGTTTATTAATTACTATTTAAGTTATGTTGTGTAATGCTTTGGGATCGACGAGCATTGTAGCAAAATACAGCCAGGTTTTACCTTGCGTGAGCCGGTGAGCGTATTATTATTCCCTTTTGTCTTTTAGCAGAAATTGAAGGTCCAATTATGTGTGTACGTATATAATAATACACAAATTATACTTGATTCTATATATATGCCGTGTACATGTACGTATTCTAAAGCATATAGAAAGAGCTAATATCCGTATTTATAATTTGTGGTGTTCGTTTGTGCATTAGAGAGAAAATTACTATAGGGATTAGGATAATTCATTATATTAGTTTAGGAAGAACAAAAATAGAGGATATATTTTAGCATTAGTTATTTTGGAAACATTTTTTCTTTGTGGATAACAAAGGACATTCTTGCGATGAAAGATACATGTAGCTTTAAACTTCAAAGCTTACTATTTTGGATCCAAATTTAAAGCTTACTAATTTATTTCGGCACGTATATACATGCAAGTCTTAGTCGAGTACATATTGAAAATAGTTGGATTGTAACGGGCCTCTTATGTTAAAACTAGATAACCTCCATGATCAAAAAGCCGGTATATATATATATATATATATATATATATATATATATATATATATATATACTAGATGGTGGCCCGCACACTTGCAGACTAATATATATCTAACTAATTCTAATTTTAACAATTCTTTTAAAAAAATCAATCTAAATTATTTAATTAGTTTAAAATATTAAATTCATCAGAAGATACAATTTTTGTTATTACACATGTAAAACATATCATCATCATAATCTAATAAAGTTTTATAGATATTAAAAATAATCATATGGATTTGCGGACATAATTCTTTTTATAGATATTTATTAGTAAATGTACTAATAGTTAAATATCAAAACAATATTTATTTTAAAATATATTGTTTTCTTTAATCAGTTTTACTATATTAATTTAAAAACTTTTATCTAATTAAATAAACAAATACATAATTGTTAATAAAAATTGATGTTTTCAAACCAAAATTTTGAAGTTATCAAAATAAAGCAAAAACACAATAATGTTAAACCGATCCAACTTTACTTATTATATGAATCATTGTTAATTAAAATATTGATTATAATTATATTTTAAAATATCTACCATAATAGCTGAATAAACACCAAAAGGTCATATTGACAAACAAAACATTAATATGTAATGTATAAGATAAAAAACATTTAATATCTATTGTTATTTTAATTTCTAAATGCTATAATAGAGATAAATAAGTTATAATCAATCTATATTTTTTTACTCTAAAATAGAATGCTACTTTCTATAAAATGATCTTTATTTATCTTTAAATAATAAGTTTTATTTATTTTCAAGTATTGGTCTTTAACTTTCAAGATTTATTAAATATAACTAAAACAAATTATTTTGGAAATATTTTATTAAAAAATATAGAATCGCGATTTTCTTTATATAATGGTCTTTTAAAGAAATTTTAATTAAAACAAAGACATAACTCTGTGAAACTCTTGAAAGAAATTTAAAGTAAACATAATTAATTTTATAATATAAGGTACATGTTGTAAATAAAAAAATAATATTTTGAAAATATTATCTTTATGATTATCATAAAAAAATTAAAATAAACTAAATATTAATTTTCAACTTAAGTAAAAAATAAATGTTATTTTTTCAACTGTAATAATAATTAAAAACACTACAAAAAGTCACATTAACAAAACAATATAATTCAATATTTTGTTATAGCTTATAAACATCGTTAATAAAATTAATATGTTTATAAAAATATTTGGCTTGATATATACGTTTAAAAGTATATAAATAAATTTATTTTATATTTTGTAAAGCTATTTTTAATATTTTAGTATAATAGTAAATCTAGTTATTATATGCATATATAAAATTAAATATAATTGTAGATAAACACAAGATGAATATATGAGATTATCTTTTCTTTTTTAAACACTTTTTATTATTTTTTCAAGATATAAATAAATTTATTTTATATTTTGTAAAACTATTTTTAATAGTATAATAATAAATCTAGTTATTATATGCATATATAAAATTAAATATAATTGTAGATAAACACAAGATGAATATATGAGATTATCTTTTTTTTTTCAAACACTTTTTATTATTTTTTCAAGATAATTTTATAATATTAATCTGTAATCAGTTAAATAAAGAATTATTCACTAAATATATCAAAACTTCAATGAATAAATAAGATAATATTAAATATTGGTATAGTGATAAATTATAATTATCATGTTTTCAAATATTTTTGTTATTTAAATATATGAAAAATATTTATGAAAATCATTGATTAAGCCTAAAATCATGGAGAACATGACAAATAAGCGAAAAACCTAAAAATATGGAGAAGCTGACACATAAGCCAAATCACTTCTCAAATAATAGTATATAGATGATATATATGATGGGGGGCTCTTCTGTTAAAATACGTTTTTATAAGGAGATCTCTTTTATAAGTAATTAAGTATATTTACTAGTTTAACCAAATATATATATATATATATCTACTTTCGGGATGCTAAGCGTTTGATTAAAGTTCAGGATGCTATATATGTTTGAAGTACATCTTCTGAACCGATGTCAGCAAAATCTATGTATACAATTAAGCCACGTATTACGTACAAAGATCAAAAAAAAATAGTAGTTCGAAAAGGTTAGGGCCTTGAGGGTCTCGTGGGCTTGTATGATCTCAAACAGAATAGTTTGCGTGTCCTGGTGTGCTTAAAACTAGATTTATACCAATAACGAACAACCATATCGAGACTTGGTTACATTAAGTCGTGTACCTAATTGTTCAGATGTGTCATTAGTTGACCAATGACCAGGAATCCATACTACCGTATATACACTGCCTGTCCGATCATATATAGTTGGGTCAACGTAACATCAGTGGCGGAGGCAGCAAAAACTTTTACCAGGGTCAAGTTCATAACATCAATATTAGAGGGGTCAGCTCATCTCTTGATATTTCATCGTAATAGTTTTAAAAAAACTAAAAGTAAATTTTGTTTTTACAAAATTCCACATGTGTCATCCCACCTCCTAACATGCTAGTTCCGCCACTGCGTAACATTATAAATTATATTTTGAAAATTTAAATAATTATACCAATAGCGCATAAACATACACGGTTTACAAGTCCCATATAATGTTACGCAACATAAGCTATTCGAGGACAAATAAAAAGATAAATTATTTAGGACATGTTTCCTCATGGAAACTACTCAAGTCAAGATAGTGGTTCGAACTGAGTTCCACGGAAATTCGATCAAAGGGTGAGCAAAACTTTTTAGTATATGAAAATAGTAGAAATAAAATATATGATAAGACTAGAGATCATCAACATAAAATAAGGTTTACCGCGAACATGTAAATATATAGGAGAAGCTTCAACATTATAAACATATATAGTACAATAACAAAACAAAAAATAGTATCTTATATAATACGTTTTTCTTATTACCAAAATTCAAAACCAACAATAGGAAGTCAAGAATTATAGTAAGATTGTAAAAATCGTGGTGAAATGTAAAAAAAAAAATGTCAATGACATTTATGCCAAAATTTATGGCTAGTGTATATATTTAATTTATTTTAAAATTCTATTAAATTTTTTATATAGTAATTTGAACGAATATGAGAGCTATAGTCTATTCCTTATTTGAATATTTAGCTTTTATCCTGAATTATTTTTAGATGCTTCACAATGTCAACATGAATTAGTTGCAGCAACTTTTATCCCACACATTGCTTCACAAAATTAAACATCTTATTCTTCTCCTCTTCCTCGTTTTTCTTCTAGCTTTCACCAAGGGCATTTCGTTATATTGTTTGATACGATTAAATCATTAAAGTCAAAAGGACAAGTCATGAAAGCTATGTAAGATCTCCTTGTTCCGACAATACACAAGACAAAGACGAAAGCCTCTTCATGTTTCTATATATAAATCAAAGAACAAAGCACTTACCCTCATTAACCAAGTATTCACAATTCTTCTCCCTCTTTTCAGAATTCTCTCATTCTTACAGGTATTTTACACACACATATACATGACATAATACTTAGTTAACAGTCTCAAATGTAATCATAATTAAATCCGATTTTTTATATACAAAGTGTGTTTACTAACTTGATATACTATAGAGGAGGTTATAGTTCTTAAAAGAAATTTCATTTGTTAATAACACTTCGTTGGTTATCTATTTGATGCCAAAATTCTTTTCAATTTACAGATTCATATAATACAAGATAGTAAAATGGGAAGATCACCTTGTTGCGATGAGAGTGGGCTAAAGAAAGGGCCATGGACGCCAGAAGAAGATCAGAAACTGATAAATTACATACGAAAACACGGTCATGGAAGCTGGAGAGCTCTTCCAAAGCAAGCCGGTTTAAACCGGTGTGGGAAGAGTTGCAGATTGAGATGGACTAATTACTTGAGACCAGATATCAAAAGAGGAAACTTCACTGCTGAGGAAGACCAAACCATCATCAACCTTCATTCTCTTCTTGGAAACAAGTAACTAAAGTTTAATTTTCTCAGAAAAAACACGTTTAATTTTTTGAGATAATTTTTAATGCTTTAATTAACATATAAGGGATCAAGAGCTAAAATAACACAGAAACATATCAAAGGTTCTATACCAATTACCAAACAAGTTATAGAGAATTTCTATTACAAACGAGCTTTACCAAGTGTGTTCTATACGTTTTTCTTTGAAAATTTTGTGTGTTAATACGTTTTTTGTTCGTTTTGTTATGAGGGCATGTTTTTATTTGGCTAAACCTATTGTATTTTGAAACAATTTCATATGAAAAATAAAAAAAAGCTTTAATATATATGGTAGTGTGGGTACTATATATTCTTCTAACGTCTCTTTATACATATATATGAAATATATTAACTAAAATTAATATATGTCGAGCTAAATAATTAACTAGTTTTCATATTTTAATGCTTTCCAATATCTTAATCTATTTGTCACTACTATATAGTCTAAAAGTATATGTTTTATATACGAATATATGCGCTAGTACACCGTTCTAGTTAGTTGAGGTATAAAATCATACATATCTAAACCTACTACACCGGGTTTTTGTAGGTGCATGCATACGTATAAGGTTTAACTAACCCACCAAATAATTATAGAGAAAAAAACTAGGATAGCACCAAATCAAGTTTTTATCACAAATATAGATTTCAAGGATCAAAATGATTAAAATGTTTCCTTAAATAGGTAAATATACATTTATATCTTTGGATTAATTAATCTAAACTTTAAGATTTAGAGTTAAGGGATGAAGTTTTGGAATTAAGGTATAAAATTTTATAAAATAAAAAATAAATACTAAAATTTGAAAAATAGTTTCAAAAATTATTTTCGAATTACAAAAATAAATTCGAAAAATATATAAAAAAAATTTCAAGACAATATATCCCAAAAAAAATTATAAAAATTTTGAATCTGAAAACATATAATCTGAAACTATTTATTTTTTAATTTTTTTATTTATATATCTAGAGTAATATTGTCTTTTCATCTATTTAATATAACATTTTGGTCGCTTTTCTCTTTATGGTCCATTTTTATGACAAAAACTCGAAAATAATCTATTTAGTACAATCGCCCATAATTATATCATGATTTAACTATTTAATTTCTTACATGTATCTTGAAGGTGGTCGTCCATAGCTGGTCGTCTTCCTGGAAGAACTGATAACGAAATTAAAAATTATTGGAACACGCATATTAGAAAGAAACTTCTTCAGATGGGCATCGATCCGGTGACCCACAGGCCAAGAACCGACCATCTATGTGTTATAGCTGCTCTACCGCAACTTCTAGCTGCCGCAAATTTCAATAACCTCTTCACTCTAAATCAAAGCATACAGTTGGATGCAACAAGCGTTGCAAAAGCCCAATTGTTACATAGTATGATTCAAGTCCTCAACAACAACAACAACAACAATACCTCTTCTTCTTCCTTGAAGATTCATCACACCAACAATAACATCTTTGGTCAATCTTCTTTCTTAGAGAACCAACCAAATATAAGTGAGAATATTTATGATCCAACCCAAAGCCTCTCTCACATTGATCACCAGCCTTTGGATTCGCTTTCTAGTCTGCCTGGATTACTTCCTCATCAAAATGATCAAGATATGATTCCTCCATTGATTTCGGCCTCTTTTGATGAGTCTAAGCAAACCCAAATGATGATCAAGAACAAGGATATTTTGAAGCAAAGTGATCATACTTCAAACCAATCATCGACCTCAACGTTCACACAAGACCATCAGCCATGGTGTGACATAATCGATGACGAAGCAAGTGATTCTTATTGGAAAGAAATCATAGAGTAAGTAAAATATGACCTAAACATTTGCACAAAAATATATTTGATATTTAATTTCTGAATGTCGAGGACTTACTAATAGTAGTTTTTTTTTTCCTTTTTTCAGGCAAACTTGTTCGGAGCCTTGGCCATTCCGTGAATAGCGAAGAAAGAAACACACTAGCATTATTAATTTCTGTGGATATATATTTACATATACATTGATATTTATTAATTAACTTTCACTCACGTCTTAAATTTTCTCTCTTATTTTTCAACTATGTATACAAAACATTGATACTGTACAAAACTGATTATCATACGTTTGTATTATTTTCTGTATTTTTGGGGGAAATATATATTGATTAGTACTATTTCTCCATGTATACGAGCTTACACCTCTAAAGTAGATAAATTAATTCATGATTGATATGACCATCAAGATAATGTTTGTCGATTTAAATTAGAGATTACATTTTTCTTGTATATCTTTGAGTTTCAAATTTAGTTGGGGATGGTTAAGAACTTAAGAAGAAGTGAACTAATAAAGCCTTGAAATTGACACCATCTTAGTTTTTATTTGACTCTAAGAGGAGACAAAGTATAATTAATAGATGGTAACATATAAACATCATTGTACATCTCAGATCGTGGCCACATTAAATGTACGTATATACAAAACATATTTCGTTTCAAATCTCGAGTGAGTAAGCGCAACACACAAATACAAATACTATTAGTGCGTTCAATGAGGATACTTTGAAAAATAATCGAAGAGAATGAATTAAAATGATTGCACAAAATCACAATGAATTAAAATTAATTCCATAATCTAAAATTTTAAAACTATCGTATTTAGTTTGCATATAGCTTTTTGCCTTTTTGGCACTGAGGGGATCTTTTGGTATAATAGAAACAATGAAGTTTAATTTCGTTTTGGTTTTTATTTATATAAAGCAAAATTTATATAATCACACACGTTTATTTTCAGTCTGGTTCAGTTAAGAAAATACGATTTACATCAACCAATGTATCACATTGCCAGTAAAGCTGCCTCTGCTTTTATTGGGGTATGGTGGAATATTTTGGGATATATATATTTGTAAGAACAAATGTTTAGTTTAAGTAAAGAACTTTATAGTCAAAGCAAAAGTTGACATTACAATACATAGTCCAGATTAAACACTCAAGCTTATTCTTGGTTAAAGATTGTGACAGGAGAGTCATAAACGGAGAAACGTGTGTTAATAGACGAACACTAATGCTGCTAAACTATTCTGAAGAAAGTAGAAACCTATACATTTAGACTATAATTAAAGTCTCTTTGGCTAGGCGGTCGCATTATTCTTTTTATTAATTATTAATTATTTCCAAAAATAAACACCAAGCTTTGCTTGTGGATAATGATTTCGAGAAATATGATATATTCAATCACACTCGTAAGAAGTATTGTCGGGAACAAAAATAGAAACCACACCAAACAAAATAGACTACATCTGAAGTACCCAGACACTTTCACTCTTTCCAAAATTTCATACAAAACTATAAACTGAGTAATCCAACTCTAGCGTTCCTAATAATCTAGTCACGGGTTATTCCTAAACAGAAAGCACAAATTGGGATCATCGCAGTTAGAGGAAACAGATGACAATTTGACAAGCAGACACTTTAAAACAATCAAAAGAAGTATCCACAGACATAACTATTAGACACAGAGTATTAGTGTATTACACATGGAAGTCGAAACAGATCTTAATTTAATATATAAGAGTTCATCTAGCTCAACAGTAGCTTCAGTTATGTTTCACTCATTCACTGTCCAGAGTTTCATCCACTAAACTCTTCTGCTCATCTGACATTTTCTTATGTGCCTAAAACAAATGTTCACCACAAACTCATAAAACTCCAGACGAATATATCAATCTGATGAAAACCGCAGGCTTGGTTTTACCTCAGCTCAAGCAACCTCCAGCTTGCAGTGCGCTTTGCTTCGAGCTCAGTATTCTTTTATCAATGACAATGAATACATACGTCTAAGTATATAGTTGCTGAGACACCATTTACGTCTATAAAGTGTTTCATATAGAATTTGAACTAATATTGAGATATAAATATTATATCATATTTGTACTCAAATATATATTCACTCGTAGGATTGAATTATAAGATGACAATGAGACAACTATTTCTGTAATGATCCTTATTTAATGTAAGTTCAGAATAAACTTTCTAACGTCTTATACATTGACCGGTTTAACCGTTTAAAACATTCCATTGTATGCTATTATTAAATATTTCCAATAACATATAAACATCCTTCACAAAAATCAAGATATGTGAAGTTTAATTCAATTTGCCAAAATGATGAGAACTGATTGACATATACAATAATAACAATAGTTACATAGAAGTCCAGCAAGATTTGGACTTAGGATCCCAAACAGAAGGCATCAAGAACTTCTAGTGGTTGATTCCGTGTGAATTAAAGGCTCCACCAGTAACCGGGTCAACCCGGATTTTTCCAGTAAAACATGGAAAAGCTCCTGATCGGAAGCCCGAGTGCACTTGGTTGCAGGGTCCTCTATATAAACCGAAGAGTTGTTTGGGATCCTAAGTCGATGGGGATGCTCTAATACTACTATTGACGTTAAGGCCGTACCCGTACTGTTGGCAAGTTTTGTTACAAAGTCCTAACCCGTGAGCCCTAACTTGTGCTGCAGATAATACCACGCGCACAACTTTCGACATGTTTCCATTACTATCCCAACCAGTTTCTCATCATTTACGGATTGTCAAATCATTTCCAAACATCTATCTTCTCATCTATGTTCTTCTAATCTTCTTCTTCTGTCGGTTAATCTCATTGACCTCATACCTCTCTTGATAACTCTCCACCACCACGCTGAAACCATTGGATCAAGAACTTCCTTGGCGTAGAAGTTAAGCGATTCTATGAAGTCGTGAACCCTCTCTTATTGGATCGGTGTGAATTGTCCATACAAGAGTAATTAAAGAGAGGTTTAAAAAGTTCCAGTTGGAATTAATCTGCGGAGAGGACTCGCGAAAAAAAAGAGAGGCGTGAAGAGGAGGAATGTAATGACCGATAAGGAGGAGAAGGAAAACGTCACAGCCACCACCTAAAGATTTTTTTTCTTTTGGTTTTGCATGGGTTCTTAGGTTTTTTTTGGGAAGAAAATTACATTCATTGTTTTACCAAAAAGGTATACATTTATTGTTAAGCTATTTTTATACATCAAAAGGTGGTTATATTTTTCTGTATAGCCAATGAGCAAACTAGCTATTTTCCAACAAAGCTAACTATTTTAAGATGGGTGGTAAGAAAAATATAGGAACCTATCCAATAGTCTATTAGCACGTAATGATGATGACTTGATGGCCTAATCCGATCCTGGTAGATCTTGCCAAACGAAATCTGCGTGGGTTTGAGTTTTGATTGGGTCAATTTGCTTCGCGAGAAGGAATCAGGGAACGAGTTTCCAGTTTCGAACAGAGTGAAAAAACGTACTACTTGCTATAACTTTGCCCCCTCCTTTGCCTGTAGGGGCTTTCTCGATTGAAGTGAAGCATCTTGGCTCACGTGCCTGTTTGTAGCAGACAAACACACATGCCTCCTTTACAAGAAGCTATGTTATGTAATGAAACATTCGATAGGAGACAACTATACGAATATTATACTACTGTATATCAAATTAATCTTAGGAAATTATATTTTTGTGGTTATTTGTTACTGATCTTTCTTATACACATGAAACTATACTAATTAAAGTCCGATGCAATTTTTAGTCATCTGAGGATTATATTAAATAGATAAACAGTTTTTACAAGCCTAAATTGGTAAGAAGCATATTTTTCAGATCCATAGCCGACGAGGTAAACATTACCTCTAGATCGACTTAGATGAAACCGAAACAGGATAGGTAAGAATTAAGATTAGGATGAGCTAGAAATAAGTCCAACACAATAGACCAACTTTAAGTCCAACACAATAGACAGACTTTGTTCTTCCTAATTGTAAGTAATTAAATATCAAAATATTTTTTTTTGTCAAATAATAGTAGTAGTCTTGGCCTTTCACAGCGGTAAAGCAGTAGCAGAAGCAAAGCGCGAATATAACTGCTACCAGATTCCAATAATTCAACGCGAGTCTAACTAAAGTGCCCCGTATGAAAAAAAACTAGGGCCAGATAACTTCGTAGGAAAAGAAAGACCAGGTACGTTAATGAATAAAAAAAGGCCCAAGTACGTTATCTCAGTGGCCCACGTGTATTTCTTATCTAAAAAGCTATTAATTTAATAAAAAAACGCGAATCGGACGGTTCATATAGAACCAAATCAACGGTTTAAAAGGCGACTCCTTGAGAAACTCCACCGCTTTCTGGAATAAGAAAGTAAAACTTCTGTTTATAAATAAATGAAGCAGAGGAAAAAGCTTTATTTGCAGACTTTAAAATAAATAAAAGTGTAGTAGTAGAAGAAGAACCTCTCTCTCTCTCTCTCTTTGATTACTTTTTGGGATTAGAAATGGGATCGATTCCCGAATCTACGCCTACGGCGAACTCTTCTACGACGACGGTGGTGATGAGCTCTATTCCGCCGTTTCTGAGCAAGACTTACGACATGGTTGACGATCCATCGACTGATGAGGTGGTGTCTTGGAGCAGCGGGAGCAACAGCTTCGTCGTGTGGAACGTGCCTGAGTTCTCCAAACAGTTTCTACCAAAGTACTTCAAGCATAACAACTTCTCCAGCTTTGTCAGGCAGCTCAACACTTATGTGAGCTTCTTCTATCCGTTGTCTTTTTTTTTTTTTTTTTAATTATCTGATTGTCTTCAATGCTTCATTTTCTCATTTGTTTTGATTTAAATTTTGGATTTTTCTATTTCGTATATGAATAAATGATATTTTTCATCACTTGGGCTTATAGATGTGTAAGCAATGTTATACTTAGCTTTCTTCAGAGCCGAAGCACTTTAGGTGGAAGAATATGTACTTTTAGAAAAGTCAACTCCTGTGACTGTTTAGAATATGTTCCTAAAGAGCTTTTGATGTCTAGTTATTCACTTTTAGTTGGTTGTGCTATGTTTCAGGCAGCTCAATACTTATGTGAGTTTCTATCCATTGTCTTTTTAATTTAATTATCTGATTATTGACCGTTTTTTTAAAAAAAAAAATTGGTTTCTGTTATTTGTTTTCTCACTTGTTGTGATTTAAAGTTTGGATTTTGTTTTTTGGGTATATGAACACGTGATTGTAGTCTAGTTCGTTATGCTATGTCTCACATAGTTTCAGTTATTGTGTCTTTGTTAAAGAGTGGATCCCATATTTTACATATATGATTTACAGATTATCTTTAAGTAGTATTGTGTACATGTACACTACATAGCTTTCTTTCCTGTTCTTCTTTGCTTCTCTTACTTACCAAAAGGATCCAACTAACTTTGCAGGCTTATTTGGACATGTGCTCATATGTGTCTGAAGATTTGGTTGACTCAGCAGTTCCATTTTAAGTCAGAAAACAAAATTTCTAATCAGTTAGCTTTCCATTCGTTTGTATTTTCCGTCCAGGTACATTTGTTTTCTTGAGCCATGGTAATTTGGTACTGTAGCTAAAGCCTAGAGACAGTGTAGAGACTTTATCATATTGTTGAAGTTTTTGATGGTCTTTATGTTTACATTTCTGTGTACAATTGTTCTATGATGCCTTCCTATTTCAGTGGAATCCAAGTAACTTCTTGTCGTTGATGACTGTTCCATTCTTTTTTTTTTTCAGGGTTTCAGAAAAGTTGATCCAGATCGCTGGGAATTTGCAAACGAGGGATTTTTAAAAGGCCAAAAACAATTGCTTAAGAGCATTATCCGGAGAAAGCCTTCTCAGGTGCAGCCTCCGCAACAACCACAAGTTCAGCACTCGTCCGTCGGTGCCTGCGTCGAAGTGGGGAAGTTTGGACTCGAAGAAGAAGTGGAGAGACTCCAGCGGGACAAGAACGTCCTCATGCAAGAACTCGTGAGGTTAAGGCAGCAGCAGCAAGTCACCGAACATCATCTGCAACACGTGGGGCAGAAAGTTCATGTGATGGAGCAGAGGCAGCAGCAAATGATGTCGTTCTTAGCAAAGGCTGTTCAGAGTCCAGGTTTCTTAAACCAGTTTGCACAACAGAGTAATGAGGGGAGCCAACACATCTCTGAGACCAACAAGAAGAGAAGGCTACCTGTTGAGGACCAGAAGAATACTGGTAATGGTAGCAATGGGCTTAATGGTCTTAGCCGCCAGATTGTGAGATACCAATCATCGATGAACGAATCAGCAAACAGTATGCTCCAACAGATACACAATATGAGTAACTCGCATACCAGCAATCATGGTAGCTTCCTTTTGGGAGATGTTCCTAATCCTAACCTTTCAGACAATGGAAGCTCCTCAAACGGACCATCTGGAGTTGCATTCGCTGATGTTTCATCCAATCCTGCGATGAGACATCACAACCCTTGTGCAACAAATCAAGTCCTCGAGGAGACCAATTTGCCTTATCCTCAACCTCAAGCTGATCTGTTACCTCCAAGGCAAGGAGTAGAAGGTTCTGGGAGCCAAAGTCCGGATCTAGTTGGATGCGAGACAGATAATGGAGAGTGTCTAGATCCAATAATGGCTGTTTTGGATGGCTCAATGATGCTAGAAACCAATGACGCCATAAATGACTTGCTTCCTGGTGTACAAGATTCATTGTGGGAACAGTTCTTTGGTGAGAGCTCAGGGATTGGCGACACAGACGAGTTAGTCTCAGGGTCGGTGGACAATGAGTTGATAATGGAGCAGCTAGAGTTACAACCCAACCTGAGGAATGTGTTGAGCAACAATCAACAGATGAACCATCTTACTGAACAGATGGGACTTCTCACATCAGATGCTCTCAGGAAATAAAATCGCCACAAGTTTCAGTATCTTTACTCAAGAGAGGTAAGTCCCATCTTTATAGTAGCAAAACACTTTGAAGAATGTTTGTGCAAAAAGACCTGACTTGTTTCGCAGATGTAGAAGATGAGTTAAAGATATTGTGGAGTCGCAACAACAAAAAGGATAATGGCCAGAGGAAAGCGGTGTTAATGTATCTAATCTATGTATCAAACTTGTGTTACTCTCATTCTTGTCATTGTGTAATATAATAAGAAATAATCGACTTAAGATTTTTTGCATTATATTTAGTTAGCACATTGATAGGGTAGTTATCATTTACAGATTAAAAGCATTGGCGATATACAAAAATTAAATGTCTATAAGAACTTGTGAGGTATTAGGAATACCCAACAGAACTGGAATTTTGCAATAATAGATAATAAATCAAAGTTTTTTTCTCAAAACATTTTTAGATAAAAAAAATAGGTCTAAAACTCAAACTCTTTAAACTCATCAGTTTTCCACTGCTTATCCCAGAAGTTGCTAAACTCAGCTTCAGATGTACCATAGTGAGGAAGTCCCGTATGATTCCACACATCCACACAAGTTGTGCAGTCCGAATAACACAACTTAAAAGTTTCAAGCTCTTTAAATTTAAGTATTCTCTGTATTAAGGATTTATCCTCCGGTAACAGTCCTAATGTTCCTGACATCAAACCATATCGTTTTCTGAATATGCAATGTGAGAGGTTAAGACTCTTGAGGTTCTGAAGGCCGATCATGAGAGACATAACTGCTCTTCTAAAGACTGAAGTGCAACGGAAGCTCAGTCTCTCTAGGTTTGGAAGCTTCCTAACAATAATATTGGCTAATTTTTGGTCCAATGTACAAGTGAATTTTATGGTGGTAAGATTCCTACAGTTTTCTGCAATGGCTTTAAACTCATTGCTCAGGTCGTCATCTTCTGTAAATTTGGCAATGATCAAAGTTTGGAGATTCTTCCATTTACTAAAAGATGATGCAAATGAATTCAGATTTTGAGTCTTCTGTATCGGTAAAGCAAGTTTTCTGATATTTGGCAACCTTCAAAATAAAGACAAAATTATTATTTTTTACTCCGTGTGAATTCAAAAACGATATCAAAATGATAAAAACAAAATCAGTTAATTGACCGATGTATCTTACTCGAAATTTAATCAATTTTCCCAATAAAACAATATTAACGAATTGTCTGGCTCCGAATTTTCAAATGCGATATCTGAAACATAATTTATGTGCAACTTTTTTACTTCTAACAGGAATGCAGTTTTAAACCAGACGAGGTTACTAATTATCTCAAATCAACCCGTACTACTACATTACCACTAATTAATTAAAATAAATAATTAATGGACATATATAGTTTTACCCGTTGGAAATGAAAGCTAGATCCTCTTCTTGTACATTGCTATTTACATTGAAGAAAAATTCAACCGGGGCTGCACGGCAGAATTTGTTGATTTCAATCAAGATCTCCCTTAGGTGGTATCGATGTTTTTCTCCATTGTTATGATCCTGCAGATGTGGCTTAGAGGGATTATCTAAAACAATCGAATCAAGATCGTTGAGTTTGATGCTGTTCCATATAGTTTTGTTGTGAGAGGCAAGGAACCAAGTGATGCACACTCGTGATGCTCCCATGATAACATCCACTACGTCCAGCTTCTTGAAAATGTTGACAAGCATGTTTCTATCCATATTTTCCCATTTTGGTATATTTTCAGGCCTCTCTTGACGCTCCATTAATACTTCAATGGAAGATAATTCTAAGTACTACTCTTTATGTTTAGGATATTTAGTTTTGTCAAAAAAATGTTTAGGATATTTATAGGGTGTGAAGTAGATTGCTCAGATTATAGCCATTTCAAAGCAATAAATCATTAATGCATGAGATTGGTGATAGTAGATATGCTCACATTATGTATTGTTGCAAGTAGTTGTGATATATTTGGTTCCATTTTTAAAAGATAGAATAGATGTTTGAATTATAGCCATTTCAAATCAATAGATCATTAATGTATGAGATTGGTGATAGTAAATATGCTCAGATTATGTATTGTTAGAAGTACTTATAATACATTTTGTTCTATTTTAAAAGATATAATAGATGTGTTGATATATATTTGAATTATAGCCATTTCAAATCAATAGATCATTAATGTGTGAGATTGGTGATAGATATATATTATTGCAAGTACTTATAATATAGTTTGTTCCATTTTTAAAATATATAATAAATGTTTGTATATATATATATATTTGATTTTGTTAGATGATTTTAATAGAATTTCTTAAATTCATATATATTATGCTATAAAATATATGATTTTAGATTAATTTCTTGAGAAAAATACTCTTTCTTACTCCTTATGTCCTAATATAAGTGGAGTTTAAGGTTTTTGCACATAAATTAAGAAAACACATTTTTTTTATGTAATTTACCTTGGTAACATACAAATTTCATTAAATGAATCTAGTTCAACCAATAGAAAAATTATACAATATTTTATAATTGGTCACAAAAATCAAATGATATTAAATTTTATTTAGATTAGTGAGAAAATCACTTATTTTGGGACAAAAAAAAATTCTTAAAACTCCACTGAAAGTGAGACGGAGAGAGTACCTTTTGGCTAAGATCAAATGTGTATCATCAGCCATATGAAATACATTACAACCAAGGTATTAATTATTTTTGATCTTCTACCATTAGTTTAATGCAGGCCTATTTGACTGCAACTCAGAAAGCCCATATCCACCATATATGTTTCCCTCCATAAAATCAAAGACGAACAAGATTAACGATCATGCATAATCTGAGATCCGTCGCTGCCGTAACGCGCACTTAACCGCCGTCCTGTATCCTCTACGGAAAATTACAGCTTAGCACGACAACACGACCGTTTTCTCTCCACCGAACACGCGTTGACTGGTTCTGTTTCTTATTACACCTAAAATCATTTATTATTTGATTTTGTAATAAACAAAAATTAAATGTATTCCCTTTGCTCATAATTACAAATCAATCCAATTTATCACATACCTGCCCTGTCGTTGACTCGTCAAAAAAGAGACACATATCAATCTAAAGTCCCCGAGAGAAGAATAAAAACAATGTTGCTCATCGAAACAAAAGCTTGACCGAGTTCAAAAAATGAGCCGTAACGACGGAGACAAGCCTTCTCCGGCACCAGGGACGAAGCTAGGCGACGAGCAGTTAGCAGAGCTCCGAGAGATATTCCGATCATATGACCAGAACAACGACGGAAGCTTGACGGAGCTAGAGCTAGCCGCGCTCCTCAGATCTCTCGGTCTGAAGCCGAGCCAAGACCAGCTCGACACTCTGATCCACAAAGCGGATCGGAACAACAACGGAATCATCGAGTTCTCCGAGTTCGTGGCCCTCGTCGAGCCGGATCTCGTCAAGTGTCCCTACACGGAGGACCAGCTCAAAGCCATCTTCAAGATGTTCGACCGCGACGGGAACGGCTACATAACTGCGGCGGAGCTGGCTCACTCGATGGCGAAGCTGGGCCACGCGTTGACGGCGGAGGAGTTGACGGGGATGATCAGGGAAGCGGATCGAGACGGTGACGGTTGTATCGATTTCCAAGAGTTCGTTCAGGCGATTACTTCTGCGGCGTTTGATAATGCTTGGGGATGAAGAAAGGTTTAATAATTTGGATTTTTTTTTTTTTTTGGAGATTGTTTCTTTTTTTCTAGAAGATTTCGTTTGATCATCTTCTTTTGCATATTCTGATTTGAAAGTGTTTGTGTAGTAGTTGTTGTGAGATATACTGTTTCATAAGTTTTTTGATGAAAATTTGATAGCTTGAAGAGAAAGCTACATCATTGTTAGGGCAAAATACTATTTATTAGCTTTATCAACCAAATATATAGATAAAACAAAATAACTGTCTTTTATCTTCTGATATTTGGTGGGATAAAACGAAAATTATCATCATATGATCATCTACCTTCTACTAAGGTGATTTTACAATTTCACGTAAAATCAAGCAAGAAGGAAAACTTTGAGACTGTAAACATTCTAACTTGTGCTAGATTGTCTGAATACTGAATCCAAGAGTTGTCACATAAGACTAGAAGAAACTCTATCCAGATTCCATAAAATTCATGTTCAAACACAGTAAGGTAATTGTACAAATTCATGTAAAATCGAGTAATTAACTTGAAAATTGCCAAAAATTGGTTAACAAGGAAAGCACATTTGTCATTTAATATTCTATCCCTTGTGCTAAATTGTCCCAATTCTGAATCGAAGAGTTGTTACATAAGCTTTAGTCCACCTGTTACATCATCCACAACATCCACCGGTCCTGCACAAGTAAACAGTCTTATGATGAATAATTCATGACTAGAGGAAACTGAATTTAGATTCCAACTAATTCATATTCAAACACAGAGTGATTGTTAGAAGAGGTTGCAACTATTAAACTAGTGCATTTGTACAAACTACTATAAAACTTTTTATTTTTATTTTTATAGATCTTTTAAACACATTGACTGATCATAGATAACTTACCAAGAATAGCCATTACAGTCCTTGAATCTGGAAAAAAGAACAATACAAGTATACACACATTAGGCTCTTGTTTTCTTTCAGGCTACAATTAAGTAGGATTCAAATGACAGTAACTATGGAAACTCACCTGGAGCGATCTGTGTTTTTCCTGCGTCAATGGTGATATGGGTTGGCAGTTTAAGAGACTTAGCTCTCTCCTGTCAACATACAAAACATTGTTAAGACTCTGAAGTTGAAATCATAACAGTCAAGCAAATTTGTAAACAATCTGCAATCTTGCAAAAGAGGCAAGAAGAGTTCTTCACCAATAATAGCACATGTTTAAGTAAACTTACTCGCAAAGTTAGCATCTCTTCCTCACTCTCGATTTTGACAACAACTTTTGCCTGTGCAGAATTTTCCCATCTGCAATAATAGCAAGTCAATTTTTTGGTAGGAAGATAAAACTTTTAACAAAGAATCAGAGGTAGACGATGATGGCATGGCATCTAGTTTACCTGTTCAAGGCTTTTGGCGCTCGTCGAAGGAGTTTCTTGTATAAACCCAAAGTTGCATGACTACACACAATGCAGACCAGACAAAAAAGAATTAGTAACATAGTTTCAGAAAGGCTTCGCTAAGATAAGAAATCACCTGCATTGAGCTGCAATCTTCCCTTTACCCATTTTAAGATCATTCCTCGCTACCAAAACCTACACACACAAAGGCAGCAGAAACAAATTCATATCAGCTTAGTGTCTATACATATAGAAAGAGCCAAACAGGTAAGAGGAAGATTAAAAACCATTTTGAATCTTTTGCGGGAGTCAGTGAGTTTCTCAATCTCTAGGGGTTCCTTGGACTTAATCTTCTTATTTCCACTAGACTCAGCCACAGATTTGGAGGAGGGGACGAAGATACGGCGACGTATAGTGCTGGTGTAATATCCAAGTGCAGCTCCAAGAAGTAAGGCACATAACCACATCAAATCCATTATCCTTCAAAGAAAAAGAAAAACAAACAAGAACAAGACTTGAATTAAACTAAAAAAACAAAGTTGAATCAGTGTATGGAGAAACAACAAAAACTATACTCGGTGATTACAGAGAAGAACACTTACCAAAATTTTGGAATTTAAAGTGAAATAGTAAGTATACTCAATCAATACAAGTGAACAAAGAAAAACAATCGATAAAGCTACTTGGATTACTCGAGTTCGATTCTAGGACACCACCAACTTTAAATCGAAGATACGTTTAGAATCCGTAGTTATTATACATTACCTTAATCTTCCCGGCGGCTGAGCAACGGTTAAACAGTTCTTTTTTCTCTGAACTGTTTCTTAACAATTAAAAGGCGAAGATAGTCTTCTGTTTGGGAACGGGAATATCTCTGTCCTTCCTTATATATATTATCCGGTTCGATTGATCCGGTTCGAAAAGAAAATAAATTGACACTTTTTACCGGTAGAACATCCGAAACTACCCTCATTGTCTCCCTTTTCAAAAGGGATGAAAAGTTGCCCTAATTCAAAGTGTCAATAATAGTGCTGCAAAGGTATTTGCATTTTCAGTGTTTGTCTTCCTTTTAGTCTCTCTGTTACCAAGGTAAGCGTCGTCACAATCAACTTGCTCTGTGTGGTTTCTTACTTTTTAGTGTTTTGTTAACTATGGTTGTCTTTCAACTGTTTGGGTAAAATTGATTTTGCTTAGAGAGTTACTTTACCTTTCGTGTGTTACTACAGTGAAAAAATGGATCTCTTGAGCGCTCTACCAGACGACGTCCGGTCTCACATACTATCCTTCCTCACCACAAAGGAAGCCGCTATGACCTCTGTCCTCTCCAAGAAATGGCGCCACATGTTCACACGTGTCCCCGTCCTCGACGTTGACGACTCTGACTTTCCTCATCCTTCATGCTTCATGGATTTTGTGGACCGTGTGCTGTCTCTCCAGGGCGACTCTCCCATCAAGAGATTCTCTCTCAAGTGCGAAGACGGTGTTGATCCGGACCGTGTCAACGGTTGGATATGCGATGCGCTGCGCCGCGGTGTCTCCGAGGTTGATCTGTCCATTAACTTTGAGGAGGACGAAGAGTACTATCATCTCCCTCGAGAGATGTTTGTGAGTAAGACGCTTGTGAAGCTGAAGCTGACGAGCGACTATGGTCTTCACTGGTGGGTTGGAGCTGACGGGACTCACTTACCGATGCTCAAGACTCTTCACATCGCCTCTGAGGTGATGAGCTTGGAATGCGATGCCAAGATGGAGAAGTTTCTCCCTTGCTTCCCCGTCCTCGAGGAAGCGGAGCTGATGTGCATGGACTGGGTGGATCGTGTTGATAGAGTGTCTAGCGCAACTCTCAGGAGGCTGAGTTTCCACGCGACCGGGATGAAGAGCATTCGGAACCCGAAGAGCATCTCTTTCGATACTCCGAACCTGCGTTTCTTGGCCTACTCTGATTGGGTTGCGGAGGACTATCCGGTTGTTAACATGAGCAAGTTAGATGCGGCTCGAATCGCGCTTTCGGTGAGTGAGGATCAGACCAGGAAGATAAGAGGTCCGCGTAAGTATTTGTCAGAAGGTGATGTTGTGAGGCAGTTTGGCAATGTGGTTAAGCTCATGAATGGGATACGGAATGTTAGGGAGCTTCACTTGCATCCTGATACCCTCGAGGTTTGTTTTATATTATTCTCTAATGGTCTAGTTGCAAAATGTCTAGTTATGTTTTTTTTCTTTCATGTTTTCAGGTGCTTTCTCTGTGCTGTGAATCAATGCCTGTGTTCAAAAACCTGAAGATGTTAATCATTACGAGTGACGAGGATAGAGGATGGCAAGCAATGCCAGCTCTCCTAAGGAACTGTCCACAGCTAGAGTTTCTACTCATTAAGGTGTGAGTTATATGAAAAAAAAAACATGAATCATGTGTTGAATTATTACTTACAGTATAAACCTTTGTTTTTGTAGGGTCTGGTGCACCATGTGACAAAGCAATGCGGGGACGCTTGTGACTGCATTCACAAGAAGCACAAAGGACGTTCGCTTAAATCATGTCCGGTGAAAATGTTTGTGATCAGAGGGTTTACGGGAACGGTGAAAGAGATGAACATGATAGAGCATTTCTTGGACTATTTTCCTTGTTTGGAGGAGATGAATATCTATATCGAAGAAGATGTTCCTACACCGCTTAAGTACGACCGTCAGTTTGCGTTACGTGTCTTGGAGATGATTGAAGAGTTCGACTACTCGTACAAATGCAATGTCCAGCTCCTTCATGAGTGAAGTGGGCACAAGGAAGACTCTGAGATCATCACCTAAGGTAGATGCCTAACAAAGTTTACTCTATTGTTTAAAAAGGAGATTCCTCCTACCTCTTTGGTAACTTATTCCTCCTACCTCTCGGTTTACTCGATTATTTCTTCCTATAGTACCAAGCATCCACATGAAGAGTGGAAACTGTTTTGTAAATAGCTTTGAGGTTTTTGTAGTTTAATATATTCTTTTTGTTTTGTGCAGAGAGGATGGATCTTGTTTGCAGCACACTGTCTAGTCTCCACTCCAGTGACGTTTGTTTAGTTTTCCTTGTGCTTGTTTAGTTTGATGTTGACAGAAACTGCGTGATGCTCTTTTAAAACTCTGTTTTGTCTACATTTTGGTTCGACCAAGACGTTTAGTGGTTTGATTTGCTCGGTTCAAGTTTTCATTATCGGATTATAAAATGAAAAAGACATTCTGTGATCGCAATATACGTGTGTACGCGTGCCATTAGCAGAATTCTGTGTTTTTAATTAAGCTCATAAACAAATAATTAAAATGGTGTTTACTTGCTCCCCGTTACAACATGCGTGATTGACGTTTTTTGATGGACGGTGTTATACACAAAAGCGCACACGTTAAACCAACCCAACATTTTTCTTTGCGACCATTATTTCACTGCTCAAATACCCAAAACATCCTCCACTTCCGCGTTACTTTTTCGGAACTTCCCAAAGTACCCTCATCTTTTCCCTTCTCACTTTTTCATCTTATTAATAATTCCGTTGAACGCGTTACTTATATAAATAAAGTAAAATAAAATAATGGAATCTCTTAAATCTCTCCACCGTGTCCGAAAACCTTAACTCAAAAAAGAATACCTGATTTTTTTTTTCGGAAACACCAAAAAGAATACCAAAAGTTTATAAAAAACGTCATTTCCCCTCGCCGGCGTTTTGACAATCGTCGTTACTGTTACCGTCTCGAAACCATACTACTTCAGTTAAAATAAAGACTCAGAAGGATCTTTGTATCTTCTTTCATGCTCATCTCTTCTTGTTCTTCCTCCCCCAATTATTTTATAGAAATAATATTTAAATTTCTGTAAGATCTCCCCGAATAAAAAAAAAAAAAAATGAGGCAATGGTTGCCATCATAACGTGTATCAGTAGTAGTGCTGTTGTATTTGGTCTCACGACTAAGTCCCCTTCCTCCTCTCTTTTTCTTCTCCTCCTCCTTCCGTAATTCAATTTGGGCAACACGACCACTTGTGACTTCGTCGTCACAAAACATCTGTTAAATTAAGAAAAAAAAAAGCGTTTTTATTCTTCTTCCAAACAACTGCGGAAGATCTGAAGCTCGACCTTCCTCTGCTACGGTCTCTCAGGTAACACTTGTCTTTACAATCTGATTATCTCAATGTTTGATCTTAGTGATGTTAGAGGTTTACCCTGCTTTATTTTTTTTTTGGTGGGGTAATAACACAATGATCATTGTCTTTTTCGATGTCTTTATTGTATAATTTTATGATAAGATATTGTTCTTTGTCCAAGCCTAGATCTAATGATGATAATCTTTGATAATGACCTTTATCTATCTCTCAGGGATCTGCCGGCTACAAAAGTCCGGTGGATATTTAATAATCACTAGACACGATCATGGCGTCTAATAACCATTTCACAAACAGTAGATCCAATCTATCAACAAACTCCGACGCTGCTGATTCCGTAAGGAACCAGCAGCAGCAGCAACCTGGCGTGACGTTCGCTCGAAGAACTTCCTCCGGACGCTACGTCAACTACTCCAGAGATGATCTCGACAGCGAGCTCGGTAGCGTCGATTTCACAAACTACACCGTACACATCCCGCCGACTCCAGACAACCAGCCCATGGACCCTTCCATCTCCCAGAAGGTGGAGGAGCAGTACGTGTCAAGCTCCCTGTTCACAGGAGGTTTCAACAGCGTGACGCGCGCTCATCTCATGGACAAAGTGATCGACTCGGAGACCAGCCATCCGCAGATGGCGGGTGCGAAAGGGTCTTCTTGTGCGATTCCTGGTTGCGATGTGAAGGTGATGAGCGACGAGAGGGGTCAAGATCTTTTACCCTGCGAGTGTGATTTCAAAATCTGTAGGGACTGCTTTGTTGACGCTGTGAAAACGGGCGGCGGGATGTGTCCCGGGTGTAAGGAGCCTTACAGGAACACGGATCTGACGGATTTGGCGGAGAACAGCAAGGGGACTCAGCAGCAGCAAAGGCCTATGCTTCCTCCACCTTCTGGTGGTGGTGGGTCCAAGATGGAGAGGAGATTGTCGTTGATGAAGTCAACTAAGTCCGGTTTGATGAGGAGTCAAACCGGGGATTTTGATCATAACCGGTGGTTGTTTGAGACGAGTGGGACTTATGGTTACGGTAATGCTTTTTGGACAAAGGATGGGGACTTTGGTAGTGACAAGGACGGGAATGGCGGAGGTCACGGTATGGGGCCGCAGGATCTGATGAGCAGACCCTGGAGACCGCTTACTCGGAAACTACAGATTCCTGCAGCTGTTATTAGTCCTTACAGGTGAGAAAATTTTTGTTTTTATGAATCCAATATATTATTATTTAGTTCAAAATGTCCTAAAAATCAGTATAGCCGGCAAATCGGACCTAAACAGAGCAATTTTATAGAAGGAATTAAAAAAACCGGTTAAGGTGTTCAAAAAATGGTTAAAGCCTCCGCCTAATCAATAATTCCATATAAGGCTCTAACTACCGTTTAGTTATTTCTTGAACATTTCAAACTTTCACTAACACGTTTGATTTTTCTCTTGTGTAGGCTTTTGATATTTATTCGGATTGTTGTTCTTGCACTGTTCTTGATGTGGAGGATTAAGCATCAGAACCAAGATGCAATATGGCTATGGGGGATGTCTGTGGTTTGCGAGCTTTGGTTCGCCTTCTCTTGGCTTCTTGATCAGCTTCCGAAGCTGTGTCCTATCAACCGAGCTACTGATCTCAATGTTCTTAAAGAGAAATTTGAAACTCCTTCACCGAGTAACCCGACAGGGAAGTCTGATCTCCCTGGACTAGATATGTTTGTATCAACAGCAGATCCGGAGAAAGAACCTCCTCTCGTCACTTCCAACACCATTTTGTCCATCCTAGCTGCTGACTACCCTGTTGAAAAGCTTGCTTGCTACGTTTCAGACGATGGAGGAGCGCTTCTGACGTTCGAAGCCATGGCTGAAGCAGCTAGTTTCGCAAACATATGGGTTCCTTTCTGTCGCAAACACAACATCGAGCCGAGGAATCCGGATTCGTATTTTAGTCTGAAGAGAGATCCGTACAAGAACAAGGTGAAGGCTGACTTTGTAAAGGATAGGAGAAGGGTGAAGCGTGAGTATGATGAGTTTAAGGTTAGGATCAACGGCTTGCCTGACTCTATCAGGCGCCGTTCTGATGCTTATCACGCGAGGGAAGAGATTAAGGCCATGAAGGAGCAGAGACAGAACAGAGAGGATGAGATTGTGGAGCCGGTTAAGATTCCTAAAGCTACATGGATGGCAGATGGTACTCATTGGCCTGGAACTTGGATAAACTCTGGTCCTGACCATTCTCGTAGTGACCATGCTGGTATCATTCAGGTACAACATTTCGGCCCAGTTCGGTTATTTCATGTTTCTTTGGTTTGGAACAGTCTGTAAAACCAGACTGTACCAAAAACCGGCACATAACCAGATTAAATCACAAAATTATTGAATCTGATAAAACAATTAAAACTATCAAAAATCCATAAATTAATCATAAAATCTTATATTTACAATAGTTTATATTTTTATTAATTATTATATTTACTAATATCATTTTTAAAGTTATATATTAAAAATATATTAAATCAGGTTAGTGAACCAAATTTGATCCAGTAGAACCATATTGAACCGTTATCCAAATAACTATTTGGTTCAACTTCTGATTCGGTTTAAAAAACATTGTTTTAGAACATTCAGTTCACTCATACTGAATTGGAATAGGAGTTTGGTTCCATTGAACAAGAATTTTGGTTTGTTTCAGTTCAGTTTCTATGGCATCTCTAAGATCAGTGTTTTTTTCTTCAAATTTTTGATAAATGCAGGTGATGTTGAAACCTCCTAGTGATGAGCCATTACATGGAGTATCAGAAGGGTTCTTAGATCTTACAGATGTCGACATCCGTCTTCCGCTTCTAGTCTACGTGTCACGTGAGAAACGACCTGGTTATGACCACAACAAGAAAGCAGGAGCCATGAATGCATTGGTCCGAGCATCCGCAATCATGTCCAACGGTCCATTCATATTGAATCTCGACTGTGATCACTACATATACAACTCTCAAGCTCTGAGAGAAGGAATGTGCTTCATGATGGACCGAGGCGGCGACAGGCTCTGCTACGTTCAGTTCCCGCAACGGTTCGAAGGCATTGACCCCTCCGATCGGTACGCGAATCACAACACCGTCTTCTTCGATGTCAACATGAGAGCTCTCGATGGTCTGATGGGTCCGGTTTACGTCGGAACTGGTTGTCTCTTCAGAAGAATCGCCTTGTACGGATTCGACCCGCCCCGGTCTAAAGAACACAGCCCTGGATTCTGTAGTTGTTGCTTCGGTCGCAAGAAAAAGAAGAGCCGTGTCTCTGAAGAAAACAAATCTTTGAGAATGAGTGGTGGTGGTGATGACTCTGATGATGATGAAGAGATGAGTCTTTCTCTAGTTCCTAAAAAGTTCGGAAACTCAACGTTCCTTATAGATTCGATCCCTGTCGCAGAGTTCCAAGGCCGTCCGCTCGCAGACCACCCGGCCGTGCAGAACGGACGGCCTCCTGGAGCTCTAACCATCCCTCGCGAGCTTCTCGATGCGTCGACGGTTGCAGAAGCTATTGCAGTTATCTCGTGTTGGTACGAGGATAAAACCGAGTGGGGGTCTAGGATCGGTTGGATCTACGGGTCTGTGACCGAAGACGTTGTGACCGGTTATAGAATGCATAACCGTGGATGGAAGTCGGTTTACTGCGTGACGAAACGTGATGCCTTCCGTGGCACGGCGCCTATCAACTTGACGGATAGGCTTCACCAGGTTCTACGTTGGGCTACTGGCTCTGTCGAGATCTTCTTCTCGAGAAACAACGCCTTTTTGGCTAGCCCGAAGATGAAGATTCTTCAAAGAATCGCTTACCTTAACGTCGGAATCTACCCTTTCACGTCGATCTTCCTTATAGTCTACTGTTTCCTCCCTGCGCTCTCGCTCTTCTCAGGACAGTTCATCGTCCAAACACTAAATGTCACGTTCCTTATCTACCTTTTGATTATATCAATTACACTCTGCTTGCTAGCTCTCCTCGAGATCAAATGGTCAGGAATCTCGTTGGAAGAATGGTGGAGAAACGAGCAGTTCTGGCTCATTGGAGGGACAAGCGCTCATTTAGCTGCGGTTATCCAAGGACTGCTCAAAGTGGTGGCTGGAATCGAGATCTCGTTCACGTTGACGTCTAAATCCGGAGGAGATGACGTGGACGACGAGTTCGCGGATCTTTACGTAGTGAAATGGACGTCTCTGATGATCCCGCCGATCACGATCATGATGGTTAATCTTATCGCTATCGCTGTGGGTTTTAGCAGGACGATATACAGTGTGATTCCTCAGTGGAGTAAGTTGATAGGAGGAGTGTTCTTTAGTTTCTGGGTGTTGGCTCATCTTTATCCTTTTGCCAAAGGGCTTATGGGAAGAAGGGGAAAGACTCCGACCATTGTTTATGTTTGGTCGGGACTTGTTGCTATTACTATTTCGCTGCTTTGGGTTGCTATCAATCCACCTGCTGGTTCTACTCAAATTGGAGGATCGTTCACGTTTCCTTGATTTAATAGGTTTGGTTTCTTAAACTCTCTTTGTTTGAAATGTGTATTTGTTGAAATATCTTTGTAAGAATCTTTCTTCTGTCCAAATGATGCAGAGTTCTTACAAGAAGAGAAGGGACACGGAGAACACAAAGTATAGTTGTCACGTAGAGCAAGTTAACAACTAAGAACTTGTCTCATTGTCTTTTTTATTTGCTGGAAAAGGACATTTTTTATTTGTCTTTTCAAATTTTGTAATCTTTGATGTGGTGGTGGAATCATTTATGTTGCTACTGTTATTTTTTTTTGTCGACGTTGCTACTGTTATTTTGTATGAATATATGACTTTTTCTTAATTTTTAAACAGTAATATAATAGAGCTGATAATTAAAAATGGATTATGCATTTCAAGTTTGAAAAATGTAGTCAATCATTTTAAATACTTTTAGGTTATGCTTCTCAAATTTGATACTAAATTTATATTATATTGTTATTATTTATTTTTCGTATTACATTGTTCTATATTACTGTTTTCTATTACGAAAAAGATCTACGTTTTAAAATTTTACGCATATAAAAAAACATATTTAATTTTGATTGACAATTCATTATTTCTGTAATTAATTATTTCCTGTAGGTTTTGACCAATATAATTTAATAAACACAATTATTTAGGAAATAAAATCTTATTATATAAAGCTTAGTTTTCAAAGATACTAATTAACACGATTGCGACACATGGTGGTTATATATTTTAGATTGTGACATGTGTGTAATATATTTAACATTTATATACTAAGATTGATTTTTCTATTTTCCTATCTTATTATATAAATCTAAAGATAGTTTTTTTATAATCCTACTCAATCTTATTAAAATAATTATTTTTGTAGTTATCTTTTTACATTGATTTTCCTATTTTCCTATCTTATTATAGAAATATATTGTAGATTGTGACATGTGTGCAATATATTTAACATTTATATACTAAGATTGATTTTCCTATTTTCCTATCTTATTATATAAAGATAAAGATAGTTTTCTTATAATCCTACTCAATCTTATTAAAATAATTATTTTTGTAGTTATCTTTTTACATTGATTTTCCTATTTTCCTATCTTATTATATAAATAAAATATAATCTTATTAAAAACGTAATATATCATAATCTAATATTATTATAAATATCAAATTAAAAATTTAATTATAAGTATTATTAAAAGAAATTTTTCATTAAAAAAATCTAAACAAAAGGTAATAGTAAAAGATGATTTGATAGCAATTTTCCTTCTAATATGTTTACATGTGTTTAAATATATAATGATTAAAAATATATGTACTTATATAGTAAAACGAATTTTGAATAACCTAATTGTAAAAATTATTTAATATATTTTTCAGAATTTTTCTTTTTTGAGAATCCTAAACAAAAAATTATTTACAATTAAGATTATATAGAGTTTGGTTTTTCAAAATTGTTAATTAACATGATTGTGACACATGACAATTATTATTTAAAATTGTGATGCGTGTTAAACTATCTTATAATTAAATATATATATACTACAATAGTAATAAATGATTTGGGTTCTCTTCTTATTATATAAAACATAGATCTTCAAAGTTACTAACTAACATGATCGTGACATGTGTCAATAAATATTTAAGATTGCAACATCTGTTAATTTATCTTATAACTAAAAATATAATAATAAGATAATAACAAAAACAAATTTTGTTAAAAATTAGTTGTAAGTATTATCTAATAGTAATTTTTTATTTTAAAATCCTAAACAAAAAATAATTGAAAAGGATGATTTGATAGTACCTTTCCTTTTAATATTATGAAATAGGTTAAAATTTATAATGATAATATATATATATATATATATATATATATATATATATATAACGAGATAACCAAAAAAACGAATTTTGAAATTTATTTAACAGTAAAAAAAATGATTTAATAATATTCTTTTAGAAATTTTCCTTTAAAATCCTGAATAAAAAATTGTAAAAGACTATTTTAAACTATCCCATAATTAAAAATAAACATACTGGGATAATAAAATTAATTTTTAATACAAAATAATTAAATAGTAATTTTCCATTTAAAAATCTTTAAAGATATAACTGCAAAATATTATTTGATTAAAAATATATATACTAAGAAAATAACAAACGAATTTTGAAAAATTAAATTTCAAAACTATTTAATAGTAAATTTAATTTAAATATTATTTAATATAAATTTTCTAGAATTTTTCCTTTTCAAAATCCTAAAGAAAAAATAGATTTGTTAAATAACTTATTTAATACTAATTTTTCTTTTCTAATATCCACAGCAAAATATAATTGTAAAACATTATTTCATATTAATTTTATAGAAGTATTTACTTTGCTACGTAGAGTTACAGATATTCAGAATTCCATTTCAAATCGAAACAAATAATGAATCGATTTAAAATTTACGATTATTCTGTCCAGCTTGAAATATATGTTATGTTGTTGTGACTAAGTTAATGTGACTATTATACTTATGTGTATTTTTTTTATCAACATATAAAATTGATTTTGCTGTTATATATAGATCATGCTATTATGAAATTCAAATCAAAGAGATCGACTATGAAATAAAGTGTAGTAGGTTATGCTATTAAGGAGTTTAAATCAATGAGAAAGACTTTACAATAGAATAATGGTACTGATAACTCGCTTAGGCAACATGATTATTGAAGTTGGAATTCTAACCGGAAGTTATGTGAAAAACAAATTTTTATTCCTAAAATAAGTCTCATAACAACAAATGCAAGAAAACTTTTCAAACTGAAAAGACTTCAATTTCTTATAAGAGCTATATAATGACTATCAACAAGAGTTAAGATCAAGCTTAAAAAGTTAGTCTATTTGCCAAGTCCAGTCTTACAATTATATGTCAAACTATCAAGAGTCACTACAACTAAAGAGCTTCATATTTGAAAAACATTGCGACAATAATGTTTCACAAAATATTATATAGAGGTTATAAAGTCACACCATGAATGCTAATGTAAACAAATTTGATGTTTTCTCTAGCAATATATTCGATATTTAGCTGAGTATCAATAAAACATATTGATTGGTGTTGTAGAACATTAATATTTTGAATTTTGTTGTTTTTAATTTGTCTTACACAATATAAACAATATAGAGCGTTCACAGTTTTATATATCTCAATTAACTATAATAATATTATTTTGAAAAAATTAAAAGTGAAGTATTTATTAAAAATAAAGTATAAATATACTATTTAAAACATCAATATTAAAATAGAAATACAAATAAAAATTTATAAACAGATTATTGTTATTAAAATGTCACCAATATATACTAAAAATCCAAGAACTAATGTTTAAAAATATTTTCATTCTTTTTATATGTTCTTGAAATTAAAATATCAAATAAAATCCGTGCAACGCACGAGTCCATATCTAGTTTATCATAAAATAATAGATTAAGTATAAAATGTATATTTTTTAAACAATTTTTTGCTCTAGAACAAGATGTGTTTGGAAAATATAATTTTGTAAGAAATCTACATGATGGTGGTTTTTTTATAAAACCCCAAAGGCAAAAACACAATCTCTCTCTCTCTAACAACAAAGCGTTTATGTTTTAAAATAGAACCCGTAGTGGCGACTCGTATGGCGATTAGGGTTTCGATAAAATATCTGCCGCCTCAGATCTGATTCAAACCTTTCCAATCAGTGACCGGTGAGTTTCGAGGTTGCTGCTTCCAATCCTCCGACCCCATTCAAACTACAGAAAGCTTTGGGAGAGACAGGAATGGAGAACTAGAGGCAAATCGAGGTTTCAGCGAAGGAGGGGTTAAGGGATCTCTCTGAACCCTTCTTGAAGCGTTTCATTAAGTCTGTGTGACTTCTTAGTGGGGTAAAGAAGAAAGAAGAACAACAAGCAAAGAGGAACTATGAATCGACAGCGTAAGAGAAAGGAGCCGACTTTGATGGAGGAACTAAAGGAGATGGAGCTACTGGAGGAAGGGGTAACGGTGGAAATTCCAGATCTAGAAGTTGGAGACCTCATAGAAGAAAAAAAGCTCAGCGTCATTGTTCGGTGCCTCAACCCTCAGGTTCATAAAGTGGGAGGACTAGTTAAAGCTCTACCACCGATCTGGGGGCTGGAAGAGAGGGTTAGAGGGAGAGGAATTGGAGGGGACAAAGTCCAGTTCACCTTTGTCTCTGAAAGTGATCTACAACATGTTCTCACCAAAGGTCCTTGGTTTGTCAATGGATGGATGGTCTCTCTGGATCAATGGAGCCCGGATCCACCTGCTGAATTCCTGTGTAGGATACCGTTCTGGATACATGTAAGAGGATTACCGATCCATATGCTGAAAGAAGAGATGGTAAAAATCCTACTAAAGCCGCTGGGAAGGTGGAAAAAGTCGAACTCCACGCCAAAAACTCAAACTCCCTTGAGTATATCAGAGCTAGAGTTCACATCAATACGGAAGAGCCCCTACAATTCCGATTGACAGCAAAGCTTAAGTCAGGAGCAACTTATCCTACAGAATTAGAATATGAAAAACTTATCAAGGTCTGCTTTACTGCAAGAGACTCTCTCATGACCAATCCAAATGCCCCATCCAAGCCAACCTTGCTACAGTAGAAGAAGGGAGGAGACTGGAGGAATGGGGAAAGAAAGAGAAAAGGATAGAGCAATCCCTCTGATCAAAGCTACAAGAGAAGGAGAGTAAAGCAAAGGAAGCTCTGAGGAAAAATGCTGAGAAAGGAGATCCTCTGAAAGCTTTCACAGAAGGAGGAAGACAAAAAGGGAGCAGAGCCAGAGCTCCAGTGCAAAGTAGAGAAGATAAGAGAGAGGACAAGAGGAAAGGCAAGCGTGTGGATCACACACCCCAACTGGTGTGGAAGCAGAAAGGAGAGAGAGGGTGCTCAAAACTTTCTCGCAGTACAGACGAATCAACTGCCACTCCTAGAAGCTCTGGAGAGAAGAGGGGAAGATCAACAGGAGATAGGATGAGGCGTACTAGTGGGGAAGGAAGTGAGAAGGACCTAGCACTTGATTCGGTCTTCAACCGGCTGGGCAGTAAAGACGGTGATTCCGACCTTCATGGAAGCAGAGGTAGTTGATCCCGAAGCCGGTCGGGGAGTAGGTCAGAAGGAGGACTGAAAGCGAGATTAAGTGAAAGCTCCCCTGAGGAGAAGTTCGAAGCTAAATCAAGTAGATGGAGCAATAGCCCACCTACTGTCTTTGAGAGGCTAGGTCTACAACAACAAACAACACCAAGAGGAGACACTAACCCAGGAGTATCGAACTCTAAGAGAAGAAGACTTAGTACCAGTGATGACAGACAGCCAAGAAAGCTCGTCTTAACCCCCAGGAGAGGAACGAGGCTTCTCCTTTAGTTTTCCTTAGGCTGGGAGGTCTGACGCAGTCACCTGGAAATCAAGATGGAGAGTTCCCTGATCATTCTGCTTTAATAGCAGCGAGTACTCCGATTCATTCTGCTCATGTAGCAGCTGTGTTCCCAGATCATTATTCTGTCCGTAGGATAGCATTGAGGAGTGGAACTTCAAGGAAAGAAGGGTTGATGGTTAATACCAACCCTTCAAGATCCATATGAGAATACTGAGCTGGAACTGTCAGGGGCTGGGGAATACACCGACAGTTCGACATCTACAGGGAATACTTGGTCAGTATTCTCCTGAGATAATATTCCTCAGTGAGACCAAAAGTAGAAGAAGATATATGGAAGGCATCGTGTGAAGGTTGGGATATCACAACCTGATAGTTGTCGATGCTAAAGGGAAAAGTGGCGGTTTGGCAGTGTTATGGAGAAACTCGTGTGATGTGCAGAAGTTACATGCCAACCATAGAGTTATTGATATGAAGGTGGCATGGCAAGATCAGTTTTTCTTTCTCACTTGTGTGTACGACGACCCAGTAAAACAGAAGAGAAGTGAGGTATGGGAAAGAGTAGCCAGGATTGGGGCCGAAAGGAAGGGTGCTTGGATGCTAGCAGGAAACTTTAATGAGATACTAAATCAATCTGAGAAAGATGGAGGAGCAGCGAGAACAGAATCTGAAGGAAGAGATTTCAAACAGCTCTTGCTATATTGGAGTCTGTGGAATATAAGATATAAAGGGAACTGCTTGTCTTAGGCGGGTAGAAGGGCTACGAGATTAGTACAATGCCGGTTAGACAGAGCTGTAGCAAACCAGGAGTGGTTAAATTTGTATCCGCAAGCTACTACTTTTTATGTTAAAAGAAGTTGTTCTGACCACAGTCCCATTCTTACTTCTTTAGATGGCCACCAGTCAAGAAAGAAATTACTTTTCAGATATGACCACAGATGTGTAACAAGAGAAGGTTTTGTGGACGTTGTGGATAAGAGTTGGAAATCTTATGGAACAGGTCAAGCAAGCATTATGTCAAGGTTAGTAGGATGCAGGAAAGCCATCTCGATGTGGAAAAGGCAAGCCAAACCAAACTCTGCGATTAGAATCCAGGAGCTCCATTTCAAAATTGATGAGGCATCCCACCAATAACGTTTCAAGCAAGAGGAACTGGAGCAACTGAAAAAGGAGCTTAACGACGAGTACAGGGCTGAAGAGTCGTTCTGGAAAGAAAAGAGTATATTGACTTGGCTAAGATCTGAAGACAAGAACACCAAGTTTTTCCATGCCATAACAAAGAATAGAAGGGCACAATGCAGAATCAAGAGCCTCGTGGACGATGAGGAAAGGGAATGGTTTGCTGATAGGGATCTGGGTAGAGTAGCAGAATGCTATTTGAAGAAGCTCTTTGCATCAGAGGATATAGGCTTCGAGCTAGAGGAATGGGGGAGAAATACCTGCTTCTCTTTCACCGGCGCAGAATGATCATCTGTTGACACCGGTAACGATGGAAGAGGTGAAAAGAGCAGTTTTCGACATCAACCCAAGTAAATGCCTGGGTCCTGATGGGATGAATGGTCATTTCTTCCAACAATTCTGGGAGACAAGCGGTGCAGATATAACTTCAATGGTGCAGGAATTTTTCGCAACAGGCAAGCTAGAGAAGGAGATAAATGACACCAACATTTGCCTTATCCCAAAGATTCTGACTGCGAAGAAAATGTGTGAGTACAGACCCATTAGTCTGTGTAATGTGGCTTACAAGATCGTCTCTAAAGTGCTTGTGCGACGTCTGAAGAAGGTTATGCCCACTATCATCTCAGAGACTCAGGCGGCTTTCGTAGAGGGCCGACTGATATCCGACAACATTCTGGTTGCACATAAGCTCCTCCATGCTCTGAATTCAGATAACAAGTGTGCTGAGGAGTTTATAGCAATCAAGACTGACATATCCAAAGCTTACGATCGAGTAGAATTGGCATTCTTGGATAAAGCAATGAAAGCTATAGGTTTCTCAGAAAGATGGCAGAACCTCATTATGAGCTGTGTCTCATCAGTGCAGTACCATATTCTCATTAATGGAGAACCCTTTGGAAACATCACGCCAACAAGAGGAATCAGACAAGGAGATCCCCTCTCTCCATACCTGTTCGTGATGTGTACTGAAGTTCTAGTCCAAATGTTGAAGCTAGCGGAGGGGAAGAGAAAGATTTCAGGGTTAAGAGTAGCACGAAGCGCCCCCCCCCCCCCATCTCACATCTCCTGTTTGCAGATGACATTATGTTATACTGTAAATCCTCAGAGGAAGAGCTTAACAACTTGATGGATATCCTACAGAGGTATAGTCTAGCTTCGGGACAGAGGATAAACTACTTGAAATCGAGTGTTTACTTTGGTAAATGTATCCCAGCGAATAGAAGAGACTATATTAAAGAAGTACTGGGAATATAGCAACAGGGGGGGGGGGTTCTACTTAGGACTACCGGAAGCGTTTGGTGGATCAAAGGTATCTCTATTGAGCTATTTACAGGAGAACCTGAACAGAAGGGTTCACGATTGGCAGACAAAGTTCTTGTCACCAGCAGGGAAAGAAGTCCTCCTTAAAGCAGTAGCGATGGTACTTCCGACGTATACAATGGCTTGCTTCCTTATTCCCAAGACGATTTGTAAGCAGATCATGGCGATAATGTCAGATTTTTAGTGGAGTAATTCTAAAGATGGAAAAGGGATGCATTGGACAAAGTGGGAAAGTTTGTGTCGACCAAAGGTGTGTGGAGGGTTAGGCTTTAAGGATCTGGAGGCATATAACCTAGCTCTGTTGGGGAAGCAATTATGGAGGATGTTAAGTAAGAGATCATCATTGATGTCCAGAGTCTTTAAAAGCCGCTACTTTAAAGACTCAGACCCTCTGACTGCCCCTCTTGGATCCCGCCCTTCGTACGTCTGGAGAAGTATCCATGCAGCTCAGAAGCTTGTTCAACAAGGAGCTAGAGTGATTATTGGCAGTGGTAGAGACACAAAGCTCTGGCAAGAGAGATGGATCGGAAACGAACCAGCTATGATGCCCTTAGCAATGAGAAGATCAACAGGAAACGCTCAACGCAGAGGATCCTAAGATATGAGGGTGAGTGAGTTTTTATGTGGAGATGGGCGTGAGTGGAATCAAGAGTTGTTGGAAGAGCTATTCTTACCGGAGACCTGTGCGGAGATTAGGAAAATACGCCCAGCGGGAAAGAACAACAGTGATGTCTATGTATGGGAGTTTACAAAGTCAGGTCACTTTACAGTGAAATCAGCTTACTGGATCCAGGTGAAGATGATGGAGGAAAGACAAGGTCCTCAACAAGTCCTACAGCCAAGTTTGGACAGAATTTACCAGCGCATATGGAAATTAGAGACGAGTCCAAAGGTCCAACATTTCCTATGGAGGTGTCTAAGCAATGCACTACCAGTGGCTGAGAATATGATGCATAGACATATCGCAAAGGATAAAAGTTGTTGGAGATGTGGAGCGGAGGCTGAAAGTGTGAATCATCTCCTCTTCCAATGCCCATATGCAAGAAGGATATGGGCAGAAGCAAACGTCCACATTCCCCCTCCAGGAGCATGGTCAGATTCTTTCTACTCTAATCTTAATTGGGTCTTGAATCTGAAACAAGAGTACCTTAAGGAACAGATAGAAGATGATTTAGTATCATGGCTGTTGTGGAGACTCTGGAAGAATAGGAATGAGCTAATCTTCAGAGGAAATGACTATGCAACGTACGCAACAATAGCAAAGGCAAGAAAAGATGCATTAGAATGGAAGAATAGAGAGGAGGTTAAAACAATGGTGGTGAAAGAGCCTACGACTGCTAGTCCTGACAAGAAATGGATCCCACCTCCCCTAACGCAACTGAAGTGTAACTCTGATGCATCCTGGAAGGAGGAAACAAGAACTGGAGGAGTGGGCTGGGTGGTACGTGATCATTCGGGACATATGTTGTGGGTAGGGGCAAAATGCTTACCTAAGATGGGTTCAGTGATTGATACAGAAGCAGAAGCTTTAAGATGGGCGATGCAAATATTGGCAGGTTTTGGTTATGAAAAAATTAGCTTTGAAACTGATTCCTCAGCGCTGGTAAATATGATATATGAAGAAGAGAAGACCTGGCCAAAATTGCAGCCCATAATTCAAGAGATCAGAACCTTATTAGGAATGATGGGGGAATCATAGGTGGTGTTCTTCCCTCGCAGTGGTAACAAGACAGCCGATAGAATAGTAAAGGAGACTAGTACGTTTACGTCCATTGTCCCTAAGTTGTATTCGATTGTGCCTAGATGGTTAAGTAGTTGTATTGAAGCTGATAAGTCTATTGTGTGACATTGATTTGGTTAATGCAAAGTTGATGGTTGAGTTAAAAAATAAAAAATAAAACCCCAAAGGCAACTGTCAAGACAAATGGTACAAATTCAAGAAGCCGAAATAGCCCGGTACATTTAAAAGGGTCGGGTTATCGGGTCAAGTATCAAGAAATTGAGCCTTAACTAACTAACCTAGACGGATCGGGTAGTCGGGTAACCGCCGAAACCCTACCAAAAACCTTGAGAACCTTCTCCAGTCCACGATCGTCTTCTCCAACCCAATCTCTCTCTCTCTTCTAACATAACTCAGTTTTCGCATTCTCAAATCCGGAGAGAGCCTTTTAAATCAGTCATGGCTCAGAAATGTGCGATTGGTTTGATTTCAGCGGTGGCAGCTTCCGTTTCTCTTTCGCAATCGAAAGTCGCTGCTGCAGATGGTCCTTTCACCTTCCCTGGATTATCTAACTCTCCTCCTCCTCCTCCTCCTGCGATTCCTCAGCAGCAGCCTGCTTCGCCGCAACCTCCGTCGACGGATGGTAAAGAATCTTCAGCTCGGAATGATAATCCGAGGACGAGTTCCGGTGGTTTCGATCCGGAGGCTCTGGAGCGTGGAGCTAAGGCCTTGAAGGAGATCAACAACTCCTCTTACGCCAAAAATGTATATTTTCTTTTTTTTTGGCTGATAGAGTTTGGTTTTGAGCTTACAATTGTTATCTGTCTGATCTCAGAATTGGTCTCTTTCTGTGTGATTAATCTTACAATTGTTGTTTGGTTTGTTTCTTTCAGGTTTTTGAGAGTATAAAGCAGCAAGAAGAGACAAAGCAAACTAAGTTTGCAGCCAAGGTGCAAGAATATAAGGCTATGCAAGCCCAAGCTGAAACTGTGAGATCTCTTCTAACTTCATACTTCTTCATTTTCCGATATTTTTAATAAATTGTTTTTTTTATTATATGAGGTTGTGGTGTTACTAGCAATGCAGCGTAAAGACTTTACTTTTTTTTATCTTAGTGAAGTTGAAAACCCCTGCTCCCAATATTGCAGCCCTTAGTGATCAATTTGTCTACATCATTTCATTGTTCTGATTAGACGTTTTTTATGAGTAGCAGAGTTGTGTGTTTGACATTTTTTTCAATTTTACAGGAGAGACAAAAGGTGATATATGATGAACAGAAGAAACTTTCTCAGCACCAAGCACAGACTAAATCGCAGATGGCTCGTTATGAAGATGATTTGGCAAGAAAGAGGATGCAGGCATGTAATTTTAATCACACTTTTACAACATTTCGAGCTTCTTTTCTTCGTTCTGACAGCTGTTTTTGTGGATATCCGTTTACAGGCTGAGAATGAGTATCACAGAACAAGAAACCAAGAACTTGTGAAAATGCAAGAAGATTCCGCGATCAGGCAGGAACAAGCTCGACGAGCTACCGAGGAACAGATCCAGGCGCAGAGGCGACAAACCGAGAGGGAGAAGGCTGAGATCGAACGTGAGACAATCAAGGTCAAAGCTATAGCAGAGGCTGAAGGAAGAGCCCATGAAGCAAGGCTCGCTGAAGATGTAAACAGGAGAATGCTTGTTGATCGTGCAAATGCAGAAAGAGAGAAATGGGTTGCTGCCATTAACACTACATTCGACCATATTGGAGGTGTGAGATTTAATTACATACATGAATGTCTCTGCTGTCTAGACATGGAGTTAGTAGACCTTAATGCTATAGTAGTGGTTGAACAGGTGTTTAACTCTTTACTCTTTCTTCCTAGGTGGGTTGCGTGCAATTCTAACGGATCAAAATAAACTGATTGTTGCTGTTGGTGGTGCAACCGCTCTTGCTGCTGGAATATACACAACGAGGTAAATACTGTATTTTGTAATGTCAGTTAGTAGTTCTGCAATTTTGAAATTTGATCTTTAGCCGACTGCTTGTTGCAGAGAAGGAGCAAAGGTTATCTGGAGCTATGTGGACAGAATATTAGGACAACCATCCTTGATCCGAGAATCGTCAAGGGGCAAGTACCCTTGGTCTGGTTCGGTTTCTCGTGTAGTGTCCACATTGCGTGGAAAGGGATCAGCTGCCAATAATGGAAAAGGGTTCGGTGATGTTATCTTGCATCCTTCCCTACAGAAGAGGATTGAACACCTAGCTAATGCCACCGCCAACACAAAATCAAACCAAGCTCCTTTCCGGAATATGCTTTTCTATGGTCCTCCAGGAACGGGAAAAACAATGGCCGCCAGAGAGCTGGCTCGTAAATCTGTATGTATCCTATTTATTTTTGTTTTAAGTTACTTCGAAAATGGTATATAAGACACCTAAATTGACGATATGAGTCTCTATAGCATGTAGGATGGTAGAGCACAGGATGGTGGTTACTGATGTCCGTGATTGCATATGAAAGTCGACCATTAGCTATTAGTTATATGTTCTTTTATACTTGTTTTAAGTTGCTGAAAAATTGGTATATAGCACATCTAAATAAACAATACGAGTCTCTAGCATATAGGATGCTGGTTGTTGATTTCCATGATTTCATATGAAAGTTGAACTTTAGCTATTAGTTATATGTTCATTGAGTTTCTCTGGTTTTGTTAGTTCATCTATTCTTGTTATTCTAACGTTTATAGTTCGTGTAGGGTTTGGATTATGCACTGATGACTGGTGGAGATGTTGCTCCCCTTGGATCTCAGGCTGTTACAAAGATTCACCAACTGTTTGATTGGGGGAAAAAGTCTAAGAGAGGCTTATTGCTTTTCATTGATGAAGCCGATGCATTTTTGTGCGAGTAAGTATTGTTACTCAGATAATATTACATACTCTGTTCTTGGTTTTTATTTGTTTGTGGCAATTTAACAGGAGGAACAAAACATACATGAGTGAAGCTCAGAGGAGTGCATTAAATGCTCTTCTCTTCCGTACGGGTGATCAGTCCAAAGACATAGTCTTAGCACTTGCCACGAATCGACCTGGTGACCTAGACTCAGCTGTGGCTGACCGTGTGGACGAGGTTCTCGAATTCCCCTTACCCGGAGAAGAAGAGAGGTTCAAGCTTCTAAACCTGTATCTGGAAAAGTACATAGCTCAAGCTGGTCCGAGAAAGCCAGGTTTGTTCGACCGTCTCTTCAAGAAAGAGCAGCAGAAGATTGAGATAAAGGGTGTCACCGAAGATCTCTTAAAGGAAGCTGCTGCAAAAACGGAAGGGTTTTCAGGTAGAGAGATTGCGAAGCTGATGGCGAGTGTTCAGGCAGCTGTTTATGGAAGTGAAGACTGTGTGTTGGACTCTGTGCTGTTCAGAGAGGTTGTTGATTACAAAGTCGCAGAGCATCAGCAGAGAAAAAAATTGGCTGGAACCGATTCCAAATGAGATTGTTTATGTAAGCTAATCAAGTGCTCTCTCACATTCACGCTCTTGGAAAGAGGCAAAACAAAAATTAGAGGCTCAATTCACGCTCTTGGAAAGAGGCAAAACAAAAATTAGAGGCTCAAAATCTCTGAAGCTGTTTGGGAGGTTTGGGTAGAGATTCGAATCCTATTGTCACTCCCTTTTTGGTCAAGGAGAGGTTTTGTACTCTGTGTTACGGTTTAAGTTATTTGCTTTTAGCAAATCTCAAACTATGTATCAAATAAATATCGACACTGATATCATTTTTTTTCAAGAAGAAATAAACTTGGCACTTGTTTATATAGCAAATCCCAATTGCCTATTAAGGCTCAGTGACATGAAAAAGACAGTGAAGATAAACATAATCAAACATTGGTCGAATCCTTTATTACATATGATATCTGAAGATGTTGGAGCTTCATACAAACTTGACAATGCAATAAAAAAAAGGAGAAAAAGAGAGACTGGAGATGTTTCTCGACTTTCAGAATGTTGCCTTAATGATGATGATCTTGAACATAACGAAGGCCGCAGTACTTGCAGACAGCAGGCTCGTCTAGGTCGAGGCAAATGAACTCAATCGGATGACCTAGTGCTGGATTGGTGTCTGCAATGTTATATCAAAGTGGGATTTATAAATCAATCTCGATACTATAGTTTGGTATTATCACAAAATCACAAAATATCTTTAGGTTACTGATAGAGAAGAGGAGAGGACAAACCTCCTTCACAAGCAGCAATCCTTCCATCAACTTTGATAGGTGGGACCTCATTGATCAGCTCCATTGGTGACTTCTTGCTTCTATCCTGTTACATATTAAGTTCCTTAGCCACGCTATGCAAAACTATCAAAGAAGTGGTAAATGACAAAAATAAAATCGTGATATCCAAACCAGAAAGAAACCAATACGAAACTATAAACTAACATGTGTAAAATTTTCAACCTCACAGAAATCATCAGTAAAGAAACCAATTCCATGGCAGTAGACTATTAAGCTAACGATTCTGATGACTGAACTATTGGACAAGGAATATGCCATGCAGTCATTGAATTATCTTTTGCTCTTATTAGAGTTGGGAGATGGAGAATCAGATCGCAATAGCAAATACATATTATAAACTGATGCCCCAACAATAAGCCCATCAACGATAGTACACCATAAAAGAAACGTGACAAGATTTATCTGCTTCATACTACTCTCATAATGCTCACATCCCTTTTGGTTAATTAATTGATTGTTCTATTAACACTGGATAATGGTCAGTAATGGATTTTCTCCAGAAATGCATAAAAATAAGCCAAATGTCCTCAAAAATTAACAAATAAATAATAAAAATCTAAGCAGATTCAAATAGATATCATCATGCCTCCATGATTTCTGATGAATCAATCTTTATTGAAGCAACTGATTAACGAAAATAAACGGATAGCTACCCTGTGATTTCTACAATCCAATCAAAAACCGCGAAGAATTTTCATCAAAAACGATTCGGCTACCATACATGATGCCAGAAAAATCACGATCTAAACATCATAAGGAATATTAAAGTCTTGGATTAGAAAGAGATAAGTACCTGCATCCATTTGGCGGTGTGATTTCCGACTAGATCGTCTGTTGGCACGCCTAGTTGGGTTGTAGCCGGTGCACTAAAGTGCCTCCTCGTAGACGGAACAATCTGCGATCGGATTAGGGCTTTCACGAGCTTCGACGCCATTTTTGTGCTCCTCTCCAGACAAAAAAAAAAAAAAATCAGATGAAGTATCTTTGCAAAGAGAGAGAGAGGGGAACCAAAAACAACGCCTTGGGCTTTAATTATAAATTATGGCCCATATATTTAGAAAGGCCCATTTACAATTATTTTAAATTGGTAATTGTAGAGCTGCTTCCTCCTGCTAGAATCTTTCAGTGAACTTGGTTAGATATCATAAGAGAGAAAGTTTTGGTTTAGCCGGTTCTCTTTGATAACCAAGTTTTGTTTGATTTTCTATCAAATGTTCTCAATGTCTCAAGGAAATATTTAAGAGTTAGTTTAATTTAATTTCATATCTCATATCTTACTAAAGAAAATTGATATATTTTACATGGACAATCACAAGAAAAATACACAAAAGAATAATGCAATAGAACAAAAATAGATGGGTGGCTTTTTGCACTGTAGATTACACATTAAGAACATATTTAAATTTTAAAAAGTTGTCAACGCACCAAACGTTTGCCGCTAAGCTGCACTCACCAATTCCGCGGTAAAAAATGGCTACGCCAACTTGTGGTTGCTGCGTTTGGCATTCAGAGCCTCAAGAAATGAGGCATCATCAGTGAAAAGTGAGCTATGGTGAGAAGACCTTTTTTAGAGACATTTGGCCTCAATTTCTTCAAGAGTGAGACCCTTTGTCTCAGGCACGATGAAGTATATGAAGAAGAGAGACACTACACATATCACTCCAAATCCAAAGAACAACACTCCTGCTCCAAACAGCTCCTGCAGAAAACATTACAAGGTGAGCTTAAACAGAAGAAGACATGGAACTAACAAGTTGTATGTATCTTTTTGATCACTGTAGTTAAATATCTGCGATGTATTGAAGGAACATATATTGAGAAGGAGTTTCTTGGTTCTGGAGTCTTTACCTTTAAAGGTGAGAAAGCGAATGTCACAAGCGCGTTTGTGCCGAAATTCACAAGCACTGCTATGCTGATTCCTCTACCTCTTAATTTCAAGGGAAATATCTCTGAAATCATCAGCCAACCAATCGGGCCAAAGGATAACTGTGCAAATATTGATAACAAATCTTTTGAGATCAAAAAGTGTTGAAGATTATAAATATCAACAGCTTAAAGTTGTCAAAACTGAACTTTGATCAGAAAAAAATTGTGAAAAAGTTTAACCTGATAGCAGCCCACATATAGTAGCAATGCAACTACAGCAACAGCTGGCACAGTGTTGTAAAAGATGTAGTAGGACCCCAGGAGGAACAATGAGACCACCTGTTATACAATTAAAAACACACAAGAGGTTAAGTTTCTGAATCAATTATGTGTTCTGTCTCAAGTAATAGATAAGGCAAAAAGAAAGAGAAGGGAGTGAAGAGGCCAGAGGACAAACCATGCCACTAACACCACCGAAAAGTAAAGGCCTCCTTCCAACTTTGTCAATCACTATAACAGCAACTCCAGTCATAACCAACTGCAAACAGTAAATGATAAACATACAAGACCGTTTTAAAATGTGCTAAGCATTTCATATACTTACAACGTCTAACATTAGCACCAGAGATTGTACTAAGCTTACTAATCCTCAAATACTTCATAGGTAACAGGATCAGATATCTAAAAATAGATGGAAGAAAACGAATACCTTCAATACACCGAGTAGAATTGAGATCCGAGTTGCATCAGTTGCAGCAGAGAAACCAGCAGTCTGGAACATGTAATGTTAAGGGTACAAAGAAATAAGTTATCTTGCTTAGAAATGAAAAGAGAAAATATATTATTAGAGATGAAAAGATAACCTGTAGTATTGATGGTGCATAGTAAAGTACACTTGGTTGCCCGGTTATCTATAACCATTTGAAAAAAATATATATTAGCTATCATTCTTTCTCCAAATGAAATTTGATGAATTGACAGCACCAACCTGTTGCAACATGACTAAACCTCCAGCTATAGTGAGAGCTTTCAAGCACTTCCCTTGAAATATCTCACCAAGTGTAGCTTCTTTACCCTCACCCACAGAGGAAAGCTCAGCCAAGATCTCGTCTACCTGTTCAACAGCTGAATCAACCACAACAGACCCTCTAAGGCGGCGAAGAGACCTAATCGCACCCTGTTGAAGATTCTCCACGTTCCCTTTTCCCTGAAGAGAGCGCAGTAAAAGCCACCTAGGGGATGCTGGTAGCCAACACATTCCAATTCCCATAATAACTGGCACAGGGATGATCGTTGCGTACATGTAACGCCAACCAGAAATAACAGTAACCCAGAGGCTACCGATCCCATAACCTCCCTTCAAAAATTTCCATGTGTCAATATGTCACAGTCTGTAACTTCAAAACCGATCAATAAATTTCTGATATCTGTAGAGCCTTTGAGAACTTACAACCATACCAATGACGGTTGAGAACTCCTTTAGTGATATCATCCGTCCACGTATCTGACTTGGTGATGTCTCCGCAATGTACATTGGAGCCGCGTGCATTGTCTACAATATTAATCTGAACGGTAAGCTAGGTTTATAAACAGAATGAATCAGAGGGTAGAAGAATAGGAAGAATCCTATCTCATGCTGTCTAGACACAGTGCATACACAAGTTTTAGCAGGCAAACATTAAAATGGTCCATGATATATCTTACCAGTCCAATCCCAACGCCATACATAAGGCGTCCGATTATCAGGACAGAGAAGACAGGTGCTACTGAAGTCACAATGGCTCCAACAAGATAAAAGAATGCAGCCAAGATCAGCTCCTTTCTTCTGCCTTGAAAACATTAATTCAACAACTCAATTTCATTCAGATGGAGACGTAACAAGATAAATTAATTCGAAAGAAAGCAAAACCTATAGTGTCGGCAACACTAAATGCCACAATGGATCCAATTAAGGCACCGTACAGTGAGCCACTAGTCTGCAACCAAAAAAAAAATTGAAGCAAATGTATTAAAAGACCACAGCTTTTATAGGGAGGAAGCAATAACAAAAATTTAATGCAATAGCCAAACATGTGGAAGAAACCAAGAAAGGTCGAAACTCACAATGATACCAACATCCACAGGGGTCAAGTTGTACCATGAGACCCCACTTAGAATAGGAGACTGTTCAGGAAGAAGGCAAAAAAAAACAAGAGTAATTAACAGAACTGTGAACGGCTCTGACAATATAAACGAAATACATATCCAGTAAAAATTCAAGGGTACACAATGGCACTGCAGACACAGGTGGGAAGTTAAGGCATTCATTACCTTAATAGATATGATAGCACAGGAGGTAGCACCAATCTCGTAACCAAAAAGCAAAGCTCCAAGAGCTGGAAAGAGAAACCTGTGCAATAATAAATGTCTTCTTAGTAATGCTTTCATGTGCAAACCAAACACTTGCTTTTTTTAGAAGAAACGTTGGCAATAATCTGTGAATAGCAAAACCACAAATCCTTCTTGGACCACACAGTTGGTGTGGTGTTTAATGAAACCACCTAACAAAGGAAAACGACAGAAAAAAAAGGAACTCACGAGGGAATGGCTGCAAGAACAGAGTAGTCTTCTGGGCTGTGGTGGTGATTCTCCTTAATCAGAGGTTCTTTGACCGAGCTAATCCCACCTGAAGATGAATCACCAGACTACATAGCAACAACACCAGTTTTTCAGATATATGATTGTTTAATATCCATTTTCAAAATCATGAAGGCTAAGGTCTAATCTCATGCTTACAAATTTGAAATCACATATTCCAATCCTAAGAATAAATTGTTTTTTTTGGTATGACCTAAGAAAGATTCAAAACTCTAACCTATATATTGCATTACAACTCTCTAAACCTCTTCACAAACAAAACACAGTTCGTAAGTTTTGTTGGTGAACGGAGAAAAAGCAGAGAGAAAATATCAAACGAAGCTAGAAAACCTGTCCAAGAGAAACGATAGATTGCTTCTCGGAATCAAACACCATGGCTGCTGCGGCAGCTTGTTCACAAGATTCGTGAGTGAGGCTTGCTCAAGGAGAAAGAGGTAGAAGATCTAGCTCTCTACAGTGGACTTGTTTGATTTTGAGCACAACGAGGTTTGTATTTGTATTTGGAGAGGTGAGAATTGTGAGGAAGAGAGAAGACGACCAATTTATTGCCCTCTGTTATATATAACAACTGTCAACGGACATTTCAAATTAGGAGTAGGATCACTGTTTGGTCTCAGCCGATTTGTTTCTCTTTAAAACTTTGTTTTATGTGGTAACAATATACTAATTATTTTTGTCTTAAGTTTTAACCAGATTGATTTTTCTTATAAAACATGTTTTGTGTGCTTTTTTTTTTCTTTGTTGTAAAGCCGACATGTGTTTACGTTCTTTTTTTCTTTGTTGTCTAGTCGACATTTAGAATATCCCGTTTTTGAGAAAAATATCTCCTTCGTTTTAATATCTTGATGAAAGATATTATTTTTTTCTTTGTTTTCAGCCATAAATTCTATATTTTGGTTTTTTATCATATGGAGCATATTCTCATGTTTGTTCCACTAGGAGTCATTGCAATTTACTTGTTTTGCTCTCATTTTGCATAATTTATTTCTGTAATTTACTTTATTTTTTTGTGCACTTAATTTACATTGATTAATATTCAAATCTTTAACTAATCCTATAAGGTCGTTTCATAAAATTAGAGATGATAAAACTGGTTTCAAGGATCAATACTATTAAAAGATGTCATTTCCAAATTATACTTTAATAAAAATTGCAATTTTGCCAAAACTGTCTTTACTTTCACAAAGGATTGATAAAAGTTCATTAGTGGCATTCAAGTTTTTTTGGTTTTAGACCCACAAATACATCTAAATAGATTTATAAGGGGAAAATCGCATAAAAACCCTCAAAGTGTCACTTTCTAACACTTTAAACCTTGAAGTTTTTTTACTAACACTTTTAATTTTCAAAGTGAAATTTGCATCATAAAAAACTCCCAAAGTGAAAAATTGACCGGTTCTACGGGTAAGAAAATGATGTTTCATTTTTTTTCAAAAATTAATTATTTAATTAACAAAATAAACAAAAATAATAATTAAATTTCAGAAAATTAAATAAAAATAGGAAATTTAATAAAAAAATCACAAATTGGAATAAACATTCAGAATTATTTTTTAAAAAAACTTTCAAAATATTAAATAAAGATTTATAAAATTAAATTAAAAATAAAAATATCTAAAATTTCAAAAAATAAATAAAATTAAAATAAAACTCAGAAAAATAAATAAAAGTTCATAAATATTTTAAAATATAGGAAATTCAAAAGTTCAAAAAAAAATTAAATTACAATTTTTTTAAAGAATAGCATAGCATTTACAATAAAAATTCAAATACATCACTTATGACGATGGTCATTTTTCACATAACCATTAACAATGACGATTAAGATTGCATTTTAACAATGATGTCAAAAAATATTATTGGAGATATACCAAAAACGTAATTGTTATCGATTAGGTGAAAAACCATCATCTTCCCAAGTAATATATTTGAACTTGTTATTGTAAATAATGCAATGATATTTTTTTAAAAAAAAATCTTGTAATTTAAAAAAAAAATAGAATTTTAGAGTTTTCTAATTTTTTCTTAAAAAAATATGATTTAAAAAAAAGAATATTATTTTTAAAAATAATAATATATATATTTTTTTAAAAAATATGATTTTTCTGTTTTAAATTTAATTTTATTCATTTTTAGTTATTTTTATTTAATTTTTTCTTTTTTTAAAATTTATAAATAATTATTTAATTTTTAAATTTTTTTCTTTAAAAACAATTCTGAATGTTTATTTAATTTTTTGGTTTTTAAATAAATTTTCCTATATTTATCTAATTTTCCAAAATTTAATTATTATTTTTGTTTATTTTGTTAGTTAAATAATTATTTTTTTGAAAAAAACTTGAGACCTCACTTTTTTACCTGTATAACTGGTCAACTTTTCACTTTGGAGGTTTTTTATGATGAAAATGTCACTTTGAAGGTTTAAACTGTTAGTGAAAAAACTTCAAAGTTTAAAGTACTAGTAAGTGACATTTTCATGGTTTTTTATGCGATTTTTCCGATTTATAAGTAATGTAATAATAATAATAGTAATTTTATTTTTTCTGTATATAGTTATAATATATTATAAATTTAAATTTAATATAAATATTCTAAATATAAATATAAATGTAATAATAATAATAGTAATTTTATTTTTTCTGTAAAGCCAACAATTATATCTTGATGAAAGATATATATTTTGTTTCATTTTGTTTTCAGCCATAAATTATATATTTGGGTTGGAAACGTAAAACCCTAAGTAAAGGAAGGTGGCCTATAGCTAGCGATGGAGGGGAGGCGAAGAAGAAGAAGAAGAGGCGTAAACATGCCACGTGACAAGTGACATAGTAGAAGAGATTCTGGTGAAGGCACCGGTGAAGTCTCTGGTGAGGTTCAAAGCAGTGTCGAAAGAATGGAGAAGCAGCATGAATCAACATGTTTCATAGAGAAACACTTAAGGTATCAGAGATCTCTTGAGGGCCGAAGACAAGGGAGTATTCTGTCAGTATCAGGAAAATCAAGACGAGACTATCGCTGTCTAGAAAACCTGTTGATCACGCCTTGCAGCGGTGGTGGAGGAGGAAGCTACATAACGCAGACTTATCCAAGTCTAAACATCAAATCTTTTCGACCTACTAATATTTAAAAGTCTCAGAGCCTTGCGACGGTTTGTTTTGTATCTACAGCGAGACCAGAGATCTTAGGATTCACCTTGTCAATCCTGCTACCAATAGCCGCCGCATACTCCCTCATCACATCTCTACTCCTCTCGGTGTATTCCGTCGGCATACAGGCTATTCTTTGCTAGGGATCGGAAGAGACGATGCTGTTGTTGCGTGTCCAAAGTATAAGCTATTGTGGTTTTCGCTGAAAAGGTCTATTACTAGGTGCAAGGTTTTTGCTCTTGGCTCTACTAATAAGTGGAGATACGTGGATCCACCCAACTGTCCAGTTTACACTAACCAACCTATGATTCACTTGGATGGAGTGCTCTATTGCTTCGGAGAACAGAAGGCTGCTTACCTCCTCCAACCATCCATCTGTAATCTACTAGCTTTTGATTTTCACACGGAGACGTTTCGTAGGTTTTCGGTTACTCAGGATAGAGACTACGGTGAATTAAGCCTGTGCATTCTTTATCATCGTCCATGCATCGTCGAGAAACGTACTGGTCGTAACGACCTTGTCTTCGAAATACGGGGTCTAGACATAAACAAGAGTTCTTGGGAAGTTATGTATTCCATAGACTTTTCGGGTTTTCCGCCAGCATTCGGCAATAGGATTATCATTCCGGTGGCAACAATCAACAATTATGTTGTCCTCTCAGACAGGAATCATCACATGTGGTTACTCGACGGTTCCAAAATCCATTCTTTGCGTCACACATTTGCTTCTTCTACTAAAAATACTATGCCTTTTTTTGAGACACTAGCCTCTGTTTACTAATAAGTTTGGTTCTATTTTTATGTGTTGATGCTTTAATAGGCAAGTTTTTTTATATATATTTTATCCACTCCAGTGTTTAAGCAACTGATCTTGATGAAGAATTTTTTTTTATATATATTTGGGTTTTTATCATATAGAGCATATTGTCACCCTAGGGGTCATTGTAAATTACTTACTGCATGTTCTCTTTTTGACATAATCACTATAATTTACATTGATTTAAAAGCATCTCCAATGGTACTCTATAATTTATTCAACATTTCATTCAAAAATAGAGTCTTCCTCTATGCTCTTTTTAGAGTGACTTATAGAGTAAATTATTTACAAGGTCATTTCATAAAAAAAAAATAGAATCGATAAAACTGTTTTTCAAGATAATATTGTTATTTATAGTTCTCTACACTCGTCTATAGAGGTGAAGGAAAGCTTAAGTCGGGAATATAATTCAGCTTTAGATCCAAAACAGGTTGCTTTATTCAAAAAAGACAGAAACAAAACAACAAATCACTCAAGAGAGATTCTCAAAGAGCGTAAACCAGAGCTCTCACATTCTTACTTGGTCTTGGTGGGAACCCATGGTTGGTAACGAGTCCAGTTCTTTTGCCCCGGGTTCAAGGTATGTCCTTTAGAATGGTAAATGTATGCATCACCTTCACCTGAGAAGTTCTCTTTGTGCTCGATCCCATACCTTTTTGGTTTCTGACTCAACAGCTTCGAACAGAAAAAGAGAGAGAGAGGCATTGGATTTTCTTTCAAGTTGGTAAACTTATTAACTACTCGTACTGGAGAAAGTGGATATATGGCATTGGCTTTATGTATATACCTCATCTCCAGTGTGATCGGTGATGAAATGAAGCCATCCGTGCCACTCGGCTGGTACTTGAGATGCGTTGTAGCGATCCTTGGATGCGTACTCTACCCATCTGTGTCTACCTGTTAGTGACGTGACTCAAATGTAAAATCATACTGGCTAAGCACTCTTTATATACACATTTATAGTTTCACCACGATGTCTTCAAAATATAAAAGATCTTATCAGTGAGAAGTTGACCACATGTCATCAAAACTATTGACATAGCTTGGATTTGATTTCGCTTTGATGCATTTCCTAAACAAGGCTATATAAATCTATAGCGAATAAGGTTAAAAGGCTCAGCATCAGATCATGGTGTGATCTTCTAGCAAGTAAGAGATTGCTGGTTGGATTAAAAAGATTCAAGGTCAAACCAAATGCTAATTGCTACAATTCAGAATAGAAAAGACAATGTTTGGTATCATAAATACTACAGTGGCGCAGTACTTTTAACAAAAGCATGGGCTACATCAAGTTACTAGAAAAAGAAAGAATCACGTACCGTATTGAGTATCACCAAGCTTCTGGTAGTATTTGTTACCGAACTTGTCGACACCAACAAGTGTTGCTCCTATGTTGTGTATTTTAGTTTGCCTTGAATGGACCAAACACAGAGACACCAAAAACTTATATAGATCAGAGACTGTGACTCAACGGCAAAGACAAATACAAAAAGAAGGTGGTAGCTATGAAATAAAACACAGTATTCAAGTATATAATGTTGTTATACTTAAACATTCGGAATCAAGCAAGAGAACAAAAGATGGACGACTTGATGTCAGAAAAAACAAAATAATATAAAAATAATCTCATAGTTATCCACCCATCCCTTGAAGGCAGAACAAATGACACTACCTTGCAAAAAGCTATGTAAGCAAAGCTGATGTGAATGCAACAACCAAATACACCAATGATCTTAGACCCTATTATAAAGACATAATTCAACTTAAAACCCCCAAACTACATCAGCTTTCAACCCTATAGAAAAAAACAGACATCACCAAAATTTAAAACTGTTCGTTCTTTACCACTCGAAAAGCCTTTACGGTATAACTTTATCAATTACTTAACCATTTCTAAAGCATCACACATCCTTCATTATTGATCCCCTAGTCACATCTACGAGGGAAATGACAGAGCTAAAAAGCGATTCTTGAACAATCATCAATTGAATCATCTATATACACATGATCTCTAGAGAAGTGAAACAATAAGCACTTAATATCAGAGATAGATAGATATACTTACAAGAGGTTCCCATCTGGTAGGCATCTCCTGTAATCAGGGGAACAACAAAATTGAAAAGAACCAATTAAACACATGAGATATTGTATTTAAAACGAAATTGCTAGGTTCTAATCAAATCCACGAGATGGAAATTCAAATAAGCTGAGAAGAGAACGAGAGAATCAATTAAAGAGAAGAAGAAGAAGAAGAAGGGCTTACAGGAAGCCTTCTTCACGGATCATCCTGAGGAAACCGCCGAGACCTTTCTCTCTAATCGCCTCTAACGCGCTCTTCGCCACCGTCAATGCCATCGCGTTTCCTCTTCACCTCTCTCTCTCACTCGGATTCTAGCCTGGATTCGATTTCGACAGTCGAAACAACAAGGGACAGATACACGATAGACATTTTTGAAACGCATCGTTTCGATTTGCTGGGCTTTGGGCTTTACATGTCTATGGCCCAGATACTGATGCTTTGGTAAGAATATTAGTAAACTGAATCATTATTTGTCCCCAATATTGACCTCATTCACCAATGAATCACCGTTACATGTTATTTTTTTGTAAACAAATTTTACAAAACCTGTATTATTCTTTCATGTTCATGTATATGCTGTCGTTGGAAAATCTGTAGTAACTGAGAGAAAAATGAGAAAAAGAGAAAGTAAAATTGGGAGAGGGAGTAGAGTCGAGTAAATTTTCACTCTTGTTTGAGTTGGAATAGATTTGTTTCGTGCATTTTACTTTCTTTTTAACTACATCTATTATCTAGAAGAATAGGGGTGGGACGGACCGGATATCCGGGGTATTTTAGGATATCCGGATCCGGATCCGGATCCGTCGGATCCGTGAAATTGCTATCCGGATCCGGATCCGGGGTTTCCGGATATCCGGGGTTCGGATATCCGGATTAAAATCAGGATACCCGCGGATATCCGGATCCGAGCGGATTTTTTAAAAAAAAATTATTTTAAAAAAAAAATAAATTAAAAACCAATTAATTAACTATTTATTTGGTCTGTTTAAAATTATTTTTAAAAAATAAAATGGAAAAATTATTAAAATTAAATAAAACTAACTTTTTAGTTATTTTATATATAGTATTCATATATAAATATAATTATCTTTTAAATATTTTAAATATATAAAAGGTCCGGATCCGGATCCGATTCCGGGTATCCGGATCCAGATCCGGATTCGGATATCCGGACTAAAAATTTCATTATCCGGATCCGTATCCGGATCCGTCGGATCCGTAGAATCACTACCCGGATCCGGATCCGGGCCCCCCGGATACCCGTTTTTTTCGGACCGGATCGGACCGGATCTCGGATCGGATCACGGATCCGGATAATATGTCCCAGGCCTATAGAAGAAATATGAGGAAAATAGTTTTATCTGATTAATAATTTTCAAAGTTAAGTAAAAAATATTTTTTTTTCTTTTTATAGTTGATTGGTTTTCGTAGGTGTTGTCTACAACCCCATTTATTCCTAGTGCACCAAATTCAGAGCAATCAAATTTTAATAATTTTTTAAAACTTATAGCTTTTAAAATAATTCATATCTGTATAAGTGTTTTGAAAAACCAAATATCCACAACAATGTTTTTGAGCTTTCCATAAAATTCTACAGTAACAAAATTTTAAACCGCAGCAAAAAATCTATGGGTTTTTTTCTACGGCAAAATTTTTAAATTTACAACCATCACCAATCGAACTCTAAATATAAAATCCATTCGAAACAATCAATGCACATAAATAAAAACAAAATAATACCATTTTAATTAATAAAATAGCATATTTTAGATAATAAATCATCTGTATATAGACGAAATATTTAAAATAGTTAAAAAATCTTTTCATTCCTACACGTAGAAACACTGTATTGACATGAATATTCAATTTAAGTATATAAACCTTTCCTTACATTTCAATATTTCATTCCCATGGTATTGACATAAAATATATTTATTTTAATTACACAACCTTTCATTATATTTAATTCCAAGTATATCTTTTCAAACGACGTATTGCAAAATACAATTACAAAACTAGTCAAAACCCTTCGACGGTCAACGAGATTAGAACTCTACAAGTCCTTCCTTCCTTATTTGTCCTCTCCCTCCCTGCGTCAATCTCAGGCTTCCTTCTTCATAAACCTCTCTCTCTCGATAACATATATAAACCGCCTCTCCCTTGTCCTCTCTCATCAAAACATCTCGCTCTCTCTATACCAAATCGCTTCTCCGTCTCTCTCGTCGACAATCTCTCCATTGATTCTCAACGTCCCCCCCGACCATGGCCGCCGAGAAGTTACTGGACTTGAGTCAGCCTATCGACGTCGCTTTGCTCGACGCCACCGTTGGGGCCTTCTACTCAACTGGATCGAAGGATGAAGTAAGTCAATTTGCTTAATCGATGAACGATTCGAATCAATCCACACCATTATACGCCCGTCTTGTTCTCTTAATCTGTTGATGATCCGTATTCGATTAGAGCGTTACCGTTTTTTACCAAAAGAGGATTATTAGGGTTTCTGATACGAGTTTTAGCATATCTGTGTGTTGATTTAAATTGGAATAAAAAAAATGTTTGCAGAGAGCTGCTGCGGATAACATCCTGCGGGAATTGAAAGCCAACCCTGACACCTGGCTTCAAGTGGTTCACATTTTACAAAGCACCAGGAGTACTCATACCAAGTACTTTGCTCTTCAGGTGAGTTTTTCGCTTATTCAGTTTCAAAATAAGGTTTTGCTATAGGGAGGAAAAAGGATCTTATTGGATTTCTCTTTCAGGTGCTGGAAGGTGTTATTAAATATAGGTGGAATGCGTTACCTGTTGAACAGCGTGATGGAATGAAGAATTACATCTCTGAAGTCATCGTGCAGGTATTAATATATTTGAGAGGTTGTTAGTTAGAACTAAGATGCTATGTTAGTTGATATTCAATTTCTTTTATCGTGTAGCTCTCAGGGGATGACGGATCTTTCAGATCGGAAAGGCTTTATGTCAACAAGTTAAATGTTATTCTGGTTCAGGTATATATATATCTTCACGGTTTCATGCTGATAATCCTGCTTATTTGCTTTGAGTCCTTCGTGTGTGTTTACTATCTGTTTATTTTGTGATGCGTAATATAGATCGTGAAACATGAGTGGCCTGCAAAGTGGAGGAGCTTTATTCCTGATTTAGTTAAAGCGGCTAAAACTAGCGAGACTATCTGTGAGAATTGCATGGCTATTTTGAAAGTAAGTCTTGTCTAACTACTTTTGCATTAAGTTATCCTGGAGTTTTAAATAACATTCCTTCTTTTCGTTAGCTCCTGAGCGAAGAGGTCTTTGATTTCTCAAGAGGAGAGATGACTCAGCAAAAGATAAAGGAGTTGAAAGAGTCCCTAAACAGGCAAGTTATACTTTTCTGGAAGTTTAATTTATTAGAACTAGAGTATAGTAAAGAGCAAACTATGTTCAATACTTCAAACATCTTGCCATAATTTACAACTGATGATCTACTGACCTATTCCGTTTTGTAATGGTGCAGCGAGTTTCTACTCATTCATGAGTTGTGCCTATATGTTCTCTCAGCTTCCCAAAGACCAGAGCTTATACGTGCAACTCTCTCTGCACTGCATGCCTATCTTTCTTGGATTCCGCTTGGCTATATTTTCGAGTCACCCTTGGTAATATATCAGGAATATAAGTAGACTAAGAGAGGTTATCATGTCTCACATTTGCGATATCCTTATTACTGATCTCGTTTTTCGCAGCTGGAGACCCTCCTTAAATTCTTCCCTGACCCGGCATATAGGAATCTCACTCTTCAATGTCTTTCAGAGGTATGTCGCTTATAGTCCGGGTTTTCATGGTGTCACTATTTTACCGTCACTGTCTAATGGCTTGTGTTTCTCTGGCAGGTTGCAGCTCTTGATTGTGGGGACTTCTACAATGGGCAATATGTCAAGATGTACAGCATTTTCATGGGACAGTTGCAGGTAATGCTGCTCTCTTTGTTGGTTTTGTTCATTGATGTTTCAACTTTTTCAGTTTTAATGGCTGTGTACCCTATCTGGTCCTTTATGGTATTTACCTTATTATGTTTACTTTCATGTTACATTGGCTTACGTTCTTTTCATGTTTGCAGGCGATACTTCCTTTAAACATCAATATCCCAGAGGCATATTCAAATGGAAGCGACGAAGAAGAGGTAAGTCTTTTACGAGCACTAGGTTCCGACCATCCCATATCTTAGTGTAACATTTCGAGATCATGACTGTATATTTGTTTTTTTACCTCTAGGCTTTTATCCAGAACTTGGCACTGTTTTTCACTTCATTTTTCAAGGTAAGTTTCTTTCTTTGTGGAGTAATGTGTTATGTGCTTTTCCTGGAATTTTAGGCTTTATATGTGTGTAAACGTGGAATGAGGGTTTACATTTTTCAAGTCCTTTTTCTTTCATATATTTATATGCGTTTCAAAAATAGTAATATATCTCTCTGTCTTTCGTTTGCAGTCACATATAAAAGTCCTGGAATCTGCACCCGAGATTATTTCTTTACTACTTATGGGTCTGGAATATCTCATTAGCATTTCGTATGTTGATGACATTGAAGTATTCAAGGTAATGTGAATTATGTTTATATTTTTTTATGTTTATTAATAATACTTTAAGAAGAATTATCTCATGTTATTTGTCAACGCTTTCGAAATTGATAGTTTTTACTTGCTTATGACTTATGCGTAACAGGTTTGTCTGGACTATTGGAATTCACTAGTTTCGGAGTTATTTACGTTGCATCATCATGCCGGCCACCCTGGTCTGACTCCAAGTCTGTTTGGATTAAAAGTATGGCTTCTTTAGCTTCTTTCATAAGATGGATATTTGGGTTGTATATTGTGCTACTTACGTGTTGTCTTGATTTTGCCTATTGTCAGATGGATTGCCTTCCTCGTACTACTGGTAGCATCAAACCGGAAGTCACAGAGCGACAAAAACTTTATGCTGATCCATTGTCAAAACTAAGGGGGCTCATGATTAGTCGTATGGCTAAGCCTGAAGAAGTGATAATTGTTGAAGATGAAAATGGGAATATAGTCCGTGAAACCATGAAAGATAATGATGTTCTTGTCCAATATAAGGTACCAACAGTGTATGGACTATCTTCTGTTCATAAGATATACTAGATCCTCACAGAAGGAATGGATTTATACATAATTATTAAACAAATTATATCTCTACTTGAATCACACTTCTGTTTAGTATATTATTATATAGGCGTGTCAATCGTACGGTATTCTCATTTCATATTTTACATTGTTGCAGATAATGCGGGAGACATTAATCTACCTCTCGCACCTTGGTCATGAGGATACCGAAAGACAGGTACTTACTATTGGAGATGTCAGGTTGTCCTTATTTTGTGAATTATCTTGAGGCTTGGCTGACCCTTTTGTATTGATTTCAACCTTTTGTTGTTCCTACAAAGATGTTGAGTAAGCTAAGCAAACAGTTGAGCGGGGAGGAGTGGACATGGAACAATCTGAACACTTTATGCTGGGCTATTGGATCTATTTCTGGTTCCATGGATGTTGACCAGGTAAGATCTCAGCTCTCATTGTCGTCTACTTGCGTCTTCAACGAATAAAAATTGAGAATTATGTTTGTAATGCAGTAACATATACATTTTTGGTAGCTTCTTTCTAATGTTACTAGTGCTCTTTACTGGCCTTCCATTGATTTGCTAGATTGGTTCCATCAAAATTTTGCAAGTTTTGTGTCTTCATAGGATCATTTCAACTCCGTGTCTTTATTTCAGGAAAACAGATTTCTGGTGATGGTTATTCGTGATTTGTTAAGTTTATGTGAAATCATCAAGGGAAAAGACAATAAAGCTGTTATTGCAAGCAACATCATGTGAGTTTGTTTCTACATTTATAAATGCTAATACGGAAACCTGCTTGATACTTACGTAGTGTGAGAGTTTTACTATAAATGGACCCAATGTTCCTTGGTAGCTTGATATAATTTTAAGCTTTGATTTTTTTCCATGCATGATTCGTTTGAGTAATTGATCTTTGTCTTCTCGTACATTCGTTTTAGGTATGTTGTTGGACAGTACTCGAGGTTCTTAAGGGCTCACTGGAAGTTTCTGAAAACAGTTGTTCATAAGTTGTTTGAATTCATGCATGAGACACATCCTGGTGTTCAGGTAATTCTTCTCGTTTTAAAGTTAATTTGACCACTTGGGAAATTGTATTTCGTTACCATCCATGTACCAACAGTTATTACGTATCCATATTCATAGCAGTTATTATTGCTTTCGATGCGGTCTGGTTTGGTCTATCAAAAATCTGCTCAAGCTAATATCCTACATTTTCCTTTCAGGACATGGCGTGTGATACATTCTTGAAAATTGTTCAAAAATGCAAGCGCAAATTCGTTGTTCTTCAGGTATGTCCTGGTTCGTTTAATACACACTTTAATATAGCCCTTTCCTTTATCATCTAAAATGAGGTCGTCTGTGTTTTCTTAGGTTGGAGAGAAGGAGCCATTTGTATCTGAGCTTCTGTCAGGTCTTGTTACAATTGTGGGAGATCTTGAGCCTCATCAAATTCACACGTTTTATGAATCTGTACGTGTTTTAGTCGTGTCTCGTTTATGGAGACGGGAAAGCTATTTTTTGCCGTGTTCTCACACTCTCTGTCTCTCTTTTCAGGTTGGTAGTATGATCCAGGCAGAAACAGATCCTCAGAAGAGGAGTGAATATATCCAGAGGTTGATGGATCTCCCCAATCAGGTCTGTTATTAAGCAAAAACGCACTGTTCAGCTTTTGTTTTCCAGAGTCGCTAAAGGTTTTCTTGTTTCTTTTACAATGTAGAAATGGACAGAAATTATAGGACAAGCACGTCAGAATGCAGATATCCTCAAAGACCCAGATATGATACGTACTGTGCTTAGTATCCTCCAGGTCTGATTTCGTATTACGTTGGTATACACTTCATCTACTAGAGCTAGTTGGACCGTTTTTAAATTTTATATTTGTATGCAGACAAATACGAGGGTTGCAACTTCACTAGGAACACATTTCTTATCTCAAATCTCGTTGATCTTCTTGGATATGCTGAATGTTTATAGGTAAATTTTTATACTTCTTTAGACAAATGTTTACATACTTTTTTATCTCTCTATTTAGTAAGCATTGACTCTATTCTTCTCTTGTGCGCCAGAATGTACAGTGAACTCGTGTCAAGCAACATTGCTGAGGGTGGCCCGTATGCTTCGAGGACATCTGTTGTTAAACTTCTAAGGTAGGATGGCCTTCTATACCAAATCACAGATCTTGATGCCCTATACTATATAACAAACTTAATATATAAATCTTGTATGCTTCATGGAACAGATCTGTTAAGAGAGAAATCCTTAAGTTGATAGAAACTTTTCTAGACAAAGCTGAATACCAGCCACACATTGGCAAGCAGTTTGTTCCACCAATGATGGATCCAGTTCTTGGTGACTATGCAAGAAATGTTCCCGATGCAAGGGAATCAGAAGTGTTGTCACTCTTTGCCACAATAATAAACAAGTATGTCTCTCGTCTCTGTTTGATGCATACCTAAAGAGAAGTCTTACAACAAAATGTAACATGGTCATGTGTTTGTTTTAGGTACAAGGTTAATATGCAAGATGAAGTGCCTCGCATTTTTGAAGCTGTTTTCCAGTGCACTTTGGAGGTAACAGATTCTACGGTCCATATAGGGTTTACTTGTCTTTTATCTTTTATTTTTATTCTTAATGCGGTTGTTATGCATCCATGGAAGTGACTAGTGAGGGCTAATTCGTTTGGTCATTTTTGTATGATGCAGATGATCACTAAGAATTTTGAAGATTATCCAGAGCACCGCCTCAAGTTTTTCTCGTTACTTCGTGCAATTGCGACTTTTTGTTTCCCTGCCTTGGTACAGTTGTCAAGTGAGGTAGGTGTTTATGGTCTTGACATTTAGTTTTCTTCACCTGGTTAACTCCCTTCTATGTTAATTGGTTTATTGGTCACTAGTGATCCCTGAACTTATCTTGTTTTTTGTGACTCTTATCAGCAACTGAAGCTAGTGATGGACTCAGTTATCTGGGCGTTTAGGCACACCGAAAGAAACATCGCAGAAACAGGGCTTAATCTCTTGCTGGAGCTGCTGAAAAAGTTTCAGGTTATGAAATTTCCTTGTTTCACTTCTAATCCCCCATTGGTTTGTGCCGTTAAGTGCGTGATCTATAACATGTTTTATCTCTGATTGTGGCAGAAATCTGACTTCTCTAACCAATTTTACCGGACATACTTTATGCAAATTGAGCAAGAAATCTTTGCCGTCTTGACCGATACCTTCCACAAGCCAGGGTTCAAGCTTCATGTGTTGGTGCTACAGCATCTGTTTTCCCTGGTAATAACAATACATATACACACACATCTACCATTTACTAGTTTCTGCTGATTTTGAGAGGTTATGTTTTAAAACGCTTCAGGTTGAGAGCAAATCTTTGACGGAACCTTTGTGGGATGCTTCAACAGTACTTCAGCAATACCCAAACAATGCTGCCTTTGTTCTTGAATACACCATCAAGCTTCTTAGCTCATCATTCCCGAATATGACTGCATCTGAGGTAATTTAACTAAGCTTAACATTAACCAAAGGATTTACTCTTTCATTGCCAACTTAATCTTTTGACATTACAAACAAACAGGTGACGCAATTTGTGAATGGACTTTACGAGTCCAGAAGTGACATTGCGAAATTTAAAGATAACATACGAGACTTCCTTGTACAATCCAAAGAGTTTTCTGCCCAGGTATAATAATAGTTTTTAACTGCAAAGATTGGTTTCTCTCCAACAAACAGTACGTTTCGTTGAGTCTGGATTGAATGGATTTGTTTTTGTTTTCAGGATAACAAAGATCTATATGCTGAAGAAGCTGCTGCTCAAATTGAGAGAGACATACAAAAGATGCTTTTGATTCCTGGTCTTATTGCTCCCAACGAGATTCAAGACGACATGGCTGATTCATAAACTATTTCTTAGGATGAATTTATTCAGTGAATCTTGTTTTTTTTTTTTTCTCTTTTACATCGAACCTTTCATATTTTAGAAAGCAGATCGAACAATTCATATTTTATTAAGCTAGATCTAACATTTCCCAAGTTAGAAAAATAATTTAGTTAAATGGCCCCAATGTCGTAGAGGCCTTTTACATTTTTAAATAAACTAAGTTTGGTAAAATGCCTAACCAATTTAATTTATTAGTATTCATGATTGGTTGAACTATATATATTAAATATTTTAAAAGGTAAAAGTATACATTCTTTAGCTATACAAGTTTATCTGAAACATATTTTTCATTTGTAACACTAGCTGATACAACATATTTTCTCTCAAAAATATTAGAAAAGAGAAAAAGTAAAAAGACTTTTTGAATAAAAAAGAGAGGTAAAAACCAAATAGAAAAAGGAAAATTTTTTAATCAGCCTCGATTGATTTGATTTTTCTAAACCGAGTTAAAACCTAATTCAAGAGACCAAACTAAGTCGTATCAAATACAACTGGAATAATCCTTTAACTAAATCGCGACATTTGTATGTCTAATAAATTTAATTTATTAAGTATAAATGATCGATTGAGCTATATATATTATATATTTTACAATGCTAAATGTATATACTTTGAGCTATCTATTTTTTATGTAAAACATCTTATCTCTAAAAAATATTAGAGATAAGAAAAAGAAAAGATGTTTTGAGCCAATAGATATGAAATATTTTCTATCAAGTCTTTTCTTTTTTTAGACCAAGACACAATTGAATTCCAGAGCGCAAACAAAGTCGAATTTCAAACAACTTAATAATATTTGGCACACAACTTCTCCACCAAATGCAATATTTTCTTCTCTCTCTCGATAATATTTGACACACATTTTAAACTTTTCTACCAAATCTTTAGAAAGATCGCCTCTGCTTGCATGATAGCATGTATCATTATACCCATGGCGAGAAAGTACTCAATTTGATGTGTAATTACAAATGTTTTTATCAATGGAGACTGGATTGGATTTTATAAAGATAATCCAAGAGTTTTAGCTGATGATCTGCCACAATTTCTAATAAAGGTAATTTATTGCGCCCCTCAAAATCAAGTTGAATGTGAAGTGATGTTTTTTTTCGTTCTATCAAACAGCATCACAACTGAGAAGCTAGCATTATTGGAGACATGAGACTATAGAAGGTTCGAATTAACTCAGATCCTAGTCGATGTAGTTGAGAATGTTCGATTTTTGGTCATTTTCTTTTCGTAACCCACAACAAAGGTGACTGGCTGGAAGTGGTTGGTTGATTGAGGCTTTGAGTAGCAATGAAATCTACTGAAGTTAAATATCAACAGATTCATCAAAATACCCATTTCCATAGGTTTTGAGTAGCAATTGACATCTTTCCATGTTTATATGATCTTCAAATTAAGTTCTGCAAAATATGAGTTCGCATTGAATTGAATATGGGTTGTTGTTATCCGGTAGATGCTGAGAAGGTTTCTTCGTCAATTATCTCAGTCTACTTTAATGAATTTGATTTAGTCTGACATCAAAAAAGTCTTTCAACATGTTCATAACACATGGTATTAGCAAAATAGTTCAAGAAACTCCAGAAATCAACATCTTGGATTATGTAAGTTTACTTAATTTGTTCTATTGTTTTGTTGATTTACTATTAATTAGTTTGTTTGTCTAACTTTCCTTTTATTTTTTGCAGAAAATTCGGTTTGAGGACATCTCTCTTAATACCCCGATGACCACAAATGCATATGGAAATACCACTTTCTTGTTCCCGAGAGATGCAAGGTTAAGAGGTTGCACGTATGCGTCTCCTATGAAGCTTGAAGTAACTATTGAGAAGTATGAGAAGCAGCCATACATCACCGTCTTTTTGTTGGGAATGTACTTATAATTAGCTGCATTTGCATCGTAGTTATGATTCTGAAAGTGATACATAACTATTTGTTCTTGGGTGTGTGTGTGTGTGTGTGTGGCAGGTTCCCATCATGCTCCACTCGATGTCACGCCGATTACATGAAATTGTGCATCTCATTACTTCAGTACTCCGCAGGTATCCGTTTTATTATTGGTGTTTTCCTTCCTCAACTATTCTTGTTGAGCTGATAACTCATTGTTTCAGATTTCAATTGAGTATATTGGGAAACAAGGTGCACATGACCTTAGAGACAAGGAGGATATGAGAAGGTGTGATAATCTAACCAAAAGAGGTTAGGCAATATAATATTGAGACTTGCATAATTATCCCATCAGTCAACTTATTACATTTGATACAATATGGTTCGATGAACTGGTACTAAGGTTAACTTATACAACTATATTATCCAAAACCGTGTACTTGGCCGCAAATATTTTTTTATATTATGTTTCTTATATTATATATTTAATGTTTCTAATTATTTTTATTTTATATCAAGTTGTAATATTACAATAGAGGTTTACTGTAATATGTTTATTTTTATATTGCATATTTATTTATTTTATTTTACATTTTCAGATATATATTTAATGTAATATATTTTTTCTTATATGTTATATTTGCTTATTATCTATTTTTCCTTATTTTGTATATTATTTTATTATATATTTTCAGATATATGTTTAAAGTAATATTTCTATTTCTTATATGATATATTTATTTCTTATCTATTTTTCTGTCTATTTTATATATAATTAGTTTTAGTTTTTCTTATTGATAGTAATAGTGTCACATGTCATCTTTTGGGTGAAATTTATTTCGCTGATGTGTACAATCATTGTAGCCTCAAATAGTACATTTTATTTCAGCCTCAAATGATTGTATATTTATTTTCTATTTATTATATATTTTTCTTTATATTATATATTAAATATTTCTATTATTTTTTATATCAAACTGCAATATTATGATACATGTTTAATATAGTATTTTATTTTTATACTGTATATTTATTTATTTTATTATAATATAATATTTCTGTTTAATGTAATATTTCTTTTTCTTTTATGGTATATTTATTTACTATGTATTTTTTCTTATATTTTATATTTACTTTATTACATATTTTCACATATATGTTTAAAATAATACTTATATTTCTTATATGGTATATTTACCTATTTTTAGTTTTAAGTTTTTTAATAACAATTCTACATAGCATCTTTCCAAAATCAATTAACCAATTATAAAAATGACAGTAAAATCTAATTAGTTGAACAATTTCTAATAAAATTAAAGTTAATCTTAAAATCTCAAAACTTCATGTAAATTGAAATAAAATATTCACTCCAAAACATCATCTATATAGAAATAGAGGGAATATATATCTTACTTGAATGTGTATTGGGTTTCTTTCTGGTCTACTGTCTAGTTAAATATATTGTTTTCTTTTCTGCTTATCCATCGTGTATTTCCTTTAGTTTGATTTTGAAATATTACAAAAACATCTATATCTAAAGATTTTGAAACCTCTTATCTCTAAAAAAATATTATAACAGAAAAATATATTAAAATATAACTTTTGAGCAAATAGAGTATAACATTATTTTGTCTTTAATTATTTCAGAACTTTATTTAAAGTGTTGCAAGTGTTATGATTAAAAATACAGCACAATTAAAATATGATCTATGTAAAATTGAAAATATAGCAAATCCTAAGCTATGTAAAACGTGTATTTTATCATAATAAATGTACATATATACACAAACATATTAAAATGGCATGTTTTATAAACATAACACATTTGGGAAAAAATGATAGTTTTGTATAAATAATTATCAAATGACAAATGAATCCAATATACCACCAACATCTAAAATCGATACCATCAACGAATACAATTTACAAACAATTAAAACATAAGATCAAAACTATAAATTAAATAAAAACACTCGAGCGATCGATTTGAGTTTGAGTTTTGAGTTTTGTAAAGTGAGTGACAATTGAATCCGAAAGAGCAAACCAATCGGTTTGAGTTTTGTAAACCGAGTGACAATTGAAAGATTGGTCTACGTTTTGATTCTAGCTGCTTCCTTCTCGGATTCATTTTTGTCATCGAATAAAGAGAAATGAATCTAATATACAAACATCTGAAATCGATACCATCAACTAATACAATTCACAAACAATTAAATCATACGATTAACTATAAATTTGAATATTTAAAAATGAAAAAAAAAAACACTCTCCCGGATGAATTCAATTGTCATTCGGTTTGAGTTTTGTAAACCAAGTGACAATTGAATTCGAAAGAGCAAACCAAACCAAGCGGAATCTTGAGATCCCTTGTAAAAGTTGTAACAGTGCTGCTCAGTGCTCACTGCTCGATTCTGGAATAATGTATTGAGAAAAGAGTTACAAATTGATAACAATTTGATTTTGTTTCAGCATATACATGGAAATATGCACATAAGAAGCTACTCGCAAAAGATATGATCTTTACTGTTTTTTTTTTTATTTTTGATGTTGTTACTGATTTGTTTTTTGTTTGGAGGGTTCTCCAGGTCGTTATGCTGGGTCTGGATGCGGCTGGCAAAACAACCATACTCTACAAGCTGCACATAGGAGAGGTTCTCTCAACTGTTCCCACAATCGGTTAGTTTGATTTTGCTTGCTTGAAGCAGCAGCATTTAATATTTGGTCTATGTACTGAGTTATGGTATGCTGAGAATTTTGAGGTTTAATTATACAGGTTTCAATGTAGAGAAAGTAGAGTACAAGAATGTGATGTTCACAGTTTGGGATGTTGGTGGCCAAGAAAAGCTCAGGCCCTTGTGGAGGCATTACTTCAATAATACCGGTGGTCTTGTATGTCTACCTCTCTTCTCCTTGTTTACATGCTATTCTCATTTCCTTGGCTCTGATTCATAAGATGAGAGTTTCCAGACAGATGATTTCCCTCATGTTTGTTTTGTAATATTGTCTGATTGTTATTGTTGAATGAACTGGTAGATATACGTGGTAGACTCCTTGGACAGAGACGAGAATTGGCAAAGCTAAGCAAGAATTTCAGGTTAAACCTCTAGATAAAACTACACAAGGCTTTAGGTGAAATTAGTCTCTAACCTCTGGTAACTGATTTTGTATCAGGAGATAGTAAAAGACCCGTTCATGCTCAACAGTGTCATCCTAGTGTTTACAAACAAACAAGACATGGTAGAAATATTCAAAGCTTTAGTTTTTTCCTTATTTGAATTTTTTTGTTATTTGTCACTTATCAGTATTCATCCTGAATATGGATTGTAATATCTGCGGAGAAGGTACAGAAACCTTAAACCATTTGCTGTTTGATTGAATGTCAAAATCCAAAGAAGTATGGTCTCTAGCACCTACTAGGTTCAACAAGGAGCATTGGAACAATACAACGTTAACTTAGAAGAATGACAGAAATGGTAGGAGCAAAAAAAGGACTCACAAGAGCTCATATCTCTGTTTTTGGTATGGAGAATTTGGAAAGTAAGGAATAGATTGGTCTATGAGAACAAAAGAGATCATTAAATTTTTCACATAATCAAGCTTGCTATAGCTGACTATCATTTGTGGAATGAAGCAAATAAATGGAAAGAAGAGGGAATCACATTCTCAAAACACCCAAGCGATCACAATACAAAACTCCATTCCTGTAGAAGCAGCTTAACAGGTGCGTCTTGGAAAAAAACAACAAAGATAGTTGGAATAAGGTGGCCTTGTACCGAAAAGAAGGCACTCTAATAGTTCAAGAAAGCTGTGCAATGAAGGCAGCAGAGACTGCTCTGCAGGCAGAAGGCTTCGCCACTCCCATGGCTGTTCAGCCAGTGAAAGGCTTCTCATAAAACAATATAGCGTTTCTGAGCGATAAACAGGAGCTGGTAAAGCAGCTGAACCACTTCACTCAACCAGGAGTGAAACAGGAGAATTATGCACCTGAGCTACCCATCATAGTACAAGACATATTATCTCTTGCAAGAAATTACATGTGTACTTTTCATAAATACCGAGATTGCACGATAGATATGTAGATGAGTTGGCCAAATGTGCTAGAAGAAACATCCAAGAATATAAAATCACTTGGCCAACTTAAACTTGTTGTAATTATGTATATAATGAATAAAAAAAGTTGACAGAAAAAATCAACTAAGTTTACTAGAAAAACAATTTAATTTATTAAGTATTCATGATTGCTTGAGCTACATATATTATTAAAATAAAAATATTTTCAAATGGTAAAATCTATATTATATATATATATATATAAGCTATGTATGTTTGGCTAAAATCAGATATTTTGGGTTACGTTTCCGTAAAGTTAGAACTTCGTAACTACATACACATATAATATATATACACATATTGTATGTTTAGAACCCCAAAACTAAAACTTGTTATTGGAGATGCTCTTAGATTTTTAACGGTGCCTTCAAAGCCAGGGGTTGAGGCCGCCAGAACCGATAGAATATTGACTACATGGGTGTATGTGGAAGTATCAATAGTTCTCGCTGGTGTGAAACTGCCTGGAGACCCAATGGAGTTAGAGTTGAGCCAATATGAAGTGATCCTCAGGATGGATTAGTTGGCCAACATGGTGCAGTCAGAGCCGGTCCTTGAATCAATCCAGTGAAAACAGTGTTTCCATTATGTATTAAAAATTTTCAGCCACAAAATTTTCAAAGTTTTGCTTTATTCTAGTGGTTTTAGCTCATGAAATAGATCTTCATACAGGAAATCGAGATTTGAGGGTTCGAATTCCATATTTTCTCTCTTTTTTTTTCAAACTAAAAAGTGGCCATTTTTGTTATTTCTTCTAGCCTCATAAAACCTAGGTCTTTCTTTTTAACCTTTTGACTGAGTTTTCTCGACAAGTTTTTGTTTGATATGTGATGTTAACGTTTTTGTTCTGTTTGACTAAACTGTCTCCCCATAGCACATACCAATCCTCAAGAGGGAAGCAAGCATTTGGCATGTATGCCACGAGCTTTCGGTTCCGCATGGATATACAAAGTTATATTCTTTGCTATCCACAGAAACCGCGTGTTAACACAAGTATGGAAGCGCATATTTTCCCTAAAGATCTTCCAGCAGGAGTCGTAAGTTATCTTATCTTATTTAGAATGCTTTTAACTTGTCGTTGCTATTTCACAAACGTTTCATATTTTAATGTAGAATGGGATTGTTGATATGGCATGCCACGATGTCTACAATGGCAGAGGGGCAATAGTCATGAACCAATATTCAATTGACAAAGCATTTTTTCGCTCTGTGTCTTATCTCACATACAAGTGAATAATCTGTGTTTGATCTTGTGATGTTTTCATGTGTTTTGAAAATTGAGATTGCTTTTCCCTTATACACTCTCCAGAAAATGAAAGGAATAATGTTTAATCGGCCATCAAGAAGACGTATGATGCATTTGGAAGATGATGGTCTTCCACACCTTGTGAGTTTCTGTTTTTATTTTTATTTTGGTTATGTATGGGGATTTGATGTGAACTTTATTGCTAATCATACGACTTTCTCTTTAATTATTTTGTTTAAAGTACAAGATATTTGGAACCCAAGGTAATCATAGGGTTAAATGAAGATGAGAAAGCTAGTGTTATGAACCGAAGAGGTGATATCGGAGTTGTAGACCAGGTAAAAGATAATCTTGTCTATTCGTAAAATGTGTGTCGCTTTGTGTTATTTGTTGTTTTTACTTACTTTGTTTTTGTCTTTAGATGTTGCTGACTACACATGCTCCAAGTGGGTCTCGGTTGGAGAAAGTCAAATGAGATGGTTGGAACTCCACAGATCGAAGATAAATTCAGCAGCCGCCACTTCCTAAACTTAGTTATAGGGATGACCACTTCTCAAGAAGACATGCCATGGACAGTGGAAGACATCACGGCAGACCTTATCATCAACCCACACTCCATATCATCCCGCATGACGATAAGACAACTTGTAGAGTCCTTCATGGGTGACAGTAAGGAAACTCATAATCATAATCTGTTACGTCTAGTTATTAATCTAATTGATATTGAAATATTGATAATGAAAACAATAATGAAAATTTTCGTGTAGGTTGATAACATCAATTGACCTTTACAGAGGGAGGGATGTGGGAGGATGTACGACGGTCATACTGATCATGTCCATGATCTCTACAAGTTTTGGTTAGATTTGCTATGTTAACATTTGGTTGGGTTTGACTAAATAGTCTCCCGTAACACATACTAATCTCACAGTTCAAAAGCAAGTACTTATGATCACAAAGGAATATGTATAGATTGTGGACAAGATGGTACATATGCAGCTTTTGATCGCAAGTACAAGTTTTGGTCATTCTAACATCTTTTCCTAAGCCAGAACGAAGGCATGGTTGATTGAGGCTTGGTGGAATATACATGCAGAGCAAGAGGAGAGTACCATAATTTTCATATCAATCAAGGTAAAGTTATTTAATTAAAAAGTAAGCATATTGTTACAATGAGTTTTAGATCCAAACCACTTGTTTATTGCAGAGTCTCTAAAAAAATAGAGATGATCTAGAGGCCAATTGCCCGTATAGTTACTGTGAGATTCACTAATCTGTGTATCGACATCAAATAACAAAGAAATTAGTATTCTAATAATAATATGTCAATAATAAATTTTGAAATATATTGTTTACTAATACAAAAAAAATCTATAGTTCTGTCTAAAATACAGAATAATATTATTGTGTCTTTAATTGTTTCAGATATCTATTTACAGTGTTGCAAGTGTTATAATTAATAGGATATAAATAAAATATGATCTATATAAAATTAAAAATATATCCTAAGCTATGCAAAATGTGTATATTATTGGAAAAAATGTAATATAATATACACAAACATGTTAAGTGGTATGTTTTATAAACATAACACATTTGGAAGAAAAAAAATGAATAGTTTTGTATAAATAATGACAAATGAATCCAATATACAAACATCTGAAATCGATACCATCAACTAATACAATTCACAAAAACAATTAAATCATACGATTAACTATAAATTTGAATATTTAAAAATGAAAAAACAAAACACTCTCCCGGATGAATTCAATTGTCATTCGGTTTGAGTTTTATAAACCGAGTGACAATTGAATTCGAAAGAGCAAACCAAACCAAGCGGAATCTTGAGATCCCTTGTAAAAGTTGTAACAGTGAAAACGCTTTCTTTTTTCTTTCTCCGTCTCTCGGAAAAAAATCGTGTTCGTTTGAATTCTAGCTGTTTTTTCCACATTCATTCTCTCTTGTTTGATTATAGCTTTTGAGCTTTTGAGCTCTTTCTTAACAACCCCAGGTTTCAATGTGGAGAAAGTAGAGTACAAGAATGTGATGTTCACAGTTTGGGATGTTGGTGGCCAAGAAAAGCTCAGGCCCTTGTGGAGGCATTACTTCATTAATACCGATGGTCTTGTATGTCTACACTCTTCTCCTTACTTTACAAAGCTATTCTCATCTCCTTTGCTCTGATTCATAAGATGAGAGTTTCCAGACAGATGATTTCCCTCATGTTGTTTTGTAACATTGTATGATTTTAATTGCTTGGTGCGCTTGCAGATATATGTTGTAGACTCCTTGGACCGAGAGAGAATTGGTAAAGCTAAGCAAGAAGTATGTGAAGGGCTTGGCTAATTAGATCTCAAGAACAGGAAATGGCATATACAAGGCACCTGTGCTCTTCAAGGAGATGGCCTCTATGAAGGCTTAGACTGGTTATCCTCTACTCTCAAAGAGGTTAAAGCCGCTGGTTACTCATCGGTTGGTCCCTCATTTTAATTACCTTGTCCGCGGCTAGCTAAATATGCATACGAAAAAGTAGAAGATCAAGCTCATGGTGTCTCAGTTTCTCCACCATTTATATACTCTTTTGGTCTCTGATATGGTTGTGTCACAGAATCAAAACCTCTTTAAGACTCTTTTAGTGGAAAAGCGTTTTCTTAGTATCAAGTAGGCTTCTATTTGCATGATATGACTATGGAACTTCATTGTATAAAATATGTATATTCTGCAAACTGCTCGTGGGATTCTTAATGTCCCTTGATATAAGATGATGGAATGATGTTTTTGCATCACTTGGTAGCTCTTCTTCACCTTGATAAGTTATGGACCTTATGGTTTAGTAAAGTTGAGAAGAAGAAATTACGAATGAAAAGTTGAAAACAAAAGAAAGTAGATTTGATTTTGACTTATGTTTAGGTTTCTTGATAAAAGAACAACCTAAGAAAACAAAAGAAGCAACAAGTTTTTCCCCCAGAGAAGGAAATGATTTCAAAAAGGCTAAATAGTTTCTTCTCTACTCTAAGCTCTTGTGTTGTTGCTTGTTCTTGATAGCAAGTTCCTTCACCATCTTCGTCAGTTGCCTCATGCTTACGTCTTTAAGACTCTCTTCATCGATCATGTTCTTCTTCTTCTTGGTCTCGGCTTCTCTCTCTCCATTGTTGTCAAGAACCATCATCTCCTCAACATTCTCCTCGTTCTTCGTGTTGTTGTCCTTAACATTCAGTGGAGTTTTTGTCTCTTTAGCAGCAAGGACTGAAGAAGAAGACGCTGGAGACTTCTTGTCTGAAAAAGAAGACTCTTCCGATTCAGAATCTATCGTTTCTCCATTTATCAAACTCTTCTCATCAATCTCGCTTATCTCATAATCAGACCATTCATCACTGTCTGATTCTTGAGGTGAGGAAGCGTGAGTCTTTTTGTCTGAAACAATAGCTAGCTCATCATCCATCGGTTCATCAGTCTCGCAGCTTTCTTCTGATTCTTCAGCCTGCACAACTGTTGGGACAGTGTCTACCTTAGTCACATTATCACTAGCAGTGACCTTAGACCCAAATGCCTCTTGGCTTGTGTCAGCAACAACATCATCCTCTGATTCAGATTCAGAATCATTCTTCATTTCTTCAGACTCTGATTCTTTGCTACAGGTCACAATGTTTGCGGTGGTCGAAGCAGCATGGTCTACAGTTACAAAACCATCCTCCTCCGATGTTGCTTGGTCTTCAACTAGAACAGAACTCTCTGGAGCTGGAACGGTATTGGACTCTGCAAAGAAGAGAATAATGAAAAAATGCAAACACAAAAAAAACAATAATGATGGGTATGATTGTGTCTATACCTGCTCCATTCATCTGTTCCTTACAGGTTGATGCATCAACGAAAGTGATATCACCAAGATCACCATATAAAACATCAACATCTGGATCATTCTTCAAATCATCCCAAGAATCATTTAGATCTCTCACTGAGATAGCTTCTTCACCCTCTTGGGTTTTCTCAGAGCTGTCCTCTGACTTTGCCTCAAGTTTGGAACCTGCATATTACAATCAAACCTTATAACACACAGATTTAGACTTAACACTGCTTATAAAAGAAAATGGATATGTTTTACAAACCTTCACTTTCAGCATCTTCCTTCTTCTTTGAAGGCACATTAGTCTTCAAACTCAGGTCAGCCATGGACTCCTCTAGTAACTTGACTGATCTTCTCGTGCTGTACACCCTCTGAACTGACTCAGACACAGCTGCTGCCTGAGCCCCTCTTCTTGTGCTTCTCACCGCTGGAGTTTTGCTCTCCTCCAGATTCATAGCAACCGAGGTAACTGCTGCCCTTCTACGGCTTGGAGGTAGTGCTGGATCCACGTTGGTGTTTCTGTTTTCTTGCTCCATTTCTCCAGCTAGAGACTTGCTCGTCACAAGGCAAGAACGGGTCACCAGCTCTGATGGCTGAGTTTCGTCTTTGGTCTTCCTCCGGGTTGTTCTAGCTGCAGTGCGTGCAGCACTCGGCATATTCTTGGCTACACTAGTTGGAGACAGGTCACGTGTGGACTCAGTTTGGTTCATGAACTCCTCAACACCTTCAACCTATTAACATTCACACATAAATGTTAATATCAAACACATCTGACTCGAGCTTGATTTCAAACAAAAGGGCATTTAATGATTGATAAGATCTTAGACACAACTCAAATGAAATATGAGGAATCAGTACAATCAATTACTCAGGATCCAAACTTGAGGCAAAAATCTAACTCAAGAGATTCATTGTCGTCACTAACTCTCACTATCAGATAGTTAAAAGATTCAGATCTCAATATCATTTTTAACTAAGAACGATCAAGAAGCAAATAAAGTTACAAGCTTTGCAATCGAATAATGGAAAAGAGCAAGAAACTTACAATCTCAAGAGCTTTGAGAGCATCGGCCATGGCGATATTGGTCATGTTAGCTGGGATCTTGTTCCTCTTACAGAAGAACTGAAGATCTCTTCTCGTAAGACTGTCGAAATCCATCGCTCGCGACGATTTGATTTTCCGTGATTTTGAATGGGTGAGAGGAAATGACAGCTGAAAAACGAGAAGTTTCTTGTCTGAATATCTAGATGCGTAAAGGGTGTATATATATACACACATCAGTCGAAAGAGAAGCCCTACGCAAGTGACCGTTACAGCGTCAATTTTGAAATATTAATGGGCCTTCTTACTGTGGGCCTAGGAATAAGAAGCTGATGGATTAGATCAATGGGCCTATAATTAGATAACGTAGAAAGCACGCGTTTCGGGAGCGCGTGTTAATCACCATCCGGAGGAGAGAAGAGAGAGAGGCGAAAGAGAGACTGAGTCACGGAGAAGAGAGAGAGAGCGACAACAAGACGGAGGTTTCAGAGAAAAGAGAGATACTAAAGGTTATATAAACATTCGGCGGAGAGCTGAGAAGAAGGCTATTTAACCTAACTTTCAGAAAGCGTAAGGTTATGGCAACTTTACAAATCTGAATGCAAAAGCGAAGCTTCTTCCTCGCCGCGATTCACTTAGTTCCGTTCTCTCTCTCTTTCCGCCGACGCGATTCGCTTGCAGTTACGGCGGGCTGAGCTTGATTTCCAGGTAGATCAACACTTGAGGGTAGAGGAAACTGTTGTTTTCTGGAGAATGGTAGACTTTTGAGGCGTAGAATAGAGAAAGTGTGATCTTGAGTGTTAGAGAGAGAGAGAAGGATGGGAAGCTCAGGGACAGGTGCGGTGGATTGGAGAGTGGGGTCGATTGTGTGGGTGAGGAGGAGGAACGGCTCGTGGTGGCCAGGGAGGATACTGGGACAAGATGATCTTGACTCCACCACTCTCACCTCTCCACGATCTGGTACTCCCGTTAAGCTTCTTGGTAGAGAGGATGCAAGTGTGTAAGTCTCTCTTCTTTAATCTTTATAATAAATAAAATAATAATAAATAAACTATCCTTAGGTCTTGGATTTGATTACTGAAAGTGTTTTTGTTCATTTGTTTTAGGGATTGGTACAACTTAGAGAAGTCCAAGCGGGTGAAGCCGTTCCGGTGTGGGGACTTCGATGAATGCATTGAGAAGGTGGAGAACTCGCAGGGGCTGACTGTTAAAAAGAGAGAGAAGTATGCTCGTAGGGAAGATGCTATTCTCCATGCTCTTGAGCTTGAGAAGGAGATTCTTAAGAAGGATGCGAAGCTAGAAACTGATGCAACCAAGGAGAGAATGGTTCATCGTGTTTCTAACGGGACTTGTAACCATGTTGGTGATTTGCACAAAGGTAAAGTGGAAGACCAGCCAAGTTGTGATGACGAGGTGCATCCTCGGATGAGAGGCTTGATGGAGTTTGGGCTGAGAACCAGTTCTTCAAAGCGGAAGTTTTCAGCTTCCAATGGTCCTGGTTCTTCCTTAAAGTCTTTGGCTAGAAGCAACTCTTCAGCTTCTTCTAGTGGAGATCATAGGCCTAGTTATAATACACTCGGTAAGATGATTTTGCAAAACTTCATAAGTGTATAGTTTTTCAAGATGGGTTGGACACTAAAGACTTCTGGCTCTTTTTGATAATAGTGATTTGTGTATGTACTTTTGGCTCTGTTGTTGCTGCAGGGAAGGAGAAGACTAGGAACTCGATGGAGGCTAAAAGGGCTAAGTATATGTTTGCACCAAATGGATCTAATGAGGGTTTGCTAAGCCACAGGGAGGCAATGCATTCCTCCTTTGCTGGTGGCGATTCTCGTTATTCGCTTTCAGAATATGATGACCCTCCTCGTTTTTTGCAAGATGTTGAATATATTTCTTCTGAATCCGAAACTGATTCGTCTGATATGGATGAGGATACTGATGATGACATTCACTTGCTGTCAGGTAAAGCCTCTATGGACAGCTAAAAGCTAGTTTCATCTCACATAAATGATTACTACTTTTCCGAAACTTGGTTATCAGTTGTGTTGAACTATACTCGTTTTCTAGTTTTTTTGTCTGGCATTGGTTCAAGCCTCTGAACTTTGGAAACCAATTTACCAGACTATAGTTATCTTTGTGTCGGTTAGCGTTTAGCCATTTTTTAACCTAGAGTTTGTATTCTCTCTTCTCAGGAGCTGGGCGTCATTCAGAGCAACACAACACTTTTGGTAGACATATGTCAGCAGAAGATGAAAGCACCAGTAGTGAGGAAGATTGTTATGAGTCATCCATGTCTGGCGACTCTTATCACCTTTATTCCCAAGATCCTGATAATGGAGCTGGTACGGTTTCAAAGTGGCAGCTCAAGGGGAAAAGAAACATGCGCAATCTTCCAAGAAGGTCTGCACGCAAGAGGGAAATGCACCGTCAGCCTATGGGTTATGGGTTAGATTCTAGTGGGACAAACGATATGAGTGATGGAACTGATGACACTGATCCCAACGAAAGACAGTTCGGGGATAGAATGATTGGACTAGGTGATGATGATGATGATGATGAGTATCGGATGTCAACTATGTTTGCATCCGAGTGTAAGAACATCTACAGCCATGACATGCTGGACTGGGATGATGATCCTTGGGAAGGCCAGATTGGTTTGAAGAAGGGAAAACTCAAAGGTTCAGATGCTTCTTATCGACACTTTGGAAGAAAAACGTATCCTCCAGTGATGGATGTGGATTTAGAAGTGCAAGGAAGCTATCGAAAAGGGCCTGTTCCATTTGTCTCCCTTATGAGTAAGCTAAACGGCAGAGCAATCATTGGACATCCAGTCGAAGTTCAAGTCTTGGCAGATGGTTCCTCTGAGTCATATTTTCAGACAAGCGAGTACTTTGGTAATGAAACAACGTACCATGACAAACCCTTGTTACTCCCCCCTGCTTGGAAGACCGCAAGGAGGAGTAGTTCACGGGTTCCACGGCTGCATCGGTTATCATCGTCGCTTGAAGCCGATGCTGATGATCATTCTCCGGTAGATCAGGGACGAAAACCACTGCTTAGGAAACATGGTTCGGGAAACTTTAGTAATGATGGTGACTCGGCGAGGAGAAGCAATCTAATTGGCATCCCACGACCACCTGGAGAAAGAAAGAAGATGCTGAAGAACACAAACGCAGCAACCCCTAGTCAAAAGACAAGGGCACTATCTTCGTTCAGCAGCGAACAGGCACTGCACGGGATAAAGGCGTTGGGGGATGGGACTCACGAGCTCTCTAACAGACGGGTGTTACCGGGACCACCAACCGTGGCCTGCATACCAGTTAAACTAGTATTTAGCAGATTGCTGGAGAAAATAAATAGACCGGCATCAAAATCGACCGTGAAAGCCTTCAACGAGAGAAGAGATCACTAGCATGAGCTACGGCATCCAGAAACTCTGTGGTGATGGCTCTGTTTGAAGAACCATCAGGCTTTTATTATGTGATGACTCTTGAGAGAAAGTCAGTCGTAGGGAGAAAAATTTACGTAGAGTGACTCTGGTTGGTTGCTTACTGGTACAGATCAGGTGACGAGTTTAGAACAATGATACCACTGGTTGGGTTTGTATATTTTGATTCCCTTGAGAAAGCTTTGTCTCTTTGATTTAGTTCTAAGCTTTAGATTTGTTGATCTTAGATAGTTTTTTGGTTTCTTACCTGCTGAATCTTTGCTGGGCTTATTAATTTACATATCATCAATTTTTGTTCTTTATAGATGTTCGTTTTGTGGTTGGGTCAAGGCTGGATAAACCGGTTTAGACTTTTATTTTCTAGTTGTAATATCAACTACGATGACTTAACACAGTTTATTGTGTGTATAAAGAGCATCTCCAAAAACGAGATTTACAGGTACAGAACATACAAGCATTTGGTTTTTGTACACTGGGGATCACGTTTAGAGCATTCAAAACTCTCGGATGATGGGTCTTTTTGAGGAACCATCAGGCTATTATAATGTGAGGGAAAGTTAGTCGTAGGGAGAACAGTTTACGTAGAGAGCTCTGGTTTTACTTATTGGTATAGATCAGGTGAAGACTTTTAGAACAATGATACCATTGGTTCGTATTGTATATTTTTCACTTTCTTGGAAAGCTTTGTCTCTTTGATTTAGCTCGAGCTTTAGATATTAGAGTTAGTGTTTCTTTGTTTTCTTACTTGCTGAATCTTTGCGGCTAACTAATTTACATTATCAATTTTTCATTTTATGGTCTGTTGTTGGGTCAAGGCTGGATAAACCGGTTTAGACTTTTATTAATATCTGTCTTCCAGAACCGATTTGGTTTCAGCCATGATTTAGTTTGGGAAATTGCATCGTATACATTCAACTTATCTGGTATTTAGCTGTATACCTTTTATCACTGTTATTCACTATGCAATTCTTTTTAATACGAAAATAACCCTATATTCTTCTCTCTAAAACACTGTTTATCTCTCTCCTTGGACAGAATTCCCTTTCCCCTTCTTTCTCCTCTGTTTTTTTCTCATCTGCGTTCAATTGGCCCAAACAAATAAACGTTTTCGTCCATTTCTTTTGTTTTTTTTTTCAGAAAAGAACAAACTACAAATTAAATACCATGTGCAGTGGATATAATTTTGCAAACATGTATACTTTTCATTACATGTCGTGTCAATGATTCAAAGTTCGTTTTGAATGGCTCTTGCATCCATCATAATTAAGACCATAGATTCGTCTCATATTACTCTGCATCGTTGTCTCCACACCCTGAGCTTCTCTCCCAGATCTCTTCTCCTCCGCCGCAGAGAGCGTCTCCACCAAGTGATCCGCCTCCGATGCTCGGCTCCGCCACGATGTCGTCTCCCACCACCCCCAACTCCTCTCCAAGCTCTCTTCTCCTCCGCCGCGAGATCTCTCTCTCTCTCCTCCCTCAAAAATTACGATTTCTCTATTCAGAAATTTGTATAGTTCTTAAGGCTAAAATTGTCAATTTAATCTTCTTTAAAATACTGTTCAGACTAAAGTTTTACTGTTATGGTAGATCGTTAATATCCAAGTTCTTTTTGTATTATGAGCTAATTGACCCTTTAGTTTTGTACACCAAAAGAAACTTGTCAATCAATACCCTACCTAACTCAGATCTTGGCTTTGGGCTTGGTTTAAGACATGATGTATACAGTTTGTTCGCAGGGCCAGAATCTATCATGTGCGAAGGGCCGTAGGAACGATCCATATACACATAGAATAAAGTTTGTGTTATCAATCATGGCTCAAAAGTCACTGAATCTGTTCAACATAGTTCGACACGTATCGTTAGATTCGTTCGTCACACAGAGATTCTCGATGACCTAGTTCTTTGTGCCATCTGTTTCCACCCACCACGTAACATGCATCCAATCTCCGTTCATTTCTCACCTCTTTTCACGTGTCATGATCGGGTACAACCATCCCCCAAAATATCTTATCTCCGACCATAAAAACTTTATTATATATAAACGACCGCAAAACCAGAACCCATGTTCATGGGCGTGAACATGTTACTTGAGAAACAGATTTCACAAGATAATGTTTTATATTCGAATATTCATTACGTAACGTGTCTAAAGTTAGATACAAGTATAGCAACTTTGATAACATTTAAGACAAAAATCTACAAAATATAGTGACATTTATCAATTAGTTTTAATTATGGACTGACTATATATAGAACGTTCGTCATCATTGTAAGAATATTATAAAGGGGGCTGTTTCTCTTCTCAAGTCTTGAAAAAAAATGCATTATCAAGAACAGATGGAGTCTCTTATGTTAGGTGAAGAACGCAGACGCGAAAACTGCGTTAGAGACGCAGACGCGGACGCAGATGAAGAAGGTTTTAACTCTCCCTCTTCTTTTCCCAACTCTCCTGACGATTCAGACCGTCGCAGTTCTTCCTCAAGGTAAGAACAATCAAGAAGTTGTCGTTTCTCTTCCCGTGAGTTTCGATCTTTCCGTTTATCTGTCCCTGAGTTTAGATCTGGTTAGATTAAACCCCAACATTTAGGGTCTTTAGTGATAAATCCTATAGTTTAGAGACATAATTCGAAAAGCTTTAATTTTATTAAAATTGTTGTGTATTTTTTGTAAATTTATCCCCCCCCCCCCAGATTTTTACGTTTTGAAAATGTTTCACAACAGAAGAGGATTGTCGAAACATTACAGAGGCAAGTCACAGTCGTTCACTTCGTTGTCGGCAGCGCTAACGGTAGAGGATCTCGCGAAACCCGAGAATCCTCTCAACGCAAAACTGAAGCAGAGACGGGAGAACTCTCACTGTCGACGATTATCCGGTTGCGGCGGTGCATCGCAGCAAAATCTAGCTGGCCACGACGCTTTCTTCGCCGGTGACGTTAGGCAGCCGAGGCTTTCCGGTAATAGGCTGCCTCCGAGAGCTCAGACGCTTTCGGCGGCTCACATATCGGCTTTGCTGACTCGAACCTAAACCGGAAAGCTTTTTAGTTTTTACTATTATGTTTCTCTAAACCGGAGCAGAACCGGGTTTCGTTTGGGACGATGTTTTCTCGAGCTTCAGTGTTCTAAATTGTGTGAGAATGTATAAATTATAAGTATTTTGACTCTTCTGATCGTTTCGGAACCTTCAGTTTAATCTGAAATTAGATCAAGCTTACTTCAGTTCACCATTTAGGCATATATAGAAGAAAATTGGGAATTTTTGAAGATACCAAAAGATCTAGGACGCCTTTGTGAACATAGTATAAGATATGGGTTATTTTGACGAATAGCAGCAGTATGGGATAGGTTCGTAAATATCGAATAAGTTGGAGTGGTTTAGTAAATAACAGCAGTTGTGGACACTTGGTATATATACCAAAGAAGTTTGGGGTGGGTTTAGTAAATCTCAAAGGATATGGGACTTGTTTGTGAACGCCAAATGAGTTGGGGTAACATTGTATAGTCATTTTTCTTTCTGAAGCAATCATCTCGAGATTAAAAAATAAATCTCAACGAAAAGTATGCTAATTCTATAAATTATTTTTTCTATAATTTTATTAGTGTTTAAGTTATCTTTAAAATAAATCCATTGCAAAAAATAATCAAAGCACAGTTCAAGATTTAAAGTAAAAAAAAAAACAACATAAAGTTACATCACTTGCCAGTTAATCTCTACCTAAGATGTGAGCAGTACTTTGGTAAATTACTTAGGAGAAGCTCCTATGGTTTAAGTACATACGATTATTGGGGGTTTTATAAATACCAAAAGTTCAGGGAAATTTTATAATTACTATAAGATATGGGTTTGCGAAAATAATATCCCAAAAGCGAGGGGTTCATTTTATATTTTAGCAAGTACTAATCAATCGGTCGAGATGACGTGGAGGAAGGGGGTATGACGAGGCTTTGACGAGCGTTGCCGTAAAACAGAACATTTGCTTCCACCAGAAGTTGGCACCCACGATCAATTCAGTATTTGATCCATTCAAACTCGTTGATTCATTTCAGACATCGAAAGGCAACTTCATCAGATCCCAAGTTGCTTGAGGTTTTGATAGTTTAATTCACCGGGAGATAATATGGCTTCCTTCGAGATGAATGATCTTAAAAGTAAGTTCTGATCAACTCTTAGTCTTTGGGATGTAATTATGAACTAGTAGTAACTATCGGTTTCATAAGCTGTAGAGGTTCTTTCGAATTTTTTTTGTTTGTCACGCCACATATGCTGAATCGATGAGGGTACTTCACATGCGGTTCCCTCTGCTTCTTGGTTATGGTTCTGTTCTGTTGTGTTTTTTCTCTTCTCACTGTTTATGATGTAATGATTACCGAGTTGTGCAAAATTTTCGAAGTCATGTCGTTGAAAATTGTGATGATGTTTGGGCAGAGATAGGGCTAGGGTTGACTGGATTTGGTGTCTTCTTTACATTCTTGGGAGTCATATTTGTGTTTGACAAGGGACTCATCGCCATGGGAAATGTATGTATATATTTACATACCGTTCTTGACTTCTTGTGGTCTTAGTAAGCTTTTTTTAATGTTATATGTAACTCCAATGTGATCATCTATCTGATTGAAACAGATACTCTTCTTAGCCGGTGTCACTCTGACCATTGGGATTCAACCAGCCATCCAATTCTTTACAAAGAGACGCAACTTTAAGGTTTTTCTCTCTAGTAACCCCTTTTGTTTTCATTCTGATCCTACAATAACTCACTCTTATGTTTTTCTTTTCTTTGTGTGTTTCTGTTTATACAACTTGTTGTTTGTTGTTATACAGGGAACTATATCATTTGGTTTAGGTTTCTTATTGGTTGTGTTTGGATGGCCTATTCTCGGTTTGCTTCTAGAATCTTATGGATTCCTTGTGCTCTTCAGGTTGGTTTGAAACTTGTTGGTTTCATCACTTTCATTTTCTATTTTTTTTCCCTTGATGTCTTTTCTCCATCCTTTTTGTCATGTTAAAGTGGTTTCTGGCCTACACTCGCTGTCTTTCTTCAAAGGATACCTATACTAGGCTGGCTTTTGCAGCATCCATACATCAGATCGGTACATTTCATTGCTTTCATCTGAACTCTCAGCCTTCTAAATATAAACATATGTGCATGGACTTACCTTCATTGAAATTGTATCAGCTGCTGGATCGCTACCGTGGAAGGCGTGTTCCCGTCTAATCCTCTCTTTGCACACAAGTACATATCACGTAAACGACTGTTTATACGGTACGGAGGTACATATGTATATAATACTTTAGCAACTCATCGTTAGTGCGTTGTAAATGGTTCTTGTAATTGGGTTTGTGAATAATCTTTACATGTAGTCTAATCTTTGGCTTTTCCTCTCTTCCTGTAATTCTCTTATTATTTTAAAAGCTTCTTCTATTTTAGAGACTTGTATATACACTAACGTCTGTGTTAGAAAAGAAAAAAAAATACACACTAACGTTGTCAGATCTTCCATATTGGTTATTAATTATACTACATAATTATATATTTCCAACTCCAATAGTAATCAATTACAAGAATGAGATGTACATGTATGTTAGTGTATAGTATATAGTCGCACTTTCTTAAGGCGTATAAATCAATAGTTAAAAAAAAATCAAAAGAAAACCGCAAGATACTTGTAACATTGCTGCGCCATTACACTAACGAGAGTTAGTTTTGTCTTGGTGATCTTCTCAGCTCTTTGTAACCATGAATCGTTGTCCTCCTCTTCAATGAACAATGTTCTATCTTCCACATTGTGATTAATAGGATTGATGTGAACTTTCAACGTATGAGAAGGTACGACTTGGTGATATAGAATCTTCGTTGTTTGATATGTTGAGATGAGCATTCGGTTGTTAAACCTAATTTCTTCCTCGACCACCTCAAATCCAGATGAATCAAGGGTTTCGTGTGTATTCACGTCTTCTTCGTTACCTTCTACTTGATTTGTATTTTCCTCGTTGTATATATCAAACGAGAAGAAATCATCGATGTTTATGTTGTCATTAGTATTATCTCCTGTAAATTAATTAATTTTTAGTTATGGTTAGATAAGAAAAGCACCTTAAAATTAATGTGTATAACCCGAATTACAAATCATACCTTGAAATCCAAGGTCTTGGTCATTATTATCCAAGCTAGCTATGATCTGCTGCTCTTCAGTATATCCCTTTTCAATATTCATGCAAAAATTAGTTTATGTAAGGTTGAAAATATAATTTATAATGTATGAAACTATCATTAAATATATGCGTTTATTAGATACCTGGTTCGTTTGATGATTTGACATCATCAACGTTTCATCATAATTGCCTATGTGGATCACTTGATCACCAACGCTATTATAATGGTTGGAGCTGCTTGCAGGAAAAGTAAAGTCCTCCAAAACGCCATGATTGTTGTTGTGAGTCACACTCGTAAAGAAATCACTATTGCTGACCGTTGAGTTCTCCACACGCAACGGTGGTAGAGTTATACTGTGTTGTAACATTGAGCATTCAATCTCATTCTACACATATAACCATATAAATAGTTGTCAAAAAAAAACCATATAAATACATCATTAAAAATCTGTTATATAATTTGGTCTTATTCTAATAGGTTAGTGGATATTAGTTATACCTTATATGGAGTAGGGAATGGTGCATAAGGAGAACCATAGTATTGTGACCAATCTTCGTTACTAATCATTGCGTTTGAGTTAAAACGTCCATTTCCAAATCGCGGTTGAAATGCATTTTGAACTTGATGAGTAGTTGAAGTGATCTCTAGATCCGAACAAGCGTCAAAACTGGAATTGCCACTCACATTCGACATCGCGTGGACGTAAGACCGATGCTGATCTCTTGGCTTAGCTTCAATCACAATCTTTTTGAACACACGGCAAAGTGCATATGCGTCCTGGAAAAAACAGATGAATTTTTATTTGACATCCTCTAATGATATATATGTGTATAGACAATAAAATTGATTAGTCAATCAATTAGCTAGCTGAGGCAACGAACCTGCATGCCGTATGCAGAAGGATCGCATTGAGTTTCATCGAGTCGATATTCATGCATGACCCAACCAGTTCTTATACCATGAGGCGCGCGTCCACGGTAGTAAACCAATGTCTTCTTGGTTCCAATAGCTCGGTCTCTCCAACTAACCCGACGGTCTTTACCCGTGGCCTTCCAATACCCGCCTTTGGTTGCTCGGTTTGTCCTGGAACCGTTGGGATACTTCCGGTCCCGTGGGCTAAAGAAGTACCATTCTTGGTCTTTGCTTGGAAGCAAGGCTTTCCCTATAATTGAATTTATTAATGAACCATTTAAAATAAATAAAATTTAAAATTCTAACAAGATATTGCCAAAAGAAAAGAAGTAATCCGAAATTCAACAACAACTCAGTTAAATCCATGGCATGTTTATATGTAGCTTGTCAAAAGTTTAAAAAAATTCTTTTGAATAAAATAATGCTTACGTGAAGTTCCTATTAAAACACAAATTACGTTTTAGTTTTAAAATCTTTAATTGAAAATTGAAATCATAACAACAGAATATTATAATTATGCAATGACCATGTATGTAGTATTCTTCCGTGCAAATTAAAGTATATTTAGGGTTTCTTCATCATTGTTATATTCATATTCTTTTCTTCAGTCTCTCTTTGCTTCTGATGTTTATGGACAAAAAATAACGATTCTTAATTACAAAGGCTATTATTAATCAAATTAAGATTTGTAGAATTTTGAAAATATAATAGTATAATCGAGTAACGTGTTTTCTTTAATAAAAACCATTTTATTTTGTAAAAGAGATAAAATTTAGTAACTCATGCATATACATGCACGCAGAATAATAATATTATTACGTACCTGGTAAGTCCCATGGCTCGCACTTGTAGAGATCAACTTCAGCGATAACCTCAAGTTCGATTTCTAGACCGTTGATTTTTCTTTTGAGATAGTAAGTAATTAGCTCCTCATCAGTTGGGTGAAATCTGAAACCTGGCGGTAACGAGACAGGAGCCATAGAATCTTGGATTCAATTTCAAGAAAGAGAGAGAGAAAAGAGAATTGAGAGAAAAATTAGAGATTGGAAATGTTTTGTAATCGTTGAGGGCTTGGAGAGGGAGGCTATATATAAAGAGGGGAGAAATGAAAAAGGAGAGACAAAAGTGAATAAAGGGAAGGTCCCCATCCCAAAACAACAAATAATATTAAGAATTAGCTTTAATATTTTGAATTGTCGATTTATTTTTCTATTTTCTGGCTGAGGCATAATGTGCTAATTAACTCTACGGGTCATATTATAGCTTGATATATACACACAACGAGAAGTTCTCACTTCTGAGATTTTCTTTCAAGTGCATTAAGGTTTAATTAGAACTCATACAGTTTGTTTGTAACTTTTAATTTACTGTATTTTCTTAAAGGTTAAAGGTTATTAAAAATTTAATGCTTTTTTAGCAAAAAAAAAAATTAATGCTTATAAACAAAACATAGGAGATTGGTAAATCAATAAAAAGCTTGTTAAAAAAATATATGACCAGGAGGCGATTATGTTCTTAACCGCCTAACCGGAATAATTAATTAAAAAACTGCCACCCTAAATGTAAAACCGTGTTTCTTCATCAAGTGGCCCTCGATTATCCCATGCTTCTACAAGGGTGGTCGGTCTGGAATATAGTTACACGTGTCAAAACTGAATTGGTTGCTTGGGAGATGGAATATGGGGTTACCCCAAAACTGTTGCAATCTCTCTTCTCTCTTTTTGTTCTTTGGCGGCACTTCTAACTGAAATAACTGTCTCTTTTAATTGTATCCCACTTGCGACATATGGTGAGGAGATCCGAGTTAATATTTAAAAACGAAGAAGAAGACCAAAAAGCATGTATGAAAGATGATCATGTGGGTCCATCAGTTGTGAACATGTGAATAAATCCTTGGAAGCTATCGATGGGCCAACCATGGAGAATCACTTCTCAACCTTTCTCATCATCGTCATAACCTTTTTCTCTCCTTATTCCAATTCCATATTCTGCTTCTATGTATCATCATATATACATGTATATTAATTAAAATGTACCATATGTACATGAACAATGTGTACAGACCCTCTCTTGAGACATTTCCTTTACATGAATCCTTCTTTTGGTTCTTAACTTCTTTTTAATGGCGTTCACACACATCTCTATATCTAATATAATAATAGTAGTATAGATTAGCACTCTTGATTCCTACATTAACATGGTGTATATATATTAAGGCATAAATATATCTATGTACATTTGTTACACCACAAGAGAACGAAGAAAACCATAAAATAAAATATCTAAAACGGATTGCCTGTTATAAGATTTGGAAAACTTACAAAATCTTCTAGCCTTGTACTATAAAACAAAGGTCGATTGGGGAAAATATCTTTAGATTCTCATGTTCGTCCCAAGGCAGAAGTACTCCAATTTCGATTGATTTTCATTACGTGTTTTTTTAAAAAAAATTGTCGTGTAATCAAGCGTAGAGGTGGTACACTTTGTTTCATCTTGTAAGCCTAAACGTTCACGAAATTTATCTTTTAGCAAAAAAGCAAAAAAAAAGAAGAATTTTTCTTTAAGTTCACCCTCAAGTTTACAAAACAGGGCCCAATTATTACAATTTGTAAATCTACAAAACAATAAAAGTTTTCAAACATTTTAGGCTAGCACAAGGCCCTAATTTTAGACGAGTCGGGCCTGCCAAATATGTTTGATATCTCAGGAAGATGTAAAGCGCTTATTGAAAATCATCAAACTTTATGAGTTCTTGACAGAGGTTTGTTCTCTCTTTTTCTTTGTAGTCTTATGTTCATTGGAATTTATTACAAAACACAGTGATCCTTTTCATATAAAATGATCTTCACATTGGAAGTAATAGAACTTACATTCTTGGTTATAGAGTTGTAATATCTTTTTGACTTTCAAGCTATATAACCTTTAGTTATTATGATTCTTGTTGTATCTTCTCTGATTCTTGGCTCATGTTACAAGAGTACACTAGGTGGTTTTGGTCTTCATTCGCTTTTAAGCATTTGAGAGGAAGCTTTTTCTTTTGAGAGGAAGCTTTTGCTCCTAAGTAATTTAAGATACAAATACAATAGTGATGTTTGTGTGATCACTCTTCTTAGTACATTGATGACTTCTTCTTGTACCTATCCGTAGGAGAGTGAAACTATGAAATGCAAAAAGAACACTCCTTCGTCCTGTAGCCTTAGATCTTGCCATCAAAAATTCTTATATCTCGGTGTGTACCCTTCTCTGTGTGTCACGGAGTCTCGAACTGTTTCCCTTCAAAGGTTTGTCCGTAATCCCAGTTTCTAGGAGCGACGTTGTAAGCTGTCACAGTTGATCTGTCACTAGCAGTCACTTCAAAGGAGAGAGCTTGGTTCTTGAGATCAGCGTTGATATGCCAGTTCTGTCCCCAGTTACGACCCATTGGTAACCACCCCGTTCTCGACCCTTTGATCTTCACAGCAGCTATATCACCGGATCCAGCAACATTGGTGATCAGAACCGAAATGAATATGCCTCCCCCATCTATTGTAAACCGAATGCTTCCTTCCCTTCTACAGTTGATCCTGTGTAGACAAAAACCAGAAGCCATGGTTATATGTTCACTCTAACCACAAAACACACCACAAAACTAATAAGGATCCAACGAATCATAGTATCATTAAACCTAAGAACAGTGATGCTTAAGTGCAACTTTTTTTCAAATCATTAGCTATAATATTCAACCAATCCAATTTAAATCCAATTTTTTTAACACCTATACCAATCGTTCTAGGAAAAAACGTTTAATTTAGGTCCAATTTGACGATTTTAATACCTAAACCAATTTTTAGAACGCTGCGTTTTACATACCATAGCTGAATTTTGTTGATACACTAGTTCACATTATCAATGACCAAGGGCAATAAAGTAAATTACTAATCCAAGACAGCATCTAGGGTAACACAAGCTCATATAAAGCACACGGATATCGAAGAAGACAAAAGCAAAAGCATCCATCATCGCTTCCTTCACAACTCACCAGTAATGAACTGTTGAAATATTTCAAATTGAAAAACGCGTTTCCACTAACGCAAACGCGTTTCTCAAGAAAACGCGAATCAAAGATTTTACGAATTTTTGAAGTGAAACGGACCTTCGATACTGCACCGGCATGTTCCCAGCTTTCCAAATAGCGATCTTCTCAAACGCCTCAATCGGCAGCACGAAGTGTTTGTTGGGAGGGTTACAGTGACCACCACCGTCGGGGTCAAAACCGTAATTAGGAGCGCAGAAGTTCGTGGCGGTGACGATGATGGAAGTCCCGGGGATACACCAGCGGAGATCATCGACGCATCTGAGCTCGAAACAAGCGCCGCAGATCTGTCCACGCTCGAACAGAGTCTCGCTCAGACCGACCGTGGCCATGCCGTATCCGGATTTGACGAGATCTCCGTATCCGCACGCACCGCCTACCGCGTCTCGAGGGTTGCTCGCGGCGTAGTAGGTGGCTCGCGCGGGACGCCATTCGGAGGCGGAGGAGGAGATGGTTGAGGAAGAAGGGGATGAGGTTGAGGAGGAGTAGTGGGAAGTCGCCGGATGTGATAGTGCGGCGAGGAGGAGGAGGAGTGAAGGGAGAAAGAGTTGCATCGCCGACGAGAGTCTAGAGAGATTTGTTGTTCTGTTTTTTTTTTGGTTCAAGTCTTTACTCTTTTTAAGTGGGAAAACATTTTGCTTTTTTTAACCGGTTTGTCGGTATAGTGAAAGTACTATATTACCCTAGATGTAAAGAGCTTTTGAAGATCAAATCACATCCAAATATAGGCATGTTTAAGTTTAATATTTATCAGACAACTTTATCTTTTGTCTCAATCATGCCCTAAAATGGGCACAACATCATTTTTATTTTTATATAATATCTTACATGTGTTATGAATCCACACTTGTTATCATTCTTAAATCAGGGTATTTTCGTAAACCTTGCACGGGGCCCATTTTTTTCAATGAGCTGGGCTGTTCGTTATAGTACTGAGATTGATTTATTTATGTACAAAGCCCACTCACTACTTGATATCCTGGGGTTTTAGTTCCAACATTTTCTGATGGGTTTGTGAAAAACTTTTATCCAAGGCTGGTTAGATCTTATTCAGCTCAATCAAATCAAACTAATACTAAAAGGAGAATAACTTGAAAGGAGAGACTGTCCACGTCATTTAATTAAATCGTCCAATAGAAAACCTCAAATGTGCCATGTCAGCTTAAGTCGAAACTGAAAAATACAAGGTTAACACATGGGTTCATAATATCTTCCGGAAAGGCCCAGTTTCAGTCCACTTCTTAAACCTTTCTTACACTTTCTTGTGTCGATCAAATTTATTTTATTACTGCAATGAATCATGGAACCGTTTCCCATTCCTTCCGAAAAATTCACCAAATAAATGTAAACGAAGCAGGCAATGACCACCAAACCGACGGAATCTGCAGTGGAGAGAAATATAAATACATCGGAAGTGAGCGACCCACCAGTTACGCCGCCTCAACATACGCCTGAAACAACGAAGCCGGGATCGACCTTAGAAAGGCTGATAACCGAAGCACCATGTCTTCTCCTTTGACGACTAGGTAGCTTCCTCCTCTTCGAAATTACTATTTCATAACATTGTTTCTCCTCTCTCTTGATTACCTAATGATATAAAGCATTAACGCACTGCACTGATGTGTCTGCCACAAGAAAAACGCTGAAGTTTAACGCACTGCACTGATGTGTCTGCCACAAGAAAAGTGCTGAAGTTATACGTACTCATAAACTCAGGTACGACGTTATCCTTTGAATCGCAAGTTATTACATTCACAATCGATTTATTCAGAAGATTATGTGAAAATCAATTCAGCAATTCACAAAAACGGAGACGAGATCAAGACGGCAAAGAAACAGAGTGTATGCTGCCCCACGATGATGAGAAGGCTAAAAACACAGAGAGATTACAATTTCTCTATGACAATCAACATATACTCTGCATCAGAATCGTTGGTTGTGATAATAGCCTAAAGGTATAACTTTATTTGGGTTCCCTTAATGTGCTTGACTTTAAGAGAAAATGGTTTGTATCATTATAAGTCATAATCTCAATCTTATTGTATTTGTCCAAAACCAGAACTATTATTCAATCATTTTGTATTGGCTCTTGATCATTAGGTATTTCAGGTGATTTTGCAGCTGCACAAGAGAGCTGAAATCTGAGTGAGTTTTGCCATTGGAAGCCCGTTGGCCAGAGCTCAAAATCTGAGTCAGTGTCTTGCTAGGAAAGGAAGGTCAGTATAACTTTTATTCATTCCCTATCTTTGTTGGAGTTTGTTGTTCATGTTATTCAAACAAAATTTAATCTTTGTTCAAATCTTTTCATTGTTTTACCCCACCAAATATGAAACATACTTCTTTCCATTACCCTGCTTCACTAATTTCAAGTTGAACATCATCTCAAAAGAGAAATAAAGGTTCAGTCTCATTTCCAGAACCCCAATATATTTCGCCTTCACAGTAAGTCTAATTAGAATATCAAAGAGTATTCAATGAAAGATAAGCTTTTCCGTCATTAATTTACAATTGTTGATTGTTTAGCTAGAAAAAAATTTGCATTAGTTTTTGAAAAAAAACTGTGCTGAAAACCCAACCTTCGGTTATGTTCTAAGTTTCTCAGACTTTTCATCGTGAAATTAAAGTGGAGGAGACTGGAGGAAAAGGATGAGAATGTTTTTAAGAATTGTAGCTGTTAGTAATCTCGGTGACTCTGCACTCACGAGACAATGGCGGGTCAGCACAATCAAGGTGACGTGGAGAAACCAGTGCAACTTACCAGAGAGAAGATACCTGAGAAGCCAACCAGCGACTACTTCCTCCTTAAGCAACCCAATCATTAGAACTTGCAGATGTTTGTTACCTCTCTCAGGGTATCCTGTTAATCTCCTACTCAAGAGTTTGTTGCAAAAGATTCGCATGCAAATGAGTGCCGTTTCAGACATATTTTGAGGTATATGAAACATATTATTAGTACCCTTTTTTTTGGTTCAATGAATCTTTTATGTTATCAACGTTTTGTGGTGGTTGATGTTTTTGATGTCGTTATTACAAGAACAACCACAAAGTCATTTGCATCAACGTGGACGAATCACTTTCATTAGCTCCAAGAGTCTGGTTGCATTTTTATTTCTAAGGTCTGTGGATTTCTATGTTCGTGATGTTTTTCACTTCAGTTATATATATGTTTGTTTCATTGATGTGAATAAAGTTTATGAAACACCATCTGTTACTGATTCCAGAAACAAGAAGATATCTGATGGTTCAGGCTTTGCTAAAGTAAATTTGTGGTGCTGGGGAAGGAATCACAGATGGTTATTACAGTATAGGATTTGACAACAATCTTTGATCATTTCAAAAGCAAAAAGACATGAAATGTATTGAGGAAAATAATGATGCAGAAGTTATAGAAAAGGTCAAATTATATAGTTCTCAGAGTTGCCAGAGAGTTAAGCAGTGTAAAATAAAAATGCACACGGTAAAAAAAGTATAGTAAAATATTTTTAAACTCTTATCAGTTAAATAAGAGACATAGAGATGTACACAATTTTAAGTAATTAAAGAGCATTTTAAAGTAATGATAACAAACAAAATATATTATGATGATATGTCTTTTCATCACTGCATTGTTAGACTAACACTTTAAACATATACAATTTGCTAAGTACGTATTACAGAATATATAGAGTCCGACTGACATTGAAATACATAAAAAACTATTTTTTTAACCAATCATAAATACTATTTACTAAATATGTGAAATTGTGCAAATTATTATCTTGGGTTGTATCATTTTGAACGTTGAAAAATATTAAAGATTTAATAAAAACTTTCAAGTTAAATATAGTAGTTAGTTAAAATACTATAGAAAGTAAGAACAAAAAAAATGTATTTACTTTGTTTTCATTTGGATATAAAACTAATATTCGAATCATATTTAATTTGCTGAGCGTAAAACCTAAGTTAATATTTGATAAATTAATAATTTCTATAAATTAATAAATTTCTTCAATCCCGAATTGGACGGTTCAAAATATGAAACAAATCGATAAAATAATAAGATAATATTTTTTAGAAATTCCTATGTAAATATATGGTTCTATCTAAATTATAAATTAATAATATGTCTATATATACATTTCATATAAGTACAAACTAAAAATTATATTATTGGTTTTATATTCACAATATAATTTCCTCTATTTTCTTAGCATTTCAATATATTTGATAATATTTAGTAAAATTCTATCAAAACCCAACATATAAGTTATATGCAATATAAAAATATAAACCAAGTAATATAATAAAACAGTATGAAAGTCAAATTTCTAAAAAAAACTAATGTATATACAGTAAATCAACAATATTTTATATTTTATAAATACAAGTATTCAAAAATTGAAAAAATCTAAAAAAAGATTTTTTTTTGTAAATTAAAATCTCTATAAATTAATAAAATTTCAGAGTCTCAATATTTTTAATTTATAGAGATTCTATTGTACATAGAGTAACTTGATAGCTCACAAAAAGGTTACAAAAAAGTTTCTATAACCATTCTAAATTCCTTTTGCTTTTGTAGAAATTTTTATAGTTAGCTTTAATACATAAGTAAAGTATCCAAGTAAATTTTTCACGACATAGAGATTAGGCACAGTCTCTCAAACTAACTTTTCTAACTTCTAAATATTTTGATTACTTCTTAGCACAAGTTTGGACCTCTTTTTTAACAACAACAAGCTTAAAACTTAAAGAAACTTAAACAACTATTATCTTCAATTTTGTTAAATAAGTATAAATTTAAAGTTCTTATACATTTTAATAAATTCAATTTACGCAAAAATTATCATTCTCCTCATCACCGGTGACACAGTTTACTTTAAAAAACAATAAAAATCATCAAATATTCCAAAGAAAGAATAAAAGTAATCTACAACTCCTAAGATTATAATAAAAGTAACACAATTAAGAGAAACTTTCCGACGTCGAATGAACTGTTTATGTATTCTGAATTCAATCTTGGTATCTTAGCCAACTAATAAAAAGATTTTTACTACCAAAATGTGAGATAAAATCTATATGCAACACTAAAAAACAAAATGAGAGCATTTTTCTTTCTTATATTATATCATACACACTAAATAGTTTATAAAAACATAAAAGATTCTATAATATTTGATATTCACACAAATTCAAATAGTAAAAATAAAATAGCAATTATCCGCGCGTAGCGCGGAAGACGACCTAGTATAGATAAATAAAATATATACAAATTAAAAACTAGAAAGAGACTCGTTTTTCATCGAAATAATACAAATAGCTGCATTTTTATATTTAGCATACCAGATTTATACACTAATATTAATACATATACAGTATATGTTATCTTCTTTTAAACTTAATTATTTTATATAGAAATTGGATAAGAGTTTCCATACTCCAATTTTCATTCAGTACAAGCGGCTTTGATGATAGCTTCGAAATGCTTCTTCTCATGGATAATCCAGTGTCCAGCATGTGGGACCTCATGGAAATTTATCCATGGCAGCTTATCACATATATAAACTAGAACGTCGCGCAATATTTGTTTGTCATCGAGTGCACACCAAATATGGACCGATCCTTTGTTAGCATCGGAGAAAGGGTTGCTCAGTTCGGTTGGATCAAACTCCCAATTTCCGTAACCCGCGATGATGTCTCGTTGGCTGCTGACATGCTCACCTTGTCGTAAAACAGCGGCCTATATATAAGTTATACATATTTATAGCTTTCATGAGTGTATTTTCAAAATAAAGTCACACATGTTGTAAAAATGCTTTTTTATCTGAATAAGTTTAACATTCATAAACAAATAAGTTGTAGATAATATATTCGTTACAGTTACAACTAGACGTACACGTACCTTGTATGATTGTTTTGAATATGTTTCCGAAAGTTCTATATCGCGTTCAGTTAGAGTTTTCTTGGGATCTCGATTACTTGGAAACCACTTCTGAGTCATCCACCAATATAACAACCATGGGCAGTAGTGTGCTACTCTAAGTGTCATTTGAAACTCAAATGGTAATTTCTTGATTGCTGCATTCAACAGATTTGGAGGAATACGTCTCCACCAAAAGTTTATTAATGGAACCGCCAACGAAGCTCCACTTAGTCTATAATAAATATAAATAAAACACACACACACACACACATTAGTCTATCTTTTAAACTTTTTTTTTCAAACAAGTTGCATAATTTAACCCATACAGTGACAAAACAACAACAACACAAATAGAAACTACTAAATTACGTTACATTTCTACGACTGTGTAAATTATTAAACAGAAACTAAATCTTATTACAGATGGATAAACATAAACCACGTGTATTTCATGTAAACTTGTATCTATAAGCGTTATAGTTTTGATAAACCCGCACGACAAGTATAACAATTCTCAAATAATCTGAAAATTTCTTGATATTCTGTAAATGTTTATTACCTATGAGGAATGTATTTGAGGCAACCATAAACTGGGTAAGCTCCAAGTGACATACCCAGAACATGGAACTTTGGACCAACTTGTAATTTGTCAGCAAGTTCTTCGATATCGTATGTATCTGTTTTCAGCGTTCTTGATGGATTTGGATCGCTTTCTCCATAACCAGCTCTATCGAAGAATAAAAAATATATCTTGAATTCGACAATAATTTCCTGAAAAAGCCAAAAGAACGTTGCAAGTTCAATCATAGTATTAGTAAACAACCATTATAGTCATAACGTTTATACCTGAGTGGTGTATAAATCGACGTCTTTGGAATTTGCATATCCATGGACGACTATTATTTTGTTTTTGGCTTCGTCCTTGGGAAACCCTAGTTCTTTGTATGCTATATGTCTGCCATCACTAAGCTTGATTCTTGGAGAGTTTTTGGCAACGTTTTCCGGCAGTGGAATTGGTGGCGGCGGTTTTATCGACTTGTAGACATAGTAGCTTGTTAACCCCACAATTGCAAGTAGCAGCAACATGATCATTTGGCCTATAGACAATATATATCCAAACATACTGTGAGAGACGCCTCTATATATCAGCGAGTGACTATCCTCTTATGAAACTTAGGAATATGTCTAATCATTCGAACAGTTAATAGGGGAGAAAATCAACCTGATGATTCAGGAGATGTAGGTAATGCGAAGGTAAAACTCTGGCTTAAACATCTCTTAAATAAGAGTATATATATTTTTTTATGAGTTATTCTTGGGTTCACCCCCTAGGGTGAACCTATAGGTTCACCAACCAATAGGATTTAGTTATTTCAAATTTGACATCTTTTAAAAAAGGAAACAAAATATTGTGATATTTAATTACGTTTTAAAAATATAAAAACAAGTAAAAATAAATAAAAATAATACTAATTGCAATTAAAAAAAAAGTATTCTTTCCAAAAAAAATTAATAACACAAAAAAAAACACTAAACTCTAAATGTTAAACATTAAATATTTTAGTAAACATTTGGATAAATTCTAAAATTTTAATTTTAAAAAAAAAACTATTTAAAACATAATCAACAAAAAACTATACCCTAAAAACTAATCCTAAACCTTAAACCCTTGGGTAAACTCTAAATCCTTGGGTAAACTCTAAACCCTTGGGTAAATTTGAAACTTTTGGATAAATCTTAAACTTTAAAATTGAAAATTTATCCAAAAGTCTAAGATTTAATGTTTGTTGGCAACGTTAAAAATATATTTTGAAAATAAATTCTATTTTAGACTAAAAAGTTTTGTTTTTGTGATTAGTGTAATTTTTATTTTTAAAGTATAATATAATTTGATAATATTTTGTTTCCTTTTTAAAAAATACTGAATCTTTAATGACACAATCTTATTGGTTGGTGAACCTAGAGGTTCACCCTAAGAGGTGAACCCAAGAATAAGTATTTTTTTATTACTTTTTGTTTGTTACACATGTCACCTACATATAATCTTGATTTTATGGCATCAATTCGCACAGAGACCTAGAAATCGTAAACCCCATACAATATTATAATAATTTTTTTAAGGATTGCAAGTAACGTCTCTGCGTTGCGGGTGGCCTTACTATTATTAAACTTTTGTTATCTTGTTACATTTATCATCATTTGTGTAACTCCCCTCACGTATATTGCATTGATAAAATAACACAAAGAGCCACAAAGTTATTAATATATTTTTTAAAATCATAATTTGGTATCTAAATGTAAATAAAGAGCTTTGTAACGTATCTAACATTACCAATGCATTTTATTGTCTTTTGCATTTTTGTTCTTATTATGAATTGTGTAACTCCAGTCAGTTATTGCTTTACATTTTAATATATTATCTTCTGATTGTAATAAAAATGATATTCTATTTAAAATATTGATGTACTATTTAAAAGGTTGTATAAACTCCCTTTTGCTTTACTATACTATATTGTAATTCTTGGAATTAATTTAATTTCTATTACTTTCTATTATATACAGAAATTGGTTAAGTATTGTTCTTTTCGTATATATATATACTTGTTGTTAAATTTTGCGTAAATAGCCCAATAAAAATTGAAATATAATTACTTTAGATACGAACCAAAAATATATAATTTAGAAAAATATAAATATATATCATATTAAATAGGTAAAAATAGCACTTTTTCTAATTTAACTGCTTTTATATTTGCTGTAAATGGGACACGCAACAAAATATGGTACTATTATGTCTTTAGATAATCTTTTTTACGGCACCTCTTACTTTATAGAAAGAAAGGCGCATTTTAATTCATAAATAATTAAATCATCGAAATAGTTTAAATACCTGCATCTGACATTAGCATACCAGATTACTGTATTTATATTGACATGTACATTTATTAAACTTATATAAACATCCTCAAACTTAAGCATCCCATATAACTTTGATAGAACTTCCCTTCTTCATTATCCATTTTTCATTCAGTACAAGCGGCTTTGATAATGGTTTCGAAATGATGCTTCTCATGAATAATCCAGTGTCCTACATGAGGGACCTCATGGAACTTGATCCATGGCAGCTTATCACATATATAAACTAGAACGTCTCGCAGTATTTGTTTGTCATCGAGCGCACACCACATATGGACTGATCCTTTGTTAGTATCCGAGAACGGGTTGCTCAGCTCGGTTGGATCAAACTCCCAATTTCCATAACCGGCGATGATGTCTTGGTGGCAGCTCACATATTCACCTTGTCGTATAACAGCGTCCTAAATATAAGTTATGTTATATATTAGCTTTCATGAGTATATCCTTAACAGATATATACTTAATATATCATCAGGACCAAAAAATATTGACAACTACACGACTATGTGAATCAGTATATATAAACACACATACCATGTACGATTTCTTATAATAAATTTTCGAAAGTTCTATATCGCGTTCAGTCCAAATTTTCTTGGGATCTCGATTATTTGGAAACCATTTCTGAGTCATCCACCAATATAACAACGATGGACAATAGTGTGCGACTCGGAGTATCATTTGAAACGCAAATGGTAATTTCTTGATTGCTGCATTCAACAAGTTTTGAGGAATACGTCTCCACCAGAAGTTTATTAATGGAACCACCAATGAAGCTCCACTTAGCCTGTATATGTAAATAAAACATGAGAAAACATTGCGTACTTAAAAGTTGTAAATTATTAAACAGAAAAATCTAATTATAAATGGAATAAACCACATTTTATGTAAAATGTTATCTACAGCCCTTAAACTATTGATAGCCGATGAGAAGTACAATTCTCAAATAATCTTTACTTGTTGATAATTTTCGTAAGAAATAATTCTGTAAGTATATAGATTACCTATGAGGAATATATTTGAGGCAACCGTAAACTGGGTAAGCTCCAAGTGACATGCCCAGAACATGAAACTTTGGACCAAGTTGCAATTTGTCAGCAAGTTCTTCGATATCGTATGTATCTGTTTTCAGCGTTCTTGATGGATTAGGATCACTCTCTCCATGACCAGCTCTATCGAAGAACAAAAAATATATCTTGAATTCGTCAATCATTTCCTAAAAAAAATCAGAAAACGTTGTAGGCAATGAAATAATTACTCCCAACACAACCATCATTAATTAAATTATTAAACTGAGCTAGTTTTTTATTTTATCTTTTAAAAGGCGTTCAAATTAAAAGAAAGTACAGAGATAAAATGAATGAAATAGTTACCAACAATATAACCATTTAATTATAACGCTTATACCTGTGTGGTATATAAATCGACGTCTTTTGAATTTGCATATCCGTGGATGATTATTATTTTGTTTTTGGCTTTGTCTTTTGAAAACCCTACTTCTCTGTAGGCTATATGTCTTCCATCACTAAGCTTGACTCTTAGAGATTTCTTGGAAACGTTTTCTGGCAATGGAATTGGTGGTGGCGGTTTTATCGACTTGTAGACATAATAGGCTATTAATCCCACAATCGCAAGTAGAAACAACATCATTAAACCTGTAGACAATACATATACAAATAATAATGCTGTGAAACTATCGTCTTTCGATGAAACTTAGGAATATGTCTAATGATCCGAACAAATAATAGTAGAGAAAACAAACTTGATGATTTAGGAGATGTAGTTAATGTTGTGAAGTAATGGAAACTCTGGCTTAAACATCTCTTAAATAAGAGTAATATTTTTTTTTTTACTTTTTGTTACATAGTCTATATGTAACTCTTTTTTGCCTTCTTAATATTATTGAATTTGGTTTATCTTTCTTTTTTTTTTTAACTTTTAGCATCAATTGTGTAGCTCTCCTCATTTATATTGCATATACTAAACTAATAAAATTTATAAACAGATTTTGAATTGATAAAGTAGCCACTAAAAAAGAAAAGATAATCATTCTTAAGACCATCTTCAACAGATCTCTATATTTTTCTAAAATAATTATAGATGTAGATTTGCTCCAATATATACTTTCTAATACAATTACTATATTTTAGATAAAATATAGAGAAATACTATTTTCAATCCTAAAAGCAGAAATTAAAAGTGCATTTCTTTATATTTTTCTTTAAAAAAATATATTGTGAAAGCATACATTGGATCAACACACGTTTATAAACAAAGTTCTTTATTTAAGAAAAAATAGATATGTACATTGGAGATTCTCTAAACTTTACACAGAAAATCGAAAACATTGGTTGATTTGTTCAAAAATGTTTGTGAAAATATCTTGGTTATTAAGGGAAGCTTTGTAACGTATTTTTGAACATTGGTTGATTTGTTCAAAAATGTTTGTCTTTTTGCATTTTTGTTGCTACTAAAAATTGTGTAACTCCCGTAAGTTATTGCTTTAAATTTTAGTATATTATCTTCTGATCATAATAAAGACATTATCGTAAAGATGTTTTTATGTTGTCATCATAGTGGTCTTAGCGTTATAACAAACTCGACGGGACCGATGTGCATGTGGTAAACTCAAATGTAACAAAGCTTATATAAGTACTGAATCAAAATGATTATGGAAAATAAAATAGTCGGTTATCAAAGAGAACAAAATGATTGTGGAAAGAAAGAACTCTGAATAGACTCAAACTTGATTGTACTTGTGGAGAATTTAAAGAGCAAAATCAATTATTATTTTTCATAAACGAATGGGAGTATCAGGATCACTATGTGTCTTCCATGAGAAAGGGAAGAAGACTCTGAATGCGTCTTATTCAGAGGTCCTCGGGACCATTGATGTCCTACAAATAACACAAGTCGCATTGTTAGTCTTTATCGATTTAGCTGAACCAATATCAAACTATAACATAATCAAACCAAACCTTTCGGTTCCCGATATATTCAATCCAAACAGTAGAAAACCAAGCACAAAAACTCGTTAGACTACCTTGTTCTCGACCACAGCCCCGTTGGGGATTTCCAGTTTTGCCCCGGATTTTGCAGTCACAGTCACCTTGCCCTTTAATAACCAAAAAGGAACGTCAAACAACAAATCAGGAAACTAATATTTTAGATTTTAGACATATTTACATGTATTGTTTATGCACTACCTTGAGAACAACCGAAGACCCAAACGAGACATCACCAGACACCTTAAGGCTGTCTAGTTCGACTATACTAGGGATGGACTTGAACCGGCTCAGGAAATTAGACACCTGTTAAAAAGATATGAAGCAAATTAATGTTAGAGAAATAAACAGGACTTGTGGCGAGTGTTTTTTTTTGTTTTGTTTCCTTTACCTTCTTGAACTCTGGTCCCAATTCAATCGATGGGTTTGAGGGGTTAGTTCTAGCACTGTTTCTGGTGACGAAGCCATCGACGAGGGTGTAGAGATCAGACTGTGGAAGAATGAAAACTTTAATCATTAGTCAAAATGTTTCAATAGATGTCTCTGTTACTCTGTTTTCTCTTTAAAATGCGGTGTTTACCTGGACGAGCAGCAAGTCTGAAGTTGCCTTCACTGGCAAGAACCGTGAGCGAGGTACATTGACACCAATGGCATTGTCAAAGAACTGTTTTGAGACAGAGAAACACACAACGAAAATAAGTTAGAAGAAGATTAAAATTTGAACTTTATATTCTAAAATAGTGTCACTAGGACAATGCATATTACCCTTATTGCAGCACCAGCTGCAGTTTCCAGTTGAAGAACTTTCACTCCATCGACTTCCTGAAAAGAAATTTCAGTCTTTTCTCAGTTAAGACACTCATGGAAATTGCAGTAATAAAAAAATTACGCAATAGGCGAGGGCATGCACCTTTGGGTTAGGAATGATCTCCATTTTAAGTGCATCAGCTTCCACAAGCTTTTTAATGGCCTTCAAGTTAACCCATCTGTAAACTTACAGAATTAAAGTCTACAAATAAGTTTATATCTTCTGGAATAATTAGGGGCATGATCTACTTACAAGTTGTTTGTGTTGAATATCTTGAACTTCTCGATTGACTTGAACTCATTGACCTATACAAGGGTCAAAACATGAATGTAGTAAATTTTTTAAACAGGTCATAAAGCGGAAGCAAGCAGGAAGAAATAACAGTATGAGTGTGCAATTTCCCCCTCATAAGAACAATCTCATGCAGAGCGAGAAAGGGGTTTTGAAGAGCCTTTAATAAATGATCTAAAAACAATGTTCGTTCCAATTTTTCCCACATCTCTAATGAATGGAAGAGATTCAATGAATCTCTAATGAAATCCAAGCGGTAACAGGGAGGTAAAAAAAAGATGTGTAGACTTACATGTTCATCAGGAACCTGAGCAATCTCCAAAAGCTGGGACAGGCAAGAAAAAAAAACGATGTTGTTCAAGAGCACAACAAAATTGTAGCAGTAAGAAGTTAGTCAGATGCAAAGAGGTTTGTGGAGAAAAATATATAAAGAATCTAATAGACATACATATCAATATAAGTTTTTTTTAGTTTGCAATAAAAACGAATCTACAGAATCCAGATACAATCAACAGCAGGTAAGAACAGATGAATAAGAAAAGGTACATTCGAAACAAGATATGATAATTAAGACGTTACCTGAACTTTGCCTTCATAAGAAATGAGAGTTCCTCCTTTAACATCAGCTAAGGTTTTGGGTGTAACCTCCATACAGTATTCATTCTTGTTCTGGATCAAGTGCTTCAAGATTGCTGCAGCAATTAGACCAAGTACGAGTCAAGCATACGTTAGTATGGGATTTCATGTAAAATTTTGACACTAACTATGTGTAAACAAGAACGAACGAACTACAAAGAAGGCATACTTAAGTCAACGATGGCACCCAAGTTGTCTGAATTGGCAACGAACACATATTCTTTACCCTGTGAGTCCCAGAAAACAAAAAGAGTTCTGTAAAGATGAACATCTTAAATGCTTTGGAAAACATTAGTAGACTGCGTCAAAGAATGAACCTGTGATAAGAAAGCATCGAGCTTTCCACTGTTCATGAGGGATGGGAATACATCACCATGACCGGGAGGATACCTTCACAAAAATAACAGAATTCAGAATAACCTTTTAGAAATATCACAAGTTCTTGTTTCTGAAACTCTGGACTAGTCTCAAATAGTACAAGGCATTATAATTTCGGTTATCAGTTATTATGATACTTCATCACGTAGACAGATTAAACTGTTCCAACTTGCTTAAGACAATCTTACAGTGTGGTTTGAACCGTATAACAAAATAAAATCATACCAGCCATCCTTATCGGTCTTTCCCTTGCTGGGCCATGGCACAAACTCATCTGCGACAACACGGGGATATTTGCTCTGGAAAGATCATAGTAAACATTATTAGTTGCAGATCTGATGTCTGTTTTTTTCCATACATACAAGATTTTAATTTGCTAACAGATATGCATCCACGCCACTAACCTGGTTAAAAGTGTGAATGTCAACATTTGAGTTGGTGTACTTTTCCACAATCTGAATACACGATGAAAACAGTCAGCCAAAGACAACAACAAAAATTTTACAAGTGGAAAAATGTGATCCATACTAAAACAGAAGTACCTTTTGTGTGTCATCATGTGTATTAAACGAGTTCATGAGAACCAATGGGACCTTGCAGCCATACTTGTTGTTGAGATTCTGTGCGTAAGCAATATATTGGATAAAGCAAGATAAGTAAAACATCAAGGTGGTCCTAGAACAGAGTGACAAAGAAAATAACAAACCTCAATCTGGATAACAATAAGATCAAGAAATGTCAAACCATCACGAACTTCGATAACCGATCTGCACAGGAAAAAAAAAGACATCATTTCTTCACATCTTAAACCTTGGATTAAGTCAGAGACTATCACCGAGTAAATAAAGAGATATTTCATATCACTTTGAATTTGAAATCTCAAAGAGAATGGCAAATTCTTTCAAAAACGAAAGGTGGAGCTTCTTACTTAGGGCCAGTGCATCCCATTGTTGTCCCGAGACCTCCATTAAGCTTCAAGACAACAAGCTTGTCCAACAGATTCTTGATCTCGGAAACATCTACATCATTTGTAAAACACCCACATTCAGTCTAATATCAACAGAGAAACTACAAGCAGATATGTATTGTAGACGAATGATATAACTGTTTCAAAGAAAAAAAAAGACGAATGATATATAATAATACCTTCAGAGACGGGAGCCATTTTGTCGTAGGGAACAACGATTTCATCAGTGGGTGTTTGGATCTTACTCCACTCAATGTGCTGTGCCTCACCACTTCCAAAATCCATATGCAATCCAATCACAGAGAGAAACTAAATTACTCTAAAAGATTAACGTCAACAAACAAAAACACAGATCTACAGATCTGATCGGATTTCAAAACTTCCAGAAACTAACTACCGATTGAGATACGATCTACAGTTTTGATCAACAACAGATTGATCGAAAGAGAGAATATACAAAACCTGAGGTAGCGTGAGACGAGGTTGATGAACCCGCTCCTCTCATTCTCACTGAAAACAACAAAACAGATATTCAGTCGAAAATAATCAGATCTAAGATCAAATCAAATCTCGAAAGTCGAACCTCATTTCGGTAAGGCCATCGACGGCGGATTTGAGCTGGGGGAGATTCTCGGTGGTGGCTGCCATTGTCGATTATCGATCTTAGAGCTTTGAGATTGTAGAGGAATAGAGTTTTCAAAAGGAGTAGTGGTGATGAAGTGACGATGCGTGGTTGGTTGTTACCGCATTTATATATACGATGCTTTCTCTTTACCAATTGGGAATTTACACGTGGCAATCTTCATGTCCGTCCGGTTTATAGTCTTTTATTGTACCGTCAATTATTTTAAAAACTTTTCATGGTTTTTTTTTTTTTTTTTTTTTTTTTTTTTTTTGTCGTCAAACTATCTATTACATATTAATAAGTATTATACATTGTTTTTCCAGCTTACAACATAATCTAGGTTCTTAATCCTACCTTCTTTAGCTAAACTTTTCATGGTGTTCTGGAAACAAATATTTGAGTAATTCATACTAACTTATTTTATATATAACGAAAAAAATATTAATTTTGGTTTATCTGGGAATGCATGAAGGATAGAGACTTGACAAACATAGTGTTTCATACAATAATTTCACCGTTTTTATCTATTTTTCTAGTTTCAAACATTTTATTTACGAAAACATCATTATATGATATTGTTGTATTCGAGTTCAACAAAAACAAATTTCTTCTATTTCCCTTGTTGAGCGATGAAATAACATTTCAATCAATAACATATTATATCCATCAAAATATTGGATACTTATTATAACAAACAAAAGGTCTAAAACAATTAAAAAAAACATGTCCTTAAAAATCATCATAACCAATAGAAATCCTTCAAAATCCAACATAAATAAAACATCTCAAACAAAAAAAAAAAGACAAAGAAGAATCTTCCATAGGATATTCTCTCACTCGAGAGGACAGCCGAGCAAGAGCTTGATTTCTCGGACAGTGGAGCTCATCAAACCACTCACCATGTTCACTGACTGCTCATTCGCTTCTCTTGTCCTATTGTCTTCAGCAGAGACAAGGATCTGAAAAACCACCGTGAGTATAGTTCCACTCTCCTCGGTTCCCATGGATCGGCGCCGGCCATCGTTCGAGATGGTGAAACCAGAAGAAAGGATTGGAATATTTATAGGGTCGACTTCACCTGAGGCAGCGAGACTCATTGAAGCCATGTCGAGAGGAGCGTACACTATCATGCCTCCTAATGCGTCCATGTAGCAATCTTGTAGCATCATCATGTTCTTCTTTGGGCCTTGTGCCATAACATCGTCCTCTCTTTGTGCGGGCTGATATAGTATATAACAAGTAATATTAGTGTGAGATGAGTTTTATATATATGTAACAATCAAAGATTAATTACTAAGAGTCCGTGAAGAAAATGTGTGGACCTGGAGAATGGTGATGTAGTTGTTTTCATTTGATCCGGTGAGAACGCGAGCGATCTCAGAGACTGCGTTTCGAAAGCAAAGAACGTCCCACTGGTGCATGCAAACGTGGTTTCGTGTTAAGACGCGATTTAAGACAACAATAGGTGAATAGCTCTAAGTATCCATGTTTCTTTCAGACCATATTGGTCCATCATCGTATACTATGTTGTGAAATTATGCTAATCATCATATAAAATGGCGTATGCATTCAGGCTAAAAGGACATCATATTTCCACTACCAAAATTAGAATCCTATAATATGTTCGTTCAGTATAACGGTAATAATATATGATGTTTAATAAAACCCCCAAACTAAAACAATAAAACTATAGTAGATTTTGAATTTGTTAAAAATAATTGCATCTTTTCTATTCCTGAAATTGCGAAAGGGAATCTAAGCATAATAAAGTTTGAGTTTAAAATAATTCCAAAAGTCTTTTTAAAGAGCAACAAAAGTAATAATATATGATGTTTAGTAAAATCCCCAAACTAAAACAATAAAACTATAGTATAATTAAATTTGTTAGAAATAATTGTATATCTTTTCTATTCCTGAAATGTCGAAAGAGAATCTAAGCATAATAAAGTTTGAGTTTAAAATAATTCCAAAAGTCTTTTTAAAGAGCAACAAAAATAATAACTAATTTTAAAATTATATATATATATATATATATATATATATATATATATATATATCAGTAAAAATATGACCACAAATCTTACTAAACCGGTTTATAATGAAGTTATCTCTACGTCAGTTAACACATGATCAATCCATATCAACACCCCTAAGTCCTAATTTTATGTTTTCATTCGATAATGATGCATGCAGGTCAAAAAAAGAAAGAAGAACCTGGTGACGAGTCTCATTGTTTCGCAGGATGTTGTAGACTTGCAAAGGAGTGACCGGGACTGCGAAAGAAGTCGCAGCACTGACAACTAAACCGGATGGTTGACCGGCTTCATTGTTCATCCTGATCGAGATTCTGACTCCACATTTGGACTGCTGCGGAAAGTCGACTTTCCCGGACATGGTCAGCATCTCGTTGAAGTTCTTCACCATTCTTTCCCCCAATTTCATTACACTCCTTCTTCCTCCCACTGTCGTTATAGCTGCCAATTACACATTGCTTTATTATTATAAACATCATACTTAGTGCTGGCCTAACATTTTGTTTTTTATCATAACGTACAAAAAAAGTTTGTGTTACCAAAAAAAAATGTCTGTGTTACCAAAAACGAAAATGTTTGTGTCCTTTTTTGTATAAATTTTTCATAATACAGTACATACAACTAAAATTGTCGAATAAAATCGTGATGACCTACGCGACAGGTTTCTTTATCATGATCCGGATCGGACCTGATCAGACATATTGTCAATTGAAGATCTTACGTCTTTGGACTAAAAGGTAAGAGACGACAAACTGATCGAGTTAGGTCATCTATTAAATAACAATATCTATATATTATCAGCAGCCCCACTCCACGAAAATGAGAAAATTATACTTTTTCACGACCACGAATTTAAGCATTCGTTAGTTAAGCTAAGGGTTTCTTTTGTTGCTTATGATTTATATTTGATTAGTACCTTCGCTCCAGTCAGTAGCCGGGATGATTAGGGTGGAGTAGAGAGTTATCCTCTCAAACATTCTTTCCAGCGTGGTGGTCCAACGCTTAGCCCCGTAGCCTGAGCCACCACATAAGATCTCTCTATATAACCGATGTGCATCGGGTTTATGGGAAACTTCCACATGCTCTATCCATGTTACCTGCATTTTTCTCATTTAACTTCCAAATTATATAACATACACATTTAAGAATAGAGAAACATGTGAGAATGAAGACATGCCTCGGAGTGAGCACCGGGCAATGCTCTGATGAGACAACCAGAAGGACGTTTGTAACAATTGGGGTTGATGTGGTCAGAGTTAACGATTCTATGTGACACATCAGCAACAATCCAGAGCCTTTCATCGATCTTTTGGCAGCACCTAACGATCATAAACTCCCTTGGTGGCACTAGCGGCGACAGAATGTGTAGTTGCTCCCATATCTATCAAGTACATTCACATTCAATAACATATCATATATTAAGATCCGAATTGATGAACTGAATGAAACTGTGTGTAAACAATTTGATTTGTAACACCACAATGAAAATATGTCTTACCACTTGCAAGTTGTTGCAATTTTCGTTGATGGGAAGCTCGGATCCGAGCTTGTGCATCGTCATGGCCTTGGTCACGATCGTTGGAAAAAGCGTTTTCCATTTTTCCTACAACAGAGACGCACATGTTCAGATTTGCGTATAATTAAGTGCAACTCTTACATTTTTATTTTTTGTCAAAAAAATTGTTAGTAACAATGTAACCAGCATATATAAACTATGAGAAAACTACAAAAGGAGGTTCAAGTAAAAGTTCTTTTTTCTAAATGATTTAGACAAAGACGTATATATTGTTTCAAAGTCGTTTTAAATAATCAGACATCAAATGCACCAGTTAGTTTTAAGCCTAATTAACACAATCCTGATATGTGTTTGAAGAAGCATAATAGATAGAATACATACCGAATCTAAGAACATTTCAAACAACTTTGTTGCTTCTATAGGAACCACCGTGACATCTTTGGAAGACTCGACACGAGAACTCATATTCCTGAAATGTTTGATCGAGTGCGAGAACTTCTCATAGCTCTCTTGGTCAATCACATATGCTCCATCAACAGACGACATAACCCATAAAGCTTCCCCGGTAACAAATAGCCACTTGAGCTCTTCAACGGATCTTGCCGCAATTTCAGACAATTGCGTTATATCCAGCTGTAGTTGGATGTCTTGAAAAGATGATGATCCTGATGAGTTAGATGGGTCGTTCATGAGATTGTTTGGAATAGTTCCATACGAAGCGTGAGTATCAAAGACTCGTTGTCCCTGAACAGAAGCAAATGAGTTCACCGTGGTTTGTTGGTGCTGGTTCATGAATACATCTTTGGGTAGTTTGTCACGCTATATTTCAAAAAAGAAATATATATATTATTACGGATTCTGTCAGAAACAAAAATGCATTTTGTGGCTATGTTACTCTATTGTTCCACTATTATAATGGCCTAACTTTTAACAATATTTTTCTTTCGACAAATTAAAGAACGATATATAATTTCATTGATATCAAATAAAGTTTATAAAATCACTATACAGAACATTCAAAAAGTTATTACGCAAACAGATACATGCCATATAATGATTTACTATTATCATTTATTTATCATTATACAGATGAATATAATTTTTCGCAATTTAGATAGAAATATGTTGGTCGATGAAACAAATAATAATAAAAATATATACTAGTATATAATTGTTAGTAATTACCTTTTCTGTGAGATAAGTGTTTACTAAACACAGGTTTTGGATATTGTGGTCGCGTTCTACACCATGAGGAGGACCACCACAAGCTGTACAAGTCACGTTTTTTAAAGCCTCTAGCATAGCTTCGTTCTCACATCGGAGCTTTTCATTTTCTCTACGGAGTAAGATGTTATCATTTCTCTCACCTCGAGACTATAGCATATGAAAAGTTATTAATATCAATTGAAATACCAATTTGTTGAAACAACTTATACAATTACATGTTAAAATATGAGTTGGTTGGGATAAATACTTTGTTTTGCGTTCTTTTGTTTTGAAACCAAAATTTGATTTGGTCTGGCTTTAGATTCAACTCTTCACATAAATTGAATCGTTGTGATTCCTCTGGTTTAGGACATTCCTTGAAAAAACTTCATTTATTTATAAGAAATTTAAAATCCAATTAGTCCAATCGAAAGTTCAATAGGTTTGAAATCAACAAAGAAGTGATAAGAAAAAAAATTTACGCTTCAAGTCTCTGGATCTGCTGAGGAGTGTGGCGACAAAAAGTTTTCTTTTCTCTTTTCGTGACGTTTACCATTTTGTTCTCTACCACAAAAAAAAGATTTTGGTGTAACAATATTCTTCTGAGTAAATTCACAAGCTAACACCACTTATATAGATAATGAAATAATAATTCAAAATAAAATTATTTTATAAATGGGAATAAAAAGGAAAATATAGATATTACTATTGGAGTAAGTCATACATACTATATTTTATAAACTGTAATAAAAGGTAATTCTTAATCGTATTTCATTCAGATGCATATTAGAGATATGTACTAGCTTTTATACAATGTACTGCCTACTAAATATATATATGCAAAAAAAAATAAACTAAGCAAAACATACTTTTTGTTAAAAATTAAGTAAAATATAATTTATTTTTAGAAGATTTATTTTCTATTTTATTATGGTTAGGATGTACTCAAACCAATTGAAAATCTTTGTCTTTTTGTTTATCTACTATAGATATATATATATATATATATATATATATATATATATATATATATATATATATATATATATATATAAGAATAAATTTAATAAATTATTATTATAATATACATTTTATTAAGTATTAATATAATTTTAACATCAAATATTTCATATTGAACCAAAATCATAAACATAAATCAATAATTTAGTTTAGCTTTTGTTTTTAATATAGTAATATAACATCACCTAGTTTTATTACTAACATATTCACATATCACATGAGAATATAAAATTTTGGGAAATTACATAGGCATACTTTGATAATAGTGATTTTAAATAAAGTGAAACACTTTAAAAACCGAATTTAAAAAAGAAAAGAAAAGAGAAGTGTAGTCATAAACAAAAACTATTTGAAATAAAGTTCGAGATCTTAACTAAAAATTTAGGTTTATTTTATTTTTGTATAAACAAAATTTAGAAATAAATTGGTGTCAAAATTGGGCATAAATTCTAGTAAATTTATGAAATATTTGTTATCTTAATAATTATATATGTATACATGGTAAAGGCTCGAAATCTCCATTATCAAATGTGTGTTTGGCTTGTTATTTACTATTTTAATTGAAAATTGGTTTATCATTGAAACAATTTTAATGAGTATACTCCACTTTGTGACACAAAACTAAACTTGCAATCGACTCCACAGTTGGTATCTATCATTTTACCAACACTCATTTTACTGATCAAATCAACATTTAAGGTCAAAATCTTGTATTTCTTTTTGTGACTATACCAAACGGCCAATTCCATATTCAGATTTGTCAAAATAAATTAAACCTCATCCCAATCAACCAATATTCAATCGAATCAACAATTAAATCTACATATTTCACTACGAATCAGCTCATTCTATATTCAAATACCACATTTCTTGACCAACAGATATATTTTTGAATTGAACTCATCAAAACATATTTGGTCAATTGTGTTAATGTTGATTATATCCGATGGTTTGCCTCCATCCAAAAAATATACATCGAATAATTACTTCCTTTGTTTAGCCACAATATCATATTTATTGACCAATTTAGCTAGACTGTTAAATCTTATTGATCCATAAACTTGTATCAGCCATAGTATGTTTTAAAGTTTTAATTAATATATCAACCTATTTGATGAATGAATAACAAAAAGTAATTTAGTGGCAAATCCATGTAGAAAGATGCTGTTAGTGACACCTTTAAATTTTTTATAAATATTTATTGGTACACAATTGCTAAAAAATTACTAGTAGTGTTGGTAAAGTTTCTTATCTGAACTTTCAAAACTAAAGTTATAATGGTACATCTTTGGATTTTGTTTCTTTTAAGTTAATAGTTCGTTCTCGGTAAAAATCATTCTTGGTTTAGCCAATGGTCTTTGATGCTAGTCCATACAACATTGGATTGGAGCCCTCAAAGTATTTTTTTTTTTAATTTTTGGCTAATCTATTTTATTAAAAGGGAAGAAGTTTAAATAAATCTACTTATGAAAGTTGTTTTGGATCATTTCATTTAATTAAAGATACATTGGTCTACCTATATGTTTCGATATATTTAGCTAACTATACGTAATTAATTACTCTAACTGTATCATTGTTAACTTTGACATTATTACCTCCAACCCACTTCAACCACTTTCTGCAGATTATATATAATGAATTATTCATATTCATTGGTATTAGATATGTCCAACCAAATGAATTATTCATATTCAATTGGTTATTGTATTATGTACATCAAATATGTTGGCTAACAAGATCATAGACTACTACTCGATCTTTAGAACCAATCTGCAAAATAGTTCAGCTATATATTATATGGAACAACGTGACTGACAATAGCAAATAACAAACAGAGAAAAAAAATCAGTTTTTAAAGCTGGTGACTTGGTGTTCAATAGAAAATATTTAGCAAATGAGTTAAAATAAACACTTTTGACTAAAGAATCAAAGGTTAATATTTCTCCACAATATTATAACAAAACTATTTTGACCATATTCTCAGCAACTTCAAATCTACAAATATTTTTTTTTCCATTTCAATAAAATATATTTCTGAACTCTTATCTGAACTACATAAATTTCTTAACTTCTCCATTTCATAATATTATAAAATGTATAACTTAATGTAATAAAAGTTTTGATACTCACTTTAGCTTAGATAAATAAAAAAAATTATGAAAATTTTAATTTCAATTAAAATATTTTAAATCTATTTTTTAAAATGTAAACATTGCTTTTATAATAATATTGATATTGATATCAAACAAAGAATTACATAATATTAAGTGATATATTACTGAATATGTCAATGACTGTAATGCAATATAAATTTTCAAAATAACTATATGAGATATAAATTACTATTATATATATATATATATATATATTTATTTATTAGCATAATTAAATTATTATATAAATTAATAAGTCTAGGTAAATTACTATTATAAAATTCATTTTACTTATTATCAAATTATTTTAAGTAATTATATAGAAAAAATAAAAATAGCATATAGCACATTTCAAAAAAATGGGAATACTTTATTACATCTAAAATTAAATATCTTTCTAATCTTCATGATCTACAATCTGCAATTCCTAGAAACTCAAACAATGTAAAAAGGAAAAAAAAATCATGATGATCTTATTTATAGGAACCCACATTAACGTTTGGATATTTTAATTTTATTAACAAAAAAAAAATTTATTAATTAGTTTGTTAGCATTTTTTATTATATTAAAAATAAAAAAAGCAATAAGTTGGAATAATCCTTATAAGATATGACATCGATAAATCTATTCATCAATCAAAATAAATAAAAATAGACTAATAGTTGCTAATAAGTAAATTTTGATTTTCTCAAATATCATTTTTTGAATATAAAATTTTCAATAAAATCTCAAAAATCCCAAACTTAATATTTTATTCAACTTCTGTAGCATTAAAAAAAAGAAAAAAAAATTGGATACTTTACTGGATAAAACAATGTCAGATAACGAGTTAATGACAATTTAGATCCTTAGCAAATTTTATTGAAATTTAACTAATGAATTTTTTATTAAAATCAAACTGAAATATATACGGATCATGAAATATATACGATTCAACAGCGGATCCGGGTCAAATATGAAAACACTGAATAAACTTAGAGCGAATATATAATTATTTTATATAATAAATTTGTAGATTAAAATTCAAAAATAATCCTTGATAATAATAACTAACATATTTTATCCAAAACTTATACCCGCAGGTCAATTTTTTAAATAGTTTGACCTTTATTGACTAAATTTTTAAAATTTAAATTTGTATAATAACTACAGTTAAATCCATTTTATATACTTGGGTTTTTTAACCTTTATAGTTATTAATACATATATATATATATATATATATATATATATATATTAATATGTCACTTTTTTTCCAATAGCAATATATGTAGCTATATTTCACAATTAATATATTGTTAGACATACAGACATGATTTTCAAATAATTTTCTAACAAATTTGAAAAACGTAAATACTTGATCACATCCATATAAATCACTCGCTACTCCTAACTTAAAAATTAAAAAAAAAATCTATATAAACACAAAATACTAATCTATATAAACAACAATATTAACCGGAAAAAAAACGCGGGTCAAAATCTAGTTTCTTCTTTAAACATAATATATACGTATATTCTTTTTGACATGTTTCACAAAAAGTTCAAAATAGACATATGCATGGATCCAAATTCAATCTTATATAACAATTGGTCCAAACGAAAATGTTGCTGAGGACATAAAAGATTGACCTACACCTAACATGTGGCTACTTATGGACATATAGTTGATATTGGATTTTCATTTTACAGTGATGTGAGCGAATTAATTGCTTTTTTCTGTTTTGTTTAGCTATGTAATTCAACTATACAAGACAATCAATTAGTGTTGCACAAAAACAAATCAATTAGTTTAAAAAAAAAAACTAAATGAGATTTTTCTTTTGATGAAATTTTATATGTATTTAACCATAAAAAAAGCATGACGTTTACATTGTTTCCTGCCACACATTGTAAACTGTGACTTGAAATAACAGTCGAGCTAGCACCAAGTCGATCAAGTCCCTGAAGTTCCATGTGCTGGAGTCATTGAACCATCCAATTCCTGTCAGGATTGATGTCATTCCCCATAAGCCCTATAGCCAAATCCTCCCAAACGTATAAGTGTTGGGAATGGAACATGCAAAGAAAAGGTGGTCTCTTGTCTAGTCTCCCTCACCACAGAGACAACATCCCTGATTAACTCTCTACAACTTCTTTAACTTCTTTGTATCATTTGTAAAGTTCCTGTTCTTGAGAGCAAGCCATGTAATAAAGAGAAATCGAGGTACATCATGTACTAGCCAAACCACTCTACTCCATTCTGCTCTTGCACTACAAGAAAACAGGCATATACCGAGGGAAAAAATCATTGGTATTCCGTCGGAATAACGGTATTCCGACGAAATACCGAGGAAAAACATCCTCGGAAAAAACTCCTCGGAATTTAGTATTTCTTCGAAATTTCGTCTGAAATTTTCGACGGAATTCCGAGGAACCCAAATTCTGAAGAAATACCGAGGACGGCCATTCGTCGGAAAAATCGTCGGAAAATACCGAGGAACCACTCCGTCAGTATATACCGAGGACTATACCGACGGAATATATCGTCGGAATGCAGATTACAAACTGAAGAATATTCCGAGGAAAGCATCCCTCGGAAAATTCCGAGGAAGGCGTCCCTCAGAAATTTCCGAGGAAGCGCGTCGTCGGAAAATTCCGATGGAGGCCTTCCTCGGAATTTTGAAAAAAAATAATTTTTGAAAAAAAATAAATATTAGAAATTTAAATTCGAAAATATAAAATTAAAATTCAGAAATTTAATTTCGAAAATATAAAATTAAAATTCAAAGTCGTACAAATAAAAAAAACATTCCAAGTTTTTGAAAAAAAAACTACGGGTTTTGGGGGTTCGGGTTTTGGGTGTTTGGGTCTTGCAAGGTCGGGAAGTCCACGTTCGGGTGCAACGTCCTCATCATCTCCATCATCTGCTGGTTCAGCTTCCTCTGTGCCTCAAAGCTCGCCTGTTGTGTCTCGAAGCTCGCCTGTTGAGTCGCCATCTGGGTCTCCAACGCAGATATGCGATCATCCTTGTTCTGCAACTGACCAATAAGTGCTTCGGGATCAACAAAGGGCGGTGGTGCAGCAGAAGACGTAACCGACTGGGACCGACGAGCCAAACCGAACAAACGGCCCTTCTTCTTTGGAACCGACTGAAATAGAAAATAGGCAAATGTAAATAATAGTTAAGATGAACTGAAATTTTAAAAAAAAAAGAACTTACCGATTCATCGATTTCGTTGATCCGAGCCCGAGGCAATTGGGAACCCGTCAAATCTTCGTCCTCGGTTTGAAGCTGAGACGCTTCTTTTTTCACCTGACTGTGGATGAGGTCGACGACATCCTTCACAAGACCATCATCAATCTGGCCGGTCTTCTTGTTGGTATACGCCCTCTTCATTAGGGCGAAATCATCAACCGGCTCACCATCATTTTCTTCCACCTTGATATCAATATAAATATTAGTAATTAGAAGAAATGATGAAAAAATAAAATTTCAAAACTTTAAAAATAGAATAAAAAGCGACTGAAATTACCATGCGATCCCTCAGAGTGGCTTGGGACTGAGCACCCAAGTTGTGCTTGAAGACGCCCTTCCCTTTACGATCGCTCTTGCGGTTGGTGGAGTTGGTGGAAGAAGTCGATTTCGTCTCATCCTTACTCCGATGCACAATCAACTGCTCCCAGACCGTGGGGTTCATCGACTTTGGGATCTTTTAAAAAAAATTGTTAGATGAATAAAAAAATATTTTAATAAATTTAAAAATTGTTTAAAAAAAAAAAAAAAATCTGGTTTATTTGCCACTTCTTCTTCCACTCGTGGATTTGATACGAATAGTTGGTCATAACTTTATGGACGAAATGGTAATAGATAAACAACATATTATCAGGATTCCAGTTGAATTCTTGCTGAAAAAATACACAATTAGTAGAAAATTTATATTAAAAATAAAATTATTAAAAAAAATTGGTTCCTCTAATTGGTTCCTCTAATCTAACCGCCGGCTGAGGTTCGCTAGTACTACTAGGTTCATAATCAGTTTCCCCGTGATGATACCAAATTTTGTAACTTCGTGTAAACCCATTTAAAAAAATATGTGTCCAAACATCCAACTTCTTAATAACCTTTCTATTTTTACAATTAGAACAAGGACATCTTAACTTACATGTTTCGGCTTCCGGTTGTCGTTGAACTAATCCCATGAATTCCTTTAGGCCTCGTTCGTATTCTTTCGTAAGCAATCTCGTGTTCGGATTCAAATGAGGTCGAACCATCCAAGAACGATAATAATTTGAAGAAGACATGTTTTTTTTGAAAGCAAATTCGTGTGTAAAGATAGTGGGAGGAAAGAAGAAGAAATGGAGTGAATGAAGAGGAAGAGGAGTGACTGTATTTATAGATGAAATCATGCCGACATACTGAGGAAATTCCGAGGAAAAACCATCCTTCCTTGGTATTTCCTCGGAATTTTTGAAATCGCCCAACGGCTCTCCCAACAGCTCTCTAACGGCTACAAAATGTCTTCGGAATTTTAGAAATATGCGTCGGTTTTTTCCGATGGACACAGTTTCCTCAGAATTTTCTCGGAAAATTCCGAAGAAATGATGTTTCCTCGGAAATTTCCAAAGAAATTCCGAGGAACCCCCATTTCTGGGTTTCCTCGGAGTTTCTTCGGTTTTTCGTCAGAAAATTCCGAGGAAATTATTTTCCCTCGGAATATGCCTAAGAATTTCGATGTTTTCTTGTAGTGTTGTTCCCTTGATTCTAATCTGGTCCCATGTTTTAGAAGTCAAAAACATGTCCTCATATTCATCATTTGCGTGTTTCCAAAGGAAACCATCCTTACCCAAGCTTGGATCAGGAACATCTACGGCCATAATACTGTGTATCCTTAGAATTATATTTTGCATATACATAGAATTCTAACTAAATATACAACATATATATTTCTATCAGTACACAGAATTTTAGTAAAATATATAGAAGTCTAACTTCGTGACAATTCCCCATATTTTTATCATATTAATGGCTTAATGCTAACCATGTACTAATATACATGCTTTTATCATATTTATACATAAAATTCTGTTTAAGCTAAACATAATTCTAATAAATATTATTAATACTTTTTCTTTTTGTAACTTATTTATACTTTATTTTCTTAGGTAGAATTATATATGTTTTATCGTTTTGCTTGTAGAGTTGTTAACATCTCTCCTCCTATCTGTACCATGAACGTTAAGTATTAAATTAAAATTGTGTCTTAAAAAAGACATCATTGAAGCTATGTAAGGTTGGAACCTCTGTGTCCTCCTTCCTCCTCATGAAAAAAAAACAATAAATCGAAATCGTTTGAGCTTTTGGTTCCTCCTTCACACAGTAAAACTACAACGAGAAATTTCAATCCTGCCTTTGCTTTCTACTTTTGGTAGGCATTTGTAAATATGAATAAGCTTGTTTTTGAAACCGCTTACAGCTAAAAAGAAGTATTGCCATCTTTTATTACTTTATGATAAGCTCAAGGCAGAGTATCAAACTATTTTACCACTCAACACAAAGCTGTGCTTATCAAGAAGTAAAAATTCTTATATCATTAACCATGACAGTAAACTGCGCGGAAACTCTTTCATCCAATGGCTATAAATCCAACTAATCATGCTCGTAATTGGCATGGCAACAAACTTTCCTCTGGGCAAAAACACAAACCACATCTACCGACGAGACTTCAGAGCTTATTAGTATTAGATACTTTCCAAATTTAGTTTCTGGTTTTTAATCTTCTTCTGTAGGACAGTAGGAGTAAATCGCATTAGAATTTGTTGCATTTCTCTTCAGCAACCTCGACACGTTTCCCTCCAACATGCACACAAGCCATTCAATTTCGTTTTAAGAATTTTTTTTACATTTTTTTTGCTCCTACGGTCACAGCGACATATGAAGTTAATCCTTATCACAAGTATGTCAAGTAATTCAATTAAAAACGAAGATTTATTAGCCTTGTCCGAGTATAAAAGTACAGCCGGACCATTAAAGCTCTCTTAGTAGAAAAGGAACGAAATAAAACATAACATACAATATATTATTATGACGACATAGAAACATAATACATAGTAGTAACATTACTCAAATCTCATACAAATGTGAGATTAAAATCATATGGGAATGGAACGGGAGACTTTGGGATAAACGTGTGTAGCCGGATGGCCCATGATACGACGACCTTTGGCGTGCTTGAAGATATAAACCAATGCACCCACCGGCCACTCCACAACTCCAGCTGCTACAAACGCCACAAGCCCTAACGTCGGTCCTACCACTTTGCACCGACATGGGTTTCCTCCCGTTCCGCACTGCACGCATATAGGAATCATCCTTCTGATAGTTTCAAATACTATTGTTCTATATAAGAAAAAGGGATTCAAAGAGGTGAAATGTTTGTGGATGTTATAGAGATGTGATGTATCGAATATGAGGAGAATAGTTGGTGTAGGATTATGGAGAGATGGATTGTGATGTTTATATAGAGACTCAGGCGAATCATTTGAGTTCTTCACACTTTTTCTTCTTGTTTTATCTAATACTTTTTATGATCTTTATACGTAGGGTCGGTCCATGAGTATTTTATTTTCACTTTGACAGGTGGTGTATGGAAAAGATGCACATGTGGTTTAAGGAGGATACGTGTTGTCTTCTCTCTATCTCACTGTCACAGACACGATATCATTGGTGACAAGTTGTTGAGGATATCCGTTGGTTTGCTCTCTTGCAAAATCTTTACAAGATACATATTGGAACTTATTATTATTTTTTTTTTTTTGAGCAACTGATATTGGAACTTAAAAATGGGTATATGAAACATTCTGGGCTCGTCACCAGATTCACGTATATTGATGTATTTTAGGGTCGAGTAGCATGAATGAGATGGGCCAGACACGGAATCAACCAGGCCAGTCCATTATATACGTGACCAACGTACCTGGTGAACTGTACCAGACTGAACCGGATGATCAATGGGGGTACTATTCTAGTGCGCAACCCGGAACTATGTTAGCGTCTCCTGGCTATTACATAATGTGGGATGGTTTGGACTTTGTTATTGTTATAAATGTATGAGGAAAATTGTGTTAGCGTAGCTCAATTAGATAAAACTATATTATGACCTCCTATATACTTTTTGTTTTACATTTAATTTTTATAGTCAAATTATGTTTTTCTTTATCTAATATTTTTCATAAATAATTAATATTTTTTTTAATAATTGTATTAAAATAGTTAGACCACAACTATATCAATATATCATGATGTTATTTTAATAGAATAGATGAATAATTTAAGTATAGATAATTGCAGATTCTCTTGAAAAACACATGTAAAAACTAAGAAGCATAATGATTTTTCCAAACTTCAGATTTTTTCAACCATTCTATAAAATTATACAATACCAAACATTTCAAAAGATTACTTTACAGAAAAGGTATCAGACTCATAGACAAAACGATTACATTTCGTTTTTGATGTATGGCAATTTTTGGCATCAGTAGAAGATCTCAACAGAAAGAAAAATGAAAAAGACGAAACTTTAGAGAACGAAAGAAAGATGAAAAGAAGAAATGTGAGAAAAAATGAAAAATATATAGAAAAAAAATTCAAATCGTGATATTTTTTTAATGTGGTGGTGAAATGTGAGAAAATTTAGAGATTTAATTATTTGAAATTTGATCAAATTTGAAAAAGATTTTTGGTTAATTTTTTTAAAAAATTATGCCAAATATCAGATTTTGATTCGTCATTAACTTATGTTTTATTATATAAGAGATATGGTCTTTCATGTGATCATATCATATTATGCATGTTCGAATTATTGAATTGTATGTATTATTGTCTAACAAAACTAGACTAAATAATCGTAATCGTATATACTAATTTTGCCAAAACGTAGAATATTAGTTGTGATAAAAGTGATTTAAAATGTGAATGTTTAAAGTAGACTTTCGAGTTTGGATGAGTTAATATAAGAGTTATTAACACTCAGGGTCACTTTATGAGTTTAAATTACATCCTAAGTAAGTTTCAACTACAAAGGTAGTTTTTCAGAGTAAAATGACTTGGCTATCCTTGATAACAACTTCTTTTTCTTTTTTTTTTTCATTTCTCTATCCTCTTCCGACGAAAAAAAGAGATAACCCCTTATCCATCAAAATATCTTTAATCAGATGAATCTCCGCCCAGTGTGCTTTCATTGTCTGGAGATTAAGACTTGCCAATCTCATATTTACCACAATCTCAAGTGGTAAGTTTCGATGGGTAATGAATCCCTTGAATTCAGATGAAACCCTAATCTTTCAAAATTGGGGAAAACTATTTTCAGTGGTGAAGACTCACCAGTGGTTGTCAGAGATACCATAATCTCGACGTAAATCTCCACGGCGTCGGAAGACGGAGCACTTAATCGAGGCGTCTATCTTCTGTTCTACTTAAGAGGAAGAGTGATATGAAGAAACAGGTGAGCTTTTTGTTCCTTTAAATGTTGATCCGAAAATTTCTGTAAATTTAAGTGGAGCAGGATGTTAACAGAGGTGAGATGTAGACCACCTTTGGAGGCAAATAAGATCGAAGGTTCTTGATTGACTATTTTTTATATTTTTATGGTATTTGAACATTCAACCTATTGCTTTACAGATATGAAAGGTGTCTGTAAGAAAATCAGAAGATAACTCAAGAACAAAGGTTCCAAGTAACTAAATGCGGTAGTGTCTCAAGAATCCGATAACAACATGATATGTTGCTTGTGTTGAGATGTCAAGTAGTGGTTGGAGAAAGATATCAAAATTTGATTCAATACGAGCACAAGATTACATATTTGAAACATACCTCATGCTTTTTGCTTTAGATTTCAAGTTTTACATGGTGTACACGTAATGTGATATTGTGTATATGTGGATAGAGTTTCGAAGATGTACATGTGGATTGTGTGTGGGCTGTACATGTGTGCCTGTGGATAATATATATGTACATGTGGCTACTACATCTGTACATGTGGAGACAATATAGCTTCATCTTTATAAAGATTTCTTGTTTTGCTTACAAACACCCCATTCATAATAACTTGTACACAAGCCCATGTCTATATAGATATGTATATATTCATATCAGTTAGTATCCATAACTCATTGTCCATTTTTATTTGTTAATACGGCTATGCTTTCATAAAGAAACAAACATTAAGACTTTGATAGTGTGATAACGTACCAAATATGCAAGGGTTCTTGTAACTCTCTCCGCTCAAACTATGTGAACTAAATTCAACAAGCGAGACATGAGATTTTATAGTGACACTAGTTAATTGTAACTGCTCTCACAAACAAAAAAACTCCTATGCCACTTATATTACTTTGGAGTTTACACTACTCTCTTATCGACCAGCAGTATCCATTCACATTCTCAAGTTATATGTTTGTACATGTGTACAATCATTATTATGTGCAATTATTTTTGTTGGTGTACACATGTTCAAAACTATATATTATTGGTGTATATATTTATATATATAATACATTTTTGTTGCAGACTTCTACTTTCTTTCTTTTTGGTCAATTGGACTATCAGAGTAGCTAGAACCGCCACTGCTGCTCATGAGAGGTGGTGGTGGAGGTGGAGGCGTGTGTGATGGTGAAGATGGAGGCTTTTGTTGCACTCTTCTTATTACAATGTATATGTTGCTTTCTTCATCTAACGCTATTAAGCTTAAGAAATCATTCAGCGTAAGTGATGTCGCTGTTGTAACATAAACGTACTAGCTGTGATAAGATCGTACATCATAATCCCAACATCTGCTAGCAACATTGGCACATGATATCACAACATGGAGGTCACCAGCAATGAAATACAATTTGATAATGTCAGAGTATGCCAACAACAATCCTATAATAACAAGCAACAAATTTATATCCAAAATTGAACTCTAGATAACCAGAAAACAAATTCATACGCTTCCATAACATTATTATATTTTTTTTAAAAAAAGTCAGATAGCATTTGACTACTGTTGAGACTGTTAGAAAGTATAGAGACATGAGATTTACTCTTCCAGATTCAAGCACTAATACAAAAACATTACAAAAAGATTGAAACTTTATAACAAACTAGGATCAATCCAATACAACTTCTCAGATGGCTTTACCAACCACAGCTCCTGTTGATAACCCATCGGAGGAAGGAGACGGGGAAGATGGAGTCCGAGGAGATCTTCCTCCGCTTCTTCCGGGATTCAACGGCGGTCCTGCGATTGAAGATGGAAGGTTTCCAGTAAGGGATTGATTCAAGAGGAGTAATAGGTGCTGAAAGAGACTGTTGAGGAGGAGGAAGAGAAACATAAGACATAGGAGGAGATATGGGATTAGTGGTTGGCGGCTGCAGAGTAGAAGAGGTAGGGTTTTATTTAGTAGCATAGAGAAAACATGTGATTTTTTGTTCCGTTAATTGTTGAGAGAAAGAATGGTAAAATTGAAAATTCAAGTTTCTCTTTGTGTTGAAAGTTGAAATAATTACACTCAAAGTCACTTTATATCTTTTAATATCATAATAGATCACTTATTGCTACACATACACATTTTTTCAACAACCAATTGAAACCTAACCAAAATACAGTAACTGTAACTATAAAGTTTATTGACCTAACTAGAGAATAAGCAGGAACTAACCTCAGCCACACATCTTTCCCTCTATCCTATTAAATCGATTATAAAAAGCTAGTTATAATAAAAAGAAGAGAAGTGGCTGGATTAAACCACAACCATTGATCTATTTTCATTTTCAACGGCCAAGATCTTTTTTTCTTAGATCTGGATTAGATATCTGAAATTTTATCCATTAACCATATCTATTATCTTCATCATCTTCATGGCTTTCAATTTTTTTTCTCCAACAAAAGCTTTTTTTCTTTTAGTAAAGAGATGCAACAATTTATTTCTCTCACAAAAAATGATCTAAGTTTGGAGTGTGCAATAGCAATAACGATGTAGATTATGATGGAGACATCAACACAGAAGACGGCAAAAATGGAGACAGCAACACAGTTTCATCTCAAGAGATCCCAACCACAACTTATCCCTTCTTTCTTACTTTATTTACTGCATGTTTCAAGATATCTCTGTGGCGAACTCTTTTGGCTCTAAACCATCCAAATAACAGTTATGTTGCTTTAAAATTGTTGTAGAACAATGTTTTTACTTAGAACATTGGGTGATTAAATCATTGTAAGAGAAGTTTTGCTTCAAAACCTCGACCCACAACTTTTTAACATGCTAATAGATGAAGCTGAAGAGAATAATGAACTTTCACTTAATATTTTTTTCTGAAAGTATGGATTTGTTAATTTTTGGTTCAAATGTGTACATGTAGAGTTGTACATGTGGATATCATAATCCGATGTACATGTTGATATCACAATTCAGTGTACACAACAACTCTCGTACATATGTACACATAACAAAGACAATGTAAGAACTATCACTAATACTTTTGAAATTAGAGAAGGATTGTGGTTATACACACACCTATGCATATTATGTACACAACAACAAAGTAAATATTTCATAGTCCGTTCATCTAGCTTTGATAGTAATGCGATAGCCTTGGATTCACTATAAAATTATTTGTTCGAATGAGTACATGTAAATAACAAGACTTATGTACACGTTGCTATGGCTTTGATCATCAGAATAATGTACATTTCTATGTACACAACTTATTTATACTAATATACATTATGATAGTGTACACATGGATAACAAGACCTATGTACACTATTCATGTATACAAATTTACAATGTACATGAGGATAATGTACAAGTGGCTGTGGCTTGATCATCAAAAATCATGTACACTACTCATTTATACAAAGCTACATTGTACATGATCAGTATACAATTTTGATTTACAATTCCTAATCTTGTGTCTTGTTCAGCACTTATCTTGAAACATAGCTCCAATGTAAAGCTTGAGTCTTGGGGTGAGCAACACGCATCATGTTGCAGACATCACACGATTCAAGTCACCAACTGCATAAACAGAGACAACACAAGTATGAATGACCTCCTAGTCATTTATACATGCAAAAAACTGTAACACCCGTATTTCTCAAAATAAATAATAAATAATAATGTCTTAAAATCTCCATTTATTGCTCCGCGTAAATAATTCCAATATCATAATCCATAAATAAATAGCACTAAATCCAAGTAATAAAATGAATCCCAAAAATATCGATAAAACATAAAACCACAAGTCTGGAAAATAGTTAAGTAAAACTCCCAAAAGCACCAATCCGATAGCAATCACTCATGCCCGTCGGCCTCACCTGAAAAAGGAAAAGAAGAGGGATGAACGACAGGGGAATCGCTCAGCAAGGTATGGGATGCTAAACCGTAAAACCACTGACTCAGTACATAGCACTACGACCATGTAGGCCTAGCTCTAGCATGAAACAAACACAGTGTCTAATACACCACATAAAACATCCAATGCGCTGATAGTACATGCTACTCAATGCACCCCGCATTTCCTCATAAGGATATATGTATATCTTCAGGCGTACAGTAGTCCATCTCTGCACTCCCACAATCTGCGCGTCGGCGACTGATACAAACGTCTTTGTACCCCCGCAATCTCACTGCTCGTCGGCGGCTTACACAAACGTCTCTGTGCACCCGCAATCACACTGCTCGTCGGCGGCTTACACAAACGTCTTTGTGCACCCGCAATCCACACAAACAGACATATTTATATATATACATATATAACAGTTTTAACATCACTCAATTCATTCAACCGTTGAATCCTCTATTATCCTATTTCCGGTTTAACAATCAATAATAACAGTAATCAAACAAGACTCTCAAACAGACTCGATTCACACAAACTTATCATGTTTCGAAACTAAACTTTCCATAATAGTAGTACTAAACTAGCTCGGGATTTAACGGAGTAGCCCTCACCTTAGCAACTGGCTGGAATGAACAACGGAAGATGATCAACTGAGGTCAACTGCAATACGAGAGTCAACGACTTAGGCTCAGAGTCTCAGGAAATAAAGTTTCCGAAAATGGAAACTTTCCTAAAATAGAACTTTCCTAAAATAAAACTTTCCTAAAGTAGAACTTCCCTAAATAGATTTCTATAACTAGAAATAAGGAGGCGACAAACTTACTAGAAAAACCCGCTGGAGCTCGCCTAGAAATCCCCCGAAAGCTCGCCTAGAAAACTCACCGGAAGCTCGCCGGAAAATCCCACCAGAAAATTTACTAGTGACTGGTCGTTGGATATTTCAACAACTCGTCACGCAAAGATATACTTTGACTTGGTGAGAATAAAGGGGAAAAGATGGAGTTTCTTATATAGGAGAAGGGAAGAGAGCTAGGTTTTGCAAACTTCCAATGTGGGACAAAGATAAAAAAGGAGTTTTGGATTTTAATTAATTGAAAAAAAAAACAAATGGGCCATGCCCTAAAGATCAGGGTCGTTACAAAAACATGCACAACAAAACAACTTCAAAAAATCACATATTAAAGAGCAGGGTGTACAATCAACCAGTAAGTATAACAGGTCTACACATACACAAGAACACACCAATTAAGAGAGAGTAACATGTTATTTTCTACTCTTACACAAAAAAAAGAAACTATCAAGCAAAGGTATAATGACATTGTGTTTATCTTTTAAAGTTCAGTTGGGCAATCTACCAAACACTTGCTTTGCAACTCTAACAAAAATTAGATATACAAAATATATTGTGAAGTTACAAAAAATTATAAGGAGGGGATTCTAACATGTCTCTGTGGCCTGAAAAATTTGCGGTGTTGTGATCTTAAACAAAAAAAAAGGACAAAAGCTTAAGTCAAGTAAAACAAGAAAGAACATTAAACATAGCACTTTCTCACGGGCAAACTGAAAGGTTATACCAAACATGAACCCACCACATTCACAAACACAAGAACTGAATAACATATTCATCTCTGATGTCCCTTCCAACACATCTATAATGAAAAGTTAATAATCCATTTTTGAGTACACATTCAGCCTCCAACTAGGGAAACGGTCCGTCGCAGAGAGCCTCGTCGGCAATATCTCGTTTACAACTTCAAATGGCGCCGTAACTGCAAAACAAAACAGAAAAACCTAGGATTAGGGTCAGATCTCACCGATATCTACTCCAATCAGCTCGGCGAAACAACTCACCTTTGTCGATCTCCTTCCCCGGCGTTTGCATCTCGCTGTCATCTCCACCGACCAAAGGTTCTCTTTCCCGGTCGCCTCCGTTGGAACAAAAAGAACGAGCGTGCAAATTGATTAACCCAAAAAGAAAATCCTTCCCTTTTCCTTTGTTTCCTAACAATAAAAAAATCCATTTATTTTTTTGCTCGGGTCCGCAGTCGACAACCCACAATTAATGAGAACAAATATAATTTTGAATTTTAAAACTCAAACCAGAAAAAAAACCATCCTAACTAAATCAAAACTAGTTTGCTTTTCTAAGGATAATATGGTATATAACCACCTAAAATGTGTCTGAGTAGCACATTGTGACTTTTATGATACATAAAGTCAGAAAGTGACCTACCATCTAAATTACTTTTGAAAGTTTTAGACAAAATGTCTGAGTAGCACAATGTGTCTTATTATGATATTAAAAGATGAAAAAGTGACTTTGGATGTAATTGTTTCTTAATATAATACATACAGAGACTTGGATGTTGACAGCCGTTCAAAAAAAAGACTTGGATGTTGACTTTATATAATTGACATTAGACATGCAAAATCTCCGCTACAAAATTAACAAGTAACATAAAGTATCTAATATTTTTATTTTTTTATAGAGAAGAGCCTAAATATAATATCAGAGGCTGCTGTTAACTAATAAGTTGATAGAACAAATTTTTTTAAATAAATAGAAGACAGTTTTTAAGACAAAATAAAATTCCTTATTTCAAATATTTTCTTGTACTGAAATTCCTTATTTCAAATGTTTCCTTATTTCGGACTTGTGCTCAGAGTTCGATCCTCCGCTGACGGAAACCGTCGCCACCGCCGAAGACTGGCGTCGCGCTCTCGGCAAAGTGGTTCCCGCCGTCGTCGTGCTCCGCACAACGGCGTGTCGCGCCTTCGACACCGAATCTGCAGGTTCCAGCTACGCTACTGGTTTCATCGTTGATAAGAGGCGTGGGATCATCCTCACCAATCGCCACGTGGTTAAGCCAGGTGCGGCCTGCTCTTACTCTGTGCAAAAGAGATATTTCGTATTTTACTGTAGCAGTTATCTGTTTGATTAGGTGGTTTAGAATAAGGCGGCTTAGATAATACAGTTGTCTGATATGTCAATGTGAAGATATAATGGTAGACTAAGAATCTAGTGATTTATCTTTATATCTTTTATCTATCTTCTTCTTCAGGTCCAATAGTTGCAGAGGCAATGTTTGTAAACCGAGAAGAAATTCTCATCTATCTTGTATATAGGAATCCTGTAAGTCTCCCTCTCTCATTCTAATCCCTAGAGCTGTCAAATGGTCCATTCATAGCCCAATTAGACCATTTCAGTTTTGGGTGGTAATGGATGGTTCATATTGGACAATAGTCCAAACAAATGTCCAAGACCAATAGAGACCATGTCCGACACCCAATAATATTTATAGTTTTTTCTTTTAAAAATTTTGAAATTATTTTTTTCCCTAAATAGAATATTTTCTTGTCAAAACTATAAAATTATGTTTTTATGGCAAAATCAATAAACTGCATTTTTCTGCTAAAATCGAGAAATCACATTTTCCCACTGAAGAATTGCATTTTCTCGCCAAACAAAAAAGTTGAGTTTCCCGCTAAAATAGAGAAATTATGTTTCCCGCCAAAACGAGAAATCACATTTTCCCGCCAAAACCGACAAATTGCATTTTCCCGCCAGAACCGAGAAATCAAATTTTCCCGCAAAAATCGAGAAATCACATTTTCCCGCCAAAATCAAAAAATTGTATTTTCCCGCCAAAACTGAAAAATTGAGTTTCCCACCAAAACCGAGAAATTATATTTTCCCGCCAAAATCAAAAAATTGTGTTTTCCCGCCAAAACCAAGAAATTGCAATTTCTCGCCAAAACCAAGAAATTGCATTTTCCCACCAAAACCGAGAAATTATGTTTCCCGCCAAAACCGAGAAATCACATTTTCCCGCCAAAACCGATAAATCACATTTTCCTGCCAAAACCAAGAAATTGCGTTTTCCCGCCAAAACCAAGAAATCGCATTTTTCCGCCAAAATCTAAAAATCACATTTTCTCGCCAAAACCTAAAAAACACATTTTCCTGCCAAAACTGAAAAATTGTGTTTCCGCCAAAACTGAGAAATCACATTTTCTCGCCAAAAACCGAAAAAAATTTGTTTTCCGCCAAAATCGAGAAGTTATGTTTTTCTGCCAAAACCGAGAAATTGCGTTTTCTAAACCGAGAAATTATTTATTTTTTTTGCCAAAATTTGAAATTATGTTTTATTGTTAAAATTATGAAAATCTATTTTAAGAAAGCACATGGACACCCATTGTCTATTTAGTCTTTTCCCAATTAGACCATGTACCATTGATCTTTTGTCCAATTGGAACATTTATTAATTGGGTTTGTCCATAGCCCTGTCCAATGTGAAATGGACTGGGCTGGCCTAGCCCGTCAGCCCGCCCAATTGACAGCTATACTAATTGTAGATTTCAGTTTTCCCTTTTGGCTATTACGAGGAAACTGGCATCAGTTGTGTTATTCAAAAAAAAAAAAGAGAAGGAAACTGGCATCACATTCCAGAATATCTTGGTTTGACATGATAACATTTATAAGAAAATAAACAAGGTTCAGAAACCTGTAAACCAGTACAATAAACATCACAATAAGACTTATTCGTTACTAATTATATTAGTGATACACTTAACAAGAATGCAATTTACTCTTCTTTAAATGTCACTAAAGACCATGGCCATAAACTCCTCAAAGTTCAAATAACCATCACCATCTGCATCAGCAATTTGAACCTTCTTGGCACAACTCTCCTTAGTGCACTTTTTCCCGAGCTTAGTCATGCTCACATACAGCCCATCGGCTGGTATCTTTCCATCACCGTCAACGTCACAAAAATCGAAGACTTCCTTCAACATCTTTTCAATGCACGACGTAAATTCAGCGGCGTCGAGTTGGCCGTCACCATCCACGTCCATATCATTAAACATGTTTTTGATCTCTCCCTCAGAAAAGTTGTTAGAAAAAGCAAGAGCTGCTTTGTGAAACTCTTGTAATGAAAGTTTACCGTCGTTGTTCTTGTCAAACTTTGCAAAGATTTGTTTCGCAGACATTCTCTTAATTATATGTTTTTGTTTGATATTCTTCTTTTGCTTTGAGAATTTTGTGTGAAATACGAGATCATGTGTTCTTTTATTTATACTGTCTGAAAACCCTAAATAATATAAGAACTGAGATATATTTCCAATTAACGAATAACTAAAGTAGAAAAATATATACAAATAAGTGATAAAAAAGGAAATAGATAATATGTCTATTGCAAATAATCCAAGATTAAATCTAAAAATTAGTTGATATTAATCTCTAAAATAAGAAAAAAAATTAGGACATGGAAAATTAATGTAATTTTGCATATTTTTTTATTTGGATTGGATTGACTTTGACACATGTTAACTTGTTAAGCTTACAATTTATGCATATAAACTCTACCAAACTAAAACAATGAAATATATGTAGAGGAAAAAAGACAAGCACTACAAGAAAACATTGATATTCTGAGGGAAATTCCGAGGGAAAATGAGTTCGTCGGAAATTTCTGACGGAATTTCGAGGAAATTCCGAGGAACCTCAAAAATGGGGGGTTCCTCGGAATTTCCTCGGAAATTTCCGAGGAAACATTGTCTCCTCGGAAAATTCCGAGGAATTTCCGAGGAATTTATGTCCGTCGGAAAAAACCGACGGATTTTTCTGAAATTCCGAGGAAATTTTGTAGCCGTTAGATAGCCGTTGGGGTAGCCGTTGGGCGGTTTCAAAAATTCCGAGGAAATTCCGAGGAAAGGATGTTTTTCCTCGGTATTTCCTCGGAATTTCCTCAGTATGTCGGCAGGATTACATCTATAAATACAGCCACCCCTCTTCCTCTTCATTCACTCCATCTCTTCTTCTTTCCTCCCAAACACGAATTTGCTTTCAAAAAAACATGTCTTCTTCAAATTATTATCGTTCTTGGATGGATCAACCTCATTTGGATCCGAACACGAGATTGCTTACGAAAGAATACGAACGAGGTCTAAAAGAATTCATGGGGTTAGCTCAACGACAACCGGAAGCGGAAACAGGTAAGTTAAGATGTCCTTGCTCAAATTGTAAAAATAGAAAGGTTATTAAAGAGTTGGATGTTTGGACACATATTTATTTAAATGGGTTTACACGAAGTTACAAAATTTGGTATCATCACGGGGAAACTGATTATGAACCTGGTAGTACTAGCGAACCTCAGCCGGTGGTTAGATTAGAAGAGCCAATTAGAACGGATGTAGATTATGGTGTAGGTACTGAGCAGATGGTAAATGATCATTTTAGAGAGGAAGATTTACCGAATGCAGAAGCTAGGAGATTTTATGATATGTTGGATGCTGGAAAGCAACCTTTGTATGAAGGTTGCAGAGATGGTCATTCAGCTTTATCATCTGCTACAAGACTGATGGGCATTAAAACAGATTATAACTTGGCTGAAGATTGTGTGGATGCGATAGCTGATTTTGTAAAAGGTGTTCTACCTGAGGATAATGTAGCTCCAGGTTCATACTACGAGGTTCAGAAACTCGTATCTGGTGTTAGTTTACCGTATGAGGTAATAGATGTATGCAGCGATAACTGCATGATTTATTGGAGGGCGGATGAGCAGCGAATTAAATGCAAATTTTGTGGGAAGCCTCGTTACAAAGATACGAGTGGAAGAGTTCCAGTGCCACATAAGAGGATGTGGTATTTGCCTTTGAAGGAAAGGTTGCAGAGGTTGTATCTTTCGGAACGCACAGCGCAACGAATGAGATGGCATGCGGAGCACTCAACAGATGGTGAGATTAGACATCCTTCAGATGCAAAAGCGTGGAAGCATTTCCAATCTTTGTATCCCGACTTTGCATATGAGAGAAGAAATGTCTACCTTGGATTATGTACTGATGGTTTCAGCCCGTATGGGAAGAGTGGAAAACAATATTCTCTATGGCCAGTCATTGTTACACCATATAACTTACCCCCAAGCTTGTGCTTGCGACGAGAGTTTTTGTTTCTCTCCATACTCGTTCCCGGACCAGAGCATCCTAGGAGATCACTTGATGTGTTTCTTCAGCCACTAATATATGAGTTGCAACAACTATGGGCTCAAGGTGCTGAAACATACGATATTTCGTGTAAAGAAAACTTTCAAATGCGGGCAGTACTAATGTGGACAATAAGTGATTTTCCAGCATATGGTATGTTATCTGGATGGACAACTCATGGGAGGCTATCATGTCCATATTGTCAAGATGACACAGATGCTTTCCAACTAAAGAACGGAAGAAAAACGTGTTGGTTTGACTGTCACAGGCGATTCCTACCACATGATCATCCATACCGCCGGAGTAAGAATTTGTTTAGGAAGAACAAACAGGTGTTTTATGGTCCACCTGAGGAAGTTAGTGGGGAAGGTTTGAAGACACAACTAAGAGATTATGGTGCGGAAAGGACGCCAGACGTTGGTGGACATGAGCATTTTCCGGTAGATGCTGTTGGAGATCTACATAACTGGCACAAAAAAAGTATTTTCTTTGATTTGCCATACTGGGAGCATCATCTGCTAAGGCATAATTTAGATGTCATGCATATTGAGAAGAACTTTTTTGACAATCTCATGAACACGATCCTTAACGTTAAAGGTAAAACAAAGGATAATTTGAAGTCAAGACTGGATTTAGTCGATATATGTGCTCGTCCAGAACTTCATGTTGATGAGAATGGTAAGGCTCCTTTTCCCATATACCGACTTGATGCAGAGGGGAAAAATGCATTCTTTGATTGGATTTCAAACGATGTGGAGTTTCCAGATGGTTACGCATCTAATTTGCGTAACTGTATCGACAGAAAGGAAGGAAAGTTTATTGGCTTGAAAAGTCACGATTGCCATGTGATGATGCAGCGCCTCCTTCCGTTTGCCTTCAAAGAACTATTACCACGAAAAGTTCATGAAGCAGTTGCAGGGATAAGTGCTTTCTTCCGCGATTTATGCAGCAGATCAGTGACTCTTGAAGGTATTACAAATTTGAAGACTAACATAGCCGTGATTCAGTGCAACCTTGAGAAGATATTTCCTCCCTCGTTTTTTGATGTTATGGAGCATCTTGCTATTCACCTGGCAAGAGAATTGGAACTTGGTGGTCCTGTGCAGTATAGATGGATGTATCTGTATGAACGGTATATGTTCTATTTGAAGAAGATGGTGAAAAATTTTAGTAGGGTTGAAGGTTCTATAGTTGCACAGATGATCAACCATGAAATTTCGAACTTTGCGGAGCACTACTTTCCAGCAGAAGTTCAGACCAAAAACAGAAGATCTGCTAGGCATGATGATAGAGGCGAACGGGCAACATATCATGTTCAGGTTCCAGACATTTTCACCGAAGTTGGACGACTTAGTGGAAAAGCAAAGGACCGTCGACTTACTGAGCAGGAGCGAAGTCATTTGCAGACATATTTGCTCACCAACTGCGAAGATGTTCTTCCATATGAGAGGTAAGTTTATTATCTTACAAAATTTTATTTTAACAAATACATTTGGTACGACAACACTCCAGATCGAGGTGTGACAACAGATGCATTTGGTGTTACATCAGTACATTCGAGACGAAAACTGCAATATTATGATCCTTTCATTCTTGCTTCTCAGGCCGATCAGGTAAGTTATTCTTGTTAGAATTCAGAATGATTGATCATAATTTATACTTTTACTAATATTTTTTAAAATGTAACAGGTTTGTTATATCAAGTACCCACAGAGGGGGAACAGAGATGATCCATGGGTTACTGTTACAAGAGTCAACCCGAGAGGTCGAGTTCAGGGAACTTCAGAGCTGGAAGAGCCACTGCAACCAATCACAACCGCCAACTTAAGTGCAGCAGAAGATGTAGCGGAAGGTGGCCTTGTAGTCGATTTGACCGATTTTGCAGAGGAAGCCGTCGTTCACGTAGAAGATGAACCAGTTATTGGAGAGTTTCACCAAGATCCACATTCCGATTTATCTGGTGATGATGACTCGGAACCAGAGTAGTTTTTTTTTTTTTTTTTTTTTTTTGGAATACCGAGGAAATTCCGAGGGAAATTAGGGTTTCCTCGGAAATATTCAGGGATTTGAAAAAAAAAAGTGTGAAAAAACCCTGTTTCCTCGGAATGTCCTCGGAAAATTCCGAGGACATTCCAAGGAAACTGGGTTTTTCGGTTAAAAAATTCATTTTCCTCGGAATGTCCTCGGAAAATTCCGAGGACATTCCGAGGAAATGGTGATTTTTTAACCGAAAAAACCCAGTTTCCTCGGAATGTCCTCGGAATTTTCCGAGGACATTCCGAGGAAACAGGGTTTTTTAACCGAAAACAACGTTTTGCGGATTGAATAACAAGTATTTAACCTTCATTATGTGTATTCACCATATTATGAAGTCACACTTTGGTGTTTTACACAATAACAAACACTTTTACGATTGCTTGAACGAAAATCACACAACATAAGATAAACACTTATACACTTTAACAAACGTTAAAGAACATACTTACAACTGTTTTTGAAATTTTGTTATTGCATGGTTTATGATCATCTATACAAAGTATACTCAATGGTATGCATTACATTTGTATTAGAAATGAAATATGGCAAAAAAAAATCGAAATTTGAAACCCCAAACTCTTGTTCCTCGGAATGTCCTCGGAATATTCCGAGGACATTCCGAGGAACAAGAGTTTTTTTTTTAAAATCAAGTGTTCCTCGGAATGTCCTCGGAATATTCCGAGGACATTCCGAGGAACTAGGGTTTTTTTTTTTAAAAAAACAAGTGTTCCTCGGAATGTCCTCGGAATATTCCGAGGACATTCCGAGGAACACTTGTCCTCGGAATCCTCATAAATTAGGTAAAACGGGATATCTCTTCCCCATTTCCTCTCTTCCTCATTTCCTCCGCCTCCTTGCTCTCTCCTCCTCTCCTCCACGCCTCTCTCCTCTCCACGCCTCCTCCTCTCTTGCTCTCTCCTCCACGCCTCTCTCCTCCACGCCTCTCTCCTCCACGCCTCCTCCTCTCTTGCTCTCTCCGTCGCCTCTCTCTGTCCGTCCCTCTCTCTCTCCATGTAAGTTTCCTCTTTCTCTCTCATTTTTTTAGATTTTCTTAAGTTAGAAATCGAATTTTAGGTTGTTAGGTTGGAAATTTTAGGATTGAATGGATTCTAGGATTGATTGTTGTTTGTGTAACATGTTTAATAATTTTAGAATTTTTTTTTCAGTTTTGGTTCAAAACCAAAACGTTTTTTGAATTTTAAAAACGTTTTTTGAATTTTAAAAACGGGTATATGATTTTTAAAAACGCTTTTAACTATTTTAAAACAATTTATGTAATTATTAAACTATTTTTCTAATTAATAAAACTATTTTTGAAATTATTAAACTATTTTTGTAATTTTAAAAATATTTTGGTAATTATTATAACATTTTTGTAATTATTAAAACTATTTTGTAATTATTAAACTATTTTTTTAATTATTAAAACTATTTTGTAAATTTTAAACTATTTTTGTAAATTTTAAAAAAATATTTGTAATTTTATAAATATTTTTGTAATTATTAAAACTATTTTGTAATTATTAAACTATTTTTGTAATTATTAAAACTATTTTGTAATTATTAAACTATTTTTTTAATTATTAAAACTATTTTGTAATTTTTAAACTATTTTTGTAAATTTTAAAAAAATATTTGTAATTTTATAAATATTTTTGTAATTATTAAAACTATTTTGTAATTATTAAACTATTTTTGTAATTATTAAAACTATTTTGTAATTATTAAACTATTTTTTTAATTATTAAAATTATTTTGTAATTTTTAAACTATTTTTGTAATTTTAAAAAAATATTTGTAATTTTATAAATATTTTTGTAATTATTAAATCTATTTTTCTAATTATTAAACTATTTTTGTAATTATTTAACTAATTTTTATATTTAATAAAAAACTAATTTTGTATCATCAATTACAGGTCTTATGATGATGATCAGAGTCGGCCTTCCCGACAGCGTCGTGTTCGTGGCTCGGGGAGCCACTCCGTTCAGGAATCCCCATCCCCCCGCAGCTCCTACCATACATCTCCCTCTCCATTTCCCGACGCTCCTTCTGGTTCCGGTGCTGCACCCCCTATTCCGCCTAATTATCAGGGTCCTCCGGAATTGATTAGGGTTGCAGAGTTTGTTCGACAACCGGGTCGTGACCGTCTCCCGTTTCTCACTCCGTATCCATCTGGAGAGGGTCAAACCTGGTTCGACCGGACCACGAGCAAGATCAGCACCTTTATCAACCGTATGATGTATGTAGCTTTGGATGTGGGACATCCGACTTTCGCAGAATTCCCTACCGCCAAAAAAATCCTGTGGTTTCAGCAGTTTGCGGTAAATATTCTAAATTTTTTTTTTTCAATTTGTAATATTAATTTTTAACTAATTATGTTTTTTTTCAGCAAGAATACAACTGGAATCCCGACAACACCTTGTTTATCTATTACCACTTTGTGCATAAAGTGATGACCAACTATTCGTATCAAATCCACGAGTGGAAGAAGAAGTGGGAGTTGGGCCAGGTATTTTTTTTATTTTAAATAATTTTAAATTTTTTTAAATTTCTTTTTTACATCTAATACTTTTTTTTAAAGGTCCCAAAGTCGATAAACCCCACGGTCTTCGAGGAGTTGATTGTCCATTGGTGTAAGGCCGAGACGAAAGCGACTTCTTCAACCAACTCCACCAACCGCAATAGCACTCGTCAAGGCAAGGGCGTCTTCAAGCACAACTTAGGTGCTCAGTCCCAACAAACTCTGAGGGATCGCATGGTAATTCACTTTTTATTCTATTTTTAAAGTTTTGAAATTTTTTTTTCATCTTTTCTTCTAATTACTAATATTTATCTTCATATCAAGGTGCAAGAAAACCATGGTGAGCCGGTTGATGACTTCTCCCTACTAAAGAGGTCGTATACCAACAAGAAGACCGGCGAGATTGATGATGGTGTTGTGAGGAATGTCGTCGACCTCATCCAGACTCAGGTGGAAGAAGAAGCGTCTCAGATGCAAACCGAGGACGAAGAGTCGACGGGTACCCAATTGCCTCGGGCTCGGATCAACGAAATCGTTGAATCGGTAAGTTCTTTTATAAAATTTCAGTTCATCTTAATAGCTATTATTTACATTTTTTTATTTTCTATTTCAGTCGGTTCCAAAGAGGAAGGGCCGATTGATCGGTTTGGGTCGTCGGTCCCGGTCTGTTTCGTCTTCTGCTGCACCACCGCCCTTTGTTGATCCCGAAGCACTTATGGGTCAATTGCATGACAAGGATATCCGCATATCTGCGTTGGAGACCCAGATGGCGACTCAACAGGCGCGCTTCGAGCAACAGTATGCGACCTTCGAGGCACAGCAAGCGGGCTACGAGGAACAGAGGAGGCTGAACCAGCAGATGATGGACATGATGAGGACGTTGCACCCGAACGTCCAGTTCCCGACCGTGCAAAACCCGAACCCGAACCCGAACCCGAACCCGAACCCGAACCCGAACCCGAACCCGAACCCGTAGTTTTTTTTTTCAAAAATTTGTAATGTTTCAAAACTTTGTTATGTTTTTTTAATTTGTAAGATTCTGAATTTTAATTTTATATTTTTGAATTTAAATTTTTAAATTTAAAATTTTTATTTTCGAATTTATATTTCTAATATTAAAAAAAAAAATTATTTAAAAAAAAAATTTTTTTTTTTAAATTCCGAGGAAGGTTCCCTCGGAATTTTCCGAGGCTTGTCTTCCTCGGAAAATTCCGAGGGAACCTTCCTCGGTTTGTTCCAAGGACATTCCGAGGGAGTAGTTCCTCGGAAATTTCCGAGGAAACTTTCCCTCGGAATAATCCGACGACATGCTTCCTCGGAATATTACCCCGCTTCCGAGAAAGTGCGTTCGTCGGAATTGTCGTCGGAATATTCCGACGGACCGTTCCTCGGTATTTTCCGACGAACATTCCGACGACTACACTTCCTCGGAATCTCCTCGGTAAATATGTTCCTCGGAATTTCCTCGGAAAATTCCGAGGAAATTCCGAGGAACTCATGAATTCCGAGGAGATTTTTCCGAGGGACTATTTCCTAGGAATTCCGTCGGAATACGGTTATTCCGACGGAATTCCTAGGAAATAGTCCCTCGGAAAACGCATGTTTTCTTGTAGTGAAGGTCCAAGTATTAATTTTCAGTTCAAATAATATAGAAAAGGAAAAATATATGAGAAACACAGAATTTTTAAATTTCTGTAAACAAATAGGAAATAAATACGTGTCATACTTATCCTATAACTTGTGTAAATATACTGAATGCTTATTCTTATCAAAAACATTTATAGTTCAATATAATGTTCGATAAATTACAGCTTATCTCTTGCATGAATGAGAATCCAACACATAGATGGAGATAGATTTTGATCAATATTATTAAAAGCATACACATGAATATGCTATAAATATAAGATTGAGTGATTCAATATGTTGGGCGTGGATTAGGTCGGCCCTTCATGTGGTAAAACCCTCATCAAAAACATCTATAGCCCATTGTCAGTTAAAAAAGATTAAATTAAACCCGGTCCGAGATGATGGTTTAGCAAACCGAATGAAATACGTTTAACCGTTTGATAGAAAGAGGAGGGATGCTAATGTAATTGACACATTTACCCTTCCGTCTCCTTTAATGTCTCCGTCTCCGATCATAATAAGCCGCCACTCGAGAGGGAATCTCCGGCTTTGAGAGATCGGAAATGGAAAAAGATGCAGCCGCTCCTAATTCAGGTTCCGATTTAAACCTCGGAGGAAAACGCGGGAAATCTATCGAAGAATGCCAGGACATGATTCAGCGAAGTTTCCGAAGTATATTTTTCTCAATCTTAAATCCATTTGGTTGTTTGATTATCAATCTAGGGTTTTAGAACCAATCCAAGAGTTTCAAGTTCAATTTGGTATAGTCTCTGTTTATATTGAAACTAGTTTCGTTTTGTTTTGCTTTGTTTGATTTAGATCCAATAGTGAAGTTTCTGATGGAGCAAATGGAGAAATCAGGGTGCAGAGTTGGTGATAACTTCGTCAAGGCTGTTGTGTGTACTGGTCCTGTAGCTGGTGGCTTCACTAAAGGAAGAGGGGTAAACACTGCTTCCTCTCTACAATGCTCTTGGTTTTGTTAATGTTTTGATGATGATGATGCTCAGTTTCTTTTTGTTATCTATGTGTTTTGAAGATTACTGTGTGCAGTAACTATCTGACCATTCAAGATGAAGTGAACCAAGTCGTTATACATGAGTTAATCCATGCTTATGATGAGTGCCGTGCCAAGAATTTGGATTGGACTAATTGTGCTCATCATGCTTGCAGCGAGGTCGTTTCATTGTTAGCTATATAGCTTTACCATGTCAAGTCCAGTTCTTGATAGTGTTCTTGTGTGTGTATTCTTTGAATAGATACGTGCAGGTCATTTAAGCGGCGATTGCCATTTCAAGAGAGAACTTTTGAGGGGTTTCATCAAATTAAGAGGGCATGAACAAGTAAGTTACTATTTAGTTCATATAAACACTTGTGAAATCATGGATGGTTCTTGTTAACATTTAACCTGATTCTCGGTGTTTTGAAAAGGAATGTATAAAAAGAAGAGTGTTGAAATCGCTTCGTGGCAACCCGTATTGCTCGGAAGTAGCAGCTAAAGACGCCATGGAAGCAGTTTGGGATACTTGTTACAATGACACTAAGCCTTTTGACAGAGCTCCTTGAAGGTTATACATCTCTTTATATTACTTCTGCTTCAAGGAAATGAACTTCAGCTTCATCTTTGAAGATACGATATAAAGCTGGCAAAACCGTTGGATTCAGCCTTTCATTTGTTTGTATTGTTCAGAATCCAAGTTCTGTTGATGAAAAGACCGAGTCACATTCTATTTTTGTAACTTCAGTTTCCTCCTTATTTAAAGCATAGCCTCAGCTTTTTTTCACATTCAAAACCTCTTTATATAATAACTCTTACGACCAACGAAGAAACATATAAAACAATGGCCGACGCAACAGAAAAAGCTGAGCACGACCGTATTTTCAAGAAGTTTGATGCTAATGGAGATGGAACAATCTCTTCCACCGAGCTTGGAGATGCTCTCAAGAACCTTGGCTCGGTAACGCACGATGACGTCAAGCGTATGATGGCTGAGATTGATACCGATGGTGATGGATTCATATCTTACCAAGAGTTTTCTGATTTCGCAAAGGCTAATCGTGGTCTTATGAAAGATGTCGCCAAAATTTTCTGAGCGAAATTTTCAGATTTAAATTTATGTGATTTTAATCATGTTTAATTCGTTTTTTGTAATGACAATTATTTGAAGAAGTATGTTTCACTTTCCATTATGTTTTCGTCTCATGTAATGATACTATTGAAGAATTCTTGTTCATTTTCCATTGCGGTTCAGGCTGGCTGATCTGGTTTGCGTTTTAGCGGGGGTTTTGGTTCTTGACAATTTATATTCTCCACGCCCGTTTGGAATTTTTAGAATAACTACCACTAAAATCAGTGATTTACTGAAATAAATAAAATATATTGCAATTAACAGACCACGTAAATTATAAAATACAGTTGTATAATTACATAATTTGTGCCAAGTCGGATGATATAATTTTTAATATCCTTAGATATTTTTCTTTATCACTCTATAAAGATGCTATAAAGCTCTGACATAAAAAAAATGTTTTAGCCCTCCCTTTTATAGCCTTTAGATAACTTAGTCAAATATGTCTATGCATAAGATAAAGACAATGTAACAAAGAATGGCTGGTAACTGATCGTAATCTTAACATTGAGGAGAGCCAAACAAACTTTATTATAACAGAATATAAAATAAATCTCACAGTCAATCTTTGGCCCATCTACATCACTATTGTTCAAAAATATCTAATTTTTCTACAAATAAAAACTAGGGAAACTGAAGCCATCTCTTAAAAGTCTTCCAAACCTCTTCTCTCATAAAATATTTTGTTTCTTACAATATGCTTTATATAATACTAATAATAAACAACTATAGTTTAAAATAAGATTATATTACATAGATATTGCACTTGGTGTAGTATATATATACACGTAGTATGTAAACGTTGGGCTAACGCCATACTCAATACGTCTCCTCTGAAAACAGATCTTTGCGTCATTCTCTCCGAAAAATGGACCTCGCAGGAGAAACCACCAGCCTCGCATCCACCGTCGCTTCTTCTTCTTCCTCTTCCTCCGTATCATCAACCGATTGCGATTCGCCACGTGGCGGCGATGCAGATCACGAGCTGCTCCACGCGACGGCGGTGTCGGTTCCTGTTTCCTCCTCGTCGTCTTCCGCCTCAATCCAGAGAATTCTGAATTTGATCCGATCGGAGGATCCGGATTCGAGGCTGTTTGCAGCTAGAGAGATCCGTCGGCTGACGAAGACGTCGCATAGATGCCGCCGACACTTTTCTCAGGCCGTTGAACCGCTGGTTTCGATGCTGAGATTGGACTCGCATGAATCGCACCACGAGGCGGCTCTGCTCGCTCTCCTTAACCTCGCCGTAAAATACGAGAAGTACGTTCTTCGTTCCTTATCTTCTTCACTCAATTTGAATTGTTCAGTTTTAATATGATGATCTGATTAGTTAGTTTCTAAGCTTGAAATTGGTGGAAAAAATCAACAAGGGCCGATCCTGAGATTCCATATTGTTTTAAACAAATTTAAAAACTAAAATCATCAAGAAACATTAGTTATACATATTACTAAGTTACTAAAACAGTAAAACTATAGTCCCTGTCCAATTTGGAGGCCGCGTGAAACATTAGCCTTGGTTTCTAAAATTATTAAATAAACTTTTATATAGAAATATGATCTCCAAATTATGAAAAGTGAAATTTTTTACTAGAGTTCGTAAAGAAATGTTTATGTTTTTCGAAATCTCAGATCCAACCCTGGTTATATGGATCTAATTAAAGTTATGGTAATAGAACTCTTGCCATGTGTATTAATCAAATCGCAATATTTGATTAGTGATTTGATCATGAGCTCAATTGTTATGACTTTTATCCGGTTTAGAAAATGAAGTCATCATATTAATAAATCAAAAAACGTGTCAATTCGTGCCTTTTTGGTCGGTCTCGTGTAAGATCATGAATGGATGATTGCATCTGATGGGATAATCTCTCGATCTTAGCGAACTCTGTTTTTCTGCTTTTAACCACTTTCTTTAATCAGATTTGGTGGATCCATCCATCAACCTTTTTTTTTTGCTCTTATCTTTGCTGGCAAAATGCTTTTTGTTTGCTTGGAGTGCACTCTATCTTTCCTTTTGCTTCTTTTTGAATTATTTTTTTTGTTACTGGTAAATCAGGAATTTATTAGGGTTCATCCATTTTTCTACAAGGGATACTCTTCTTATTCCTACTCTCACTTTTAAACTATTCCTTGGCTTATGCGGTTTTCGGAGAACTCTGACTATTCTTTTTCCTTTTATCCTTATTTTTAGTGAGGTTTGATTGGTTTATAGTTGCAGATGATATTTTATTGATCTACACAAAAGCTAGAGTCATGTTTTACCGTAGCTTTTTATTTCTTTTTATATAGTCCATAAGAAAGCAAAGAATCAAGTTGCAAGATAAGATAAAACAATAATCTTTTTTTTTTTTAAATCTCCCTGAACAGAGGGAATCATGACGTGTTAGCCGAAAATTCCCTCTCCTTTTTAGTTAACATCAGAAACAGAGGAAATTAACAATCCTATCTCAATCCATTTCAACAATCTTTGATCCAAGAAGGCTTTTAGCTTTTGGAAATGAGGATGGGTTATCCGGTTAAGTCAAGTAGTAGTTTAGATAGAAATCAACTGAAGCTAACTAACTCTTGCTTTGGGAGTAGGTTTTGCCTAACTTAGTTTATTAGCTCTTTGTACATCTATAGGACCCTGCTTTACCAGACTTAGTATTTAATATAAAAAATCCAATTGCCGCTGAATCTTCCTTAATTTATACGCAAACGACCTTGTAGTCAATTTCTTCTTTTGGTCTAAGTTCTGATATCATCAACACTTTTTCTTTTATTAATGGGATGGGAACCATATAGTGGAGAAAAGAGGAGCAATCAAAGTAGATAAGCTAAACCCAAGCCACTTTTCATCTCCTACTTTTAATTTTTGTATCCCTAATCACTAATCAATTCAACAAGTACCTTCAGGTCGGTTTGGTTGTGCCTAAGAGGTTAGGTAGATGGCTACAACTCTGTTTCCCTTTATTTGCAATTCATGACTGAGAATCTGAATGCACTAAAGTCTTGAAAAGATTTGTTTCTGCCTATTTGCTAAGATGTCATTGTTTTTAAGAGACTATTCTGAGTTTGGCTGTTCATTTTTCAAACTTCAGGAATAAGGTGAGCATAGTTGAAGCAGGTGCTTTAGAGCCAATCATGAACTTCTTACAATCTAATAGCCCAACACTTCAAGAATACGCTTCTGCATCTCTGCTCACTCTCTCCGCATCCCCTAACAACAAACCCATCATTGGAGCTAATGGAGTGATCCCACTATTAGTCAAAGTCATTAAACACGGAAGCCCACAAGCTAAAGCTGATGCAGTCATGGCACTTTCCAACCTCTCTACACTCTCCAGTAACCTAACCATGATCCTATCAACCAAACCACTCTCACCGATTCTGAATCTTCTCAAATCAAGTAAAAAATCATCCAAAACCTCTGAGAAATGCTGTTCCCTGATAGAGTCCTTGATGGTCTCCGGCGAGGAGGCGAGAACTTGTTTAGTTTCAGATGAAGGAGGTGTTCTCGCAGTGGTGGAAGTTCTCGAAAACGGGTCACTACAAGCTAAGGAACACGCCGTTGGTGTGCTCTTAACATTGTGCCAAAGCGATAGGACTAAATACAGAGAGCCGATTCTTAGAGAAGGTGTGATACCTGGACTGCTTGAGCTCACGGTTCAAGGGACATCGAAATCTCGTACCAAAGCTCAGAGACTACTCTGTTTACTAAGGGACTCGGAAAGCCCGAGATCAGAGGTTCAACCGGATACAATAGAGAACATAGTGTCGAGCTTAATCTCGCATATAGACGGTGATGATCAGTCTGGCAAGGCGAAGAAGATGCTAGCTGAGATGGTGCAAGTCAGCATGGAGAAGAGCTTGAGACATCTGCAAGAACGTGCTTCCACTCTTGCATAAGGGTGATGAAGATTGAAGGATAACATTATTATGCCAGTCCAGTGCCGGCGCCGTTTGGTTCTTAGTGACTGGTTAGTTTCTTTTTTTTACTCAAAAGTGTTCATAATAAAAGCTTTTGTAAGTTGACAAGTCTTTGGTACATTTCTATAGAAACGTTTTTTAACTTCTAAATTTTTCCACTGTTGTTGTTAAGCCATCTGAACTACTTCGAATTTGACTTGCACAAAGCATCAATACTTCAACAGTAGCTCATATAAAAAAACGGCAGGTAGTTCAAGTTGCATCAATGGCACGCAGTTCAAGTTACTTCATCACCAGCACTTTATTACTGTAACTATTATTAACCAAAGTCGAGAAGAATAAAGTTTTCTGAATCAAGTTTTAACTACAAGTCTGCAAAGTATCTGAATCACCCAAAAAAAAAGTTTACCCTCTTTGTTCCATTTTTTACCGAGTATTCAAATCAAATTCACCATTCCCTCTCCAGTTCCCATGTTGGCCAGTTTCTTCATCATTCAAGAAGTCATCTACTGGCTCCCTCTCTTCTCTCTGGCTATTACTACCACCATTATTACTATTCACCCAACCACGCATCCTCATCATCATCTCATCAGGGTTCATGTACCGTCCCTGTTGTAATTGTTGTTCTCCTCCATAGTTCCCAAACGCATTACCTCTCAACTGATTGTGACCCATCATCATTTGTCCTGCTTGAGCCATAGCCGCCATTCTCAACCTCGCTTCATGAGCCTTCATCTCTCTATCCAGCTCAGACTTCACCTCGATACACGCATTCCTCTCATCCACGAGCAAAAGCTGCTCAACAACCAACCTCTCCTCGGATCTCAACTCACCATCCCTCCTCCTTTGACTTATAGCGTTGAAAGCTTGGACTTGCTTCTCGAACGTCTCCGCGAACTCGCCCACTTTGGCTGCGATGTTGTCGTCCCACTGCTGACTTCGGGATACCACCGTCTGGCTTGTTGTTGTTGTGTCTGAATGGAGGATCATCTCGTCTTCCTCTGCTTCGTAGTCTGCTACAACGTGATAAGGTAACAACCTGCATAAAATTGCAAAACTTAATACATTTTCATAAATGAAGAACCAAAAGAGACGCAAGCTACATGGATCAACTGACAAAATATTACACGGTATTAAAATAATGAACTTGTCAGCGATAGTTAGATCAAAGATGAAGACTTTATATTATATAATAGTATACTCTTTTCACAAAATCAACCCTTTTTAAAAAAGCAATGGCCTTTTTCATTAGAGAGATGACAAATCAAATCCACATTAAAAAAAACAGAGACTTTAGTTGGATATTCATGAAATCACTATTCATGAACCCAATAAACCAATTCAATTGGGGTAAACCGGAAATTGAGTATAAAGGAGGAACCTTTCGCAAGCGTCTTCGAGGGAAGCGAAAGGTCGCTTGAAATCAGGATGGCAGACACGCCAAGCGTCTTGGTAAGCGAACTGTAACTCCATTTGATTCAACGGACGCATCATCATCGGTTTCTTCTCTTGTTCTTGTTGTTGCATCATCATCATCGGTCTCTGTTGATGAACGTTAGGGTTTAGGATTGCGTTCTGAAAAGGCGGGTTAACGGGTCGGTTCTGGATGAAACCCGGCGCGTTGGGAAACCTCGCCTGTTGCTGGTGCTGCTGCTGTCTCTGGAGATGCTGCATCAGAAAGAGCTGTTGCTGACGCTGCTGCATTTGCTGTTGCTGCTGCATTTGGAGGAAGAGCTGGTGTTGTTGATTCGACTCTTCCATTTTTGAATTTTTTTTTTTTAGGGTTTCGGTTTGCAGATGTGCTTCTTCTTCTCCGCCATGAGAATTGATTTAAAAGGGGGATGAAACTACAAGAACATGAGATACGTGTGACTTTCTCCTACTTGTATTTATATCTAAGCCCATTAACAGATGATTACTAAGCCCAATGGGCTTTTGATGAAATAAAACAAAGATTATGAGCTGTCTTTCTTTCTTAGCTGTATTTCCTCTTATTTAAATTTATCCTCCTTCGTTACTTTAATCTCACGCAAATTTTATATTAGGGCATACTTTTACGGAAATTATTTGTTTGACAAAGGTTTACCATTTTAGTCTCCAATCTCGTGAAAATCCAGATCAGAGCCTTGTAGTTTCTGTTACTTAAACCCTCAAAACTATCTCAAAAGTCAACGCTCTGCGTTGTTCATTTCGTGAGACCATGTCTTTGGGGTGAAGCTATAAACATTTGTACATATCCCATTTCCATTATATATAGAACCTCAAAAGAGAAGAAGTCATAAGCCACAGAGACAAGAACCTCACGGTGAAAATGAAGTTGTTTGATGCTCATTGTCACCTTCAAGACGAGAGAGTCATCGACAAAGCCCCTGAGCTTATAGCTGCTGCTTTAGCTGTTGGTGTTACCAATTTCGCAGACAATGGAACCTCTGAGGTATTTTTTCCAATATCTTTTTATGATCATTCTGGCCACTGTTACGATGGTGGCTACTTTGTTAACCGGTTTTGCTTTTGGGAAGCAGAAAGATTGGGACTTGGTGAAAGAGATGGGAGAGATGTATCCCTCTGTGATTCCTTGCTTCGGACTTCATCCTTGGTATTGATGTTATATAATACAATGAATCATTGTTCTAAATCGGTCTAGGCGATATATCGGACATAACTGAAATGATTTTTAGAAAATCGGTCTAAATGTTAAAAAAAAAAATAGTCTACTCGCCCGCCTAAGTGCTGATGTCTTATAAAATATCTAATTGCCGCCTAGCCCTTAACAAAATCAAAATGAACTTTCATATTAGACCTTTTTATTCTCATTAGGTTTTTGTTTTTGTTTTCAGGTTTATTGCAGATAGGAGTCCTCATTGGCTTAGCACACTAAGGAAGTTATTTGAGACAACTCCAACGGCTGCTTTTGGAGAGGTTAGCCTCTTCATCTCTTGATAGTTGATTCATCAAAACTTAAACGATATGTTTAAATATATGATTTTGGAGGGTATATTGAAACCTTTTTTTGTCTGATATATCTAAAGAGCTTTGATGTCATCGATCATCATAATAAATTTAACTTTTACGCAGATTGGTTTGGACAAAGGTCCCTTAGCAGCAGGCATTGATTACTCAGACCAACTTGCCGTGTTTCGCCCTCAGCTTGAACTTGCCAAAGAACTGAACAAACCAGTAGCTGTTCATTGCATCGATGCATTTGATGATCTTCTCGAGATAATGAGGTATCTGTTTATGTTTCTACAAGTTGGATTTAAAGAGATTGAAGGGTAAACCTATTATGTTTTTTCTTTCCTTACGTGGGGCCTAAGTTTCTCGATGAATATACACACAGAGCGGTAGGGCCTTTTCCTGCTGGTGTGATTCTTCATTCATTCAATGGTACAGCCGAAGTTGTTCCTAAACTTGTTGAGCTTGGTGCATACTTCTCCTTATCTGGCTGGTTTACTTACATTGATGAGAAAATCGCAAAGAACACTTTGAAATCGGTTTGTTTCCTTGGCAGCAACTATAAAGAAAATGTAGATTATATATATACATATATAATGTTACTCCGTCTTGTCTAGATTCCTTGCGATAGGATCTTGTTGGAGACAGATTCAGCTGACGCGATACCAAAATCGATATCTGATGAGAGCTCAGAGCCAACTCTCAATGTACCTGCAAACATTGTTGCCGTATGATATTATACTATTCTTACCTTTTTCTTGTTTCTTCTAGATTAGTTTATACGCATTTCTTGTCTGATCTTTTGTACGTGTTTTAACAGGTACTAGAATATGTTGCGAACCTGTCAAACATGAAGAAAGAAGACCTTGCGGAGTTAACTTATGGGAACACTGTAAGGTTGTTCTCTTATCCAGGTTCGAAATTGCTTAAAGACCTATAAATGGTGTGTATGTGTGTGTGTGTCTCTCTACAACATCAAAGAGACAGAACACTCATCATCTTCTGCTTCTGCTGTGGCTTATTTGTTTGTTGTTAATAAAACTTATCCCTCTACAAAATCATCTTTAATTAATTGTTGTTCCTGTTACTTGGTGGATACGTAGCAACCATTTCTTTTACCAATATGTATTATTATTTTCTCTTCTTGTGTAAACCTGTTATGTTGTACTTACTGTCATAATAATAAAAGTGATTATGTGATTAATTAAGTTTTTAATCTTTGTCTCTCTCTGTACAAGTATAACATGTGATATAGTAGAATTGAATTGAACTATAAAGAAAGGAAAAAATAAACTGATCTTCAATAAGACTAACCTCCTAAAGTATGATATACCTTTAAATGTAAGAAGCTTTCATTCAAGGCTTGTGAACATGCTTCAAAGAGCGAGAAGCTACCATTGAGGATTGTTCTGCAAGTTTTGTTTGCTTCTCCGAAGCAGATTCGCGATAAGGTGGCTAGAGAAATAAAAAGATGCAGAGGAGAAAACAGAGGAAGAAGGCGAGAAAGAATATGAAGTTGAGAAATTATTAATAAGAAGCTTTTGAGGCTTGAAGTAGAATCTGATCGCATCAAGAAAAGAGAGACTGAGAATCTAGAATGTGTTGTTCATTGCGCCAAGAAGAAGATCAAAGCAACGAAGATAAGGGAAGAGGTAGTTTGGTTGCATGACTTCTTTGACTGTGGATGCTTGCAATTGTCATATCAAGAAGAGGAGGAAGACTTATATCATCACTACAGATAACAACATCACTCTCTCTTCTTGTTTTGTTCTGTTTCGGCAAATGATTTTGTTTCTGACTTTTGGCAAGTTGAAGACGAAGATTTAACAACTCTTTTCCGTTAATCAAAACGTGAGCTTACATAATCTTAATGTAATACATTCGAGATTGTCATGTGAACAAAGAAATAAAAAATATCAATCGTTTATCACTGTAAAATAAGTGAGTTGGTGAATTAGGTCTTGACTGATGAAAAAGTTGGTTTGACTAATACACTTCTTGTATTATTAAAATTTAAAGTACATATATAAATTAGTCCTTAGTTTTCAGTGTGATTTACAATGACATGCCACTAAACCTATTAATTAACCTACCTTATAAGATTTTTTGTCTTTTCTCTTTAATAAATGCATTTACAAAATCAAATTTTAACTAAACAAATTATGGAAACAATAATTAATAAACTTCACTTATAATATTCTCTGTCTTTTCCTTTTTTTTGTCACATTTCTGTATTTTCCTATTTTATTATATATATATATATATATATATATATATATATATATATATATATATATATATATATATATATATATATATATATATATATATATATATATATATATATATATATATATATATATATATATATATATATATATATATATGTATCTGAAAATAATTAATTTCATATATATATTTCGTAATTAAACTTAAATATATGGAAATTATTTTACTAATTCCATATATACATAATCATTAATTTCATACTAATTAACCTACCTTTTAGGATTTTTATGATTAATTAACTACCTAGCTTTAAATAGTTATTATATTTTTATTATTTATAAGTAATAACTAAAATAAAAATCACAAAAAGAAACATTTATAATATATATATATATATATATATATATATATATATATATATTGATATATAAATATGTTATGTTACGTATATTTTTCATAAAATATTAGTCTAATATAATTCAGTATAATAAATGTTAAAAAGTAGAAAATATATAGGACCATACATTTTAAATAGTATATACAAAAATTTAGTTGTATATTTTCATAAAATTTTGATCCATATAAATAAAATATATTTTACAGATATACGAGTCATATTTTAAACAACTAATTATTTTTTTAAATATATGTTTTTTTCAATAAACTATTTTTATACATATGAATTTTTTTTTTTTTATAAATCTTACATGGACATTTTAATATGTTATATTTCCATACAAGATGGAGTAATAAATTGATGCTACAAAGTTATATTTATTTATATATTTCATATATTTTACTAACTCAAAGTAATATATTTTGAAACACATTTTAAATTATCTACACTCATATATATATATATATATATATATATATATATATTTTTCGGTTATAATCTATCATTTTTGATTTGACGCTTTCATTATATACTACCATTCGATTGTTATTACAAACACAAAAAGTTAAAATATTACATGTAACTATTACAAAATAGATCATTTAGTATAAATTAAAAATAAAAAAATAAGATAAACACACGTCCGGTCGGGCGGGTCATGGTCTAGTTGTTAATTAAAGCACCCAAATTTTTTTTCACTATTTCATTTTAGATTTGAAAAACGGAATAATAGTTTTTAAAATGATTATACGGGTTGATACATGACAAAACGTTGCAAATGATATTTAGATGAAAATTAATGAAGAAGAGTTATATTTTTAAATCATCCCAATTACAAAATCATCAATCGAACAATTAAAGTAGATCCCCATCTATGGACTAAGGTATAGTAAGTTCATAATCAAAGAAAAAGCATTATGCAAGAGAAACTGGAGCTTTATTTTCTTAAACAGCTAGAACAACACAACACAGCTCAATATGCCTTCACACAATAATAAGCACTTTAATTAAACTGAAGTTGTAGTTATATGTCATTTAATCATTACTAGCAAAGCAAGAGAACAGCTTGTTGAAAAAAGACCTTTGAGGTTTCGGCTTAGGACCAGCATGTGGTGCTTCTGATTGTGATGATGATGATGGCATTTCAGCATGATGATCATCATCATCATCATCCACGCAATAAACGATCTCGTTTTCATCACATCCTCTTTCTCTTGCCTTTCTAGCCTCTTCTAGAAACTCATCAAACGCATTTGAAACGTACTTGGAAGCTTCTGCAACGCAAGTTTCTTTGCAAAGCTTGTGCATCGTTTCTTCATTTTTGTAGTCTCCTTTTAATCCGGCAGCCATGATCACGAAGTCCTCTTGGATTTCACTTAACTGTGCACTTTCTTCTGCCACCGTCGCTCTCAGTTTAACCGGAATGGACAGTGTTACTAAAAGCAAAAATGTTCGAGTTTTATCTGAAATAATCATAATCTTTATCGAAACTATTAGTAAATGAAGACTCAATAGTTACCAGGGCAATCTTGTCTTGGTGAATCTCTTGTAATAACAGTTTCAAAAGTGCCAGCCCATGAATCTCTCTTTGTCAAGAAATCTTTGAGGTTGAAAATTTTCTTGACCGTTGCAGGGATTGATGAGTGCTCATATTGCGATCTAGGGTACGGTCCATTCGGCCCATGAAGAACTACACATTTTACCAAAATAATTAAATTTTACTTTACAATGATTAAACTAAATTAAATGTGTTTGATTATAAATTACTATTTCCTTAAATATAATTTGAAGCTTGGAGAAATTACAAAGTAGTCATTTAATTTACCTGTGCCAGGTTCAATCCAAGGAGATATGAAGAAGGTGGGAACCCTAACACCAAGCCGGTTAAATTCAAAGTTATATGGTTCAGGTCCTAATAAACCGTCCGGATTAGGAACTCCTTCAACCGGAGTAGGTACATGGTCGTAAAACCCACCATGCTCATCATATGTTATAATGAATAAAATCTCGTTCCACTGAGGACTCGATCTCAAGGCCTCGTAGACCTCTTTCACGAGCTTTTGACCTTCGGAAACATCGTGGGATGGATGATCGTCGTTGGCTGGCGTTGACAATAAATCGAACCAACGTTGTTCAACCACAACGTAGTTTGGTAACTTGCCTTCTCTGCAATCTTTCTTGAATTGTAATCCGTATTGATGAAAATGTGTCAAATACTTAAGTTTCCTCAGATTCCTGAAAACACACAAAATATTAATAAATTTATAAAATTCTTATTATAGGGTTGTTAACCTGTATTAACACAAATTATTTGGTTATAGTCGTAACGAATGCAATAAACCTATAGAAGAGAGTAGCAGGAGGGAATTGGTGATAAATGCCAAAGCTATAACCAGCTTCGTCTAGCGATTCGAATATTGTTTTCTGTGGAAACCCTTCGATTAGTAGTTTCCTGTCGTTGCTGGATGCTCCATGTGATGTTCCCGAATGTACGTACAATCGGTTTGGCTGCGTCGACGCTGGGACCGATGCAAACCACCTTTCCAAACAAGATTGTTAAGAACATGAAATTTTCTATAAGCCGTGGGAACTAAACATTAGAAACAAAGTCACACGTCGAAATCGAACGCTGAAAAGAATTTTAAAAATATAGAAGGGCCAAGCCGGCGTACCTACCTATCACATATGGCAAAGTTTTGAACCAACTCTTTGTAAACCGGCAAAGCGTCCGGTTTGAATCCGTTCATAACGGCAGATGACATCCCGGTCTTGTTTCGCTCGGCGTTTTGAGCGAACCCGGACATGGTAGCTGGACCCGGGTTTGGATCCGGGTGACTCGCATCCCATGGCTTACCAAATACTTGTTCGTAGATATCCTGAATGGAGTGACCTGGATCGGGGTCAACATACTGAGACTGGTCGCCAAAGACTACATGGAGAGAGTTTGGGTCAGAGGAGGAAACCGGGTTCGATTTCGGGTCTGACTTCGTGACACCGTCTATTTCTTGGTTTAGCTCTTTGAACCAACCGAGCGTATGGTCGAAAGAACGATTCTCTTGAACCAACACGACGATGGTTTTGATTGGATATGATCCTGAGCCTATCGTCTTCTCTGCCATTCTGCCTCTTTTGTATTGTTATCAATGTTTGAGAAGAAAAGTATGTCCGGGATTTATAATATATAGACAACTCACATTATATATAGAAATGATAAATATTTTATATATACACTCGTACAATCATATTGTTGAATATGTGTACCCACTGAAGATTTCAAGAAAGAGTTTTAGAAGAGTAAGCAAAGCACAAACCAAAACTACGCACGTCATGGTTATTATCCATTGAATGTTACCCATTTTTGTAAGAAGTAATTGATACTTGTTAGCGGCACTACTCAAAAGATAGAAAGTTACCATTTGTAGTAACTTGAAAGGTTGACATTTCTATGACAAAATACAACTTAATTGGTTATATTTCACTTTTCATTTATTATTTCAGTTTCCCTGTGTAAATGTAATGGGTTTTTTTTCTGTAACATTTATTTATCGTAAAAATGTAATGATAATAATATGTTTTTTTGCCGAAAATTATCATGTATGTAATACATTAGTTTCTTACATTTTTTGCATCCAAGTCTTTTCTGTTTAGTTTCATATTGATCTGAATTTGATATGTTTTACTGTAACGTTAATTACTTCATTTTTTGCTCTTAACTCTTTACTTTTCTTGTAGTCATACATCCTTGAAATTAAATGTATTTTTCTTTAGAGTCATTTTCTTGCAGATAAATAATACAAGACTTTTGTTAACTTGTGAGTTGTGACTTCTAAACAGACAGGAACACGAAAAGAAAAAAGTCAAGAAAAATAATATACACGTTATGGCAATGGATATAAAGAGAATATGCTAATAATCCTATATCAACTGAGAATATGCGAATACGTCTGAAATTAAATAGAGGGAACACTTCATAATATCTCGTACTTGTGGGAACAAAAAATAAAGAGTATTCCTACGATCTTCCTATCAAGGCGGAATATTAATTTAATGTGGTATACATTTTTTGATAAATTTAAAATTGTATTTCTGCCTGTAATTGTTACAGTCCAACATGTCTCGTACGACTACAATAGATTCTGTGATATGTATATCTGTCAAAATATAATAATGTCAACCTATTGCACCCTATCATTGTAAGTTAGTAGCAAAGGAGTAACAAAGGAGAAACTTGTACTCGATTAGTTTTGTGACGTCCGATACAAGAAATGGAATATAAAGGCGTGCCTAAATTTCTTTTAGATACTATGTTAGAAAGTCCAACCAGCATTATCAGATGTGTTACGTTACGTCAGCAGTTTTGTTATCTCACGTCAGCATTTAGGTTTAATGCAAATAAAATTGTGTACTGAACTTGAGGCAATTGGATAGTAATAAACTGCAAATGTTTATATGTCACATGGTCTCATGAATCATGTTACAACTTACAAAAGACACATCAGTTTAATTGTGATGCGTAGGTAAAATTTCCTGGGAAACAAAGTGGACCAACAGTTATCAGAAAGCCCATAAAGCGTTTTACAACAGGAATGCCTCAACTCACCAAGATGTCCATTGAATAGCCCATGAATTGCCTCGAAACAACCTTCCACACTCTTGATGGCATCCATACATTCTTTAGGGTGGAACCCTTGAAGTTGAGGATTTTCTTCTTTCATCACTTTTGCTTTGTTCCGGTTGTTTTCTAGACGATGCATTTTAGTAGCCGATGAAAACATGATCATCAGGCCAAAGAAGACAACAGCTACAAGAATTGAGGTTGGGCTGCTTTTAGCCATCACGAAAAGAGGATAAAGATATATGCTATGAGTGTTTAGAATGATTTTTCCTCAGGAACTTGTGTTTGGTTTTATAGTGTGTGTACGTATACAAACACCCTTAATTTTAGGAAAATTAATGACATGAAAATTATGAAGACATTTTTTATTTTGTGTCTACATAGCTTGATCATGAATTGCATGATGTCATGGTGGTGATAATATGATACAGGTTAACTTACCAAAATTTGATAAACATATATATTTCATTAACGACAAAGCATTTTATATTTGGAAACCAAAACCTTGACGTAGAGATCGTGCTAAAAATGTGACATGAGTTACTGCCGATTAAGTTTGATTTATGAATTTAACTCAAAAATGTTAACAATCATGATATGTTTTCTATTTTTTTAGTTTGCGTTTGAGTTATAATTTGTTACTAGATTATGATCTGTTCTTTAAAAAGATGAGTATATTTTTTGTTTAAAATTGAAGAAGAGATATATTTTTATTTAAAATTCTATAATTTGTCAATTCTTTAATTTAGATTTTGTATGCACATTCATATCTCACAACATCATCTATATGTTTTTATGCATTTTGTAAGAGTTAAATTTGTTGAATTTGTGAGACATAAGATTTATGGCATATTTTAGACTAAGTTAATAATGTATATTTTCAGGGGTTTTAATAGTTTTACCAATGTTTTTGTATTCGATTCAGATTCGCGGTCGAACCGGTAAATATGATAATTAGTATGGTTCAGATTAGTTAAAATTCGATATTTAAAAATCATATAAATCCGTAAACATATTAAAGTCTGTCACTATCCTTCGATCCGATACTAGTTGACCCGATAAATATCTATATAAATTCGATTGTATTTGCTTTAAAATGATTCAATTTTTGATATATTTTTAAAATTTTCCTTTATAGAAATTTTGATAATGTTTTTATCATATCGTTTATAGAAATTTTGTAAAAGAGAAAAATATATGAAATGGTATGAAACGTATAATTTTGAAATGCTACTTTATATTCTAGGCGGTGACATTATAAAAAGAAAAAGAAGAAAAACATACAGAATATATTAAAAGTAGTCTAGATAACTCGAGAATAAATGGGCAGTAATTTCAAAACTTTACATAAAAGGGAGGGGAAATTGCTCTCCGCAATTTCAAATGGTTTAACAATGATTCTCGCTAAACCGGTATTAAGATAAACCAACCGTATAAGCCAATTCGAATTTTGACTTTTTAAAAAATAAATCAATTTTTCCTCTTCAATTCGGTAAACGGTAATTTCTAGTTCTAACAAATTTACCCGCCACTGAACTCCTCCCCAGAAAATTCGAAATTCCTCCGCCTGCTTGATTCGCCGCCGATTCCGACGGCGGCGGAGGCGGCGTCTTCTCTCCTTCCTCATCTTCCCCACGCCGAGAAGTCCCTACACCCGCTGCTTCTTCCTCGTCTTCAATCTCCCTGAGTATATCGGCGATCAAGACAGCACCGCCTGATCTCCGATTCACTTGATCTCCTTCACCTCCTCTAGTCTCCGGTGGCTTCGGCGTCGATCCGCCGTTCACGTTAACAACAACCGTCTCATCCCGAGATCTGGTAGTTTCCAGATCTATATCAACAACGACGGAATCTCCGCTCAGACGATGGTGATCGGTGGCGATCGAGTCGTTAGCGGCGGAGATCCGTCGATTAGATGCTGCTAAAACGGATTCAACGCTCCCGGCGATGAAGGCGCGGCAGAGAGGACAGTTAGAGTGAGACTTCAACCAAGTATCGATACACGGCACGTGGAACGCGTGGTTGCACTCAGGTAACAGCCTCAACCGCTCGTTCTCCTGAAACTCGCTCAAACAAACCGAGCAATCCGAAGACTCCACGAATCCGTCTCCCTTTCGGTATTTGTAAACCGTTATCGATTTAATCAGAGTCTCATCGAGTCCGTCTCCAACCGGATTCGAACCCTCGTTGTTTCCCCGCGGAGTATCGGTTACGGAGAACGAGATTTCGCGATCTCTGCTGATGGAGGCGGAGGCGGAGGCGGAGGAGGAGTTTTCGCGGCGGCGGTGGCAGTACTTGGAGATGAGAGTGTAGTAGCTGAGGAGGATGAAGGCGCTTGCGAGGATTCCGATGAGAGCGATGAGGAGAGGGGAGAAGTCAGAGGAGGAGGAATCGTCTTCGTCGTCGAGGAAAAAGGAAGGAGGAGGAGGTGGGAAGATGACGTTGCACCATTGAGGGCAGTAGACGCTGCATACTCCTTGTGAGCAGTCTCTGTATGAATCGTATGTAGCCCAAGGATTATTAGGGTTTACCGTAGAACTCATTGATGGTGTTGTTGTTGCAGAAGAGAGAGAGAGAGAGGAAGAAGAATGAGAGAGAGAGAGGTGTTAATAAGAGTCTCTCTATCTCCTTTTCTTGGGGTCTGCTTGTCTGTTAAGTGTTGAGTTTATTGATATCATTAGAGAGATAATTAATCTAATTTATGGTAGCTTTATACGAGTGATGATTATACTAATTTTGCGAATAAATGATAATTTAGTTAATTAAGTGAATCTTCTTCTTTTATAACTAAAAGGTGCAGGATATGCTTTGTTTATCTATTTCTCCTTGTTCTTTAGCTTTTGCTTTATGCTTCCATTTGTATCTTTTTGAAATAAATAATGAACATCCCTCATGAGAAAATGGGGTAGTGGAAGAAATGGAGAACTCAAAATAAATAAAATCGAACTGTTTCTTTTACGGTTTTACCATGATCATACGGTAATAAATCGTTGTTCTTTAGCCTTTGCTTTATGCTTTCCATTTGTATCTTTTTGAAATATATAATGCACCCCTCATGAGAAATGGGGTAGTGGAATAAAGGGTGTTAACTTATTAAAGTTCTGAAAATGTAAATGGTAGGAAGTTCCAGTAATTATTACTGTATGATTACACCTCTATAAGTTAAAAGTAAATGTTCGATTTTAGGTTTTATTTTGAGTAAAGAAAAGGTTTGTGTTTAACAAAGAAAAAGGAGAGTGGTTTAGTCTTTTTCAAGGTATAAACGTATAAATAACAATGGTTGGTGAACTGTTGACGAAGGTGAACATGGGCCACGTGGATGACAGAGTTTACTCACGTAATCTATAGATTTGTGGTCAGAAAATACAGTACAGTAGTTTAGTGTTTACCGACTAGTTATCGACATCAATGTACGTACTACGTAGTAATAAAAACAATTTTAATTACTGCATGCATTTTATTTTTTTCGTTTTCTAATTTAAATAGCAAAGTAGAATTTTCCAAGAAATTAACGTTAATTGCGCTGTAGCATCTTTGATAACATATAATGACATCGACATGGTTTGTAAGAAGAATCTTGCCATGAATATTATACTCATAATTCCTAAATAACGATAAATTATAATTTGTGGAACGATAATCGATGATTGATAAGAATAGGGGTGGGCAAAATATCCGTAAATTTTGATTCGATTCGTTATTCGCTTTGATTCGATCCGAAAAATCCGGATATCCGTAACTTTACAAATCGAAGCAAATACTAAAATTCAATATCCGTCAAAAACGAAGCAAATCACAAATATTAAAATTTTGGAAAGCGGATATCCGATCCGATCCGGCAATATATAAATACATGTATATCTTGATTATATTTAAAGTTCTATATGTATAAAATTATATAATTATTCTTCTGACATATGATTTGAAAAATTTTATTTACATTTATTACTTATATAAAAGTAGTAGATAAAAGGAAAAAAAATATTTTATGATAATTATATTTTTTTCTTAGGTTTTGTGTTATTATAATTGTTAACTAAGTTTAAATTTTTTACAAAATATATAAATTTACTAATTCTTTTAATTTTTATCTTATATATCACGTAAAAAATATATTATACAAAAAGATTATTTGTATTAATCAAAACATATGAGATATCCGTAAGTATTCGCAAATATCCGCAAATATCTAATAATTTTCCGGATATCCGTTTTTCCGAATATCCGTATTTCTCCGAAGCAAAGCAAATACAAAAATTAGATATCCGTAACATACGAAGCAAATCACAAATACCTTCAAAAACTCGGATATCCGATCCGTGCCCAGGGCTAGATAAGAACTCTCCAACCATTTGCCTTATCAAGTTCTAACATGTGTACTTTCTTTTTTTTTTGAACTTGACACATGTACAGTAATTAGGAGTATACATACTAAAAAGACATAGTTAATCCCGGTAAAAAATAAAATCCCGGTAACAGATTTTAAATTGCGATTCAAAACACAATCATTTGTGTAACAGAAAAAGTTAGGAAATCATATTCATTAAAAAGTTGACATCCTGTCATTCTATGAATGACTTAGTCGAGATCAAAGGAGCTAGGTTGATTTAATGATACATCATACACGAGACCCTCTTGTGGGTTTAAGATGACTGTAAATCCAAAGTATATGACATTATGTTAGATGATTGATTACACTGTTGCACATGGCTAGAGTTGTCCCTTTGTTGTTGTTGTGCCAACTGGCTAAAGTTAATTAGGTGTATATATATAACTCGTGTTTCGGAATATATACCTTTTAGCTTCATTTAAATACCAAAGCTCAAAGCACAAAAGAATTTGTATATAGGTTAGTAGGTTACTGTAAATACGGGAAACAAAGACCTAAACGACAACAAACAATACAAAACTAATAGCTACAGAAATGTTTACTCGACGATAAGAATATAATTAATCGCAGAATTAAGTAAACTTGATTGCAAAACTCGAGGATGGATCTGTTCTGTAGTCACACTAACTTCAAACTCGTCCTTTTCTGCGTTCGTCCAGTGCCTGCCATCATGAAAATAAAGTTTATAATTAGTATATATAATTATAACATAATAATTGAGCATACAGAATAACATATACAATTAGATAGAAACCAACATGAATACAGGATAAGTCAGTTTAAGTAATTCTCAATATACATTACCTTGCTTTGAAGCATTCCCTCCCATAGTCAAGACTCAAGACTAGTGTGTGTATCACGCATGCTGGTTAAATAATGCAAAAATTTATTATTTTTAAAGTCAGTTTGTAGAACAACAATACAGTAAAACTGCAAAAGTAAAATAAAGAGAGATGTTTGTTATTACGTACCGAACATTGAGAGTGCTTATTAGTTATAGGATGTGAAGATCCATCATAAATTATCAAAACAAACTGTGTTGCCTCTCCACACGGTAATTTCAGTTTTTAAATATCTAAGAGACAAACAGGTAAGACAAATACATCAAATCTATACCCTGATGTATTGCCTTGGGCCATCTTCAAGATGCCGAACACACTTCTCAAGAAAAAAAAAACAGTGAAACAGACATACATTAATTTTCATCTGGTTGATTAGTTCGAAGTTTTGTTTTCAAAGACTCTTTATTATCATATGATTTTCAAAGAAACTTACCTGAAACATACAGAGTGAGAGTGGTTCCTCGTACCGGAATACCGCAACCAATAACTTTTTTCTCCGGGTATTGCTTCAATTATCTGAAAGACTGAAATCCATCGACTCCAGCCTTCCAGGTCCCTCTGTTTCCAAAGAAAAATCAGATTGAGATTTTTTTTAACGTATAGAGAATGTTGTTTCAAACTTTCATAAACATAAGAATTGTATTCTTCATTCCTGTTATAAGGATTAAACATGGAAGAACTCTCAGTTGTTTCCCCTCTCTCTCTCTCTCGATTCATTTACTTTCCGGCAACACTACTAAGAGGATATCTAAAACTTTCCCTATAACAACAGAGAGATGACATTGTGGTGAGAACTTCAGAAGCTGATAAAAAGGTTCTAAAGAAACTAAGAAATGATTCCATACCTTTTTGGTTGCTATAAAATTCCTTGTGATCCACCACCAATCTGATAACTAAATCAAACTTTCAGAGTCTTGCGTAAGGTTATGATACTGGTTTCTTGTAACATTGTTCACGGTGGCAACAGTTGCGCATTGACCCGGTAATCATTAGTACCATGATCCTCCATCAAAGGTTGTGTATGAATACACAAAAGTAAGATTTCTACAGAAAATATGTCACATGTTTTAAGTAAAGTCCTCCATGCCTATAGAGGGGGACAGTTCGATAACAATCACTAAGTATATAAACGCTTCAAACGATTCTAAATTTAAGACAAAACAATACTAAAACTTTGACTGTCATTAGTCGTGTTCCTAGAACAAAGCTCTATTGTCTGAGAAACTACGAACAATCAAATTTTCATCTCCACAAAAACCAAGTAATATTTTCTAATAAGCCACTCAAACTAACTAATGTTTACCCAATTTAGCCAAAGAATTAACAACACTAATGTTGCTCAAGTCCACAAAAAATGATCTAGCCACCATAAACCTTTAGTCTGAAATGTTTGATATTCCATGTCAGGACACGATGTTCTATTGTTTGAAAGTATATGTCCATTCTAAGCTCTAAAACACTAAGCAAACCTACCTTATTACTTGCTATTACATTTTTTAGCAGCGTGATTTTATTAGAGTTGTTTTTTTCATCTTTTCTGTTATAATTGAACACTGTAGATTTGGATAGTTCAGTTATGAGATATTCGATGTTTTCTTTCAAAGTTTAGACATGAAACTGAATCGAGAAAAGGGGATGCACAAATCAAAACTTACTCAAGATGTAGTTGTTTGAAAAGTCCTTTGCGCGTCTTTGAACATCAGATGTTGTCATAATGTTGTCTTCATTGCCATCATCTATGCTTTCAACCACTCTGGTTTGGTATAGAAGAATGTATGGATCGTTTCGAGGAGTTCAAAACTACTAAAAACTAAGCACAAGACTTGACCTTAATGCTGATGGAACACTGCTTGTGTGATCATTTCAATCTTATTATATTTAACTAAAGAAATCATTCCAATTATTTTTTTTTATCTTCTGTCTCAACAGTCCAAAATCAATCCATACCCTGTCACTAAGGACAAAGGCTTTGAAGCAAAACCACAGCGTTTATGAAGATATAACTTAACATCTTCAAATGTCGATAAAATGATATAACTGATTGTTGGAAGAGCAATTACTCCACAAAGAAAAAAGAAACAGACTACAGTTTCAAATACAAGTTTCATACTTTAATCATAACCAATCATGCGCGCCAGTGTTTAGAACCCTCTGAATTACAACGACATGGATCGTTATTGTTTGATCGCCAAAGCTACCGGACAAAGGCTTAAGAGGAAATGAATGAGGTGCCCTGAAAATGGATGCATCCGGTGTCAGAACAGGGGTCGGGTCGATTCCGGTCGGGTACGAACGGATTACATAAAATACTAATGGCCAATCTCCAATGTATAAACCGGAAATTCAAACCGGATACTTAGCCTGCATACAAGTCGTTGACCAACAACAATATTAATTAATTGTAAAGTAACGTAGTAAGAAAGGAAAGAGAAATTAATAAATAGAAAATCTGGAAATTGTGGAGTTGGCGGCGACAGTTTCCTCTGGGTTTGCAGAGCTATTCCTATTCCTACCTTTCTCTCGAAGGAAAGCTCTCATCTTTCACCGAACATCACCTTCCCTGTAAGATCATCTACCAAACCCACTTCCCAGATTTTCATTTCGTTCTTCCTTTAGATTCCTACAAATCTGGATAAAGCTTCCTGATTTGAGATCTCCGTTGCCTGATTTTAAAATTAGGGTTTGTGACGGAGCTCTGTTTGAATGGTTGGTGTGTAGTTTGCTAGATCGATAGTTGAATTAATCTCACGTTTGGATCTGTTGTGTAATCAAAATTGAAAGCTTTTTAGTTTTTCTACAGCATTATCATTTTCTTAAAAAAATTGTTTGATTGGTTGTGCTTAGGGGCTTATTAGGTGGTACATATTGATATACAAGATGGCATCTGCGACTCTTAGGAGGAGGCTGCATCACGGGGATGTAGATGGGAGAAAGTACGAACGTTATGATGCTACAGACTCTGAAACTTTAAGCGAGCCCTTGTTGGGAAGCAGTAGTAGTAGTATTATTGGTGATAGTAAAGCTAAGTACAATGAGGTTAGTGTGTTTCTTTTCTAATATAGAGAGATGAGAGGAACCCCTTTTGGCCTTTTATGTATTCTTATGTGTCCTCTCTTAGGAGCGTACGCTGGAGGATATTTGGGAAGAAGAACGGAAGAAACGGGAAAGTCATTGGACATTGATCTTTTCTCAGTTGATTGCACAATGGGCTCAGTGGATAGGTTTGGTTTTGTTTGTCTTGTTAGTTGTTACTCAAGAAGGATTATCACATTTTCAACTCGTATCTTGGTTTTGGCAGCCAAAGTTGTGTTTGGATCTGGCTCGCTTTTTGGGAGGTTTCTTTCTCTGCCTCATATAGGCTCTGGTGGAAAGCTTTTGTCACCGCCTCTTAGTTTGTTGCAGGTAATATTCAAAGCTTCTATGTTGTCTTGTGAACATCATATATCAAATGATATGGGCAATGTGACTGTTACTGCCATTTTGATGTCTATTCTGTATTTGATTCACCTCTTACTAGGAAGAAAGGCTGAGAAACATTAAGAAAAGAATAGAGATACCCTTTGATGGATCTCGAATGGAGCATCAAGTAAGTGTTTTTGCTATATTAATTTCACATATCCAAAGTTTTGTGGAGATTTATGTAATCTTATGATTTGCAGGATGCACTTAGACAACTATGGAGGTTAGCTTATCCACAGAGGGAGCTACCACCTCTAAAATCTGAACTCTGGAAAGAGATGGGCTGGCAAGGAACAGACCCTTCTACAGATTTTCGGTACACACCATTGTAGATTTGGATCTTCTTCATCACTAGTTATTTTTACTGATGATGAGTTTCGTTAATGGTTTTGTAGAGGTGGAGGATATATATCACTGGAGAATCTAATCTTCTTTGCAAAGACCTATCCGGTTTGTGATGATTCTCCCATTCACATATACATCTTTGATGTCACAACGTATCTAACAAGAGTCTGTGTTTTCATCTCATGATAGGAATCATTCCAAAGATTGTTACATAAACAAGATGGAACAAGAGCTGAATGGGAATACCCTTTCGCGGTAGCTGGCATCAATATCTCATTCATGCTGGCACAAATGTTAGATCTCCAGTCAGGTAAAAATGCTCAAGAATTAACCAAGTGAAAACCGATGATATATCAAACTGTGGAAATGTGTTTGTGTTTCAGGTAAGCCATCAACGGTGGCTGGGATAAGGTTCTTGGAGTTTCTCGAGGAAGATGAAATGGCGTTTGATAATCTTTACTGTATAGCTTTCCAAATGATGGATGCACAATGGCTTGCCAAACGAGCTTCTTACATGGAATTCAATGTAAGAAATTTCATTGAAGCAGGCTTGTTTACAGTTTGGAATATCGGTTTGGTTATGTGTTAACCGGTTCTTGTAAAAATAATATTTGGCAGGAAGTTCTGAAATCAACGAGGACACAATTGGAACGAGAGCTGGCGCTGGATGATGTTTCTAGCATCAGAGATTTACCTGCTTTCAATCTTTTGTACAAATGATAATTTTATATGTTTACTTTCAGTTTTCTCAGAATTTCTCTGTATTTATGTAATAATTTTTAAAATTCAGTGTAAGAAATAATCTGTGTTTTACTAAAATTGTTCGGCAAAAAATTTCCTTCTAGTATAAATTAAAAGTTTAATACTAAGAACTATCCTTGTTATAGAGTCTCACATGTATTTACTTATTTTTTCAACGCTGGATTTGATTTTGAAGTAACGTAGATACACTGGCATGATTATTTTATCAAATTTGAAAAAAAATAAACTAGCATGATTAAGGTGTTCATAAGCCTCTGAAATGCAGAATTTCTGTAATCTCGTAATATTAATCTGATATTGCAGATGGCTGTCAATAGACAGTGTAAACGAAAAGTCCATGCTTTGCAAATATCTTTCTTGGCTAACTTGTAAATATCATATTACTGATGGAAAGATTTGCAATAACTTGTAAATATCTTTTTTGGCTAACTTGTAAGGATCTCTCAACTCAGATCAATGTTAGGGTTTAGGTACCCACACTTTACTTGTTCAGGTATCAAGATATGAGTGAGAAGAAGAAGTAAGACTAGGTAAGATGGTCTCTGACCTATACATCACAAAATCTTTGGAAAATAAAAACTGTTTCACTTATCTCTCAATCCCCAGATGGTCTTCCCAATACCTGTAGAGGCTTAGGCTAGTAAAGTTATCGCAAAACGTTTCCATGTTGCAGAGAGACTTGTAGTTTACACTCTGCTTCAAGTGTTTTCTTATAGCTGCTCCTGCTACTAATGGCTCATCTCTTGAACCTCTTTGTTGATGGAACTAAACAGAGCCGTTGTGATATACCGTTCCCCATGGCTCGGAAACAGAACCTGGTTCTCATGAAATCTATACATTAGAGCCGAAACTAAACCAATAACATGGTTACTGGACACTGAAATCTATAATATATCTTTCCTCACCGTGATAAGTTTCCCGGCGTTCTCAGCTCTTTTAGCCAAGCTGATTGCTGCTACTGCAGCTGCTCCAGACGAGATCCCAACCTAATGTGTATTATATTACCGCATAAGTATAAACTCAATGTTATGTTGAGAGAGAAGAACAAGAGATTGTTATCCATACCAGTAATCCTTCCTCCAAAGCTAGTCTTCTCGCCATCTCAATTGCTTCCTCATTGCTAACCTATACCGTTTTGAATGATCATCATCTATATATATTCTCTATAGTTATATAGTTTTGAAATGTGAGATTTTTGCTAACTTTAAACACTTCATCGAGTAGCTTAACATCCAAGATTCCCGGTAGATAACCTGGACAAGACATGTTCTGTTAAGGAAGATGCTACCACACGTAATGAATATGCAAGTCTGATCAATGCTATCCTTACCAGGATTGTCTCCAGAGATCACACTTCTTTCTGATGGTTCAACGCCAACTACCTATGTTTCAAAGGATGTTTAGAACTAAGAAAAACCATAAGACTACTAAACCAGAAAGCAAGAGAAAAGAGTAAAAGACCTTAATATCATTGTTCATCATCTTCAAGAAACTTCCTGTACCAGTCACAGTCCCACCAGTTCCAATCCCAGCAACAAACATATCTACATTCCCCATTGTATCTTCCCAAATCTCCGGTCCTGTAGTCTCAAAATGGATCTTACAAAAAAACAAAAAAAAAAAAAAAACATTTGATTAGTCTCACAAAGTCCAAAAAGCTCAAGGAAAAAAGAGTAAAAAGCTTTTACCTTTGTATTAGCCGTATTATCAAACTGCTGAAACATATATGCATTCTTAGTCCTGACAACAATCTCTTTGGCTTTATCCACTGCACCTTTGAGACCCTTCTCCGGACTCGTCAGCACGATCTCCGCTCCCAGCGCGCGTAAAAGCATCCTTCTTTCAACGTTTATGGAAGCTGGCATGGTCACTATAAGCTTGTAGCCTTTAGCTGCAGCCACAAAAGCTATCCCTAGGCCAGTGTTTCCCGTTGTTGGCTCTACTAACACACTCTGCTTTGATACTAACACAATCAGCAATCTAATAAAACATTTTCAAACTATTGTAAGGCAAGTAATAAAACCTTTTTAGGAGTTATGTCTCCTCTGTCTTCTGCCTCGTTAATCATGCTAAGACCAATCCTGCAAGAGACAGAGAGATAATAGTCAATTTTAACAATTCAAAACGACATAGTTTAAGATATGAAAGATTGAAAAGATGACCTGTCTTTGACGCTTCTACAAGGCTCCATTGATTCGAGCTTTGCAGCGACGTCAGCCACACACCCATCAGTGACTCTGTTGAGATACACCATTGGTGTGCTTCCAATCAACTATACTCAACAACAAAGAGTCCTCTAATAAGTAAAAGGACTAATCTTTTGTTTATAAAGTTGAATCCTTTTTGAATACACTCACTTGAGTGACGTCTTCTGCAATGTTGACCGTTTCTGATTCCTCTGTTCCTATTTCATCTTCAGTAACTGGAGGAGGCGGAGGAGGAGTAGGAGGAGTTTTGGCTTTTGATTTTGATTTCGGTTTTGTACCGGTGGAGGATTTTGAGGAGACGGCGGCTACAACGAGGGGAGCTTTGACCGGAAACGATGATGGAGAAGATTCGTGGCTGTTAAAGGATAAGAAAAGGTGTTGTTTTGAGGTTATTAAAGAGTAGGGATGGTGAGGAAGAAGAAGCGAAGGAGACGAGAATGCCATTTCTTCTTCGCCGGCGAGGTTTAAGGGATTAGGTTTCGTTTCCCTTTAATTCTTCTATTTTTATGTTTATCGCTAGAATTTTGTTTTGTACAAAAATGTTCAAATTTTTTTTAGTGTGGAAAATACAGACGTTATCCGGACAAGAGATATTGTAATAAAATAAAAATTTACTTTTATGTCGGTCTTACTGACCAAACTTTTTTTTTTTGAACATTATTAGAGGTCAAACTATCTGTGAGAAAATTTCCCTCCACTTTAAAAATGTTTAAACTTTTCATATATTTTTAAAAAAGATTAATGTGTAGTAATAGATTATCTTAATTTATGTGTACAAATAATAATCTAAACTAATAATTTTAATTTTTAATCAAGCTGTCTGAATTCAGTCATTTACCAATTATTCTTTTAATTTAATTTATTTATTAAATATGCATTGAAAACCCTAAAAATCTATATTTGTAGACCAATGTTTTTTTTCAGAACATTCATATTTGTAGAATAGAAAGAGTAAAATTCTACACCGAAGTTACAGAAAAAAAAATTCTAACATCGTATAAATAAAAATGAGAACAATTAAAATCAAAATATTTATACAAATGATTAACCATATATTATAGATACAATTGATTTAAAATAATATGCTTTCTATAGCTAATCTATTATATTAAAACAGAAGTCATGACTTCTATTCATGTGTGATTTTTTTTAAATGGACCTCCTAAAAAATCATGTTCATTTATTTCTTAATAATATTTTGTAATTTACTATCTATTCGTTACTATAATAACTACTTATGTCTATAATCTCGGCCAGGTTAACAACTGGCATCATTATTGAATCGTATACAACCTTGGTATATCTATTTTGAAAAGTATTCCTATATTGAACGTAACCTTTTCTTCTTCTTTTTTTGCTAAAAATTTGGACTTATCCTTTTCGTAACAAAATAAACTTAGCAAAATAGAGTAAACAACTAAACAATATCAGACTTAACTGGTTCTTATCATCATTTCTAATAAGTGACTATACTAAATAAACTTAACAAAATCAGACTTTTTTTTCAAGGAACAAAATCAGACTTACCTGATTCGTTGCATCATTTCTAATATACAATATGACTATTCAACCTGTTCGGTTATGCAGTAAATTAACTTTCATTGAGTTGAATATACTAAATATTAACTATATATATACCTCATATGTTGGTGAAAAGAAAAGAATAACTTTTTTTTATTTTTTAATTATGAGATCTTTTACAAAAAGAGAATTAAAGTTTTATCCTTTTTTATCCTGAAAACAAATTAATTTTAATTGGTAAAATTTTTTATTATGGTTGCTGTAGATTTTAATTTTAAAAAGTGATTTACACATTGCAAAATATATATGTGATAATTATAATATTTTGAACTAAAAAATAAATATTTATGTAAATATAAAATAAAAACAAACACCCGCACGATTGTGCGGGTCGAAATCTAGTTATGTATTAAGATCGATAATGTTCTCACCAAGGTACCTTACTTAACATCGTTTCTAAATTCTATTAACAAGACAAGGCTAAGAAATCGAATTTAATTTAAATATTTAAAAAGATAATATTATTTAAGTCATCTGTCAACAACACACGTCGCTCTCACCTTGCTTTAATCTTCGTCTCGAAGTATCGGATTTGTGATTATTTCTCATCTCGATCCTTATAAATACTCAACCACGTTATTCACGTTAAGCATTAAAAACAAACAATATAACTGAAACCGAACAATGGCACTCAAAGCGATTCTCTTTCTTTGTTTGCTTCTTCTCGCCGTGATATCTTCTCCGATCGCCGTCGATGGTGAACCTGTGTGTCACAAAGCTTCTACGTTTGGTCGAGGAAGCTTTCCCGATGGTTTCATGTTCGGTGCTACCACTTCTGCTTTCCAGGTAAAAAGTCTAATTTGGATTTTACAAGTCCGGTACTGTTGAATCGCCGTTGACTTTCCGGTGACATTTTAGCCGGATATGCTCTCCGTTCTGGTGAACAAAAGTTTGACTTTTTAAATTAAAAATTTTCATTTTCTTACACAGTAAAACCGAGAAAATTTCTTTGTAACGAGGACCATGTAGGTAAGCGTGGTAAATAGTGTTTAAAGTCCCAAATCCAGTTTAAAGAGATCGAATTTGACATTAGTAGTGATATGGTTGAAGCTTATAAGTGAAAAGTTGAAAGCTCCTTTATCCATTAACAGTGTAGACCAATATGTGATTTTCAGATTTCTAATTTTAGCTTAATATAGAGTTACAGTCACTTTTGCATCCTCTCTGATTCTCTCTTTCATGGGTGACTTATTGTTAATTCTGAGAAGACTCTTTTTCATTGGTGCTTGATTTTGATTTGTATAGCATGAAGGTGCACCAGAGGAAGGAGGCAGAGGTTTGAGCATTTGGGACTCATTCACTCTTAAACATTCAGGTCTTTCCTCGCTCTTCTTCTGATCAATTAAAAGATTATGCAAAAAGTGTGAAAACAACTAATGGTGGTTCATGTTTCCTTTAAATCTGCAGAAAATAGCAATAACCTTGATGGCAAGTTGGGAGTTGATTTCTATCATCATTATAAGGTATATATATATATATATATATATATATATATTTGATGTATGATATTCAGTGAACAGTTTTAAGTGGGTAAACAACTAATGGTGGTTCAATTTTTTCCTTGAAATTTTTGCAGGAGGATGTTCAACTATTGAAAAAGTTGAACATGGATGCCTTTAGGTTCTCCATTTCTTGGTCAAGAATCTTTCCCCGTAAGACCAATATCTCAATTTTGTATTGGTTCATGAGTTTTTCATTTGCAATTTGTATGAGATGTTTGATTCTTCAATGGAACAATCAGATGGGAGAAAGGACAAGGGAGTGAGTGAAACCGGAGTTAAATTCTACAATGATCTTATCAACGAGCTCATTGCAAATGGTCAGAACTATCAAAATTATTACAAGTCTCCTTTTGCCCTTTAAACATGTTGCTAAACTGCCATTACTGATGCAGGTGTAACACCTGTGGTTACATTATTTCAATGGGATGTACCTCAAGGTCTTGAAGATGAATATGGTGGTTTCTTGAATGGGCGTATCTTGTAAGTACCTATAAGCATCCATATCTTAGTTTTTGTTTTATGTTCACTGATCATAGATTTGCGTACTCACTGGTTGTATAGGGAGGACTTCCGAGAGTTTGCAAAATTTGCTTTCGACGAATATGGTGATAGAGTGAAGCACTGGGTTACCATAAACGAGCCTTATGAGTTTAGCCTTGGTGGATACGGCACTGGAGAGAAAGCACCAGGAAGGTGTTCTAACTACGTCAATGAGAAATGCGTTGCTGGAGATTCAGGACGTGAAGTCTACACCGTGAGTCATAACTTGTTGTTGGCTCATGCTGAAGCTGTGGAAGAGTTCAGAAAATGTGCAAAGGTGACATCATCTCTCTTTAAGAACCAACATATATTAAAATTTTTCTATTGAATCTAATGTGTGGATTCAAATCAAAACAGTGCAAAGATGGGAAGATTGGTATAGTCCAGAGTCCAATGTGGTTTGAGCCTTACGAGAAGAAGTCTAGCTCAGAGGAGATAGTGAACAGAGCTATGGATTTCACTTTAGGCTGGTGAGTTAGTCTTTGAGAAAATTAGCTTTTTAGTGTTTTGAGTTTGGGTTCTGATAGTTTTTGCTTGCAGGCATTTGGAACCAATAACACATGGAGATTACCCTCAGACCATGAAAGATAGCGTTGGTGGTAGGCTACCATCGTTTACAGCTGAGCAGAAGGAGAAACTGAAGGGCTCTTATGATTTTGTTGGTGTCAATTACTTCACTTCTGCGTTTGTTGCTCACGTGGAGGATGTTGATCAAGAGAAACCGAGCTGGGAAGCTGATTCTCGCTTCAAACTACATTGTATGCTCTGCTTTTCTAACCATTACATTTTGTTTTTGATGATTAGTATCGTTTAAAATCTTTTTTTTTGTTTTATTTGTAGCACAAAATCCAGATGGGTACAAGATTGGTTCTCAGGTATTGTACATGCGTCTTCTGCAAGATATTTTGAGCTTTTTCTGTTGACTCTTGCTCATGTATTGCTGATAATCTTTCAGCCGGCTACTTCAAAGTATCCAGTGTGTGCAGACGGGTTAAGAAAAGTTTTGAAATACATCAAAGAGAACTACAATGACCCTGAAATCATCGTCACTGGAAACGGTAAGCTATTAGCTCTGTTTTGAACTTGGACTATTTTACTTTAGCTTTATCTGAGCTGTCAAACTCATGGTATTTGCAGGGTACAAGGAGACACTTGGAGAGAAAGATGTACTTCCAGATGCGCTCACCGACAGTAACAGGAAGTATTATCATATGAGACATCTCATGGCATTACATGGAGCTGTCTGGTTAGTTTTTTTTCTTTTTCTTCTCCTTCTCTAGTTGATGGATTTGGTGACAAGAACCATTTGCTTTTTTTTTTTATGTTATTTTTGTAGTGAGGATAAAGTTAGTGTTAAAGGGTACTTTGTGTGGTCGCTTATGGATGGGCTAGAGTGGGAAGATGGATACAAGACCAGGTCTGGACTCTACTACGTAGACTATGCACACAACTTAGGACGGCACGAGAAGCAATCTGCTAAGTGGCTCTCTAAGCTCCTTGAGAAAGCTCCTATTCAGTCCAAGGTAGATTTGGAATCAAGGAAGGAGTTATAAATATGATCAGAGAAGATACTATAATATCCGTTCCACAAATCTCTGTTTAACCGTTCATATTATGTAATGTGTGTGTTCTTTTAATCTTCAAAAGAGTGTAAGCCAAGATATATGTAGTTTATGTAATAGTAATCAATAAATAAAAAAGAAACGTGTGTCACACGTTAGATGTAACAAAGAACAAGTTGCTTATGTAATGTGTGTTGTTTAACATCTGCAAAAGAGCGTAAGCCAATGATTTATGCAGTTATGTAATAGTAATCAAATAATCAAGAACCTTGTGTCACACGTTAGATCTAATAAAGAACAAACAAGTTGCTTCTGTAATGTGTGTTCTTTTATATATTCAAAAGAGTGTAAGCCAGTGATGGGATATATATGTTGTGAGCTATGTATAGTAGTAATCAATAAATAATGAAGCTTGTGCCACTCGTTAGGTCTGAAAGAGAACGAGTTGGTTATCAAGTCATTATCCATCCCATATGGCTGAGTTTCAGCATCAGACCAAATATCCAAAAAAAAAAAATCACATGGATGACAGAAACTAATCTTTAAATCTATATGATCATCTAAATCAAATCCCAAAGAAACCACAAATCTTGTCCGTTTGAGAGGCCTTGTAAACCTATCAAACCTTTGAACCTTCATCTTCACCAAATGAGCTTTCCTCACCACCGCTTTCCAAATAATCTCCTTCGCCTGAAAACACAAATCAAAGTACCTCTCTACCTCTTTCAACCACGGCCACACTAGTCCACTCTTCTCTCCTAATACTCCTCACAGTACCCATCACAAAACCTTTCTTTAAAGTCTGAGGATCGGATAAAGAGACAGAAGTCGTTGTAGTTAAGGACATCCTCATAAGGTAACACTACGCAATCGTTTATGATCACAGATTCACAGGAATACATTGACTAGCTATAGCGTCGGAAAAGGCGGTTCGAAGATGGAGTATCTCCAGCATTGTTAAGACAAAAACTTCGACGATTCTAAGGAACAATGGAGTGATTGGTTCAGCTGTAGCTGTAAATAAATTATTGCAGAATTTAGGATGTAAGATTTTTTAATTTATATTTAAAGATTGTAACTTTAAAATTTCATACATCTAAAAAGATGGAGCTTTAGAAAATAAGATAGTTACAACCATTTTTTTGTTTTTTTGGCTGTAACTTTAAAAACCAAAATAAAATATGATTGGTAAGTTTAAAGATTATAGGTAGAAATTAAAACTAAAGTCATCTCATACAACCCAACCAATCACCCCTAATGACTCTGAATCTTCGGTAGAGTTCTTAACACGTATTGCTGCACGAGAGCTTGTTGAATCTTCCGAAGCTCAGTGAACACGTATTGCGGTTTGTTCTTTCAAAATTTGTTGTCCTCCATCTTTCTATAGCATTATTAGTTGACGTTTTCCAAGGTTATATTAATTTATGGGGGTCTATTGAAAATAGAATTTGTGTGGAGTTTAAAAATTTAAAGAGTTAATAGATTTTTAAAAGTTGAGTAGATTTGATTAATTCTTATCCAATGATTATATAAATTGTCATTGATTATTATTGACTATTACAAATTTCCATATATATATTTTTTTTCAAACTTATCTTAACCCAGTGGTTTCTGTTGATAACCCCCCCCCCCCCCCTTAGATAGCTTGTATTTATCTATGCTGTTAAAAGTGAGGTACATTTGATCATTGAACGAATACATAAATATCACTTTAAATGAAAAATGCTTGGAAATATGGATATCAATTTAAATAAAGGGCAGGTATGTTTGTTTTGACAAATTTATTTTTGTAACAAATGAGTTTCAACATAAAATGTATATCAAGTGTTTTAATGATTTTTATTATAAATTGTTTTTTAGGTTTATGTTCATTTTATCTATACAAAATGTTAGTATTGTGAAATAATTATTTTTTATTGGAACCTACATAAAGAAATTAAAATTAAAATTATTTTCAGTAAAATTAATTTATACATTTACTTGTAAAATTATTTAGATTAATAATAGTTATTGAAATGATCTGCTACATTCATAATCAGACTTTTAAATGGATACTGGAAAATATAATATATTCATAATGTCTAATATCCATTGTGAGAACTCCTGCAAATCTAGATTTTGACCCGCATTTAAAAATGACGGGTATATTTTTGTTGGAAAATTTATTTTACGTAATAAAATTAGGATTTTTGATATATTATATATTTTAATTTTTTTATGAAATTTATTTTAAATTTACTTATATGACTTATTTTTGTTATTTTAAATATGACTAAATTTTTGAAGACCCTAAATAATTCTAATTCGTAATATGATTTTATTCATTTAACCCGAAGTTAAACTTATTTTACACTTCTTATTTTCTAATTTAAATAAAATATTTTATATCTTCAATATTCTCTGTATTGGAAAATTCATTTGTGCGTTTCAAAAAATCTGCTATAATTTTATTAAATTTAATTTTTGTGATTTGGTTTTTATTTTAGATGTAACTGTTTTTTCAGGATTTTAGATAATTTAGACTTGTATTATGATTTTGTTGATTTAATCATTTGTTATTTCAATTTGATTTTATTTTGAGATTTCATTTGATAAATACTTTCAAATAATTAATAACGTGAAAGGTTTTTGAAAAGAGATGGTGAAAATTTCTAGTAAAGACATTTTTCAAAAGGCTAAGAACTGAATTATATTAAATACTCTTTAATATAATTACAAAATAATAACTTTTGATTAGTTGCAAATACTGCTGACAAAAAAAATTAAGACAATTTTTGTAATTAATTTGAAAAATCAGAGGCATATTCATAAGAAGTATTATGCTTCAATAGTATAGAATCAAAAATTTCGAAAATTTGTAATAGCATGTCGATAATATAGTTAAATGGGTTACTAAATAGAATCGAAAATTTCAAGTCCATTGATTCAAAAGTTCCCATTTCGTTTAAATAATGCACTGAACAAAAAAAATTGGGCTGTTAATTTATTTTAAGATTTTGTTAGGCTTTTAGTGACCGAATTTCTCTTTTAATTACACGAATTCATTTAAAAAAGAAAGAAAATGGGATGTTTCGTAATTTTTTGAAAAATTTAGGGACAGATTCATAAGCAGTCATCTGTTTTAATAATATAGATAACATTTTTTAATAATTTTATTACTTATATCAACTTAACAATACATCGCACCATTAGTTATATTTACATTAACAATATATCAAATCACTAATTATGTTACCATAAACGTAATAGTGATTTTTATTTATTATTTAATCAACATTAATTTTGTTCAAATTATAAAGAAAAACAAATGATGCAAATAATCGGGTTTCGTAGATGGTTACTGGTTTGCTTTAATTTGTTTTACTAAGATTTTCTTTTATCTTATTTCCAATCGATGAAAAATTAGATAGCCAAACACATAATTCAAAGACATAGTTTATGTGAACAAAATAATAGCTTAAATCAAAATAATAAAAATCCATTATATTGATTGTCTGTTTTACTCTATATGACTATTTTACTAAATAAAAATTCCTTATATTCCCTTATTTTAGCCAAACATTTAGAAATATTTTTTATAACTAAATTATTTACATTATCAAGTAGGTATGAACATTCATGTATTAAGTCATGAATAAGTTGTTTTTTTCGGGATCAATTTTAGGGGTTTTGAAATTTTGCCCCACTTGGAAACTATATATTTATGTGTGGAGTTTGAGTTAAGTCATTTCGGATCTGGATGATTTTGATTCTAATGTGCATGAACATAAAAATATCTAAATAATCAATATATCTAAAACAAATTCAGATATTCGTAATAAAATTATAATCTTATTACCAGATTCAGTCTAGTATAAACAATTAGTTATATGGTAAGACATCTAAAATACATCAGACTAATAATGAAAGACGAATATCAATGTATAATACTCATAGACAACAACAAATGTCGAAAAAGGTAACATATGGTATATATAAATATAAGCGATTCACATGGTAGCCAATGGAAAAATGTGTGGAGTGAGTTTGAAAAAGATCCATATGCTAAGTCTCAAATATATTTTTCTTCGAGTTCAGAATTCAAGAACTAACCAAACATGCGTCTCCTGCTCAGTGGTTATAGCGGTCGGTGTTGTCGCCTAGTGGCTTTATTTTAAGTTAATACGAGTATTAGTATATAGTAGTACTATATAATCTTCTTCACTCGTTATTATAACTTTAATTGAATATTTGGTTTAAAGATCAATCTTTTTAATTTTAATTCAGTTTTTCTAACTTGTTTATCTCTACCGATCTCTTGTAGCCAAATCAGTTCTGCCGATTAACCTTTTTTAATTTTAATTCAGGTTTTCTAACTTGTTTATTTCTACCGATCTCTTGTAGCCAAATCAGTTCTGCCGATTAACATAAATAATTCTTCTTTCCTTTTGTTTAAAAAGGTGTATTGTCCTTCTTCTTTTTGAGAATAGATATTAGATATAGAGTTATTCTTGGGTTCACCCCCTAGGGTGAACCTTAAGATTCACCAACCAATAGAAAGTTGTCATTTTAGATCCAGTATCTTTTAATTAAGGAAACCAAATAACTTACCAAATTATATTACCTTTTCAATATAAATAAAACTAATATCTTAAAAACGAATTTAAAACAATAATATATTAAAACGAATTAAAAAATAATATTTTAATATTATCAACAAAACACTAAACCCTAAACTCTAATCCTAAACCCTAAACCCTTGGGTAAACATAAATCCTTGGAAAAACACTAAACATATATATAAATTATAAACTATAAAGTTTAAACACTAAACACTAAATTTTAAAAACAAATATTATTTTTAAAAATATAATCTTTATTTTAGAACTGTTTATTATTTATTTAATGTTTTTTATTTTAAAAACATAATATAATTTGGTAAGTTATTTTGTTTCCTTAATTAATATATTATTTTGTAATATTATTTTTTTAATTCGTTTTAATATATATATATATATATATATATATATTATTGTTTTAAATTCGTTTTTATATATTAGTTTTATTTATTTTAAAAACATAATATAATTTGGTAAGTTATTTTGTTTCCTTAATTAAAAGATACTAGATCTAAAATAACAACTTTCTATTGGTTGGTAAACCTAAAGGTTCACCCTAGGGGGTGAACCCAAGAAAAAGTCTTAGATATATGATTATAATAGATAGTGTAACAACACATAGACTACGTTTGTTCTTTCTATCATGGTCCTTCCTAAAAAAAATACACTATCAAAAGATTTTAAACTTCTTAAATCATAAGGGAGAATTCAGGTTAAAACAATATTTCACGCATAACGCGATTTCAACTCTAGTAAATATTTATATGTTATGAAATAAAAACATATTTATATAGTTATATATATAGGGTTTCCATTTATCTTTTGACATAGTCTATATTATTATGGAGAGTGATGAAAAATATTTTAGTTATGTATCAGTTAAGTGAATATTCAATACTTGTAACATTTCACTTGATGTTTATAAGGTTAGATCTAATGGGCAGAATTTAGTTTTACAAAAAAAAGTAATAGATTTGTCTCAAGTATCAGATTAAGATCTTGCTTTGACTTGTTATATAAGGTTTGTGTTTCTGAGAGCAGAAATCGACAAGAATGCAAATTCTGGCGAACCCAGCTGTCTTTTGCTCTTCAATTATTCTTATATCTATTCAGGAACTAAAATAATCCACTTTACGGTGTAATGAAATATTGACAAAAGAAAATGAAATATGAAATGAAAAGTTTACAGTATAAAATGGGATGAATAAGGTTTGATCTTAAAAGTATTGCAGTTTTTTCTGAGCCGATCCTCAGATTAGCTAATGTGATAATTTGTCCTAGTGCAGATGTCAACCAGATAAGCTCAAAGCGTAATCATATACTGTAGGTCACTTTTTCCTTCCACTGATATTATTATACAAGGCTTTTGATCTTTCAGTACTTTGGGATCAAAGCTTTGTTATATTAACAAATATTAAGTTGATCAATCATATCTTAATTGGGCACTTACCTTAAATAACTTCACATCACTAATACAGACTGTAACATATTGTAATAATATCGTTAACGACCCTAGTTTGTTACCGACTTATCGATATAATATACTAGCTACAGCCCCACTTGGTCCTCAAATATGACATAAATTAGCTGCGATGGACTAACTAAGACATTACTGATTCTGTGTGTTGTTGATAAACTACAAAGGATACCAATATAACAAATGTTATTATTTTAGTATATGGCTCAAGCTAAAGATCGTACCGTAATAATCTCTTTTTTGTGTGTGCAAATGTTAAATTTTATACCAAATTTTTCCTTTTTGTCAGAATACTATAGCTAGTTATCCATGTAATAACTAGCTATAGTATTCTCCAAATCTTCTGTTTTCACCTTAAGAGTAGCAATCTTTTACTACATTAATTTTGTACAATCGGAAAAATGTTTAGTGCAACTAAGAGACTTCGACTTTATTTTATTTTTCTTACTCCCAGTAACATTGATTACTCTGCACACAAACTAGCTTGGAGATCCCTAGACACAGATTTTATTTCAAAAACAGTAACATATTTTTAAACTAAATCACTAAACTGCTATGAAACCTAATTATCTCTTCGTCTTAGAAGAGATTTTGACTTCATTTGTCTTAATAAATTACAAAATTAAGAAATACATAAGAAACTTTGATTGCACGATATATAGACTCTGAAAGTAAAGAACAAAACACAGATGGATCGCAGCAATAAAGTCTAGGATAGATTAATAAGGCATCTGTTGGAGAACTACACAGCCAATAGTAAAGCCAGTTCATGTCTGTCTTGGAACCTGTTGATAACAAAACGAAAAATAAATAACTAACACCACAAGAAGAAGAAGAACTTACAAAAAGAAGGGAAATATATACTGTAGACGGAAACAAATACTTGATGAAAAGATCTATAAGAAAGAGAAATGCGGATAGAAGAAACCCTAATGCTGAATGTGGTTTAATACTCAAATTTTCAAAGAATCATTTAGAGATAGATAGAGTAGAATAATAATTTCAATAATAAGACAACAATTAGAATATATTTTAAGTTTCGATTTAGAAAAAACATAAATTTAAATTCATAAACTTAACAGTATATTGTACAATACTTCATATTGTGACATACATTATTAATTAATTGTAGACTCTCATCTTTTTTAAAAAGAGAATATTTTACGTATTTCTTTTATAATAAAAAGTAGTGAGCATAAACATGTACATGATAGCATTATTTCTGGCAAAAAAAGCTAGCATTATATAAATTAGTTGTTCAAACTAATACGTAAGTGAAAAACCGATTATCAAAACTTGAACATGAACCTCGCCAAACACACAAAGCTTCAGTTACAGAAAATCTTAACATTTTAGCCAAAGAAAAACAAAAAAAAAAAGTTTTAACATATCATGGTCATTTACTCCACAAACCGACACTCATCACTTAGCATTCACACTCATCAAACCGAAAGACTATAATATTACTAAATTATGATGATTAATATATATCGTAGCAGACAATTTAGGACTTTACCCCAATTGGGTTCCTTCTCATTTCCTATTTTCAACACCAAAGTAAGGATTGAGAGATGGAGATGGAGTGAGAGAGAACAAAACAATATAATAGTATTATAAAATTTGCTCGAAAACAAACAATGTAATAAAGCTCTTCACGAGGAATTCGATCAGAAATAAAACAAAAGCAATTAATATAATAAATACGTAGATGTGAGATTACATTATTACCAGGAAATAAGCTTCACCATGTTGTAAGCTATGCATCAAAAAACCAAACTCATCAGTAGGAAGAGGAACACCTGAGGAATGCACCAAAACCAAATCCTCTCCGAACGTCGCTTTCATGTCTATACCTCCGCTAGTCACTTCTGTTGGAACTCCGTTTATAAAGACCGTTATAGACCCTGAATTTCAAAAAATATCTCTAATAGCATATATCAAAATTAGATTATATAATTACCTATCGAGAACAAGAGTAGCCAATACTGGAAGAATAATTCATCTAATAGTCCAAGATGTCAGTTCTTTGGCTAATATTCACTGAAACTTGAATTTGTTTCTTTTTGAACTCACAGTAAAACTCGTAAGATCAAGAGAGTTTTTTTTCAAGATATACAAAAAATTAATCTCATAATTTTGCTTTTATATTATAGATAAACCAATATATTAGAGAACTTGCTTTCAAGCACCAGATGTTAGGCAACATTGGAAATATAATTAGCAAAGGCTATTATTAATTAAATATTCAAATTAAAAATTTAGTCAAGTTTGGTTGAAACCCACCCAGAATTGGATTTTTCCTACGTTGAAATCACTTTTACTATTTTTTATAATGTTACTTATAAAGACTTTTTGGGGAAAGAAAGAGGATTTAGAGGACAAAGCAATTGAGCTTAAAAAAAAAAAAAAAAAAATGATGCATGCAAATAAGCTGTTTTTGTTTACCTTGTTGGTAGTGATCATAATTGGAGCTTTGTTCAGATGGGCACAACATTGATGAGAGATTTGAGCTATGATGTTGATGTTGATGCTGACTAGCTTCATGGTAACCCATTTGACCAGACATTGCTAAGAGATTTTCCATACCATTATTGCTATGATTATCATATCCACCGCCATAAGAAAAAGTTGAAGAGCTAGCTGGAGAAGAAGTTGAAGAGGAGCTTGAGCAAGGAGGAGAAGAAGAAAGACCAAGAAAAAATGAAGGAGCTTGAGATGATGACCCACCATGTAAGTAATTTGAGGAAGTGCTACAACCTCCAAAACCCAAATCGCCCCCACTATATTGTGGTAAGCTGGTGTTTACCATCATGGTCTGGTCACAAGTATTGGTGGTTGCGGCCGCAGCCGCAGCTGCAGCCTGGAGTTGCCGCTGCCTCCGGCGAGATCTTGACCGCCGGTTTTGAAACCAATAGAAGACATTTGCATCTCCCACCGCCCCGAACTTCTCGAGCATCTTTCGTATCCTTACGGTCTCTTCTTTGGGAGGGTTAACCATTCCACTGTTGAAGATCGACTCAAGTATGAGTATTTGTTCCGGTTTAGGTGACCATCGTGACCGAACTGTTTCGGTCGAGGTGGAACCGGAAGCTGAGGAAGAAGGTGAGTGACTATGGCCGGTTGGGCTATGTGGTGTTTGTTCTCGGTCCATTGCTTTCAAGAATTTTCGAAATTGTTGCGCTGGTTCTTTTTCGGTTGCTTAGTGATATTAAAAGAGGAAAAATGTTTTTGTTTTTGAGTTTGAGTTTGTGAGAGGTGGTGTCTAGAGGGTAAAACCCATAAATTTATAGGAGAATAATTTCTTCATGCCTTTTGTCAAAAAAAAAAAAAGAATAATTTCTTCATATAATATATTTTTCTTTGTTTATTAAGTTACATGTGGATCAATATTTCTATCTTTTTGCGGCTTCGTTAAATATAATTGGATTTTTTTTTCCGAGACACAAGTTTACTTGAATTATTTAAGCATATACTATCTTTTGTTATACGCGCTAAGTGGTATAGAATTATAAGTGTTAACGCGAACTCGGAGATGCAAAAGCTGTAGAATTTGCTTGGCATTTGAGAATTTGGCAAATAAACAAAAATAATTTAACCAATCGCTAGTGGTATTTGAAGGATAAAATAATTCAATACGATCTCGGATTTAATTCCTGTTGACCACTTTACCGCCTAAATTGTGCGTGTCAAAATGCAAGGCTAACCAGAGATTAAGTCTAGTTCATGAATTGACATAAGTTTAACTATTTTCTTTAAGAAAAAAACATAATATTTTTTGTCTATTGTCCACTAGCCACTATGGGTTAGTAACAGAACGTGTGTCCAAAAAGTTTACCGTATTCCTTTTCCGTTATTATTTGCATGGTCAATTAAACTGCATAAATTTGCGGTAATGCTCACTTCAAAGGTCTTTGCTATCAATAAACCGTTTTAATCCGTTAAATATATACGTGTAATCTAATCAACCTTTCACTGATGTATTTAAACCTCAAAAGTTCTCCAATTTTCCCAACGAACAAATCAAAAACAAAAAACTGCACTTCCAAACAATATGATGAATCTAGTTATTTGAATGAATGATTGTCAGACTGGTTAGCCCGGTTCTACTCAGCCGGAGTCGGCTTCATTCGACATTTATTACTCGGTTGATGCTAACCTTTAGTGGTTTGATAGTTTTTTTCTTTGTTTTTTTTTGGTCAAAATGGTTTGATAGTTTAATGTTGGCTAAGTCAGTCTTAATAACCAGAGGTTTTAAGAACATGAATATGGATGGCTTAGCTAACAAAATTTGTTCGCAATTTGGCTTATAGGTGATGATGCCAAACAAAAATGAGTACCAGACTACAGTTTACAAGATAAGTCTAATATTACTGTAGCAGTTCTGAAATAAAGTACTGTAAAACGTATTATAGTGTGATATTGAGTAAATTAGTGGTGCCGTGCCGTCAACCGAAAATATAATTAAACGAGGAAGTCCCCCGTTATGATTGTCCCTCTTTCTGCTCTATAAAAGATTCCATTTGTTCCAGATTCATAAGAACGTTTTTGGTTCTAAAAGAAAATATTTTTCTAGATTTTAAAAATACTTTTCACTACTATTATTAATTAATTAAAATATTATTAGTTGATAGATGTATTAATTACATTTAAATAAGCGCAAAACTGTATATATATATATATATATATATATACACACACGTAGATGGATTACTATTAGTGATAAGAGATAAATAAATATTAAAGTAATATTTTTGTTTTCTAAAAGCAATAATTCAGACAGGCCAATGATCAGTTTGTAATGTTGTAAGGACGAAAATTCACACTATTCTTACATATTATGGTATGTATTCAATTTACAATTCGAATTAATTTTGGTTTCTGTAAGAAAATAGATGATTTAAGTTTATATAAAAATTTACTACGGTATTTTTCAAAATTATTTAAAATTTTATCTACATTTGTGATATTTTAATTTTACTTTTCAATATAACTCTACTCAAACATTCTAAAATGACTAACTCTTAAACAAATATTCAATAACCATAAATTTTAAAATAGTTTCAATACGAAGTTTAATAGTATTAATTTTTTTTAAAAAATATTGTATTTAAGTTATAGTATATTTATAATATAAAATTAATAAGAAGAAAACATGAAACCAAAATTATAAACATAAGTACATAACTACATTAGTTATTTATCTACATAGTAACACTGGCTATCTTAGTCACCAAACGCCCTATGTCAAAAAGAAAAAAAAAGATTCATCAAACACCCATAACTACTGCAAGTGAACATAAATACTAACACTACTCTGTCAAGTCACCATTATTAAAATATAATACTTAACTGTTTATTTCGTATAAATCATGTTAAGAAAATATTTATACTAAAATAGAAAGAGTACATCTCAATATAAATATTATTGTCTTCTGTTAAGAATTATATAAATTTTCTTGTTTGTACCTATATATAAATAAGAGCTCTTATCAAAATATATATACTACTCTCCATCAGGATGCCATGTTAAATTTTAAAATTTCGAAGACATTCTTTTTACTAATTTCATCTTTATTTCACCATATTAACTTTTAATATTAAAGAGATAAATATATTTTCAACTCTAAGATTAATTAATTTAGAATTGGAATTTAGATCTCTGTGGTGGACTTTATAATTTTAATAAATAAAAAATATTAAAAAAAAATAAAATAAATAAAAATTAAAATATTTTTAAACAGAATTTTTGAATTTAAAAAAAGTTTGAATTTGATTAAAAATATATAATTTGTAAGCTATGTAAAATTTTATTTTTATGTAAATAATTATTTAGATTTATATATTTATAAAACAAAGGTAGAAGGATATTTTACCTTTTCAATAAAATTTCATACTTAGATATTTTGAAATATCCTTCTAAAAAGGATAAACATGAATAATATCATCAAAAGTTAAATAAAAGTAAATTTTACTCATTTCCCAATCAGTGAGTATTGAATACCTGGCAAAATTGAAATCTTCAGCTTCTCAAATAAAATTGGTTTTTCAGCAAAAAAAAAAAGAAAAAAAAAAATTGGTTTCACCCTGTTAAGAGAATTTGTATTTATAAAATTAATAGATCTTATTAAAAAACATTTACATACATCCAATCAATTCCTTATCGTTTACGATTTTGTATTTTCTTCCGTGAAATAGAGACTATTTTGGCGTCATGCAACAGAGACACCTAAAAGATTATTTTTGTCACTTCCACGAATGGAGTCAAAATGTTTTTCTTTGCAACTAAGTTTTTGAAACTTTTTTTTGAACTGAAGTTTTTCAAAACTTATGAAACGAGGAAAACCTTTTGAACTTTGGAAAATCTTTGTAGGAGTAGTATCGTAAGAATATTTTACATGAATATTTGAATTCTGTAATAGATTTTATGAATATCAATTTGTGGAAAATTAATAAATAAAAATATGAATAAATCGTTGACATATTGCGCTGATAATTATTACTAAACAACTTTAATTATGACATTATATTATTTTCTGGCTTAATTTGGATATAGTTCATAGAGCCCTGTATAAATATAGAGCAATACATATTAATGAACTAAATCATTCAATTCTAATACTCTAAGAAAATAAATACCTTGAGGGAAAAAGTGACAAGATTTCGTTTGGTTTTTTCCCTTTCAGTGTACACTTGCTAATCGTTCAATAAATTGATTAATATATTGTTAAATAACTGACATTAATTTTCAAAAATGAAACTGACTAACTTTGAAAATAATATCACCAATGTCCCATTTTATAAATATCATATGATTGGTAAATTTAGTACACAAATCTTTGACATAGTGCATATAGAAGTGCATACTGCTTTTAAAATAAGCATCGAGATTTGACAAAAAAATAAATAAAAGAGTAATTATGAAGGACAAGCCAAACTGAAGGTCAAGAAACCGTGCAATTAGTTATTGCATATGACGTTAGGGAAAGATGGCTTACAGTGGGTAGCCATTCGTTTTTATTTTCTAAGTTGAACAATATATGGTTACGAGAAGGGCTGGGCATAAAACCCGTAACCCGAAATCCGAACTGAAAAACCCGATCCGCACTCGATCTGAAATGTAAAAAATATCTAAATGGATCTTGTTAGGTGATACAAAACATATCCGAATCCGAAATGTTATTAACCGAACCCGGATGGGTAACCCGAAAACCTCAAAATTATCCCAAAAAATGATTTGAATATCCAAATTAATATACAATATAAATATTTGAAACGTAAATATATACTTCAAATATTTAATCTTATATTTATTTAGATTTGAAATTTAACAATAATGATTTAAAATTTAAATAAATACTTTAAATACTCCATTATTTACAAATAAGTATATATTTCTTATGTTTTACTTTTAAATTTTAAATTTTACTTGGATATATCCGAACCGATTTGATATAACCCGAATCCAAACGATATATGGTTACTTCGGATATATCCGAACTGAACCAAAACCGAAGTGTTATATCCGAACCGATTTGTACTTGTAAATTTACTAGAATGTGACTTCGAAGGTGTTATAAAATAGAACTGAAATCCAAAAAACCCGATTCGAACCCAAATGGGTATCCGAACGCCCAGACTTATGACTAATATTTTATCATCCTGTTTGTGTTGATTCCTGTAAATTTATATCCGACAGTTAAGACTTAACTGTGTTCTTCTTGTTAAGTTATATTTTATTATCATGTTTGTGTTGATGCATACGAGAACATGAATTGTAATTTTATTTTGGCAAAATAAGAACATTTATAAAGACTCCAACAACGATTTAAAAATATATTTTGATCATAGATCCAAGTTATTGTACAATAATAATAAAATACTGGCAAATAAATATCGAATCCGGATTTCTGATTAGGGGTGTCAAAGATAGGCTTGGACCGCGGGATAAGCCTGTTTAGACCTGTGGCGGGACGGGCTTGGACCGGGGTTTTGGTATCCCGCAGTGTCGCGGGCTTCGCGGTAAAAGATCTGTGCGGGATAGACTTTTTGTGGGACGGGCCGAAGAGTACCGCGGATTAACTTAGAGTCCCGCATCTTCTCTCCTTATTTCACAGCCACCTGAAAAAAATGAGAGAGAACGAGAATAAAAGAGGAGACGCCACCAGAAGAAATGGAGCTTCGGCCATGGTTTCTTCACCGATGATGCTTCCTGTCTACCTGTCACCATCTATTTCCTCTGGTGAAGCTTCTTGGAGAGTAACAAGAAGTTTGCAAAGTTACTCTCCATCGACAAAGAAGACCCAGCTCCGGCTATAGTTTCTTCATCGACGGTGGTCATGGGCTCTCTTGTGTTCCATGCATGTAACATGTAAGGAAAGATTCTTGTTTTTTTTTGTCCATCTATATTCTCGGCACTAACTAATTATTTCAAAACTTTTATGCAGATTACTCTCTTCCAGAGTCTCTCTGCTTCGATCCTACATCGGAGCTCCTATTTTTCTAAAGATTCACCGCCGAAGATTGTAATCTTTCAAGATCCAGTAACGGAGCTTCGAGCTTCTCCTTCGCTGCATGCATGTGCGTCTTCTTCGCCATTTATCATCTTATGTTTTTTTGTGTTATGTCTCTGTCTTGGTTAGATTAGTTAATTATTTTATAAATTGTGGATGTGTTCGTATAATAATGTGAATGTGTGTTGTCTCTGCTTGTCTTAACTTGATGCATATTAATTCAATCATATGTTGTTTGAGCTTGTCGTTTGTTGTTGGTAACTGATAAGTATAATGATCTGTCTATGAAGTATGTAGTTTTATTAATTGTTTTAACGTGATTATTAGGTTGATGCTTAGTTAGTTTACAAGTCAGTGATGTTTGTTCCTTAAAAAAACCCGATGAGATGTTGATGGTGAACAAGGAAAATTATCATCATTTGACTCTATTGTCAATGGAGAAGATGAATATGATGATAAGTTTGATGTTTCTGTTTTGTTTTAGTTGGATTTATGTTTTTATTTTGTTGGATCGGATGTTTTTATTTTGTTGGATCCGATTTATAACAACCATCATTATTGTTTTCCCTAACGATTTTCGTTGTTTCCATATTTTTATATGATTTAAATAACCTTACATTTAAGCAATCTATATCTTTTTTTTATTAAATCATTTTTTAAATCTCTTTTACTTTCTTAAAAAAATCCAGTGATATTAATTTATGCAAATCAGTTTGCCATTGCTTCCAAACAAAAAATACTTTCTAAAAATATAAGATGCTTATAATAACGGAAGTGTAATGAATATTTTTTCAAAAATAAATATTCTTTGTTACTGTGGAGGTTTATATTAATAATATGGTGATATACATAACTCAAATATATGTATTTCCATGTTTGGCTACCTTTAATACATACATAATTAAAACAAAGAAATGATTGATTTACATTAGTAAACCTGCGTATACGAAAATACAGAATTTTATGTATATTTTTATATAAATAATAGTTTAATAAAAATTAAATATAATAAATGTGGAAGAGTGTAAAATATAGACAATTAAAATTTCATATTAAACTGTTATTTCATTCAGAAAATTCAAAAAAACATAGACTATTATTCGTACAATATAACATTTTTTACCAAAAAAATAAATATTAATATCTGCACAGATGGGCGGATCAAGTTTTCTTTACATAATAAAAAATTATTTTGTATATAATCTATCACTTTTTAACTGAGTTTATTTATATATTTCGTAAGTAATCTATCATTGTTCATTTAAAACTGTTTTTATATATTACAAAATATTTTCCACACATTTTATTGTTATTACAAACACAAAAAAAAATTCAATGTATTACAAGTAACTATTACAAAATAATCATATAAACCAAAAAATTAAAAAATGAAATAAACATCCGCCCGAACGGGCTGGTCATGGTCTAGCTAGTTGTATGTTGCATCTTGGAGTTTACTAATCACCAACTCAAGTGAGTGTGTTTTAAAATTAATTACTCATAAATACTTTGTACTTTCCAAAATAGTAACTATAGGTCATACCAGTAGCAACTTGTGAGAGTAGAGCAACACATATGCATGCATGTTAATATGTTATTATATGTAAATGTGAAACGAACAAGTACCATCAATATGCGAATTAGTGTATATTCAATGTACAATGATGTCTGATGGATCGAAAGTATTTTGGTTCTTTTTTTGGTAGGGAGAGTGAATGTAAATGGACAATAAAATAGTCTGTACATAGGTGAGTGTGCGAATACGTATGCAAAAGGTAGAGTGTAGAAAGACACAGTCGGAGGCAACTTGCTTTTTTCAGATGCCCTCTGTTTTTGCCTGTATATTTATAGCTGTTTTGGTTTTCTTGTTGTACCGTATTTTTTTCTACACGACATGGATCTTACGTAAAAAAAAAGTCTCTTCTGTTTTTTTTTTTTAATAAGTATCTCTTCTATTTTTTTTTTGTTTAAGGGACATATTATCCAAAACAGAGTGATCCATTTAACTACGTGTTTTGAGAAAAAAAAAGATCTTTTCAGAAAAGACTTTTTAAAAAAAATTTAAATAATTTCTTCACTATTTCCTTATTCAGCTTTCTTCACTATTTCCGTACTCAAGTTATTAACACAGAAAATAGTTTTTCTATATTAATTGAAATAAATTTCCTCAAAAAAAAAAAAAAAAAGAAATAAATTTCCTCACGTTTTTTTGCGTTCAAATTTCAACTAATAAAGAAAACTTGAGAACATTTATTAAAAATATAGGAAAATGCAAGAAAAATTATTAAAAATCGAAATATGTTTTTCACTATTTTCGTGCTCAAGTTTCTTTTTTTTTTTTTTCTTTTTAACCTTGGAGGTATCCTAGACCCATGAACGAGTCCAGACTAATCCTCAAATGGGTGGTGCAGCCCACAGATAGACCCTCACTCCGGGTATTCAAATGAACCGTAAAATAGACTCATATCCATGTGACCACAAGATAAGATGTAGTGGGGTGCCTTCGAACTCGGGTTGCCCCAAAGCTCGCCTACCACTAGACCACCACCTTGTGATTAAGTTTCTCCATATATAACATCATAAATTCTTATCATATCAGTTTTGTCTAGCCAGATATTTCTATGTTCACCTACAAAACATATATAATCACGTGTAGAAAAAATAACATGATTAACGATCCTATCTAGATCTTATCAATCGACCATAGAGGAAATGACATCATATATGCCCATAGTAACATATATATCGATAAAATTATAGTTTCCGTTGTTATATAAATGGTATTTGGCATTTTCTATCAAGTTGATATTCTTAGTTTTTCTCACAGATTTTTATTTATGTTATAAAAAGGTCTTCTACAAGCTTATATTATTTGCAATTTATTCGAATTCAGGGGACACCGACCAGCATGTGGTCATGCTTTTAGGGCACAAGTTGGAGTCTCTTTTGTTTGTTTATCAACATAATTACTTATCACAATACTTGTGCTTCACCCGCCTACATATAATTCACGTTTTACATTAAAGTCCACGCACAAAAAATCTTTATTGCTAGAGTGAAAAATTGTCTATAGATATGTAATATTTTTGAAACATGCAATTATTACTTATCAGAATACCAGTTTATCTGCTTAGATATTTGAAGCAAACGTACATTTAATATGCTGTATTTAGGTTTTATTGAATAGATTTCTGTTGATTAATTTACCTTATACTATTGTTTCAAGTTTTGATCTGTCTATATTTTGGACATTACGATGAGCAGCGAAGCGAGACGTCACATGTTCATATAAATTATGATATCTCGATGCTATGGATGTGTATGCTCTGGCTGCAACTGTATGACTTTCAGTCTGTGAATCTATTCTCATATATGATAATATGTGGGATACCATGTTAATTCTAAATGTCTATCATTGACCTCACATCAGAATGGCATAGACTAGTATGTTATTGAAAATCAGGCCATTTAAGTTGTCATCTATTATATAAATTGCTCGACGTCAAACATAATTGATTGAGTTATATATTAGTTACGGGATAAGTTTTCCAGAAGATATATATTCACTTTTGTAATATATTTAAGTGCACAGTTCTTTGGGATTAATTTACCCATGTAACACACTATTTTGTATAAAACGAGATTTAAAACGTAAGATTAGACATGCCATAACGGTAACAAAATATAATGTGCAGTAAAAATTTGGAAAGTTAGAACGGTAGAATTTTCTTTTTTGTCAACTGGTAGAAATATTATATATAGAGCCCATATATATGTTTTTATTTATATTGCAAAAAGGTAAATACTCTCAGGGGCGGACGCAAGATTACTTTTGGTACGTGGCACATAACAAAGTTTTATGAGAAATGTTTAGTATAAGTGAATGTTTGATAAATTTAGCACTAATTATTATGGGGGAAAGATAATTTAGGGTGGGGCACATGCCACACCTCCTATAGCTCTAGGACCGCCCCTGAATACTCTAGGTCATGTAATCTGATCGCTAAAGTAACTTCAATAGTGGAAGACTGAAAACTCGAAAACATATATATAGAGATTGTAAATCATTAACTAATTAATTAAGAATAGAATAGAGTTTAGAAGTTGGACTAAAAATGGACAAGGCTTCACAAAAATAGAGGAACTTGGATTTGGACTTTAGAAAAAAAAACCTGTACGATCTCTGTGGTCCTGAAATTCTTAAATCTTGTAAGACTTCTAGATATGTTCGTCTAGAAATCATGGATATGTGGTCCTGTTCTGTTACATGTACGGACTATATACTTACATGATAAATAATGTGTCTGTGTAAGAGCTAAGTGATCAGATGATAATTAATAATCAGTTTTTTGGGGGTTATAACCATTATACGACTTATTTATTCTCTAGGTTCACAAGAAAATACTTTAGGTCATATATGTGATCTGACCGTTGAAGTAAACATTAGACGATAAAATATCTAAGGGGGTTTATTTCTTAATATTCCTTTAATTTCAAAACTATATTTTTTAAAGAATATTACCACTTCCGATAAACCTATACATTTCTGAATCCTTTATTTAAAAAGGGAAGTGTATTTAGAGAAAAAAAGTTATTCGCGTCTAACACGTTATGCCTACTTAATCTAGTATTCTAAGAAAACAAATCTCATTTTCTGAATGCTTTGACAATAAAACACACATGCACAGACATATTTATATAAGTACCATTTTAGATTTTAATATTAACCGGAAAATAGGAAATAGTAGATAGAATACGTTTTTATGTTTTACGAAAAAACTGAGTTAAACTCAAATAAATCCATAAATCAAAAAAAATCCATAAATCGATTAATTTTAAATATACTTTTTATCTTGTTAAGAATATCGTATATTACTATTGTGAAGGGGCTTGGTTTCTATATACATTGTATTATCGAAGACATAAGTTTTTACTAACGGAGATGACATATGGAGTTTAGTTTTGTGGATCTGTCCAGAGAACTTGCAGAGCACTTGAGGACATATTAAAACAAAAGAAAAAACTCAAGAAAAGGACAAAAGCAAAGAGGAAAGAAACAAAAAGTTTACAATATAAAACATGAATAATTTAACTAGGTGCTTGATCAAAAGTAAAATAAAAATAATTTAATCAGATGCATGTATCCTGACAAAAACCTACGATCATCTCTCTCTTTAAAAAAGGCAAACAAATTAGGGTTTTTTTGTAAAAGTGACTCAAAATTTCGAGTCAAACAGAAAACTAACATTTTCTTTTAACTCATTTTTTTTTTGAGATTTTCACCCACACTTGCATTTTATCTACGAAAATGCCATTACTTTTTTTTTATCGAAAATGGCTTCTTTACTGTCTCAACCTCATCTTCTTCAAGTATTTACAATAGTGCCACTACCATGAATAGTTCCAACAACCTTGTACTAACTGTATGGAGCTTTTAATGCATTTTAATGCACGTAAATCTCTTTACACTCTCTCTGTTTCAATTGTTATGAACTAAAAACAACATTTCTTTCACTTTCTCTCCATATTCATCCAAAAAACTCAAGCTTTTGATTCAAAATATTTTTTGGTTGAGAGAGCCATATTTCTTTCGTTTTGACTTACGGTTGCTTTCGTTTGAGGTTCTGGGTGGTTGGAGAAGACCCTGTGTGCAAACGAAGTCATCTCACCTAGTTTAAGGTACGAATTTGAATTTTTTTCAAGATCTGTTCGCGCAGAAGACTTACTAGTAAGTCATCTGTATGTAGAAGACTTACTGATAAGTCTTCTGGTCAAACGGACGACTTAAACTAAGTCGTCCAGCTTTGTTTGTTAAAAATAAAACTCTAGACGACTTATATAACGGGTTAGTTTTGCATTTGACCGAATCGTGTCAGATCTTTGACTATTTCTGGACGACTTATAATTCAGTCGTCTCTGGGAAAGTTAAAATTTCAATATTTTATTAAACTAGACGACTTAAACGTAAGTCGTCCTAGGTTAGTTTTGTAATTGAAAAATATAACTTGAAATTTAACTTTCTCCAGACGACTTAAATCAAAGTCGTCCCACCAGAAGACTTAATTTAAAGTCGTCCGGAGAAAGCAAAGTCGTCCAGAATATTTCCAAATTTTCTGGTCAAACCTTGCTTAAACCGGACGACCTTAAGTTAAGTCGTCTATCTAGACGACTTTCATTTAAGTCGTCTAAAGATGGACGACTTAGTCTGGACGACTTTGCTTACCCCGGACGACTTTAAATTAAGTCTTCTGGTGGGACGATTTTCATTTAAGTCGTCTGGAGAAAGTTAAATTTCAAGTTTTATTTTTCAATTACAAAACTAACCTAGGACGACTTACGTTTAAGTCGTCTTGTTTGAATAAAATATTGAAATTTTAACTTTCCCAGAGACGACTAAATTATAAGTCGTCCAGAAATAGTCAAAGATCTGACACGATTCGGTCAAATGCAAAACTAACCCGTTTCTCGTAGACGACTTTTATATAAGTCGTCTGAAGTTTTTTTTTTAACAAACAAAGCCGGACGACTTAGTATTAAGTCGTCCCTTTTCATTTTCAATTGCAAAAGTGACCTCTTTAGACGACTTACCTTTAAGTCTTCTGGACGACTTAATTCTAAGTCGTCTGCGGCAATGTTTATTGAACTTCTTCATTTTCTCTATGTTTACTAATGTGTTTTATTTTGAATATTTGCAGATGATTTTTCAGTTACATGCAGTGTATGGAGAATGGTTGTTGAGAGATTGCCGTTGGGATTTTGTGGTTGATGATCTCAAAGGAGCAAGATTGTTTTTATTGAATGAAGATTCAACACATGCTGAACTTGTTGCAATGGTTCAAGAAGATTATAACCTGGACATGAGAACAGTGACTGTGGAGATTAGCTACTCATTACCAGCAGAAATGATGATGGCTCCAGGCAGTCCTCCCATTCATGTTACAAGTGATAGACAAGTTCGAAACTTGCTCGAGATACTCAAAACGCATAGAGTATGTCTTTGTGTATCAAGCCGCAGCAAAGTGGAAACGGTTTCAGAGGAAAGGGATAATGATGAAGCTGGTTAATGGGAAGAAGATGTTGGTGATGATGAAGCTGGTGAATGGGAAGAAGATGTTGGTGATAATGATGAAGCTGATGAATGGGAAGAAGATGTTGGTGATAATGAGTTTGTTGAAGATGAAAATCAAGATGGGGAGGAGGAAAATGGGGAGGAGGAAAATGAGGAGGAAATTATTGGTGAAACAAATCATAATGGTGGGGATTACAGTCTTTATGGAAAGGTTCAAGATGAGGATGAGGAAGATGATGATAATGTTTGTTTTGAAGAAATCGAAAAGACATATGCTAAGTCATTGAAGGAGGAAAATCGGATGGTAGTATCTGTTGGACCCGAATATGACCCTCAGGTGAGGTACCGGTAAAACGTGAGCTACCAAGTGGGCCACATAAAGCCCATCACATTAATGAAAGCTGGAAGCTGAACTAAAGGCCGAACCTGGAAGTCGTCATAATAGAGATCACGATATAAAGGGAGCTGACATTTCGAGAAGACTCGGTCAAGAGGAACCTGGAGCAAGTACGCAACTGAAGCCGTATATCTCGGAGATCGGTTAAGGAGCTACCGACGAGACCTAGACTATATAAAGACGAAGAAGATCAAAAACAGAGGGACCTTCTCCGGAGACCAACTTTTAGACTAGATAAAAGCTACACGTATTCTTTCGTAATCATCTCAAAATATATTCCTTTGTATTCATCATCTTTTCAACTCATCAATAAAATCATATTCAGTCCTCAAGCTTATTTACGGGATTCATCCCACGATTCTCATTACATCTCATGACCTAACCTAAAATCTAAGAAGTGAAATCTTGTCTCTCACAATTGGCGCCGTCTGTGGGGACTATTAATCGAATCTCTTTCTCCAAAGCTTAAGGATGAATCCACTCGATGGAACTAATCCATCTAACCCCGATCAATCGAACCTGAGCAATAGCTCACCAAATCGCACTGCTCCAGGGACAAATAACCCGAGAGCCTCCGGAGGGACCAACTCTGGGTCCTCCGCCCTCAATAACCCATCGCATCAATCCGCTCCGAACCAAACGGAAGCTCAGCTTTCTGAGATCCGGCGGATGATGCTCCAGTTAGTGGACAAAGCTCAAGAAACCGAGCGAACGGTGCAACAGCTAGCCGAACGGCAGCAACAGTTCGAAGAGATAACCAGATCTCAATCCGCAACAACCCAACCGTCCGTCCACCAGGGAAGAGGGGTCACATTCCATGAACGATTAGCCAACCCTTCCTTCCCTCGAGAGCGCCTGAATTTCTCCCCCGATAGCCCTGGAGTAGACGGTCAGGAACCTGCTTTCCAAACGCCTCGCGCTAGGACAGCTCCTACGTTTACCCCACCTATCACCAGCACCATGGGGAGCAATGTAGCTACAACTAGCTCCATACCTAATCGAAACATTGGTGGGAGCACCCGTTTGCCTCCGCCGCCACCTCCTTCCGAGTCTGGAGCAGGAACCAACATACCGTCCGGGGGCAGAACATCAGCTTCGGTGCTTCAAGCTAGGGTTTCAACCCCAAATACCGACGAATATCAAAGGACGGATGCTGATCCTGCAGTCTTCCGCATTAACCTCGCTCGGAACCTAAGAACCAATGAGCGACCTGTTTCGCCAGCTAACTGGGAAAACGATCGAACCAGGTTCCGCCAGGAACCTGTTCCCCGAGTATCTGATAATGACCAAAATGTCCTTCCCTTCGAGGGACCTGACGCAATTCGTAGATACATGGAGCGAACCCACGCCGCTCTCCAGAAATTGGGAGCTCAAGTTCACAAAGCGACGAGCTCAGCTCCCGAAATCGAGAGCCTAATTGAGGAGACTCGTGGAACTCCGTTCACCGATAGAATTGCCAACTCTTACAAAAGAGACACTCGAAAAATTAAGATTCCCGAATACGATGGGAACGCAGACCCGAAAGCTTATCTAAGAGCCTTCCGATTAACCATCGTCAAAGCTCATTTCACAAAAGAAGAATGTGATGCAGGATATTGCAGAACATTTTCTGAAAACTTGATCGGAACAGCTCTCGAATGGTTCTCCGGCCTCGAGCCGAACTCTGTAGACAGCTTTGATCAGTTGGCTAACGCCTTCATGAAACAATATTCAACCCACATCCTGAAACAAGCATCCGAGGCTGATCTCTGGAAGATCAGACAAGGATTGAGAGACTCACTGCGAGTCTACATCGAGAAATTCAGGGCAGTAAGAACCAAACTCTCGAACCCTAACGATCAAGTAGCCATCGAGGCCCTTAGGAGAGGTCTCTGGTACAAATTACGCTTCTTCTCGGAGCTAACGCTAAATCCTCCCCCAACTATGGATGACGCCCTTCATAAGGCCTCTAGATATATCACCTTGGAAGAGGAAACAACAGCATTAGACAAGCTCCACTGAAAACCTCAGAATCATCCGAAAGGCGAAGCCTCCGACGGGAAGGGACCTCACAAAAGAGGGAGCTCCCGAAACAATCAGACTCAGGGAGAGCATTCCTACGTAATCGAGGACGACAAAGACGAAAAACTTGTTGCCCTGACAACTAAAGCCCCCTGGTCCAAAGGCTACGATGAGAGCAAACACTGCTCTTACCACGATCGAAAGGGACACTCAACCGAAGAATGTTGGGACCTCCAACGTCAATTGGCTGCTAAGTTCGCAGCCGGAGAAATAAAAGACGTGGACCTCAAAAAGCCACAGCCTTACCAGAAAAGAGGTCCCCGGGATAACTCCCCAAAACGCGAGAGGTCACCCGAAAAAGAAACAGATTCACCACCTCCAGCTCCCACGAAAAGAGTAGATATGGTCCTTGGAAAATTCCCCCAAGGAAAAAGCCTTCAAATCGAAGCCCTCCTGAGTAAAACACCTCCCCAGTCGAGCCCTGACTCAAGGGTCGATTACATCCACGGAGGGTCCGACGTATGTCAAGACTCCGTTAACTCTATTAAAAGTCACGTACGGAAAGCTGTGTCCAATACTCAGTCCAAACCGACCAAACCCGAGTCTAAGACTAAAATCTCTTTCTGGGAGAGTGAGACATCAAACCTCGACAGGGCTCACGACGATGCCCTCGTCGTAACGTTGAATATAGCAGGCTACGAGGTACCTAAGCTCATGATTGACACCGGAAGCTCCGTCGATCTCATTTTCTATAACGCGTTAAAAGGAATGGAAATAGACGACTATGAAATCGTCGACCAGAAATCCAACCTCGTAGGTTTCTCAGGAGAAACAGCTACCTCCTTGGGAACCATCAAGCTCCCAGTCATAGCTGGCAGAGTCATGAAAATGACCAACTTCATAGTTGTCGACAAACCGTCTCCTTTCCATGCAATCCTCAGAAGACCTTGGATTCACAAGATGAAAGCAGTAGCTTCAACTTATCACCAATGCGTGAAGTTTCCAACAATCGACGGGATAGTTACCGTACATGGTAGCCAAAAGATTTCAAGGATCTGTTACCTGGGAGGATTTGAGATCATAAAAGATTCCCCCCAATAGCAATTACAGGTCCAGGAGAGTCGCGAAATGCAACAAAATATCCGAGGTCCTCCTAAGAACCTCACCGAAAAAGTTAGCATCGACGACTCGAATCCTGAAAAACAGGTAAGCATCGGATCTGAGCTGCCTCTCGAAACCAAAAAGGAGCTCATCGAATTCCTAAAACAGAATGTCAAAACCTTCGCATGGACCACCAGTGACATGAAAGGCATAGACACCAACGTCACCACCCATAAGCTCAATGTAGATCCCACCTTCAAACCGATCAAACAAAAGCGTCGTAAGCTAGGTCTCGAAAAGGCCCAAGCTGTTAACGACGAGGTCGATCGACTAACGAAAGCCGGGTCAATCCGAGAAGTTCAATACCCCGATTGGTTAGCCAACCCAGTGGTAGTAAAAAAGAAGAACGGGAAATGGAGAATCTGCGTAGATTTCTCCGATTTAAACAAGGCCTATCCTAAAGACAGCTTCCTGTTACCTCACATCGATCGTTTGGTCGAAGCAACGGCTGGTCACCAGCTCCTGTCCTTTATGGACGCCTTTTCAGGATATAACCAGATTATGATGGAGCCTGAGGATCAAGAAAAAACCGCGTTCATAACCGAACGAGGAACCTATTGTTACAAGGTCATGCCATTTGGTTTGAAAAACGCGGGAGCTACCTACCAAAGGTTAGTAAACAAAATGTTCGCTGGGCAACTCGGAAAAACCATGGAAGTCTACATCGACGACATGTTAGTCAAATCTTCAATGGGAGAGGACCATATCTCCCACCTAAGGGAATGCTTCGACATCCTCAACAAATACGACATGAAGCTAAACCCAGCTAAGTGTACCTTCGGAGTACCCTCCGGCGAATTCCTAGGTTACCTCGTAACCGAAAGAGGCATCGAAGCCAACCCGAAACAGATAGCGACATTCCTAGAAATGCCGTCACCTAAAACGACCAGAGAGGTACAAAGATTGACCGGACAAATCGCATCACTAAATCGATTCATATCCAGGTCCACCGACAAATGCCTTCCATTTTATAAGCTCCTGAAAAACAATAAGAAGTTCCTGTGGGATGAAAAGTGCGAAGAAGCCTTTAAACAGCTGAAAGCCTACCTCTCGGAACCTCCGATACTGTCCAAACCTGTAGTAGGTGAACCACTGTATCTGTACCTCGCCATATCGGCAGCTGCAGTCAGCGGGGTGCTAGTACGAGAAGAACAAAACGAACAGAGACCTTGTTGGGGTCAAAATCGGTCAAGACGAAATCGATGTCCGAAAAGTTCAGACAAAATACCAAAGATGTTAGAGAAGCATTAAGAGAATAAGTTTCATTCTAGGAAACTCGGGAAAATGTTAAGACATTCCGAAATCGACGATTAGAAACATTCTCTACACGATAAAATCTCCGGGAAGTAAAAAGAACGCAAAAACTCGCACGAGCCGGAAGAAACGAGCGACGATCCTGGATTGCCTCTAGGCGCCGTGCAAGGCTGGGTTTAGGGCAAGACCTAGGTCTAATTTCGGACTGAAGCTATGCGACGACTAATCGGCTTTTCGTTTTGCTTGTTTGCGATTTCGACCTGACTTGTACCGTTTTAGAATCCGCGAAGTGCTTATCGGCTTATACGATTCGTTTGGGTACGAGTCGAGCTACTTCCTTTACGAAGAGCTAACCAAAATTTGGATTTCTTGTATAGCGCGCTATGATATCCTTGTCGGATGTGAAAGGACTTCGTTGGAAGCCAGACTACGAATTTGATTTAAGTGAAACGTTTCTATGTTTTTCCGTCGGGGCCAATCGACGGAAATAGGGTTTTTAAAGTCGCGGAAAGACTGTTTGACAGAATTTGTTGGAGGGGAGTAGAAAATCGAAACTGGTCAGGAACTTGCGACGTCTCGCATTCCTTAAAGATACGATTTTCGTTTTCCGTAATATTGGTGCTTTTGATAAGCAATTTCGAATTTAAGACTGTAAAAAGCTTCGAGGATGTCGAATACATGTAGAGAATATTTTTGCGGGAGTAAAAGATTATTCGTTCCCATCTCCCCCCCCCCCTTTTTGGTGAGGGGGATAGCTGAACTCGTCGGGTTTCGACGAGCTGCCTACGTACATCTTGCGAGGATCAAGCCATCTCGTAGTTCTGCTTATATCGCGGATGTTATTACTCCACGACTTCCGGCGCTTCGACTGTCTTAGCTAAGTCGGCGGCCGCATCGGGAGTTGGGTCATCCGTTCCGTCGGCGATGGACTCGAGGATTGGCTTATCATCCTGAGTCGTGGCCTTTTTGGACGAATCCGAGTTGTCCTTTGCCGAGTACTCAGAGATACTCGGATGCTTCTTAGTTCGCTTCAGGTTAGCCGCTGGGGCGTTCCGATTGCTGCGCAATTTATGTTCAGCCAGGAAACAGAGTCGCGACTGTTTTTGGCTTCCCCAGATTACCGCCGTTCCAGTTGGTGTTGGAAACTTGACGCTGAGATGGTAAGTGGATGGGACTGCCTTCATGGCGTTTATCCAAGGAGTCCCCATTATGGCGTTGTAGATAGCCGGGTTATCCACTACCGCGAATTCGACGATCTTTGTGACCTCTTTCGCCATGACTGGGAGTCTGATCTTTCCGAGGGTCATGGAAGTGACGCCCGAGAATCCAGTCAACGGTCTTGGTTCTGGGATGACTTCTCCGAGGGGTATGTTCATCCTTTGGAGGGTATCGCGGAACATGATGTTGACCGTGCTTCCCGTGTCGATGAGGATGCGGCCGACTTCGAGATCTTGGATCACCAAGTCGATGACCAAAGGATCGTAGTGAGGTTTGTCGAGTCCGGCCGTATCTTGTTCCTCGAAGACTATCGCGTGATTGGGGACGTCGTCTTCTGGGCACCATCCGGGACTCGTTTCGGCTTTTTGTCCATAGGCTTTGATCGACGAAACTGAGTCCTGGTAGAAGTGCGATCCGCCGATGATCATGTTGATCCTCTGGCGATTGCTGTTGTTTCCTTCGCCATCCTGCCTTCGTCCGCGTTTTTCACCCGATTGAGTTCCAGGAGCGTTATTCTCGGGTTAGCTCCGTCGGTCTTCGGCGGACGGTCGGAATCTAAAAGCAGGTCTTTCACGCTTTTCACCGTTGCTAGTTCGCCGGCGAGCAGCTTTGTAATGAGTCTAGCGCCGAGAACTTTGCAATTGGCGGTTGAGTGACCTCTCGTCTGGTGGAACTCGCAGCTGGAGTTGTCCTTGTACGAGTTCCGCGTCCAAGTGTTTCCGGCGGTCCTCCCTTGCTCGGAGTTGACGGCGTAATTATGCTCGCCTTGGACGTCTTCCCCCTCGTGATGGACGTACTTGTCGCTACGTGAGGTTTTCTTCTTACCGGACGTTTCTGCGGCCCGTGCTTTTGCGCCAGGACTTTCATTTCTTCCTCCATGATGATGAAATCCGTCGCTTTGTGGAGAGTGTCCTGGATGGTACGCGGTCTCTCCAGAGAAATCCACTTTCGGAATTTCGACTTGTACCAGAGGTTTTTCCTCAGGGCGTCGATGGCGACTCTATCGCTGAGGCCTGTTACCCTGGACATTACGAGTTTGAACCTCTTTATGTAGTCGCGGAGCGGCTCGTCTTCCTTCTGAATGAGGCTACAAAGATCTAAATCAGAAGTTTCCCTGTCCATGAACATGGAAAACTGCTTCAGAAAGGCTGAAGCTAGCTGGCGAAAGCTTCCGATGGAGTTTCTTTTCAAGCGTGAGAACCACTCGAGCGCAGCACCTCTGAGGTTCTCGACGAACAAGAGACAGCAGCCGACGTCTTTTTCCCGCTCTGGAAGTTTAGACCTGGCCATCGCAATCTGAAAGGATTGCAGGTGTGCCTTCGGGTCTGTGGTTCCGTCGTAGGTGGGAAGCTTTATTTTCCCGGGATCCGAGACTCGTGCGTCCGTAATTCGAGACGTGAATGGAGTCTTCCTCGATTCTTCGAGGAGCAGGTCGATCTCGGGAGCAGTACTGGTTGCGTGGTGAATCTGCGATTTTACCGCTTTCACCTCGGCTGCAGTCTTCGCGATGTATTCGCGTAGATCGTGGATCTCATTGGCGCCGTTTGCGCTTCTCTGTCTACGCTGGCTGCGATAGGCCCGGGTCTGGTCTTCGGCTAGCCTCTCTTACTCTGACCAGTAGAGGTCTTCCTCCTCTTCCGTCATCGGTTTCTCGAAGGCTGCCGCCAGTCGAGCCGATTGACTTCGGGTCCTTCTGTGGTGGACGTCGGCGTCTTCGTCGGACGGATCCGACTGGTCGCTGATATCCAGATTGATTCTTTCGACGTCGACTCCTTCGTTTTCCCTCGCGGGAGGTGGAAGGTTATCCGTCGTTTTCTTCTGCCCCGCCAGAGTGGTATCGTCAGGGATGAGTTCCGGGGATTCCCTCGGGGCGTCTTTTTCTTTGTCTCCGGAAGTTCCGAAGTCGAGTCTCCTGACACGCCTCACCTTGGTGGATCTGCGCGGGAGTTTGCTTTTCGCTGTTAAGGTGCTGACCTGTTTAGCGAGTGAAGCCATTAGCTTCTCTTGTTCTTCCGACCGTTTATGGGCGGTGGCGAACAGTTCCTTCACCTGGTCAAGCATCGCGGTGTTTGCCTCAGCAGTGACCGTCGATACGTTTCCAGCGGGAGTCTTCTCAGCGTTGGCATCGGCGGCTGGTCCGTCGTGCGTTTGCTTGTCTTTTTCCGCGTTAGCAGACATGCTTAACTGGGCGTGCGTAGTTGGGAGAAAGATAATTCCGTGATGCCCCTCCTTCTAGCGCCAAACTGTGGGAACCGAAATTCGCACCGTCGATTTTAGTTAAGTTTATACGTAGGAAAACTAAGTTAACCTAGTTTTCCCCGAGGATCCCGGCTATCTGCTGGGCCACGCACGACAAAGTTAAAACAGGTTAAGTTGAGAATAAATGCGTAAAATAAGAGAGCAAAAAAGAAAGAATTTTATTTCCGAATTCACGGAGAGCGTTGGAACAATAGGTCGAGATCGCGGCCGTAAGAGCTGTCGATCGTCGCTAGTCTTAAAACCCTAGATCTAACCTAATTGAGTCGCAGCTCGCTAAAAAGGAAATAAACGCCTAAGTTCTAAGTTGCTCTGAGAGTAGTTTGCCTTGTGATTTTCGGATCTCCTTCCTTCTGCTCCTAGACTTGCTTATATACTCCCATATGACGGTCTATTTCTGACGGGCCGGCGCGAGCTGGGCTTTTTCCATTTTCGTCGGCCTTCATGTTTATCGGGAAAGTTGACATGTATCTTTTCGGAAAATCGATGTTTATCTTTTTGGAAGTTTACATTTATCCTGTTTCGGGAAGATAATCGCAAACAGTCATATCTATCTTTTTAGAAAATCGTAAAATGGTTATCCGATCATGTTTGGTCTCCGTTGGGCCGTATCTCGGATTTCCGCTATTTTTACGATTTCCTCGAGAGAACGTTCCTACTTGGACATTGGGTTTTTCGGAAGATCTTCGATTCTTTTACGTGGCAAATGGTGTTTTTAGATAACCGTTGCCGCTTTTTACGAAGTTCTCCTATCCGTTGACGTCTTACGGGTTTTCCGAAGGCCAGGAGGAAGAAAAGGAGTTTGGTTTGCGGGATTAAAGAAAGTCGCAAAACTTCGATTTCTGGCGGTTTGAGAACTCGGAACTTACGCACGAGGACTAGCCGTCCGATAACTCGAACTAGCATGGCGCTAGGCGCCCGGCGCCTAGAGGCAACGCGGGCGCTAGGCGCCCGGCGCCTAGAGGCAGCACGGGCGCTAGGCGCCCGGCGCCTAGAGGCAGCACGGGCGCTAGGCGCCCGGCGCCTAGAGGCAGCACGGGCGCTAGGCGCCCGGCGCCTAGAGGCAAGACGGGCGCCTAAGAACCTCACCGAAAAAGTTAGCATCGACGACTCGAATCCTGAAAAACAGGTAAGCATCGGATCTGAGCTGCCTCTCGAAACCAAAAAGGAGCTCATCGAATTCCTAAAACAGAATGTCAAAACCTTCGCATGGACCACCAGTGACATGAAAGGCATAGACACCAACGTCACCACCCATAAGCTCAATGTAGATCCCACCTTCAAACCGATCAAACAAAAGCGTCGTAAGCTAGGTCTCGAAAAGGCCCAAGCTGTTAACGACGAGGTCGATTGACTAACGAAAGCCGGGTCAATCCGAGAAGTTCAATACCCCGATTGGTTAGCCAACCCAGTGGTAGTAAAAAAGAAGAACGGGAAATGGAGAATCTGCGTAGATTTCTCCGATTTAAACAAGGCCTATCCTAAAGACAGCTTCCCGTTACCTCACATCGATCGTTTGGTCGAAGCAACGGCTGGTCACCAGCTCCTGTCCTTTATGGACGCCTTTTCAGGATATAACCAGATTATGATGGAGCCTGAGGATCAAGAAAAAACCGCGTTCATAACCGAACGAGGAACCTATTGTTACAAGGTCATGCCATTTGGTTTGAAAAACGCGGGAGCTACCTACCAAAGGTTAGTAAACAAAATGTTCGCTGGGCAACTGGGAAAAACCATGGAAGTCTACATCGACGACATGTTAGTCAAATCTTCAATGGGAGAGGACCATATCTCCCACCTAAGGGAATGCTTCGACATCCTCAACAAATACGACATGAAGCTAAACCCAGCTAAGTGTACCTTCGGAGTACCCTCCGGCGAATTCCTAGGTTACCTCGTAACCGAAAGAGGCATCGAAGCCAACCCGAAACAGATAGCGACATTCCTAGAAATGCCGTCACCTAAAACGACCAGAGAGGTACAAAGATTGACCGGACAAATCGCATCACTAAATCGATTCATATCCAGGTCCACCGACAAATGCCTTCCATTTTATAAGCTCCTGAAAAACAATAAGAAGTTCATGTGGGATGAAAAGTGCGAAGAAGCCTTTAAACAGCTGAAAGCCTACCTCTCGGAACCTCCGATACTGTCCAAACCTGTAGTAGGTGAACCACTGTATCTGTACCTCGCCATATCGGCAGCTGCAGTCAGCGGAGTGCTAGTACGAGAAGAACAAAACGAACAGAGACCTTGTTGGGGTCAAAATCGGTCAAGACGAAATCGATGTCCGAAAAGTTCGGACAAAATACGAAAGATGTTGGAGAAGCATTAAGAGAATAAGTTTCATTCTAGGAAACTCGGGAAAATGTTAAGACATTCCGAAATCGACGATTAGAAACATTCTCTACACGATAAAATCTCCGGGAAGTAAAAAGAACGCAAAAACTCGCACGAGCCGGAAGAAACGAGCGACGATCCGTGCTTGCCTCTAGGCGCCGGGCGCCTAGCGCCCGTGCTTGCCTCTAGGCGCCGGGCGCCTAGCGCCCGTGCTTGCCTCTAAGCGCCGGGCGCCTAGCGCCCGTGCTGCCTCTAGGCGCCGGGCGCCTAGCGCCCGTGCTGCCTCTAGGCGCCGGGCGCCTAGCGCCCGTGCTGCCTCTAGGCGCCGGGCGCCTAGCGCCCGTGCTTGCCTCTAGGCGCCGGGCGCCTAGCGCCCGTGCTTGCCTCTAGGCGCCGGGCGCCTAGCGCCTGTGCTTGCCTCTAGGCGCCGGGCGCCTAGCGCCCGTGCTGCCTCTAGGCGCCGGGCGCCTAGCGCCCGTGCTGCCTCTAGGCGCCGGGCGCCTAGCGCCCGTGCTTGCCTCTAGGCGCCGGGCGCCTAGCGCCCGTGCTGCCTCTAGGCGCCGGGCGCCTAGCGCCCGTGCTGCCTCTAGGCGCCGGGCGCCTAGCGCCCGTGCTTGCCTCTAGGCGCCGGGCGCCTAGCGCCCGTGCATCCTCTAGGCGCCGGGCGCCTAGCGCACGTGCTGCCTCTAGGCGCCGGGCGCCTAGCGCCCGTGCGTGCCTCTAGGCGCCGGGCGCCTAGCGCCCGTGCTGCCTCTAGGCGCCGGGCGCCTAGCGCCCGTGCGTGCCTCTAGGCGCCGGGCGCCTAGCGCCCGTGCTTGCCTCTAGGCGCCGGGCGCCTAGCGCCCGTGCTGCCTCTAGGCGCCGGGCGCCTAGCGCCCGTGCTGCCTCTAGGCGCCGGGCGCCTAGCGCCCGTGCTGCCTCTAGGCGCCGGGCGCCTAGCGCCCGTGCTTGCCTCTAGGCGCCGGGCGCCTAGCTCCCGTGCTGCCTCTAGCTCCCGTGCTGCCTCTAGGCGCCGGGCGCCTAGCGCCCGTGCGTGCCTCTAGGCGCCGGGCGCCTAGCGCCCGTGCTTGCCTCTAGGCGCCGGGCGCCTAGCGCCCGTGCTGCCTCTAGGCGCCGGGCGCCTAGCGCCCGTGCTGCCTCTAGGCGCCGGGCGCCTAGCGCCCGTGCTTGCCTCTAGGCGCCGGGCGCCTAGCTCCCGTGCTGCCTCTAGCTCCCGTGCTGCCTCTAGGCGCCGGGCGCCTAGCGCCCGTGCTTGCCTCTAGGCGCCGGGCGCCTAGCTCCCGTGCTGCCTCTAGCTCCCGTGCTGCCTCTAGGCGCCGGGCGCCTAGCGCCCGTGCTGCCTCTAGGCGCCGGGCGCCTAGCGCCCGTGCTGCCTTTAGGCGCCGGGCGCCTAGCGCCCGTGCTGCCTTTAGGCGCCGGGCGCCTAGCGCCCGTGCTGCCTCTAGGCGCCGGGCGCCTAGCGCCCGTGCTGCCTCTAGGCGCCGGGCGCCTAGCGCCCGCGTTGCCTCTAGGCGCCGGGCGCCTAGCGCCCGCGTTGCCTCTAGGCGCCGGGCGCCTAGCGCCATGCTAGTTCGAGTTATCGGACGGCTAGTCCTCGTGCGTAAGTTCCGAGTTCTCAAACCGCCAGAAATCGAAGTTTTGCGACTTTCTTAAATCCCGCAAACCAAACTCCTTTTCTTCCTCCTGGCCTTCGGAAAACCCGTAAGACGTCAACGGATAGGAGAACTTCGTAAAAAGCGGCAACGGTTATCTAAAAACACCATTTGCCACGTAAAAGAATCGAAGATCTTCCGAAAAACCCAATGTCCAAGTAGGAACGTTCTCTCGAGGAAATCGTAAAAATAGCGGAAATCTGAGATACGGCCCAACGGAGACCAAACATGATCGGATAACCATTTTACGATTTTCTAAAAAGATAGATACGACTGTTTGCGATTATCTTCCCGAAACAGGATAAATGTAAACTTCCAAAAAGATAAACATCGATTTTCCGAAAAGATAAATGTCAACTTTCCCGATAAACATGAAGGCCGACGAAAATGGAAAAAGCCCAGCTCGCGCCGGCCCGTCAGAAATAGACCGTCATATGGGAGTATATAAGCAAGTCTAGGAGCAGAAGGAAGGAGATCCGAAAATCACAAGGCAAACTACTCTCAGAGCAACTTAGAACTTAGGCGTTTATTTCCTTTTTAGCGAGCTGCGACTCAATTAGGTTAGATCTAGGGTTTTAAGACTAGCGACGATCGACAGCTTTTACGGCCGCGATCTCGACCTATTGTTCCAACGCTCTCCGCGAATTCGGAAATAAAATTCTTTCTTTTTTGCTCTCTTATTTTACGCATTTATTCTCAACTTAACCTGTTTTAACTTTGTCGTGCGTGGCCCAGCAGATAGCCGGGATCCTCGGGGAAAACTAGGTTAACTTAGTTTTCCTACGTATAAACTTAACTAAAATCGACGGTGCGAATTTCGGTTCCCACAGACCTGTCTATTATACTAGTAAAAGCCTAATAGACGCCGAGACGAGGTACCCTACCATGGAAAAACTAGCCCTAGCAGTCGTGACGGCTGCTAGGAAGCTGCGACCATATTTCCAATCACACTCAATCATCGTAATGACCTTACAGCCATTGCGAACGATTTTGCATAGTCCTAGCCAATCCGGACGATTAGCTAAATGGGCTATAGAGCTTAGCGAATACGATATCGAATACAGACCTCGAGCAGCAGCAAAAGCTCAGGTCCTTGCCGACTTCGTTATTGAGCTAGCGTCCGAACATTTAGACCAAGAAATAGAGGTCCCAAAATGGAGCCTATACGTGGACGGAGCCTCGTCAAAGCAAGGCTCCGGCGTCGGTCTAAGATTAACCTCCTCAGCTGGAGAAACCATCGAACAATCCTACAGACTTGGATTTAACGCTTCCAACAACGAAGCTGAGTACGAAGCACTAATCGCCGGCTTAAAACTAGCCATAAGCCTCAGAATCCGAGAGCTGAGCGCCTACTGTGACTCACAGCTGGTAGCTAGCCAGTTTCACGGAGAATACGAAACGAGAGACGAAAGAATGGGGGCATACCTCGAAGTAGTCCTAGGCCTGACAAAATAGTTCGATAAGTTCGAGCTAACGAGAATCCCACGAGGAGTGAACTCTTCAGCAGACGCGCTCGCCGCGCTAGCCTCCACATCTGACCCTCTCGTAAAACAAATTATACCCGTGGAAGGAATCGAGAAGCCGAGTATCGACATAGCTACCAAAGCTGAGCTTGATAACAAATCAAAAGCAAAAGTTGAGGATAACAGCCCTCCCACGGAAGCTACCCAAGTCTTTACGACATTCTGGTTCCATAGAACTAGAGCACGCAGCTTCAGAAAGTACACCCCCGACAATACAACAAAAAACTTAGAGGGCCATAACCAAAGTGAGGGTATTCACCGAAGTTCGAACTCCCCTGAGCCTAACTCAACGAATACCCCCAGGGGCACCATCCAAACCTCGGAACCACTCGTCCTAAATATACAAACAAGAAGCCGCCAGCTCTTAAAAAAGCAACACAAACCACATGGGACAACGAGGAAATTGGAGATATTCCTCAGAATCTAGAACCGAATCCAACGAATATCCCCGGGGGCACCACGACACCATGTCTCGAACAGGAACATCCCTCCTCTCTTCACAACAAAGTTGTAGGAAGAGAAGATTGGAGAATACCGATCATGGATTACATCCTCGAGGGAAAAATCCCACCCAATAAGTGGGAGGCTCGAAAACTCAAAGCCTTAGCAGCAAGATATTGCATAATCGAGTCAGCCCTCCACAAACGAAGTGTCTCCGGACCTTACCTAAAATGCGTTCATGGTCTAGTAGCTATGAAACTCATGAAGGAAATGCACGACGGTTCCTGCGGAAACCATTCTGGAGGCAGAGCTCTAGCCATCCGAATTAAAAGACAAGGTTACTTCTGGCCTACTATTATCGCAGATTGTGAGGTCTACTCCTCATCATGCGACAAATGCCAAAGGCATGCACCGATCATACACCAACCAGCGGAAAAGCTATCTAACATATCAGCTCCCTATCCGTTCATGAGGTGGTCCATGGATATTGTAGGTCCATTAGTACCTTCAGGGAAAGGAAAGAAGCTACTAAACCTCCTGGTCCTGACCGACTATTTCACGAAATGGATCGAAGCTGAAGCTTTCCAACAAATAAACAGATTTGAGGTCGAAGGATTTGTTTGGAAGAACATTGTATGTAGGCACGGTGTCCCATACGAAATCGTAACCGACAACGGAGGACAGTTCATATCCCACGATTTCAAAAAGTTCTGCGATAAGTGGAACATCCGCCTCACATTTTCATCACCTCGGCGACCTCAAGGTAACGGCCAGGCGGAGGCTGCTAACAAGTCAATCTTAGCAAACCTCAAGAAACGCCTAGGAGCTCAGAAGGAGCTCTGGTCAGAAAAACTACATGAAGTACTATGGGCCTGCAGAACCACCCCACGAAAAGCTACAGAAGAAACTCCTTTCTCCTTAGCTTATGGGATGGAGGCTGTCGTCCCAGCAGAAACCACCGCAGGGAGCCTCCGACGGGAGCTCGGTACCTCAAATCCCGCAGCTAACAACCAGCTCCTGATGGATAGCCTCGACTTAATCGAGGAAAGACGAGACCAAGCTTTGCTTCGCATTCAAAATTACCAGCAAGCAATGGCACGACACTATAATTCCAAAGTAAGGCCCCGGCAGTTCGCTGTAGGAGACCTGGTACTTAGAAAGGTGTTCGAAGGAACTAAAGAACCGGGAGCTGGAAAGTTATGAACCAACTGGGAAGGACCCTACCGAATTATCCACATAGTACGAACCGGAGTCTATAAACTCCAGAAGGTACGAACCGGGGTACCTGAAATCCGATCGTGGAACGCCACGAATCTCAAAACATATTATCATTAGGTACCCAAATCCCCTGAACTACGTTTGGCTTGATCCCTTGACTGGGTACGTAGGCAACTCCGACATGAGTGCAGCCCCAACCTCTTTTCACCAATCTCCTCACCTGAGCATGGGGGGCAAATGTTACCAAGAACACATAGCTTGAAAACAGTTATTGTGTGGAATCTAATTCATGTATTCTCTGATATTTGATATTAATAAAACAATTAATCCAGTTCCATAAGCATCAAAGGTCTTAAAACCCTCCAAGAAAATTCAGGTCTCCCTAAATCAGGACCTAAGCTCAACTATCTTGAACAAATTCAGGTCCCGGAAAACCTGAACCTAAGGTCTTAAAATCCTTAAGAATCATCAAAGGTCTTAAAATCCTCGATAAATCCAAAGGTCTTAAAATCCTTAACATAAACTAAGGTCTTAAAATCCTTAACAACAACTAAAGGTCTTAAAATCCTTAACAATCATCTAAGGTCTTAAAATCCTTAATAAACATCTAAGGTCTCAAAACCCTTAAGCAATCAACAAGGTCTTAAAATCCTTATCAAAACCGAAAGGTCTTAAAATCCTAAAGAATCACTTAAATCTCAAAGTTCCTCAACTTCATCCATTAAAGTCCAAAGGTTCCAAAATCCTTCGAACTAACTCAGGTCCCTACGAGTCCAACTCAGGTTCCTACAAACCTGGATGCCAGGTCCCAGACTTTCAAATCGGACTCAGGTCCCCAGATTTTCCGAAATAATGTCAAGGACCCCTCTTCAGAGTCCTCATGACTGAATGCTAACTAAGCAAAAACGTTTACAACAAATCGAAACTAAAGGTCCTAATTCGATCCAGCAATCGCTATGACTAAGTAAAACATGATCAAGCTCAAAAGCTTGAAACAAAAGTAAATAAGTCTTAAATACGATAAAGGGTTTAAAAGCCTCCCCAGGCTATTAAAATCTTAGACATGGATAAAGGTTTAAAGGCCTCCTCAGGCACTAAAGTCGTAGAACTTTAACAAAGACAAAGCGGAAGTCTTGTAAAACATAAAACATAAGATCAACAGAGCATCAGCTCTCAACCTTCCTGATCCTCCTGGACTGGTTCACCATCGCCAGTGGGAACCTCTCCTCCAGCCACATCATCATTACCTCCTTCAGCTGCTTCGACCGGAGCTAAGTCAGGAGCCATCAAATCCAAGTTAGAACCATATTCCCCAGAAAAGGAAAGATTAAACATGTTAATCTCGAAAGTACCTAAACTATCCGAGATCTGGGGAAGAGGAAATTTACTGACTGAAAAGTCAGAGACTTGAGCCTTCTCATACGCAGTCGTCGCCTCCGGCAACAAAGCCACCAGCTGATTGTACTCTTCTTTAACGCTCTGGATCTTGTTGCTTAACATGTCCTTTAAGAGGTCAGCGTTAGCTTGGAGTTCTTGGGCGTAAACTAAGGCACTGACCTCCTCCTTCTTCCTAACAAACTTGTCCTTAACACAAGCCAGGATCTTGCCGTAAGCTTCGGCGACCTCCTTCTTCCCTTCCCTCACAGCTAGCTTGACTTCAGCCTCCTTATTTTTCTGGCTGTCTTGAGACGCAACAATGAGGTCACGGACCTGATGTTCAGCTACCCTTCGAGCAGCATCCAGCTCACTGATCCTTCTACCTTTCACCTGGATGTCGAGCTCCTGACTCTCAATCTTCCCTTGTTGAGCATCAGCCTTAGAACCCAATCTCTTCACCTCAGACTCGAGCTCCCAAATCCGGGCACGGGATTGATCAAGGTCAGCCTTGGCAGCCCTAACCAGCTCAGTAACCTCGGCGAGCTCACCAGCATTGGGGGCATCTTGCAGAGTGCTCTCAAACTTGAGCTGGGCCCTATTAATGGCACCAGCCAACTGAAGCGAAACCAAGCATACATATGTTATCATCTTCAGAAGAAAAATTGCTAACTAAATGAAGAAGATAAAATCATATACCTGACCCATGCAGTGAGCAATTTCGAGATACTCGTCTCGGTTTGTCAGGTCCTTGAGCGCTGGAACAGGACATCCTACCCTCTTCAGATGCCTTAGTATCGCACCCAAGCCCCAAGGGTCATCCAAGATTGAGCCCGGCTTCGAACGGGTAAAACTCCACCCCACGGTTCCTCCTCTGGAAGACGAGGAGGATGACCGAGCGGGAACTCCAGCTTGGTCGGTCCTAGGCCTTTTATGCCTTGACGGCTCAACCTCAGAGGTACCTCTCGGAGCCTGGTAATCAGCCTCCGGTACCTGGACCTCAGGGAGAAGAGCAGCATCCTGAGCTACGACCTCGGTGGGAGTAGCCTCAGCAATAGGTTTGGATCCTCCATCATCCAAAACATCCTTCACCGAACCAAGAAAAGATCCCCCTTGGCTCTTGTCTCCCCCACGGGAGGTACTGGCAGCCTTCGAGGGGTTACCCCTAGAACGAAATGATGGCCTTAGAGTCATGTCACCTGACTTAGTCTTTTCGGTACCTGAAGCCCTAGCGCCGGTTGAGATTGATACAACTGAGTCCCCTACCGAAACTGGAACAACGGAAGTTCTTATGAGAACTGAAAACTTCAAAAAATGACGAAATTATTTAGAAAAAGGTTCAAACTTGAACTTACCCTCAAGGTTCTCAGCAGGAATGGGATCTTGAAAAGAGGCGTTGTAGACGTCTGGGAACCTGGCTGCACCTATTCGAGATGTGGTATAAGCAGTCCAGGTACAAGGAGTCTGATGCAACTTGCGGTATAGAGCTCTGGTAAACTTGGTAGAAAGCTTCAGAGGATCTTCAATCTCTCCAAAAGAATCAGAACCAAAAAAGGTTAATCAACCGTAAATAAACAAAACATGAAAAAGGATACTCCTAAAATTCCTAACCAGATGGGTTAGTCCAAGTGACCTTAAGGTTCCGACCCACAGGAACCGTCAAGGGATCGACTTTAACATAAAAGTACTTCTTTCTCCAGTCATCATCGCTACTAGAGAACCTAAAGATCACGTGATTGGGTCGACTAGAAAGGTAATAAGTCCCAGTACCACCCTCCTTAGAAGCACTCTCCTTCAAAGAGAAGAGGCTCATGAGCTCGGTAAGACCAACGCTAACCCCTTCCTCTTTGGACCTGGTGATGAAGCCATTAATCACACGGATAATCGAGGGACAGAGTTGGGAGAGGGCTAGTCGATAATGGTCTAGTAGATCGAGTAGTAAGGTCGGGAGAGGAAATCTCAAATGAGACTTGGAGATGAATTTCTCGTGACAACAGAACCAACCCTCCGGAGCGGTCTCAGGGGTTTCGTCGGAGCTACAGGCACGGCCAAGCTCCTTTGAACCAAGAGCTTGAGTCATGAGGTTAACTACGTCTTGACTGTTCAGCAACGATGGCGAGTGTGGGCTGCTCCCACTCGAATCATTCTTCTTCTTCCGCTTGGAAACCCTGGTTGCGACCGTCTCCCTGGCTTTCTTTTTCCCCTTCATCTTGGCCCCGACTTCTTGCTTAACTTTCAGTAGTTTAGCTCCAGAGGCAGAGGGAGGCATCCCGGACTCACCGGAACCTTCTTTCGGAGGGTTCATGGTATGGGAAGATCAAGAAGAAAATCGATTGCAAAGTTTGGGAGAGAATTTGCAGAGAAAAGTAACGAGGAAGATAAAAATAAAAAATAAATCGCAGTAAAATAAAGAGGGAGGAGAGAAGTTACCTTGAAAATTGAACGGAGGCGTGGAGAAAGTGGGAGGCGTAGCAGTTAATGCTTACAGCTTTATATCCCATCACCTCTTGAGATTCGTAAAAGTCATTTCAAATCCTCTCCATCTGAGCCGTAGATATCGCCAAATAGAATAAAGACCGTTAGATCAAGTAGGTCGAATCTAAACGGGATTAGATCTAATCATTACCTTAACAAAAAGATAAGGTCGGTAGCTGGATTCTAGCTTCCGAGATAAAGGATTTTATTCGGAAGCTGGGGGCAACTGTTGGACCCGAATATGACCCTCAGGTGAGGTACCGGTAAAACGTGAGCTACCAAGTGGGCCACATAAAGCCCATCACATTAATGAAAGCTGAAAGCTGAACTAAAGGCCGAACCTGGAAGTCGTCATAATAGAGATCACGATATAAAGGGAGCTGACATTTCGAGAAGACTCGGTCAAGAGGAACCTGGAGCAAGTACGCAACTGAAGCCGTATATCTCGGAGATCGGTTAAGGAGCTACCGACGAGACCTAGACTATATAAAGACGAAGAAGATCAAAAACAGAGGGACCTTCTCCGGAGACCAACTTTTAGACTAGATAAAAGCTACACGTATTCTTTTGTAATCATCTCAAAATATATTCCTTTGTATTCATCATCTTTTCAACTCATCAATAAAATCATATTCAGTCCTCAAGCTTATTTACGGGATTCATCCCACGATTCTCATTACATCTCATGACCTAACCTAAAATCTAAGAAGTGAAATCTTGTCTCTCACAGTATCTATGTCAACCAGAGTTTTGATAGCAAGGATGCACTGCTTTCAGAGCTGCGGTTGGCAGCAGTGAGGGGTAGGTTTTCTTTCAGAATATACAAATCAACGAAAACTCTCCTTGTGGCAAGATGTCGGGTTAGCGGTTGTGGATGGAAGATCAGAGCGAGTGTGAAACATGGGACAAACACGTTTTGGGTAACAAAGTATGTGGAAAAACATTTATGCTCAGTGGGAGACCGAATCGCTCAGCGGAGACACTGTACTCCGAAGTATGTTGGTAGTCTTTTCATTGATCGTGTTGGGATCATTGATGGGATTACTCCGCAGCATATCACTGATGCAATGAAGAACATGTTTGGCATGGAGCTTGATTACACCACTTCATACAGAGCATTGTTATATGCACAAACATTGGTGAGAGGATCAGCAGAAGAAGGGTATTCGCGGCTGGCATCATATCTCGAGCAAATCTCCATTGCAAATCCTAATTCTGTCACGGCTATAGAACTTGATTCTGTTAAGAGATTCAAGTATCTATTTCTCTCTTTTGGAGCTTCTATCACAGGTTTTAATTATCAGAGAAGGGTCATTGTGGTGGATGGAACTCACCTAAGTGGAAAGTATGAGGTGTTATGTTAGTTGCAGCCGCACAAGATGGCAATTTTCAGATATTCCCATTGGCTTTTGGGATCGTGGATGCTGAAGATGATCTTTCTTGGGAATGGTTTTTCACAAAATTGGCTAGTTGTATATCTCATGACAAGCCTCTGATGATAGTCTCCGACCGGCACTTGGCCATTAAAAGTGCGTGTGATAAGGTGTTTCCTTGGGCAAACCGAGGAATATGATATTATCACCTTCAAGATAACATTGTCAAAAAGTTTAAAGGGAAACATCTCATGTACTTGGTGAAAGGGGCTGCTTATGCTCACACGGTTTACGATTTTGACCGGTACATGGCTGAGATACGGAGTGCAAACCCGGAACTTGCAACGTATTTGGAGGATGCCGACGCCAGCCTATGGTCAAGGGTTCATTGTAAAGGGAACATGTTCAACATAAAAACAAGCAACATCGCTGAATCTATTAATTCCGCACTGAAGAAAGCAAGAGGATTTCCGATTACGTTCCTGCTGGAGTTCATAAGAAAGAAGTTAGGAAAATGGTATGTGAAAAGGAGACAAGATGCTTTGAGTCTCACAACTCCACATAGCCGGGGTGTTGAATACTTGCTTGCTGTTCGAACAGAGATAGCGGATACGATGACGGTCGAACCAATTAATGGATGGAAGTACTTTGTCAAAGGTGGCAAAATGGACTGTGTGGTTGATTTGGAACATGCAAAGTGTGATTGTGGTGTCTATGAAGTGGAGAAAATACCTTGCTCTCATGCTATAGCTGCTGCAAATAAAGTTGATTTGCATATCTCCTCACTTGTATGTCCAGTGTACTCAAAGAATTATCTGTATGCAGGATACTCAGAGAATATATATCCTATCGTGTCACAACATGTTGAGAAACGAGAATGCTTTCCTCCAGAAGTAAAGCGTGGTCCGGGAAGACAGAAGAAATCAAGATGGCAATCTTGGTTGGAGCTATCTAGGATGAGAGGACACAAATCCAGGAAGAAACACAGGGCACGCAGATGCTCAAACTGCAAGAAAACTGGCCATACGAAACCACAATGTAAACAACCAGTTGACTAGTTGTCCAGACGACCTTAATTTTAGTCGTCCAGTCTTGATTACCCGTCCAGACGACCTTAATTTTAGTCGTCCAGTGTATTTTATTTTTAGACGAGCTTCTTCTAAGTCGTCCAGTGTATTTTATTTTTAGACGACCTTCTACTAAGTCGTCCAGTGTATTTTTATTTTTAGACTACCTTCTACTATCCCTTCAAGTCTATTTTATAACATTTATAAGTCCAGTGTATTTTATAAAATTTAGTCGTCCAGTCTTGATTACCCGTCCAGACGACCTTAATTTTAGTCGTCCAGTGTATTTTATTTTTAGACGACCTTCTTCTAAGTCGTCCAGTGTATTTTATTTTTACACGACCTTCTACTAAGTCGTCCAGTGTATTTTTATTTTTAGACTACCTTCTACTATCCCTTCAAGTCTATTTTATAACATTTAGAAGTCCAGTGTATTTTATAAAATTTAGTCGTCCAGTCTTGATTACCCGTGTATTTTATTTTTAGACGACATTCTTCTAAGTCGTCCAGTGTATTTTATTTTTAGACTTCTACTATCTCTTCAAGTGTATTTTATAAAATTGAGACGACTTATTTGTAAGTGGTCCAGCTGGAAAACCTTCCAAACGACTTATTTGTAAGTCGTCCAGCTGGAAAACCTTGCAGACGACTTATAAATTTACAAATATATACAAGGGAAGACAAGTTCAAATATATACAAGGGAAGACAAGTTCAAATATATACAACAGAGAAGTTCAAGCTATACAAGGTTTCAAATCTATACAAGAGTTCAAATCTATACAGCTAATCATACATGCCCACAAATCTATCACCATCCACATTTTCTTTCAAATGCTGATCAACAAGCTCCGTCCATATATCCACCGCCATACAATCCCTCATAGCCTTCACGTTGGTCCTAGCAAAGTCTTTAGGGTTAAAGTTGACCCCAAGAGCATGACATTCAATGTACTTTAGAGCGTACAAGCCACAATCACCATTGTTGGCCAAGGGTATTCCTTTCAACGGTCTCTCATAGGTGTATGGCTCCAACACGCGTGCAACCCGTAGCTCTTTGTTGGGAGCGCACTCAACAAGCAGATAAGGGACCATCTCCAGAAAAGGCTGCATTATCTCATCCCATGCTTCTGGTACAGACGTTGAAGGTATGCTGTCCCAGACGACTATGTGCCTCTTAGGGATCGATATCCAAATAGCAACCCAATGCTTGTTGTTCAAGTTCACTGGCGCATAGATATCATCAACGTCCTCCCCCCACTTCTTCATTGATTGGCAAAATGTAGGTATTGATCCGTCATAAAAATTTCACGCCCCACCAGGTAGAGCTCTCCCTAAAACGTGGTGATCAGGTTTCGTGGCTTTGAAAACGTGATACTGTTCTCTCCAAGACTGGGAAAAGTTGTGATCCAAGAAGCACATTCGCTCGCTCCTGAAAGCTTGTGGGTTCTGCTGATACCTCTGCCTCAGCACATTAATCCAAGCATCTATATGCTGCATATAAAATAATACAAGTTAGAAGATACCAGACGACTTAAATTTAAGTCGTCTGGTAAGTCGTCCACGTAGAAGATACCAGACGACTTCCCAGACGACTTATATTTAGGTCGTCTGGTAAATATAAGTCGTCTAGAAAGTCGTCTACTTGGACGACTTTCCAGACGACTTATATTTACCAGACGACTTATATTAAGTCGTCTGGAAAGTCGTCTACTTGGACGACTTACGTAGACGACTTTCCAGACGAATTATATTTACCAGACGACTTTATATTTACCAGACAACCTATATTTAAGAACCATACGACTTAATATTTACCAGACGACCTATATTTAAGAAGACTTACGCAGTCTTCCAGCCATTCTTTGGGTGTCCAGAGGATGCGATACCACCAAGTTGGTAATGTACGTGGTTTGTCCTCTTGCTTAGTGTAATAATGACTGCAAACAAAAAAGCAATCAGTTTTGGTAGACTAAATCAAGCAAAAAAGCAATAAGTTTTGGGTAAAGCAATCACTTACGGATCAGTTTTCAACCAATCAGCGAGCTCCTTCAGCTTTTCTTTGTTAACTGCCGGAAATGGCTTATAGGCTGCCAAAAAAGCAATGAATTTATTTTTCTCTGCTGTATAAGGAGATATCTGCGTGGGAGCAGGTTTCTTCACTCGTTCACTCCTTCCACGCACATTAGCAGTGGGAGCTGTTTTGTCCAATACAACCAGGCTCGGTTCTGTGTCTGGAACGCTTGATTGTGGTGCTGGAACGCTTGGATGTGGTGCTGGAACGATTGGATGTGGTGCTGGAACGCTTGGATCAGTGGAAGCGACGCTCGGTTGGGAGGTGGAAGCGAGGCTCGGTTGTTGATCAGTGGAAGCGAGGCTCAGTTGTTGATCAGTGGAAGTGAGGCTCGGTTGGTCAGTGGAAGTGACAGCAACAATCTGTTTGGAGGAGACACCATCTGCTTTATCCTCCGGCAAGATCTTATTTACCGAGAAACCCTCATCGAATGTATCCTCCGGCAAATATCTCTGCAATAAAAGTTGCACACTAGTTAACCATGGACGACTTAAATAAAAGTTGTCTGGAGACTAGTTGAGCTTGGACGACTTAGATAAAAGTTGTCTGGACGACTAGTTGACCCTGGACGACTTAAAAAAAAGTTGTCTGGACGACTAGTTGACCCTGGACGACTTAAAAAAAGTTGTCTGGACGACTAGTTGACCCTGGACGACTTACATTTAAGTCGTCCAGGGTCAACTAGTCGTCCAGACAACTTTTTTTTAAGTCGTCCAGGGTCAACTAGTCGTCCAGACAACTTTTATTTAAGTCGTCCAAGTTCAACTAGTTAACCCTAGACGACTTAATTCTTGTTGATACTAACCTCTTTGGCTTGAGGGGTAGTATGTTTCGTTTGAGGAGGTTGTTTCCTTTGAGGAGAAGGCTTTTTGGTCGGAGGAGGCTGTTTGGTAGGAGGAGGAGGCTGTTTCTTAAGAGGAGTACGCTGTTTGGCAGGAAGAGGAGACTGTTTATCTTGAGGGGTTGTCTGTTTGGGTTGAGGAGTAGCCTCTTTGGTAGGAGGAGGAGGCTGTTTATCTTGAGGGGTTGTCTGATAGGGTTGAGGAGTAGGCTGTTTGTCTTGAGGGGTTGTCTGATTGGGTTGAGGAGTAGGATGATTGGGTTGAGGAGTAGGCTGTTTGTCTTGAAGGGTAGCCTGATTGGTGATACCAACCTTCTTCTCCACAGCTTCCAACCTATCGGACCTGATTAGTCGCAAAAGGAGTTAGAGTACTCGTCATTGCGGTTGTTGTACTAGTCATTGCGGTTATAGATCTGAAAAAATAAAAGTGAAACGGTGAGAATGAGTACATTGATAGAGACAACGTTTTATTTTCATCTTTTCCTCGAGATTGATGACTTACCAGCGTTAGGGTTTACAGAGAAACGGCGCTACGGTTTACAGAGAAGAAGCGGCGGCGAAGCGGCGGCGAAGCGGCGGCGCTAGGGTTTGGAGGAAGCGGCGGTGAGAACGTTGGTGAGCACGGTGGCGAGGTCGACGGTTTGTTCGGAAATAGTGGAAGCGGCGGCGCTAGGGTTTAGAGGAAGCGGTGGCGCTAGGGTTAGAAGACGCTGCGGCGAGAACGGTGAGAATGAAGTTAGATAGCCGACGTTGAGAACGATGGTTTGTTCGGAAATAGTGGGAATTCGAAATCGTCTTTGATATCGCCGGTGAGAGAGAACTGTTAGGGTTTCTGAATTTCGCGAAAAATGAACAAAAAAAAAATCACCTTATATATTGGGTAAATAATCCGGTTAGCTTTAAAAGTACATTGGTAAAATTTAAGGTTTGGTCTGGTTTAGACGATTTATTCTGGCTGATAATGTACATCAGACGACTTAATATTTAGTCGTCTGTCCACAGACGACTAAATTTTAAGTCGTCCAGACCCTAAAATGAACCCCTAAACTAAAATGACTAAATTAACTAACTAACCACGTTATAAAGTCAAAGTATACTTCAATAGTGTTTACTATACACAAAAATGAACACGCTTAGGTAATTTTTAAATTTTTCAAAAACGGTTTTAATGCTTTTCGAAATCTAACCCTAAGAACATATACAATACTACAACATATGTTGATGAAACCAAAACTAAAGAATATCATGACGACCTACTTTCACTCATCTATGCTGAAAACAATTGAAATTTGTTATATCCTAATTTATATCTCTTAAGACATATGTTAATTACATAATTCCCATTTTTCACTTATCAAAATATTTTTTACAGAATTTTTAAATTATGTTTAAGAATAACTGTTTAGACGACTTTCAGTTAAGTCGTCTGGACGAGTTATTTTTAAGTCGTCTGGACGAGTTAACAGACGACTTGCCGAGGGGTAAAAACGTAAAAAAAATCCCGTTTTTTTGTTTGGTCACAAGGGTCCTAGTTGTAATTTCAATAGCCTTTTAGATTACTTTTACCTTTGACCCAAGTTGAAGTATTTTTTTAGGTTAGACTCCAAGTTTTGAGTTATACTTGGCAATTCACCCAACAAATTATCCCCTCGTATGTTTTTCATTCCTTTTTTGTTTTACTTTCAGTACGTTAAATTCTATGTAAAGATAATTTTGGTTGAAATATTTCGATAACCGTAAGGATAGTTCTCATGATAAATATCTTATCGTGTCTTTATAATCTGGACTAATACGTAGTACTAGTGATGGCTACATCCGCTTTCATAATGTGGTAGGATATTATTTTATTTTCACAGAAGTATTTTCGTATTATTAATGTAGTTTTAAAGAAAAAAAAATCAATTTTATCTTCCTTAGCTAGTTTAGTTATCTACTAGAAAAAAAAATCATATATGTATTGAATTAAGGATATACAAGATCTCTATCATGATGTATTTTCAATTATATATATGCGAATATTATTTTTAATTATATATATATTTATTTATTTATTTATTTTTTAAATGGCTAATGGTATACATTTTTAATTTTAATATTGTATAACTATTTCAAATATAATAACTTATTGTATATATGTTGTAAACAATCAATTGTTTAAAACCATTACATATATTTTTGTCTTATTGTATTTACTTTTAGGTATTAAATAAATTAGAGTTTTTTGCAAAAGTAACTCAAAACTTTGAGGAGTTAAACAGAAAACTAACATTTTTTTTTTGAGATTTTCACTCCACATCTGCATTTTATCTACGAAAATGCCATTAACTTTTTTTTTTGTTTTTCGAAAATGGCTTCTTTACTGTTTCAACCTCATCTTCTTCAAGTATTTACAATAGTACTACTACCATGAATAGTTCAACAACCTTGTACTAACTGTTTGGAGCTTTTAATGCCTTTTAATGCACGTAAATTTCTTTACACTCTCTCTGTTTCAATTGTTATGAACTAAAAACAACATTTCTTTCACTTTCTCTCCATATTCATCCAAAAAACTCAAGCTTTTGATTCAAAATATTTTATGGTTGACAGAGCCATATTTCTTTCGTTTTGACTTACGGTTGCTTTCGTTTGAAGTTCTGGGTGGTTGGAGAAGACCATGTGTGCAAACGAAGTCATCTCACCTAGTTTAAGGTACGAGTTTGAATTTTTTTCAAGATATGTTCGCGTAGAAGACTTACTAGTAAGTCATCTGTATGTAGAAGAGTTACTGATAAGTCGACTTACTGATAAGTCTTCTGGTCAAACGGACGACTTAAACTAAGTCGTCCGGCTTTGTTTGTTAAAAAAAAACTCCAGACGACTTATATATAAGTCGTCTACGAGAAATGTGCTAGTTTTGCATTTGACTGAATCGTGTCAGATCTTTGACTATTTCTGGACGACTTATAATTCAGTCGTCTCTGGGAAAGTTAAATTTTCAATATTTTATTAAACTAGACGACTTACGTGTAAGTCGTCTTAGGTTAGTTTTGTAATTGAAAAATAAAACTTCGTAATTTAACTTTTACCAGACGATAAAATATAAAGTCGTTCCGCCATAAGTCTTAATTTAAAGTCGTCCGGGGAAAGCAAAGTCGTCCAGATTTTTTCTCAATTTTCTGGTCAAACCTTGCTTATCCCGGACGACCTTAAATTAAGTCGTCTAGCTGGACGACTTTCAATTAAGTCGTCTGGAGAAAGTTAAATTTCAAATTTTATTTTTCAATTACAAAACTAACCTAGGACGACTTACGTTTAAGTCGTCTAGTTTGAATAAAATATTGAAATTTTAACTTTCCCAGAGACGACTGAATTATAAGTCGTCCAGAAATAGTCAAAGATCTGACACAATTCGGTCAAATGCAAAACTAACCCGTTTCTCGTAGACGACTTATATATAAGTCGTCTGGAGTTTTGTTTTTAACAAACAAAGCCGGACGACTTAGAATTAAGTCGTCCCTTTTAATTTTCAATTGCAAAAGTGACATTTTTAGACGACTTACCTTTAAGTCTTCTGGACGACTTAATTCTAAGTCGTCTGCGGCAATGTTTATTGAACTTCTTCATTTTCGCTATGTTTACTAATGTGTTTTATTTTGAATATTTGCAGATGATTTGTCAGTTACATGCAGTGTATGGAGAATGATTGTTGAGAGATTGCCGTTGGAATTTTGTGGTTGATGATCACAAAGGAGCAAGATTGTTTTTATTGAATGAAGATTCAACACATGCTGAACTTGTTGCGATGGCTCAAGAAGATTATAACCTGGACATGAGAACAGTGACTGTGGAGATTAACTACTCATTACCAGCAGAAATGATGATGGCTCCAGGCAGTCCTCCCATTCATGTTACAAGTGATAGACAAGTTCGAAACATGCTCGAGATACTCAAAACGCATAGAGTATGTCTTTGTGTATCAAGCCGCAGCAAGGTGGAAACGGTTTCAGAGAAAAGGGATAATGATGAAGCTGGTGAATGGGAAGAATATGTTGGTGATGATGAAGCTGGTGAATGGGAAGAAGATGTTGGTGATAATGATGAAGCTGATGAATGGGAAGAAGATGTTGGTGATAATGAGTTTGTTGAAGATGAAAATCAAGATGGAGAGGAGAAAAATGGGGAGGAGGATGCTGATAACTCTATTGTTGGTGAAACGGATCAGAATGGTGGGGATTACAGTCTTTATGGAAATGTTTAAGATGAGGACGAGGAAGATGATGATAATATTTTTTTTGAAGAAATCCAAAAGACAAATGCTAAGACAAATGCTATTGAATGAGAAAAATCGGATGGTACCAGTATCTATGTCAACCAGAGTTTTGTTAGCAAGGATGCACTGCTTTCAGAGCTGCGGTTGGCAGCAGTGAGGGGTAGGTTTTCTTTCAGAATATACAAATCAACGAAAACTCTCCTTGTGGCAACATGTCGGGTTAGCAGTTGTGGATGGAAGATCAGAGCTAGTGTGAAACATGAGACAAACACGTTTTGGGTAACAAAGTATGTGGAAAAACATTTATGCTCAGTGGGAGACCGAATCGCTCAGCGGAGACACTGTACTCCGAAGTATGTTGGTAGTCTTTTCAATGATCGTGTTGAAATCATTGATGGGATAACTCCGCAGCATATCACTGATGCAATGAGGAACATGTTTGGCATGGGGCTTGATTACACCACTTCATACAGAGCACTGTTATATGCACAAACATTAGTGAGAGGATCAGCAGAAGAAGGGTATTCGCGTCTGGCATCATATCTCGAGCAAATCTTCATTGCAAATCTTGATTCTATCACGGCTATAGAACTTGATTATGTTAAAAGATTTAAGTATCTATTTCTCTCTTTTAGAACTTCTATCAAAGGTTTTAAGTATCAGAGAAGGGTCATTGTGGTGGATGGAACTCACATAAGTGGAAAGAATGGAAGTGTTATGTTAGTTGCAGCCGCACAAGATGACAATTTTCAGATATTCCCATTGGCTTTTGGGATCGTGGATGCTGAAGATGAACCTTCTTGTGAATGGGTTTTTCACAAAATTGGCTAGTTGTATATCTCATGACAAGCCTCTGGTGATAGTCTCCAACCGGCACGTGGCCATTAAAAGTGCGTGTGATAAGGTGTTTCTTTGGGTAACCTGAGGAATATGTTATTATCACCTTCAATATAACATTGTCAAAAAGTTTAAAGGGAAACATCTCATGTACTTGGTGAAAGGGGCTGCTTATGCTCACACAGTTTACGATTTTGACTGGTACATGGCAGAGATACGGAGTACAAACCCGGAACTTGTAACGTATTTGAAGAATACCGACGCCAGCCTAGGGTCAAGGGTTTATTGTAAAGGGAACATGTACAACATAAAAACAAGCAACATCGCTGAATCTATTAATTCCGCACTGAAGCGAGCAAGAGGATTTCCGATTCCGTTCCTGCTGGAGTTCATAAGGCAGAAGTTTGGAAAATGATATTATAAAAGGGGACAAGATGCTTTGAGTCTCACAACTCAACATAGCCGGAGTGTTGAATACTTGCTTGCTATTCGAACAGAGATAGCAGATACGATGACGGTCAAACCAATTGATGGATGGCGATTCTTTGTCAAAGGTGGCAAAATAGACTGTGGTTGATTTGGAACATGCAAAGTGTGATTGTGGTGTCTATGAAGTGGAGAAAATACCTTGCTCTCATGCTATAGCTGCTGGAACACATGTTGGTTTGCATATCTCCACACTTGTATGTCCACTGTACTCAAAGAATTATCTGTATGCAGGATACTCAGAGAATATATATCCTATCGTGTCACAACATATTGAGGAACGAGAATGCTTTCCTTCAAACGTAAAGCGTGGTCCGGAGAGACAGAAGAAATCAAGATGACAATCTTGGTTGGAGCTATCTAGGATGAGAGGACACAAACCCAAGAAGAAACACAGGGCACAAAGATGCTCAAACTGCAAGGAAACTGGCCATACGAAACCACAATGAACACAACCAGTTGACTAGTTGTCCAGATGACCTAAATTTAAGTCGTCCAGTCTTGATTACCTGTCCAGACGACTTATATATAAGTCGTTCAGTGTTTCGTCTACCAGATAACCTTCAAGTAAGTCGTCCAGAAGACCTTCTACTAAGTCGTCCAGTGTATTTTATTTTTAGACGACCTTCTACTAAGTCGTCCAGTGTATTTTATTTTTAGACGACCTTCTACTAAGTCGTCCAGTGTATTTTATTTTTAGACTACTTTCTACTATCCCTTCAAGTGTATTTTATTTTTAGACGACCTTCTACTAAGTCGTCCACTGTATTTTATTTTTAAACTACCTTCTACTATCCCTTCAAGTGTATTTTATAAAATTTAAAAGTCCAGTGTATTTTATAAAATTTAGAAGTCGTCCAGCTGGAAGACCTTCCAGACGACTTAACTGTAAGTCGTACAGCTGGAAGACCTTCCAGACGACTTAACTATAAGTCGTCCAAACCTTCCAGACGACTTATTTGTAAGTCGTCCAGCTGGAAAACCTTCCAGACGACTTATTGGTAAGTCGTCCAGCTGGAAAACCTTCCAGACGACTTATATATTTACAAATCTATACAAAGACAAGTTCAAATACAAATACAAATCTAATCATTAGAAAATCTATACAAGAGGAGTTCAAATACAAATACAAATCGTTAGAAAATCATGTTTAAATACAAAAACAAGTTCAAAGCCATACACAAATCTAATCATACATGCCCACGAACTTATCACCATCCATATTTTCTTTCAAATGCTGATTAAGAAGCTCCGTCCATATCTCCACCGCCATAGTTTCCCTCGTATTCTTCGCGTTGGACCTAGCAAAAACTTTAGAGTTAAAGAGGACCCCAAGAGCATGACATTCAATGTACTTTAGAGCGTACACGCTACAATCACCATTGTTGGCCGTGGGTACATCTTTCAGCTGTCTATCATATGTGTATGGCTCCAACCCGTATTTGACCCGTATTTCGTCGGTGGCAGCGCACTCAACAAGCAGATAAGGGACCATCTCGAGAAAAGGCTGCACTATCTCATCCCATGCTTCTGGTACCGTAGCTGAAGGTATGCTGTCCCAGACGACTATGTGCCTCTTAGGAATCGATATCTAAATAACAACCCAATGCTCGTTGTTCAAGTTCACAGGCGCATAGATATTGTAGACGACTTTCCAGACGACGTATATTTACCAGACGACTTAAAGATAAGTCGTCTGGAAAGTCGTCTACTTGGACGACCACGTAGACGACTTTCCAGACGACCTATATTTAAGTCCAGACGACAAAGATACAAGATAAGCAGAAGACTTACGCAGTCTTCCAGCCATGATTTGGCTGTCCGGAGGATGTGATACCACCAAGTTGGTGATGTACGTGGTTTGTCCTCTTGCTTAGTGAAATAATGACTGCAAACAAAAAAAACAATTAGTTTTGGTAGAACTAATCAAGCTATTATGGGTAAAGAAATCACTTACGAATCAGTTTTCAACCAATCAGCGAGTTCCTTCAACTTAGGTCTGTTTACTGGCTGAAATGGATTATAGGCTGCCATTTTATCTTTCTTTTTCTCTGCCGTATAAGGAGATATATGCGTGGAAGCATGTTTCTTTGCTCGTTCACTCCTTGCACGCACAGAAGCAGTGGGAGTTGTTTTGTCTAATACAACCAGGCTCGGTTCTGAAACTGGAACGCTTGATTGTGGAACTGAAACGCTTGATACGGTGGAAGCGACGCTCAGTTGTTGATCGGTGGAAGCGACACTCGGTTGTTGATCGGTGGAAGCGAGGCTCGGTTGTTGATCGGTGGAAGCGAGGCTCGGTTGGTCAGTGGAAGTGACATCAACAATCTCTTTGGAGGAGACATCATCTGCTTTATCCTCCAGCAAGATCTTATTTCCCGAGTCGCCTCCTCTGCTGTATCCGCCGGCAACAATCTATGCAATAAAAGTTGCACACTAGTTAACCCTGGACGACTTAAATAAAAGTTGTCTGGACGACTTAAATGTAAGTTGTCTGGACGACTAGTTGACCGTGGACGACTTAAATGTAAGTTGTCTGGACGACTAGTTGACCATGGACGACTTAAAATTAAGTTTTCCGTGGTCAACTAGTCGTCCAGACAACTTATATTTAAGTCGTCCAGAAAACTTATATTTAAATCGTCCAGAAAATTTTTATTTAAGTCGTCTGGTCAACTAGTTAACCATGGACGACTTAATTCTTGTTGGGAGAGGATTTGATACTAACCTCTTTGGCTTGAGGGGTAGTCGTTTTGGCTCGAGGGGTAGTCTATTTCGTTTGAGGAGAAGGCTGTTTCTTTTGAGGTGTAGGCTGTTTGGTTTGATGAGTAGGCTGTTTCTTTTGAGGAGTAGGCTGTTTGGTTTGAGGGGTAGGCTGATTGGTTTGAGGGGTTGTCTGATTGGTTAGAGATGTAGGTTGTTTGTTACTAATCCCGGTTTGTTTGGCTTGAGGGGTAGCCTGATTGGTGACACCAATCTTTTTTTCCACAGCTTCCACCCTATCGGACAATCTCCTAATCTTCTAGATGCACTTCTTAAACCCTTCTTTCATGCAGTCAACTACCTCCTTGAACATATTTTCCAACTCCTCTTTGGTCGCCAAACTAGCCTCTTCTCTAGCCTCTTCACTAGCCTCTGTAGGAGCCTCTTTAGGAGCCTCTTTAGGAGCCTCTTTATGAGCCCCTTTACGAGCTTTCTTCAGAGGTCTTGGATTGTCTCCTTCCTCCTCCACCACAACCATATCTATCTCTTTGGCTTTCTTCGATGGAGTCACAACCTTAGGTTTTGTATAGACCTTAGTACCAGTGACTTCCCAGCAATATATGGTCCACTTCCACGGTCTCTGATCATACATGACTTTAATGATGTTCTCCGCGGGCAGGTCCTCAACTTCTCCTATTTTGACCACATTTCACTAATGTCCTTCTCAACAAAGTTGATCATGTGGGTCTGCAGTAAAGAGAAGAATCGAGTTGGATATTTGAAAAAAAAAACTAAATAGACGACTTAATTATGAGTCGTCTGGTAAGTCGTCCAACGACCTTCCAGACGTCTTATAATAAGTCGTCTACTAAGTCGTCCAGCTGGAATATTTTCCAAATGACTTTAATATAGGTCGTTTGTGCAGTCTTTTGGATTGAAGTAAATACATGTCTCAAGATAGCAGCTCTCATTGATCTGCGGTCTTTGCTGCCATCGTAAGCCAGTATCGGTGGAGACGGACTGTTTGCTCTGGGACCACCAATACTAGCACCCAATTCCCGCATAGCTGTGTACACCCAGACCTGAAGAACTTGTATAAACCCATCCACGGTGTAACAACCAGTAATATATTTGTTCCACAAAACGTCCATCAGCACCTTAAACGCGACTCTCCCCCATTGATAATTCTCAAACCGTTTTAAATCCATCACTAGCCTTGCTAGATTAGATCATGTAGCGGTTGAAAACTTTCTCCCTTCAATGAATCCAGTGAAGATGGAAAGGTACGCGAGCCGCTTGCGATCTTCCCTGGACCAATACACACATCTCTTCAGTGCTGCTATTATCTGACCAGTAGTTGGCCCAGCTTCCAAATGAACTCCCAACATCTCCCAGAAAGAAACCATCTCTTTGGTAACTTCACATTTTGGTGTCTCAAGGTCCTCGATGTACTCGCAGTTTAGACCAGTGAGGTTTTCAAACTCTAACAGTGAAAACCTCAAAGGTTCTGGACCAACGAGAGACCACATCTCATACTTCTTCTTAATGTTCAGCTTGAAACTGAGCATGTAGTGAACCAGTCTTGAAGCCCAACCAAATCCCTACTCCTTTAACTTGATGAAAACTCTTAAATTCGACTCCTTGAGCTCTTCAAATTTGTCATCAGTAAGAGGTTTTCTAAGATCAGTATGCAACTTGTTATTATTTGTATGATACAAAATGCTATTGTGGGCTTCTGGCTCTTCCCCTAATGTGTATAACCTACGGAGAATTTCAGGAATATCCATCCTTTTTGTCTGCAAAATAATCAAAGACAACAATAGAGATAAGCTAAACAAGCTAAATCTAACAAGAACACACAGAAAAATCAGAACACAAGCTAAATCAATCACGCCTTAATTGTAACTCCAGACGACTTAGCAGACGACTTATAATAAAGTCGTCTGGAAAGTCGTCCAACTGGACGATTTAGTAGACGACTTATATTTAAGTCGTCTGGAAAGTCTTCCAACTGGACGACTTAGTAGTCGATTTATAATTAAGTCGTCTGGAAAGTCTTCTTGCTGGACGACTTATATTTAATTCGTCTACTAAGTCGTCCAGTTGGAAGACTTTCCAGACGACTTAAATTACAAGTCTTCCAGCATAAAAATTAAGCGGACCTGATTAGTAAGCAGAAGGAGTACTCGTCATTGCGGTTATAAATCTGAAAAATTAAACGTGAAACAGTGAGAATGAGTAAATTGATAGAGACAACGTTTTATGTTCATCTTTTCCTCGAGATTGATGACTTACCGGCGTTAGGGTTTACAGGTAAACGACGCTACGGTTTACAGAAAAGAAGCGACGACGCTAGGGTTTAGAAGAATCGGCAGCGCTAGTGTTTAGAGGAAGCGGCAGTGAGATAGTGTTGGTGAGCACGGTGGCGAGGGCGACGGTTTGTTCGGAAATAGTGGAAGCGGCGGCGCTAGGGTTTACAGGAAGCGGCGGCGCTAGGGTTTACAGGAAGCGGCGGCGCTAGGGTTAGAAGAAGCGGCGGCGAGAACGGTGAGAATGAAGTGAGATAGATAGCCGACGTTGAGAACGATGGTTTGTTCGGAAATAGTGGGAATTCGAAATCGCCTTTGTTATCGCCGGTGAGAGAGAACTGTTATGGTTTCTGAATTTCGCGAAAAATGAACAAAAAAAAATCACCTTATATATTGGGTAAATAATCCGGTTAGCTTTAAAAGTACATTGATAAATTTTAAGGTTTGGTCCGGTTTAGACGACTTATTATGGCTGATAATGTACATCAGACGACTAAATATTTAGTCGTCTGTTTATAGAAGACTAAATATTAAGTCGTCCCAGACCTTAAAATGAATTCCTAAACTAAAATGACTAAATTAACTAACTAACCACGTTATAAAATCAAATTATACTTCAATAGTGTTTACTATACACATAAATGAATACGCTTAGGTAATTTTTAAATTTTTCAAAAACGGTTTTAATGCTTTCCGAAATCTAACCCTAAGAACATATACAATACTAAAACATATGTTGATGAAAGTTAAACTAAAGAATATCATGACTCACTACTTTCACTCATCTATGCTGAAAACAATTGAAATTTGTTATATCTTAATTTATATCTCTTAAGACATATGTTAAGTACATAATTCTCATTTCTCACTTATCAAAATATTTTTTACAAAATTTTTAAATTATGTTTAAGAATAACTGTCCAGACGACTTTCAGTTAAGTCGCCTGGTCGACTTATTTTCGTTTGTTGAGAGGGGTAGAAACGTAAAAAAAAATTCTGTTTTTTTGTTTGTTCACAAGGGGATAGTTGTAATTTCAATAGCCTTTTAGGTTACTTTTGCCTTTGACCCAAGTTGGGGTATTCTTTTGGGTTTGACTCCAAGTTTTGAGTCACACTTGGCAATTCTCCCAATAAATTTATATGTGACAGATTGAAAACAATAAATTTATACTTATTAATGCATAATAATATATAGTTCAATTATAGTTACGAAATTTGTGAAAATTATGATATTGTTAAAATATTTAGATCAACATAATAAATTTTAATATGATTGATTGTGATTATATAATATAATATTTATATTTCATTTTATAAATGATAACTGAATATATTAATGTATAATTATATTTCAAAACTAACTACGAAATTAGTGAAAATATTTATATATAAGTTTTGAAAATTAAGATCTTTTTAAAATCTTTATAAACAGTTTTTTTCGAATTTTTAATATATATATTTAAAATAAAAAGATATCAAAAGATATTGTGGTTATATTTCCGGTTTATTATGAAATAAAATTATATCATTCATGTTATATATAAGTTATATTATTAGTAATAATAAATTATGTAAACTGATTTCTAAGAATAGTCGATTGGATCCATTTTTAAAAAAAAAAATCACACATGAATCAAGGTTGTGATTTCTGTTTTAACATAATTGATTAAAAATCTCAAACATGTTTTAAGAGACGATATTATGGTGAAGCAAAGGTTTTATCTACTATAGTTCTTTTGATTAGTACGAAATATATATATGTTAGCTCTCTAACAAAACAAATAGATCTATAAACATTTAATTTAGAATAATGTTAACCATAGCTCTCCTTTTTTTTTGAAAAAGAATTTTCAAATTAGAGACATAAAACATACAAGGTATGGTTTTGAAATTATAAAGTTTTAAAAACATGATGAGACAATCCTCATATCCATCTAGACGTTAACTTAGAAAAGATAAACTCTCTGTTTCTTTCGCCGAAGGATTTCATTCATAAAACTAACACCGAGAGGTTGAACTGGGGACCACATGTTTGAGTTCATATTTGAAAAAGTAATAAGTGCCTCTATAACAAATGTAAATCAAATTAATGTGTAAATTGAAACTCAGATAAGACTAAAAATACTTAAAGCATCTCCAACTCAACTTTATTTTTATTTATAACTAAAATTTAGAATAAAAATACTTTAATTGCGCTCTAATTTTTATTTTACAACGGATTAAAATAAATTTACTTTATAAATGAAATTATACATTTTTATCATATAAATTTTTAATTTTTTAAAAATGAAGTAAGATTGGAATTTTTTTTTCTGACAACAAGTAAGATTGGAATAAATCACACTTTATTATGGAATTATTCTATATTAGAGAAAAATGTTAAGTTATACATTAGATATGTTTTTTTATAATCCAGATATCCAAACTTTTCACTTATTCTAATTATTCCACCGCATCTAATCGAAACTGATGAAAAAGATTTTAGAGGCTAAACAGAAACCCATGTTAAATCCGTTTATAATAAACAAAGGTTAATTTACCCGCTCTAATATTTGGTAGTCTGAAGAAATCATAGACTTTTTTTTTGTCAACATCATAGACTTATCCTATATCTGGATGCTTCGGAAAAACGAAGCTAAGGTTCATCTACGATATTTTAACAATAAATATTGGAAGAATATACGTTCCGGTGCCTTTTCCACCAATTATATAAAATTGATATACTTTAAACATATAGGGTCTCTTGGAGTCGAGAGTACGTCGACGTAACTTTCGATTTAGAATACTTTTTTATCCGGGGAAAAAATGAAAACTATTAGCAAAAATTAATATATAAGCAGAGGCATATTTAAAATTTTAAGGAAATTACACTGAAACTGAAAATTTCATCAGGGGCAACTGCTTCTCTCTTACATCATGCGGCTCCGCCACTGACGGCGCATGAGTTTGGTGCAAAACATTTAAACACATACCAAAGATACGGCGCAAGTAAATTTAAATCAAAATTATGTACATCTTTATGATTTTAAAATAATTATATATTCCTTCAGCTGTTTCAAGTGACTCTGGTTTGTCCCGCACTTGAATGCTTCGCCATCACAAAAAGAGCCAAAAGGCTAAACCTATAATCTTTCCATTTTTTATATTTAAACTAATAAAACTATGTAGTGGTCAGATAATAGTGAGGCAGATTCATGCACTTATTATATATGTTCAGATCGTTGGAAATTTTAATTACGTGCTAAAGTTAAATAAATCATCATTTGCATGGCACTATGTTTGGCCGTTGATAAGACAAATGACAATGTTGCTGCGAAAAGGACATGTGAACTAAGCAAAGACAACATCTTTCCTAGTGTCACACACGAGCACACACAACATGCCCATTATTATTATTTTTATAATAAATGATATTATTGTGATTAGATTCTAAATAAACTCTAGTTAGTTATGTCCATTCCTTTTTTCCCACTTATACGCGTGTACGAGTGTCTAATAAAGGGAATCGTAGAGATACTTTACTGCATTTTATTTTCTCTAATTATGGTACTGTCCAGTGCCCACAAAAGGAGAGTGTCGAACTTGTAAGTCTTATTTATAAACTGTTGTGCTTACGGCTTAAGTAAGACTTTTTTGGGCGACAATAAGACTCATTTGTCGGGTCGAACCTTTACTTATTATATTATTAACTCTTTCTTTTAAACAAGAATTTTATTGTTTCTATACTATAAGTAGCAATTATTTACAAAAAAGTAGCTACATAGTTTAAATTACTCTAAAACATATTATATAGTTATAGTGAATTTAAAATTAAGGACGGTAGCTAGCATGATTGTTTAGCATTATTCTTGTTATTATTCTTTACATTGAACTAACTATTGGAGTCCGAAGTGCGTTATAATAATCTTATTTTGAGATTGCCAAATAGAAGGTCTGCGCTTTGATTTTGTTTTATGTACATTAGATACTTTCCACATAAGTAATTTCTATGAAGAAGAAAATGCCATTTTTCAGATCCATATGAGATAGGATTTACAGATCTGAGATCTATCTACGTTCATAAAGCATTTTGTAGCATGATAAGTTCTAGTCTACACTGAAAAATGAGAAAGTCTAAGTGTATGAGTCCTAGGTAGGGAGACTATCTTCATATTTGGCTTGGGTCCGTACTCCGTTCCAAAAGGTTGTATCATGTATTCATGTGTTTTATATAAGTTTTTGATTAATCTGATAGACTAAGAACTAAGAGCATCTTTATCCCAAAGACTCAAAATGGGTTGCTTCATACTTGTTTAGTATTATTTAAGAAGTAAAAGTTGATTAGGGGATTTGATAAGCAACTTGCTAATTTTGCAATTTTATTGCAAGTCTCTTATTTTAGGTTGCTTAAAAATATTTAAATATTTTTTTTAATTTTTTTTTATTACATGAAACATAACAAAATATAAAATTTTAAACATAGATTTGAAAACTAAAACATGAAACCAAAGATTAGTACAATAAACGATAATTTTTTGAAACAAGCATCCGAGTTTTAACCTTCATCATCCCCAAACTTACGCCAGATATGTTCAACCAAATCATATTTCAGTTGCTGATGCATTGGGTTATCACGAATGGCAGTCCGAACACCCATCATTCTTGCGAAATTTGGAGGACGTTCTCCATCGTATTCACAAACGACATGTGAACTTCTGTTATCTTCTCCTTCGGTGAACTCTGCCTCATTATACTGAGTGTGCTCACTTCGTTCGTCTTGTACTATCATATTATGGAGTATGATACATGCTTTCATAACATTCCCGATTTTTTCTTTATCCCAGAAGAGCACTGGATTTCTAACAATGGCCCAACGAGCTTGCAATACACCAAAAGCACGTTCGATATCTTTTCGGGCAGCATCCTGTTTTTTAGCAAATAAAACGGCTTTCTCGTGTTGTGGTAAATGAATAGATTGGATTAAAGTCGTCCAATTTGGATATATACCATCGGTGAGATAGTAACCCAAATTATATTCTCTTCCATTGACAGAGAATGTGACTTTTGGTGCTCGGCCTTGAATTATGTCATCAAAAACAGGTGATCGATCAAGGATATTTATATCATTTAATGTACCTGGAGGTCCGAAAAATGCATGCCATATCCAGAGATCGTATGACGCAACCGCTTCTAAAACGATTGTTGGTTTACTTGAACCACGAGCATATTGCCCTTTCCAAGCGGTCGGGTAATTCTTCCACACCCAATGCATACAATCGATGCTTCCTATCATCCCGGGAAATCCACGATGCTCATTTTCCGCAAGAATATGTTCAAGATCAGCCGACGTTGGTCTTCTTAGGAACTCATCACCGAACAAATTAACTATTCCTTCCACAAAAAGTTCAAGACATTTCTGAATAGTTGTTTCACCGAGCCGGAGGTATTCGTCAAGCGCATCAGCCGGAGACCATATGCCAAGACACGAATAGCTGCAGTACACTTCTGATAGGGAGAGAGACTACGCCGGCCGAGAGCATCTGTCGTTTGGCGAAAGTATGGAACTTCGTTTGATAGTCGATCAACAATGTGCATGAACAATGGCCTGTTCATCCGGAAACGTCGTCGAAAGAGATTGTGACCATAAGTAGGAGTGTCACTGAAATAATCATTCCATAAGAGATTATGGCCTTCTTCACGATTTCTTTCGGGGAATTCGTCCAAAAAAATACTGAACATGGCAAGAATGGCCAAAATAAACACGAACATATTGGCTGGCCAAAAAATCACTGAACTATATTTGACTTTAAACTTTAATCAATAAGTTATCGCTGACTTCCCAAATTAAGCACACCGTTACAGAATGAGTAAACGACGTTTGATACAGTCGTTAAGTAAAACGACGTCGTTTTGAGATGAAATAAAACGACGTCGTTTTACCTATTGTTATTATCAAAAATATGTTCACCCGCGGGTCGAACCTGTGACCTCACGGTCAAATAACGAGGTTTCTTGCCACTAGACTACTGGCACTTTTAAGAATATCTCAACATATTTTCTATTATTGAGTATCAAACAAATCTCTAAAAATCTAAATTCTTTTTAAAAAATTCAAAAAAATCTTAAAAATTCAAGAAAATTTTGAAAAAGTAAAACTAAAATTGAAATTATAAATATATTTTTAAAAAAAAATAATATTTTTTATAAAATTAAATACTATAAATAATAATTTTATAAGAAATTAAATATTATAAATATTAATTTTATAAGAAATTAAATATTATAAATATTAATTTTAAGAAATTTATAATATTTAATTTCTTATAAAATAAATATTTATAATATTTAATTTCTTATAAAAATATTATTTATAGTAATTTAATTTTATGAAAAATTATTAATTTTTTTATTTTTTAAAAAAAAAATATAATTTCAATTTTAGATTTTACTTTTTCACAATTTTTTTTGAATTTTTTTGAATTTTTTAATGTTTTAAAACTAATATTAATTTTATAAAGTAAATTTTAATGTTTTGATTTTTTTAAAAAGAAATATTTATAATTTCAATTTTAGTTTTACTTTTTCAAAATTTTCTTGAATTTTTAAGATTTTTTGGATTTTTTTAAAAAGAATTCAGATTTTTAAAGATTTGTTTGATACTCAATAAAAGAAAATATGTAGAGATATTTTTAAAAGTGCCAGTAGTCTAGTGGCAAGAAACCTCGTTATTTGACCGTGAGGTCACAGGTTCGACCCGCAGGATGAACATATTTTTGATAATAAAAATAGGTAAAACGACGTCATTTCATTCCATCTCAAAACGACGTCGTTTTAATAAACGGCAGAATTTAACGGTGAATTAACACTGTCATAACTGTCAGTTAACGGTGTTTTAATTTGGTCAGTCAATGTTTAGTTTCTTATTCTTTTTAAAAAGTTAATAAAAGATCATGATTATATTGGTCAGGCTCGAATACATATTTTTTTTGGCCATTCTTGCCATGTTCGGTATTTTTTTGGACGAATTCCCATTTCTTTCGATATAAACTCTTTTTTTTCTTTTTTTTCTTCTTTCTTCTTGAATTGTAAACTCTTCAAAAGCTTGATCAAAATGTTGATCAAAGAGGTCGTCAAATGCATCATCTAAAGATGATTCAATGTTATCAGAAGAAGAAGCCATATGGAGAGACTTTTGAAAAAAATATATTTTGTAAATATGGAGAAACTTATGATCCAAGAAAGCTGTGATCAAAGAGATTAAATAGAGAGACTTGAGAGTTTGTAGAAAAAAACATATAGAACCTTGTGATGAAAGAGATATATGTAGAGAGTTGAGGTGATCAAACAAATAGTTGATGAAAGAGATAAACTTGTGATCCAAGAAACTTGTGATCAAAGAGATTAAATAGAGAGACTTGAGAGTTTGTGAAAAAAAAATATAGAAACTTGAAGAAACTTGATTAAATAAAGAGACTTGAGAGTTTGAGAGTTTCCAGCCAAAGTGATTATATGATTGCAATATATAGAGAAGAAACATATAGAAACTTGAAGAAACAGAAACGTAAGGGTCTATGATTACATGATTGCAATATATACATGACATACAAGTCCGTGACACAACTTAGCAACACTCCAATGGTCTGTGACCGACATGCTCCCATGCTCTTTGACAGTACACAACACTCCAATGCTCTGTGACACCTCCAATTAACACTCCAATGCTCCGTGACACAAAAAAACAATGCAGCATCAGAGAGCAGAGATAAAGCAGCCATGCATGATCAAGTACAATTGATAAACACTCCAATGCTCTGTGACACAATGCTCCTGCAATAAACAAGTAAAAACGATCAGACATCGTATAAAGCAACCAACAATAAACATAACATGAGAAAGTACAACAAGAAACATAACACATTAAACATAACACTTGTTTTTAATGAAGAACAATATAAAAACATAACACTTAAGTTGAATAACAATCCGAGAGTTACAGAACATGAAACAAGAACATCATTTAACAAGAACATGATTAAACAAGAACATGATTAAACAAGATCATTAAACAAGAACATGAACAAACATAGCAACCAACAAGACACCTTAAGACATAGCAACCAGCAACCAACAAGACACCTTAAGACATAGCAACCAGCAAGACAGCTTAAGACATGAACTCCTCGTAGAGTTTTTTTTTTATTTCTTCTTCGTAGGCAGGTAAAGGTCCCTGTCTTGCAGCAAGACCCTCAAGAACTCTCATCTTCGACATCTCTTTCTTCTTTGCGAAGTCCTCCTGCTTCAATTTCCACATTGCATCAAAATCTGTTTTATCTTTCCCCTCAGCCAACGTCTTCTTCCCACGTGCTTTTGCTGCCTTTACACCCGGAGAACGACATGTAACGTCATCATCGTTTTCAGGAGCTGAGCTTGCTGTATGTGAACCATCCTCGTTCCTCTTCCTTTTGGAGCTGGTTCCACTTTTGTCTGTAGACAGTTCACACCACTTCTGGTCAGTGCAAAGCTCCTTCCACGCATGCTCAAGGTTGAACTTCTTCTTATTGTTGTTGAAGTAGATTTGATGGGCTGCATTAATAACATCATTCTCGTTCTTACCACTGGTTTTTGCTCTGGTTGCTGCCTCATACGCCCCACAAAACTTGCTAACCAGTTCATTAAGCTTGTGCCAACGATGCTTGCACTGAGATGATGAGATTTTTTCACAGCCAGCAAGCTTAGGAGAGGAATTGAAGTACTATGCAATTCTTGTCCAGAAAGCACCTCCCTTTTGGTCAGTGGCAACCACTGGATCTTTGCTCGTGTTCAACCACGAGCTGATCAACACTAGATCATCAGTTGGCGTCCACGTCCTTCTTGGAATACGCTCAGCTGGAACTGGAACCTCCTCAGCAACGATAGGATCACGTTGACTCCCAAAGACCACATTTTGTTGACTATTAAGTAGGTCAACCAAATTGGCAGCATTTTCAAATGGATTGAAATCCATTCCCGAAGTCATAGACAGAGGATAAAGAGGAGACGGAGGAGACAGAGGAGACAGAGGAGAAAGAGGAGACAGAGGAGACAGAGGAGAAAGAGGAGAAAGAGGAGACAAAGGAGACAGAGGAGAAAGAGGAGTAATGGGAGACAAACGAGAAAGAGAAGTAATAGGAGACAGAGGAGACAGAGGATCAAGAGTAGCCAGAGGAGCAAAAGGAAGAAGCAAGCGCATGAAGATGTTGGGTATGGAAGAAGAAGACACTGAATATAAATAAAAAAGGAAACCCAAGTAGCATTGAAGCCACCCAACAAACAATTCATCACATTAACCTTTCTATCTAACATTAACACAACACTTCAATTCCTCAGACTTGACATTTATCTAACACCAAACAACAAACAATGCTATCTTACAATCAGTTCCAACAAACAATGCTATCTAACACATAACTCTTCACGTTTGCTTTTCTATCTACCAAAGGCTCATATTTATTACCACACAACCATGATTCAATTTACTTCATCTCATTCCCGACAAGAAGGAAGCAAAACACTAACCTGTATTGATGAACCATGTGTGGTGAATTGCCGACAAGCTTTTTACAATTAAATGCTTCTTGCTCCTCTAACTCACCGGACAAAACTTGCATCTCAACACACCAAGACACAAACAAAAAATAATTAGCTAAACTGATTAATTTGCAACAAACAATTGATCTAAGCACAATCAAAGACATGGATCATTCAAGAAAATGATACAAAAGCTTTACCTGAGCGAATCGCTTCCATCGACACAGACCTCTGTTGCCGTTGACGAGAGGCACCGACACAGAGACATATCTCTTGATCGACGAGAGCCACCGATTACTTAATCGAACCTATAGACATAAACAAACTTGATCAGACCAAGAATAATTCAAGACATGCATGATCACAACAAGAATAATCGAACCTACCAACAACAATTTGTTCACTTTCAATCACGGAGATGGAGAGAGAATCACGGAGATGGAGGAATCACGGAGATGGAGAGGAATCACAGAGAAGAATTACGGAGATGGAGAGGACGGAGAAGAACCGCGGAGATGAAGAACAATCTCTCTTTCGCAGAGAGGATGAAAAATGTCGAAAAGAAAAAAAAACAGAACCAAACGCAATTGATCAAGCTCATCCTCTCTCCTCTCATCTATTCTACACGTGGCACAAACGACCGTCCCTTGCGGTGTCGGATGAAGCAACGTCGCCTTCTATTTTCACCCTTTTTCATTTATTTTAATTACCATAATTAACTTAGCAACTTCCTAACTACGTGGGATAATGTTGCTCTAAGAAGATTAACTTGTAACGACGCCAGCTAATAGATGAAAAAAACAGAGTAACAAGGCCCACTAAGTTTGAGCACCGTAAATTAGCCCATAATTCGGCAAGCTACAACGCTAACATTTGTACAGTTTACCATGTTTTTTATGGAACAAGCAGTTTACAATGTTTTTACACGGTTAAAATGTAAAAGAGTATGAATTGTATTCGAGTATAGGTCATTGGATGAATTTTTTTTCTAAATACATTTTCTATTTGATGAAGTCCATATTAAAATTTTAACATATTTAAATAAAATTTCGATTGATATACATTATTAATTAATCACATAAATAGCAACTCAGATACTTCACAACATACCTCACCCAAATTTAAACCAAGATAACATGACCATATAAGAAATAACAAACAAACAAACAATGAAGATTCAGAGTATAAAAACACACAAGTTAAGCTAATTGTCATTAAACGCCCAACAATTCGTTCTGATCTCACCGTCTTTGCCTGAAAAGACATCAACGGCTCCCATTTTCACCATCGCGATCGCAAACTGGCGTTTGAATAAGTCGTTGTCAGCTGCGTATTGAGCCACCAGCTGCGAGGCGCTGGTCAAGTTGCAGAACTCCTCTCCTCACTCGGATTTGTCCGAAAAATGCATTATCGAGAGTCAATGGCGTTGACCGGTCAAGTCCTGCTGATGGGTTCTCTGTGGCCGCACATATGGTGGTTAAACTATACGTATAATAAAATTATTATTAAGTGAATTTACGTTATTGCTGTTTATTGTCGATTATGTAATAATGGACCTATTCTGAATTAAATAAAACAAAAATATTTAATCATATAATATAAATATCCGGTCTAGCTTACTTTGCAACTAAATCGGAGTCCATGGATGGATCAGGCAGTCCGGTTCCATTAAAATTAATGAGGCGGTCCTGGAATAGATCACAAGATCCCACACCAACAGTGTGTGCACCCAAAAGAGCCACCGCATCCAACGTGTTCATCTCTTTGTCACCAAAGAACCTGAGAAACGCAGCCACGGAGGCGGTTGGTCCGATAAGGTTGAACACGCCATTCGCATTCGTCGTTAACCCATCACGTCGCCCAGTGGGAATGTTGTAGCTCGGACCTCCGGCTAAGGCCACAGAGTCACGGGTGGCAAGAGCCATTATGTCGGCGCATGAGATGTTGGAGGGACACTGAGCCTCAAGCTCGGCCTTGATCTCGTCGATCAGCTCAAACCCTCTCACGCTCAAGTTTGGACCGGCGAATCTTTCCGAATCTGTTGAATTTAAGAGGATAGAGCCGTCGCAACCCTAGGACATGACATACAATTAATATGTTATAAACATAACTAGTCAAATCAGACTAAATTTTAGGACGCTAATCAATTTTGTGTATGTGCTCAAGAATACTTAAATTCCATATTTAGTAGAAACCTATTACAACGGAGAAAACGTGGTAGTCTACAGATCTTTTTTTGTGTTCATTGTGGTTGATATTTGCAATTAGAATTAAATGTTTGATGAGACTCATACCCCGACAAAACAGTCGTGAAAATGCATGCGAAGCAAAGCCGCCGTGATCGTGGGGTCACTCTCGAACTCATTGCTCACAAGATTTTGAACTATAGTTTCTGCATTAGGGCAAGAATTGTTATAAAACCCGACTCTCAGTTGAGCAAACGTGATCGGAAAAATAAAGAAAACTAAAAGTATAATAGAAAAGTTTGAAATCTTCATCTTGTTTTGTAAAAAGTTAATTTTCTATAGAAAATTAAGTGTTCTTTGTTTTGAAATATGTATTATGAGATCAACCCTTAGTTGCTATATATACCCCAAAATCGACCGTCGACATCTGACAAGCCATACGTGTAAGAATTTTTTTTAACTACAAGATGTTTATGTATAAGGCAAAGGGAAACATTCCGTTGCCTTGTGGAATATTTAATAAACACTATGTGTTGAAAATTGATGTAGCTTAGTCGACAATAATATTTATAGCCAAAAGTATATATCAGTAGACTTTATATTAGGCAAGATGTATGTTTTTACTTTCAACCAAGTAGAACCTATGTCAAATTATTGTCGTTTATATTCACTGTAAATATTTACATGATTCTATAAATTTCAGAAATAATATAAGCTGAGTTTTTGTTTTACTTAATGAAATATATAGTTAGTTCAGTTGCTGCTATATATTGTACATATCCATAATGCATTTAGATTCTTTAATTGTGAAGATACACAAACTAAGAAATAAAAAATGTATTTTTTTAGTTAGTAGCTCTGTTTGATATAACAACTAGGGGACATAGATTAAATATTTAAATTAATTTCAAATTAACATGTAATTGTTTAAACTTTAGGAAAGTTAGCTGTTATTAATATGTAATATTTAATAAATTAACATTTGAAAATTTATAATGCGAAATATAAAAATGTTTTTAGGGGTTTCCCCAATTTTTTAAAAGTAATAAAAATTGGTAGCTTTAAATTTATAAATAATCCAGTAAATCCTTTTATCAGAGGATAAATAAATAATCTACTATCCAATTATTTATAGACGAATATGGGGTTAGTTTAATGCATTGCAATGACTCATTCTAATTAGTTTCTTTAGATTCCTCAAAAGACAGGTAAGTGACTTTTAATACTTGTATGACAAAAAGCTATGTAAAATATATGTATATAATACTTGAATAATCAACCTTGAGGTTGGTGATGATATCATTCTATATTTCTATGATGTTTTCAACATATGATATAAAATAAAAATAGAATGTTAATTCTGAAATAGTTTCATTTGTGTATGTGTATTGCTGCTCAAGTTGACGGTTTACTCATTCTGACTTTTATTTCTTCCGTTCTGTATGGCGATGGCTTGCATGTGGATATATATAAACATTCCTGATCTGAAGCCCGCTCGTTTGATATAAAAGGCTCGGCCTAGCTAAAATAATTCTCCAGTTGCGACCCGAGCCCGTTAGTCCAAAGAGATCGGTACATTATTTTTGGATCAAAAGCAACCTGAATTAACTTGGGAATCTACCGAAATTCAAAGTGCTCGCTTTTCTTAAAAAATAAAATTAGTTTTCTACAAAAATAAATACCGTTGGGGAAAAACATATCTGACAGAGACCTAACGTGGACAACAGTGCTATAAAAATTCTATACTTTAAAAACAAATACATGAAGAAAGTTATAGGACAGGGTTTATATATTGTCATTTGAAATATCAAGTATTTTTTTATCGCTGCAAGAAACACGAAAACAAAGCAACGTTCATTTCTGCAGAGAGCAGCAAGTTAGCAAACAAAAAGCAGAGCAAGTTGGGATATTTCATATTTTAATAACTGATAAAAAGGACCCTGCGTACAATTTTTAATGCTGGTATTGGCACTATCATCAATAATTGATAATTAGTAAAGTTAACGAAAAAATGAATAGGTAATTTCATCTTTATGCCAAATCATCAAGATTCTCTGATGTTCTTGTTCCGAACATGTTTGTTCATTTTTTTTTCTTAAAAAAATCCCCATCTTTATTTGCTTCATATGAAAGCTTAATATATATATATATATATATATATATATATATCTTATTATAAGGTGAGAATAATTAGTCTGATTATAGATAATTAAAATCTTTCAAAAATAAACGGTAAATGATTCAGACAAACGCAATTTACTCGCACTTACAGGAACTGAGACATTGAATTCTTAATTATATTCAGACCTAAATTTGTGTCATGTATTATGCATGTATGAAAAAGATTATATGTATGCTTACATAAACGTTAGTACGTCACAAAAGTTTTGGTCCAATTTTCACAAAGTCCTATATTTTGATTAGATGTTCGGAATCCACGTACCGATTGAGAAGGAAAGTATTCTGACGAGATTCGTAATGACTTAAGTAAATTCCAAAGCTTCACTGAAAGTTATAATAAAAACAGTACTACTACTTGTACACATGAAAGATATGTAAATGTGCCGCGCACGTGCGCGTATTTTGGAACAAGAACTAACGGCTTCTGATTCACTGGTACGAGTTTATTTATAATATCAGTGTCAAGTTACAAGTACACATCAGTTGTTCGAAAAAAAATGTACAGTACAAGTACACATCCTAACATAGACAAAACAAAAACACTCGCATTTTGTGTGAAGGGGAAAATCATATGCATTAATAGTTCGAGAAAGTATAATTGCAAGTTCTATGCATTTTTTCTCAATGCAATTTGAAATTTATGAAAAGATTATTCATTAGTTTCCAGTTGCCTGAATATCATTTTACCGGCGATAAAAGCATATATTTCATGTTCACGACAAAATCAATAGCATTTTCGTGAAGTTTTACACTTCACGTAATTGATATGAATTTATCGAAACCAATTTTCATTTTACATGTCAATAAATATTTAAATGTCATCTTCGAAAGAACAAATAACAACGGCCAGCTTATTATAATGGTTGAATCACGTAGGCGGAGGTGAACACATCGAAAATGTTAATAGAAAACCATTTTAACTTTTAAGCCTGGTGCTGGCTTTTATGCTTGGAAATATTTTAACTGAAAATCCTAAACAATGTTTCTACTTTTCCAAATAAATTGGTTTGATATAATGTATTGTTATATTATATTAATCAATGCATAATGATAATTAGAGTTTAAGCAAATATCAGTTCATTAACTAAATTTGTTTTTGACTGATTCATTAACTAAATTTGAACGTTATAAGTTTGTAACGCTGTAAACACGGTTTGATAACACAGCAATTTGTCATTTTGTTCATGTTCTAACGGGAACTCTCTGCATGTTGTAAGTTGTTTTAGATTTAAGCAATATCAGTTCATTAATTATCGTTTTAACGTTATCAATGTGTCATTTGTCATTTGGTTCGTATTTTTCAAAGGGGAGCTATTGAGTTGAAAAATGCACAAACCACATCACCTAACTCCTGTTTTCAAAGTTGTAGAAACCGTTATTTATTACTACAAAAAATAAAAAACACATGACTTTTTTATAAAATAAAATCAGTATTATTTTCATTCTTTTTTTCATCAATGAACGTGAGATTCCCACTTACCAGCATCAAGCACGGTGTTCAGATTACCTGCTCTAAACTTTTTTATATAAAAAACAATTAACAGTTTGATTCGTCCTCTTATGTTAAATCACATGGCGTATTATCTCACGTGTCAAAGCTGACGTGTCGAAGCTTTACCTCAAACCCCTTTTTAAACCCCTTCACTCTCCAGCTTCGAACACAAACAGTACTTTAGAAAAAAAACACAATCAGTTATCTCTCTCTCTAGAAAAGAAAAACACATTTCAAATTTTGTTTCTCTCTCTAAAAAGAAACTGAAGAAACAAAACCGATCAGTTCCAGATTGCTGCAAGACAGAGAAACAATGGCGGACACTGTCCTGAGGAAGCTGATCGTAGAGATCTGCAACGCGAGGAACCTGATGCCGAAGGACGGCCAAGGAACGGCGAGCGCCTACGCGATCGTCGATTTCGACGGCCAGCGGCGGAGGACGAAGACGAAGTTCCGAGATCTGAATCCTCAGTGGGACGAGAAGCTCGAGTTCTTCGTCCACGACGTGGCCACCATGGGGGAGGAGATCCTCGAGATCAACCTCTGCAACGACAAGAAGACGGGGAAGCGGAGCACGTTTCTCGGGAAGGTTAAGATCGCCGGGAACGCGTTCGCGGCGGCGGGATCCGAGACGCTCGTTTACTACCCGCTCGAGAAGAGGAGCGTCTTCTCTCAGATCAAAGGCGAGATCGGTTTAAAGGTGTATTATGTCGACGAGAGTATACCGGCGCCGGCGGCGGCTCCGGCAGCTACGGAGGAGAAGCCTGCGACGGAAGGTCAGGCTGCTCCAGCGGCGGAAGAGAAGGCGGGGGAGAAGGAGAAAACAGAGGAGGGGAAGAAAGAAGCAGAGGCGGCGAAAACAGAGGAGAAACCGAAGGAAGAAGCTAAACCGGAGGCTAAACCGGAAGAAAAACCGAAGGAAGAGGCTAAACCGGAGGAGAAAAAACCAGACGCAGCGGCTCCTCAGGCTAAAGATGCTAACAAAAAGCCTCCTGAAGCAGCTGCGGCGGCAGCTCCTCCTCCTGCGGCTCTACCACAGAAAACAGAGACGGCGAAGCAGAAAGAAATTGAAATTAAACCGGAGAATCTAAACCGGCAAGACTTAATCGGAGCCGATCTTGATCTCCCTTCTCTAACCAGAGACCAGAACCGTGGTGGCGGTTACGATCTCGTCGATCGAATGCCGTTTCTATACATCCGCGTCGCTAAGGCGAAGCGAGCGAACAACGACGGGAGCAATCCGATCTACGCCAAGCTCGTGATCGGTACAACCGGTGTGAAAACCAGATGTCAGACCGGTAAAGATTGGGACCAGGTGTTTGCTTTCGAGAAAGAGAGTTTAAACTCGAGCTCCCTCGAAGTTTCGGTTTGGTCGGAAGAGAAAGTCGAGAAGGAAGACAAAACGGTGACGACTACGGAGAGTTGTTTGGGAACGGTGTCGTTTGATCTTCAAGAGGTTCCTAAGAGAGTGCCTCCGGATAGTCCTTTGGCTCCTCAATGGTACACGTTGGAGTCAGAGAAGTCTCCGGGGAATGACGTCATGCTCGCTGTTTGGCTCGGGACTCAAGCTGATGAAGCGTTCCAAGAGGCTTGGCAGTCGGATTCCGGCGGGTTGATACCGGAGACCCGGTCCAAGGTTTACTTATCTCCGAAGCTCTGGTATTTGAGGTTAACGGTCATACAAACCCAAGATTTGCAGCTAGCTTCGGGACCCGAACCTAAAGCGAAGAGCCCCACCACTGAGCTTTATGTGAAAGCTCAGCTCGGACCTCAAGTCTTCAAAACGGCTAGGACTTCCATCGGACCGTCAGCTTCTTCTTCTGGATCCGGTAACCCGACTTGGAACGAGGATCTTGTTTTCGTAGCTTCCGAGCCGTTTGAGCCGTTCTTGATAGTCACTGTGGAAGATGTAACGAACGGTCAGTCGATTGGTCAGACCAAGATTCACATGGGGAGCGTCGAGAGGAGAAATGATGACCGTACTGAACCGAAATCGAGGTGGTTTAATCTCGCCGGCGACGAGAATAAACCGTACTCAGGGAGGATCCATGTGAAGGTTTGCCTTGAAGGTGGATATCACGTGCTGGATGAAGCAGCTCATGTGACGAGTGACGTTAGACCTTCGGCTAAGCAGCTAGCCAAGCCACCTATTGGTTTATTGGAAGTGGGTGTCCGTGGAGCTACTAATTTACTTCCGGTGAAAACCAGAGACGGTACACGAGGTACTACTGATGCTTATGTGGTTGCAAAGTATGGACCGAAATGGGTTCGGACTCGTACCATTCTAGACCGGTTTAATCCGAGGTGGAACGAGCAGTATACTTGGGATGTTTATGATCCGTGCACGGTCCTAACCATTGGAGTTTTCGACAACGGACGATACAAACGCGACGAAGCGGGTAAGCCAGGGAGAGACTTAAGGGTTGGAAAAATCCGCATACGTCTCTCTACTCTTGACATGAACCGCATCTACCTAAACTCCTACACCTTAACCGTAGTACTACCGAGCGGAGCCAAGAAGATGGGAGAGATAGAAATTGCTGTTCGGTTTTCTTGTCCCTCTTGGCTAAGTATTATTCAAGCTTATGTCACGCCGATGCTACCTAGGATGCACTACATCCGTCCCCTCGGCCCGGCTCAACAAGACATTCTCCGTCACACGGCTATGCGTATCGTGACTGCTAGGCTGGCCAGGTCTGAGCCGCCTTTGGGTCAAGAGGTGGTTCAGTACATGCTTGACACGGACAATCATGTGTGGAGCATGAGGAGAAGCAAAGCGAATTGGTTCCGTGTCATCACGTTCTTGTCACGTGCCGCTACTATAGCCCGTTGGGTTCACGGGATACGAACTTGGGTCCATCCACCAACCACCGTTCTCGTTCACTTGCTTCTCGTGGCCATCGTCTTGTGTCCACATTTAGTTCTACCAACTGTTTTCATGTACGCGTTCTTGATCTTAGCCTTAAGGTTCCGTTGCCGTGGCAGATTCAAAGTCAACAGCGTTGACACTCGTCTCTCTTGCGTTGACTCTGTTGCACCCGACGAGCTAGACGAGGAGTTTGACGGTTTTCCAGCGACAAGGCCACCTGAAGTTGTTCGCATAAGGTATGACCGGTTAAGAGCATTGGCCGGTCGGGCACAGACTTTACTAGGTGATGTGGCGGCTCAAGGAGAGCGTGTTGAGGCGCTTTTCAATTGGAAGGACCCACGAGCTACTTGTATATTCGTGGTGTTCTGTCTTTTCGCATCGTTCTTGTTCTACATTGTGCCGTTCAAGATCTTCGTTTTGGGGTTCGGTTTCTACTACATCCGACACCCAAGGTTCAGAGATGATATGCCTTCTGTTCCGGCAAACTTTTTCCGACGGCTTCCTTCAATGTCTGATCAGATCCTGTGATTCAGACAAAGGGTGGTCCAGTACTGATCTTGTTTTGTTGTTGTTTTATCCATTTCTTGTCATGTAATCCTCTGAATATTTAATTATTATTATTTTCAATATACCTTCATTGTTTTTTATCTGAAGTTGTGGTGGTAGGTCCGTGAGTGGGACATTAAGATCTCATCACCCCGATAGATGGAAAATTTGACCGTTAGTGCTTTGTGGGCCAAATATTTTATTAAAACATTAAAAGACATTCGTATAAAGCTCAAGAAAATCTGGTCAGTCATGGTTTAGGTGAAGAAGTTAGTGTCATAGTGTGTATGACCGTTGCTGCATCGTAGGAGCGTCGCTCTAGGAAAATGAAAGCTTAAACCATAGAATAAATAAGAATAAATATTTGACCTTACAAGTTGTCCTACCAAAAGCTAATTTACGGAGGGTTCGTCAACCGGTCTCGCCGCCTGATTAGGGAAGTGAACCATAGTAATATCAATCTATCTGAATCTTTAGTTCCTTATTTCATGTCTGACTTAGTTTAGTTTCTCGGATACCTATAAAATTACTCATTTCAACTAAGTATTTCATTTTTTGTTGTCAGAAAAAGGAGGGAAAGAGGTTAGGGGGAGATGAGTTTAGATAGAGTTGATTGATTCAAAGAATCAAAAGATTTGTTAAATTTATAACAAGTTCTGATGAGTTTTTCATATTTAATTAATAAGTCTATGAAAGTATTCTACTACAATGATTTTGAGAATTTTGAGTATATATGCAAATATTTTGAGAGTCTTGTTTTATGAGTTAAAATGTTAAGAATTCAAGTTCTAATAACATAAGATTTTGATAGAATTAAGAATCTTTAAAACCTAAATTTTTTGAATAACAATAAATTCTATATGTCAATGAAGAATCATTAATCCCATAACAATTGATTTTATAAGAATATTAGAATCTATTAGCCAATAACTATAGACTATTATAATTTTAACAATCGTTATAAATGTTGCTCCCACTAAAGTGTTTCATTTTGATTTGAAAATAAGTTTTGTTTGGTTTAGTTTGACCTCATTCACTTGCCAATTCCCAAATTGAACACCTCTAGTTTCAAAAATCAATGTCTTAGAAAATTAAGAACAAATCAAGTAATAAAAACACAACAAAAAAACTTAAATCTACTTGTCCCTCAAAGACGCAATTATCAACAGCTATAGATGAAATATATGCTTTCACAAAATCAAAGATTGGTCAGACGCTTATAATATGGAGTATCACAACCTCGTACATCCAAAATTCTATATATTATCATGGTTTGGAAGTCCAAAACCAAATCAACTCCATCATTATATCTTAAAAATTTTCCTTATTCTCTTTATAAAGCACTAAAGAATAAACACGAAAAAACAAACCAAGAAAGAATAAGATCAAAGGTATCTCCATATAGAGTAGCATAGCTCACACTTCCTATCTACATTGTCTCTTGACAAAGTTTTTTCTCAACATAAGCCTCAAAAGCAAACTCTTCAGCCTCCTAGCCCCCGGACCAGGACCAGGTTTTGACACACGCTTCGGTTTGTTTCTCAGAATATCTCGGTCTATCCTATTGAGAACCGGGTCATTGCTCTTGAACTTCCTTGCAAATGGCCTATTACTCGTTACCATTTTTCTGTAGTCCTTTGTCCCTAAAGTCTTAGGATGCTGCTTTGGAGGATTGTCCCAAGCAATGTAGTGGAGATCGTGGTTCACAGTCGTGTTCCTGAACTCATCCGAGTTGCATATGAGTGTCTGAAAATAGCCTTCCGGAGATGAAACGAAGTTGGTGTAGTAGAGAAGGAGGGTTCTTGGTAAGTTGTCATAACCTATAATGCAATATTCTGAAAACGGTCTTGATAGGAATGTCCAAGCTGAACCTGAAATAATTTTCATGTTAATGTATCACTTCTGAAACATTTCACCAAAAAGTAAAATTCTACATTTTTTTATCATTTTTAACAAAAAAATTAAACATTAGGCTTTTTTTTTAACATTAGGCTTTGTGTCTTACTCAGCTGAAATCAATCCTTAGACGCAACAATCTTCTAATCTCTTTCTTGTTTAGATTAAACTTCTAAACATCATATAGTTTTTCATGTTAAAATGATTAACAATAAAATGTAAAAGAGGAAAGCAAACCTGTGAAGAGCTTGAAAGAAGTAGGGAGGCTTCGTGGTTTGATAACCCACCAAATCTCTGACTTGTTGAGGCTATAAAGCCCTGGATCTATTATTATTGGTTTCCCTCTTTTGTTCCTACACATTTTCATTATAGTACCAATCTTAATCATTTTTTCTTGCAAAATCAATAATACTGCTTTCCATATATTTCAAGTTTATATTTATTAGCACGTTTCATTATTTCTCTGTTTTTCTCATCTATAGTATACTATTAATTTCAATGATAAAAACGTAGAAAAGAAAGAAGTAAAACTAACATTTTCCATCCCAACCGGCTTGTGTGCTGAATGAAGTTGAGATCTCTAGGCAACTCAGAAAAAGCATAGATCAGATCTGCATTTAATTAATAAACAAATCAATTACACAACAATTACATCAACAAAAGCATAACATTATCAGCCTAATAATAACTTGAGTTGAGAATCAATGTCTAAACCAATCCTAACTAGTACATTCATGTGCCACACAAAAAGATCTTAACCATTGCATTATTATCATAATCTAAAAATCCAAACTAAGATGAAAATAAATAACCAAAGTTATAAACAAAACCTAACCAGTTCATTTGTACATCACATAAATCTAGATCCAAATCTTGATCAGTCTAAAAGTAAGAAATGATGAAAACATATACATAGATTGTTAATAGATTTGGTTAGTCAAAATTAAAAAAAAGGGTGCACTCACCGTACCGTCTTGTGTGACTAGAGGATAATCAGAAGCACTTAGATTGATGAACCAATCCCACCGACAACACCTCAAGAGCAAAGCCATTGCGTGAAGCGTGGTCGCTAGCATCGTTGGTCCTCTGTAAGTAACAAGGTTCGGTTTGCCTACGATCATTACATTACCCTCGGGCTGAAACAGAGGCTCTCCCGCCACGAACCGGGCCATCTCCAAATGCTCCTCCTCGGGGGCCTCGAGGTCTAGGTGGATCAAATAGTGGTTTCTACGGTGGTAGAGAGATCTGAGGAGGCGTTTGAGTTTATCAACGTCGCCTTTGGAGGCAGAGATTAGGTAGGCGAAAGAGGGGAGCGTAGAGTTGAAGTCTTGGTTGGATTGAAGAGATGTAGTGGGGATCTTTGAAGAAGCGAAGAGAGTTGTGGTTGTGGGGATGATGTAAAATAATGAGAAGAGAAGAGATGTTAGAGAGAAGGAGATCATCAGTAGCTTCTTCATCGCCATTTTGTTCCTCTCTGTAAATTTTCTTGGAATCTAGACAAGAAGAAGAGAGAGAGTGTCGTGTGGTTTAATGGCGAACTAGTTTGTTGAATTACAAAGATGGGTTTCTATTTACTGATTTTTTCTGTTAGTACCCGTATATTTAATAATTTTCAGAAAAGTTTACAAGTTCCAAAACTATCTATACTAGGGGAAATCAAAATGTTACAAAACGATTAAACAATATCAATATCACATGGACGTATGAATCAAAATTCATACTCTAATTGTTCATCATCATTTATGAGCTAAACTGTTTTAAAATAGGCACCAACAGATATTAGGCATGGTACCAATAGTTTGAAAGACGATTGTCACCAAACTTGACATAAACATTAACCAACTCCAACAAATGCTATCTTTTTCATTCAAAAGAAAAAAACTCCAATAAGTAAAAATAAATTATTTAAATTTAATAGTATTTTTTAATTGGTCTTAACAGAATATCAATGTTGAAACAAATATATTTTTATTTTGATTTTATCTAGACAATAACAACAAAACATTATTTAACTTTTTTTTTTGTAAAACTTCTAATTATATAATTTTGTTGCAACATACTTGTACTGTATATCTTAAACAGGAAAAGAAAAGTGTAAACACTATCTTGAAAACAGACGTTTATGTTGAGACTGATCTAGATTGAGAGTAAGAGCTAAGAATATCTAAAAAGGTTTAAGATAGGATTCTTTGCTTTCAAACTAAGTCCAGGACCATGTACATATTTCTCTCACTGTAATGTCTTTGATATCTCTATCACTTGAATGTCCTTGATATCACTTAAATGAATCAACCGTGTAATAGTGTTCTTTGACTTGAGAAAATATTCTAAAAATATGATAGATCTTTGAGTATGATTTTTAGTTAAGCCCTTTGGATTTGAAACACTTACAAAATATAAAAGATCACCAAAACTCTTGTTCCGTAAATTTATAGAAAACAATCATTCAACCTTACCAAAAAAAGATATAATTAAATCGCTTAAAAGTAATTATTTTCCACCAAAAGTCGGAACGAACCAACGAGCATCCTTGAAAGGTAGTGGTGACGAAGCAGTAACATGATTAAACAGTTGAACTTCATAGTTGTTCTGAATATTGACGACGAAAATGCGGTTATCGTCCTCCCGTAGATTATAGTCATTGTCTCTATGAAACCGATCATTACTATAGTATAAACAATTTTTCAAAACTCCATCTTTGGCTGGAACCGTTATTCGTGGATCGAAAAGCAATGCTTCGTCCCCTAGAGACTCGATTATGCTCCATTTTGATGATTTAGGATCCATCTTGTAGATGTTCAAGACGTGGCTCCTAACTCCTGAAATAGCCAAAACTTGTCCAGACAAAGTCATAGCAAGATGTTCGAAATTGATTGGTCCATAAGGCCCATAACACTCCGGAGACGTGGTGAAACTTGCATATTCCATAGGAGAATCACCGCAAGAGAAATCAAAAGCAGTAATGCTTCTGTCTTCAACAAGCACGTAAAGCTTGCTTTCTATAAACACCATATCGACGCACCTTTGATTCGTTGATGATCGAAACACTCTCCATCCATCGTCTCCTTTCTTGTGATATGCAAGAGAGCGATCAAAAGCCCACACAACTAAATAATCTCTGTTTCTTTCATCAACCCACAAAACGGCAGCGTCTATTCTAAAGCACGTTGACAATAATGTTACGTTATCTTTGTAATGTAAAGTTGTAACCGTGAAACTTGAGTCAAAATTTCTCTTGAATTTCAAGAGTAATCCGTCGGTTGATTCCATTGATTCTAGGGACGGGAGATGAAGCCTCTCGCGAGTGAGCATGTTCAAAAGATAAAAACGGGTTCTGCGGTCTAACATGAGGAACCAGCTATTGTAACTTGCCAAACAAGAAGTCCTAAGGAATTCAGAACCAAGATCTCTTACTGTGTATGATTTGTGGTCAATAGGATCGAACAACTTACACGAATCCTCGATGCTTTCCTCAGGTAAGTGAAGTACGTCTGCAGGAAAGAGGACTAGCCATGGGTTTCCTTGTCTAGTACGGCATGATTTTGAAGCGGAATACCATACGGAAGAAACGCATCTGGCTCTATGAAAATCAACAAAGCTTAATCGTTCCATGACCAATATAACCAGGTCGAGGATAAGCATCGGGTCCTTGCGTATCGTTTTGTTGGAACCGATCATCTCCACTTTGGGCGTCATCATGATAATTTTTCTTAAACGATATATAGTTGTGTTTTAGGGTTTGTCTTGTTTCTTTATTTTTATAAATCCTATTGACTGATCGGTCGGATCCAAGAAGAACACACTTAGTGTTGCATAGTAGATTGGCTGACCCGAATTTAGAATACATTTCGACTAATGATAGAGAATGAACCGATCATCTGTTACGATCCACCATGTAAATCAATTGGGCCAAAGTCCCAACTCATACTAGCCAAATAATGATAATTTAGTTCTTAAGGATAATGACTGATGTGGCTACATACCTAACACACACCTGAGTTCTAAGAGATTGCCAAGAGAAAACTAATTAAAATACACAAATACTGACGAATTTACAACATTTGAAAACACGTGCTAGAAATGTAATGACTTTTAAGTTAAAGACTCATCTTGAAAGAACAGAAGCATCTCAACCTCAATCTATTTTTAGTTTTAAAATATTTTCGAATCAAAATATTCTAATTGTACTCTGTTTTTCAATTTATAGTAGAATAACAAATGAAATTATTCCATAAATAGAGTTATTTTTTTATTTTATTTGTTCTTCGCTTAATTTTTCAATTAAAATAAGAGTATTATTAGAGTAGAGTTTAATTCCATTATAGAATTATTATATTTGAAAAAATAATAAAAAGATTCATTCTAAATGGTTTAAGAACTAAAAATATCTAAGAAGGTTCTAATATTTTTTTTCAAAGCTAAGTGAATGGATTACTTTATATTTTTTCTTCAAATAGAGTAACATAATGAATCAATCGTGTAAGAGTCTATGATATCAATGTTGGTACCATATTGAAATTATTTTCTTCACAGCGATCCATTAGAGATGGTCTAATAGAAAAAATATAAAGTGATCCACTCAAAATGGTCTAATAGTCTATATTCCTTTTGAAATTAGAGTAACATACTAAACTAAATTTTGTAAACTTAGTAGTATTTTTATATTGGTCTTAAGAAAATATCAAACTTCATAAAACACATATTTTAGTTTGATTTTATCCAGACAATAGCAACATACTCTATCTTAAACATGAGATGCAAGTGTAAAATTCATTTTGAAAACAGGGGAACTATAAATGTAATGAATTTTAAGTTGAAACTGATTTAGATTGAGAGTATAAAACTAATAATATCTGAAAATGTTGTAAGATTAAGTTCTTTGCTTTCAAGCTAAGTCATCCACGTATCTCTCACTATAAAATATTTGATGTCACGTACATGAATCAGTCGTGTAATAGTGTTCTTTGATATCTGGACAAATGTGCAACCCTAGGACACTAGACAATGAAAATATGTTTCTTTCTGATCACAACCATTTTTGAGAATATCTTTGACAAGAGAGAATACCATCCAAAATTCATAAAACTGTCAAGATAAGTATTAACTTAAAAGATTGGATTAGAGAAACATTTTGGTTTGGATCTTAGCTTTGGCATTCAAGTGATAGTATAGAAGCGTAGCATATTTGTAGACTTTTCTCTAAGGTTGTTTTAATTAGAGAATGAACAAACAATCAAGATGAAATTGACATTATAAGAGATTTACATATAGAATAACTAACAACTAGAGCTTGATTTGTCCAACCGCGTGGATATTTGTTTTACTTCATTATAATTAAGTTTTTGTTTTTATTAAATGATATTACAACATTTTGAAACATAAACATGTAACTTTGACATTAAGTAATGATATTTTGTGTTTTAATTGGTTAATTTTACCACATAACATGTTACAGGACATGCGAAAGCAAGACACCGAGATACTTGCCATCGCATCTAGGGTACATTTCTAACTACTATTCAATATAAATGTATACATACCCTTTAATATTCATTTTTGATGATTTGGTTGCTGCGATTTGAAATAAAGTAGAAGACATGGAGAGGCATGCACATGTTCTTGACAGTTTCTTATACGCGAGTGGTCATGTACGAGAAGCATATGAAGCATTGAGGAAAGTACAGAGCACCATTCTCTTCATGGCGGTGGCTTTGGAGGCCTGTGAATTTGAGGTTCTTTGCTCTCTACGGGCGGTCGAGACACTGCGTGGAGTGTTGTTACGAAGAAATGACTAAGAAAGAGGTTTGCATACGTGCATTAGCTCATTTGTGCAGAGGTGACTACTACACTGCTGCTTGCAAGGTACGTGTCATCATATAAGAAAATTTTAACTGTGTATGTCCATTAAAATGTTATTATTATTTTGCAGTTTCAAGAATTGATGAATATGAAACTCATCCATAAGTTGTGGTGGACACATTGGGCTTTTGAGCTGTTATCATTGGAAGACATTTACATGTTTTGCACATGGACTGCAATGGCAACCATGACCAGAAGTTAGATAGAGGTAATATTATTGGTAGAAATCACTGGTATTTAAATTTAAATTGGTAGAATTGTAGAAAGTTCCTGACGACATGGACAAGATTACGTTCAAAGAAAAAAGAAAAATTGAAAACCGGGAGAAGAAACGTGTCAATTACTCGTACAGATAAAAAGACATCTACCTATTTGATCATGTTGATAGGCTGTTTCATCTGATAAAGGGAGATGCATGAGGGAATCAGAGAAGTTCTGTAGTGACTTTGACAAGCTGAGTGTTATTATTAACAACTAAGGAAGAAGAAATGGGTTTTGTGATCTATTCAATTCAACACTTGAGGAATTTCATCAGAAGATTAGGACTCTGTTTTTTTTCCTTGTGCCATCAGGCTTACTATGAATCACTCATCTCAAACGAGACGATCTGTTGTTTCCTCTGTACAAATCTCTTTCAAGGATCTTCTCTTGCATAGCACGTAACCTTTTTATTTTGCTTCAGAGTGATGGTCTAGAATCTGATGAACGTTTCTAGACATTCTCAACGTTGCTTTAATCAATGAAAAGAGAAGGAACAAACATATCGAATAACTAAACAATGTACATGAATGTTGTATTATACATTGGCATGTGTTTTTACTCTTGTGCCATCTCTTTAAATGCTGCAACAAAAATTGAGTTCCAACGCATTCAGCTTTGCTATTAAATAGCCCGTCTCAAACAAGACCATCTGTTGTTTCCCCTGTACAAGTCGTTGGAACGTAGCCTGCATTGTTCAGTAAGCTGTGTGACCGTCCGTAGAACAGATAGATCATGCTTCCAATAAGCAGCCATATCAAGACCCTGATCCATGTCCCAACTCTGCCATTACAAATACCGAAAACGTTTTAGAAAGATCCACTTTCGATTCATACATGTTCATGATGTTTTCATCAAACTCACTCACCCTATGTTGATGATCAAGTAGGTGTTGATCAAAATGCAGAGAACAGGTAGATATGGGACGAATGGGCAGAGAAACCCTGAAAACCAATCAAATATAGAAACTGTTAAGCAAGCAGCACCATTGAAGTACCTTAGGCACCAACCAAAGCTCAATGATGGCTTGAAGCATCTTATATTCAACTAGATTCCTCATTTTTTGTTCCTGTATGAATAGGAATCAAAAGGCTTAAGCCTCAAAACCTTACCTCCTTGGTGTCCAAAGTTGTGCCTTTCATCATCCTCATCGATGCAACCAAGAGTAATCAAACTGCCAAGTAAGATGGCTGCACTGACGCCACACATAGTGAACCGAGGAAAACTGTCATGGTAAAGAAGATAACGCGTCAGACGATAAAAACTAAACAAATATATATTTTTGTAAAAAACATGTAAATCTTTCAAGAACAGAGTTGGAAACTGTTTCCCAAACAGGGATAGACTTCAAGTTATCCAATTCAATTAAGTTAAATCTACTTGTTTAGAAATGATGAAGACTCAGCTAGGCGCATGGATACACAGAAATAAGATACCGACCTTGGAAGACGCTCAGCAGAAGCTCCTGAAGCAAGACCTAAGACACCTATGCACACAAGAGCTATACTCCAAGCGGCAATTTTTCTCCTCTTTCCAAAATACTTTTCATCTGATCATTGAAAACATAACAAACACGGACGAAAAGCAGTAAAGATTGAGTATATAACGGTACAATATCATACAAAGGGTAGCTATGTGAATGATCACATTTTAGTACCTGTAGCTGTTTCATTGCCAAGAAGAGGAGAATCAGAAGATTCTATAACATCTTCAAGACCATCTTCAGGTTGCACTGATCTACCTTCATTGATCTCAGTCCAAAGTTGAGAAGAGGACGGTAGAGGAACTCCATCTGGTGGTACGTATCTGAGAACTAATACACAGGCTGCTACGGCTGTGAATGCCATCAGAGTGCCTACACTAACCTGATGAATGAATACCAATATGTGTTACACAGAGAATGATCTTTCAACCCGTTTCAACTTAATATCAATAGTTTACTAATCAATAAGACACTGACACATGTAATGTAGGCAAAGATCAGAGCTTACCATCTCAGACAACTGTGAAACATCCATGAAAAAAGCCAGTGAAGCGGCCAGCACACCAATTACTATTGTGTTTTTCACCGGTACTTGAGTTCGTGGGTTAATTTCTGCAAAGAAAGCTGGCAACAATCCATCCCTAGCCATTGCCATGAAGATCCTCGGCTGATAAAAAGAAACCACAAAGCACTGTCAAAGCTACATGTATGCATTACCATGACCCACACAAAACCTAGCAATCTCATCTACCTAATTTTGAACTTGGTTTCTTCAGAGCAATAAGAATTTGGTTAGTACCTGAGCCAGAAGTGAACCCAACAAACTTGCGCACAGAGCAGTAATTGCCCCGGTAGTTAAGATGTACCTGAAACATATATGAAAGTAGTATTAAATATTATGTTCACTTTCATGAAATGGAGCTGTAGTTTCAGTCTCAAGAGATGTATCATGCTTACGCTGCCCATTGCATCCCACTGTCTCCAAATGCAGAGGAGATGGGAGTATCAGGATCCAATGTATAGTAAGGGACCAATCCAACAATAACTACTGATAAAAGCATATACAAAATGCAGCATATCAGTAATGCAATCCCAATCCCCAACGGAAGATCCCTTTGAGGATTTTTAACCTGTTGTTGCAATTACCAAAACTTTTAAGAACCCAACAGAGAGTTGACAATACTAACACCACATCCCCTTTCATTACTAGTAAGTTTCTATAACAGAATCTTAAAAGCAGTGTACCTCCTCAGCTGTGCTGGTTACGGTATCAAATCCAATGTATGAGAAGAATACTACAGCAGATCCTGCGAGAATCCCATTTAATCCGTAAGGAAAATACCTGTAAATATGGTGACCTTTAAAATAATTTGATGACACATAAACTAAGCACAATAGAAGAAGAAGAAGAAGAATAGGCTAATTAATTACCCATCAGGAAGATCATAGCCAACCCAGCCAGTCTTGAAAGCTAAATATCCACCAACTACTATGATGAAAACCAATGTGCAAACATTCACTGATGTTACAATTGCTTGTACTAATGAGCTCTGTCAAGAAACAAATAAACCGACACCAATACTGTTAAACTATCTAATAATCTTCATATGAATTTCATTTTCAAAGTTTTATTCAAATGAAGGTACCTCCTTTATCCCAAAGCATAGTAGTATAGTAACTATAATAATCAACAGTGCTGCACATGGATCAACCACAATACCAAGTCCCGGTATGGTTTGTCGAGCTAAGAACACAGGAAGTTTGTCTGGCCCTCCAAAAAAAGATGCCTTAAAACAAAACCACCGGTCAGAATCAAATCCAAGTAGACATATAACTCTAAAGGGAATTTACCAGATTTGGAGATATGCCACGTGCAATGGCTGATCCACCAATCGTGTAATCCAACACCAGTGCCCAACCAACCAACCAAGCAATCCTACCAAACAAGAACATTGAAAGTCTCAGCTTTAAGACTGGACAACAAGTACAAGTGCACTTAAGGTCTCATACATACCCTTCTCCAAGACAAATGTATGCATAGTGATAAGCACTCCCAGCAGATGGACAGCGAGAAGCAAGCTCAGCATAGCAACAAGCGGAGAGAGCAGCTGCTACTCCAGCGATGAAGAATGATACAGCAAGAGCAGGTCCTGTGTGCTGTCTAGCTACTGTTCCCACTAGTATATACACTCCAGCTCCAATTGTTGTTCCAACTCCTGCAAGAAGTGAAGCAAAGGTAGTAAATGATAAAATTCAGTTAAACAAAATTGATTAAAAAAAAGTTTGGATCTTTGGTGTCTCATCATACCAATAGCAACAAGGTCAACAGCTGTTAGTTTCTTGGCAAGCTGATGACGATGATCATCTCCATCGTGTTTTTTGATATGATGAGCAGAATCAACTTGTTTCCTTCTCACAACACTGTTGAAACCACCACCCCATGAACAACACTTCCTTGAACCACCGGTCTCGTTCATATCATCAACAAAAAGAATATGATTTTTTCGATTGATTCAGAGTGAACCCATCTGGTATCTCTCTCAGAAAATCCAAAAAGTTTGAACCTTTATCCTCGGACAAGATCTCTAACTCAAGATGGGGTATGTATTAGAGAGGCGTGCACGATTGTAAGTACTTTGATGAGAATGGAACCAAGATTCTCATTGGTAAGAGATAATTCATTTTTTTGAAACACTAGAGATAGTTTCTTTAATTCTGTTAGAATAGTGTATTTATGCAACACACCGCAAAAGGCGACTCCTGAACTATGATTTTACTCCTAAGATATGGAGTAATCCTCAAATTAGAAACATTTACAGGGTATTTGACTTTTAAAAAAAAATATTTTCTGTATTTATTTCAAAAAAAAACTTTTTAGATAAAATACCATCACTTATAGCTGTTTTCACTTCGGACTATTTTAGACATAGGGAAAATCGCATAAAAAATCTTCAAATCGTCAATTACTAGCACTTTAAACTTTGAAGTTTTTTCACTAACACTTTTAACTTCCAAAGTGACATTTGCATCATAAAAAACCTCCAAACTGAAATATTGACCCGTTATACAGGTAAAAAAGTGATGTTTCAGGTTTTTTTTCAAAAAATAATTATTTAATTAATAAAACAAAAAAATAAATAATTAAATTTCAGAAAATTAAATTAAAATAGGAAAATTTAATAAAAATCACAAAATAAAATAAACATTCAGAATTTAAAAAAAACTATAAAAAAATTAAATAAAGATTTATAAAATTAAATATAAATAAAAAATAACTAAAAATTCAATAAATAAATAAAATTAAATTAAAATTCATAAAATAAATAAAAGTTCATAAATATTTTAAAATATAGGAAATTCAAAAGTTCAAAAAAAATTAAAATACAAGTTTTTTTTAAAAAAAATAGCATAGCATCATTTACAATAAAATTCAAATACATCACTTACGACGATGATGATTTTTCATATAATCATTAACAATGACGATTAAGGTTGCATTTTAACAATGATATCGGAAATTATTATCGGAGATATATCAAAAATGTCATTATTATCGGATAGGTGAAAAACCATCATCTTCTTAAGTGATATATTTGAACTTGTTACTGTAATGATGCAATGATATTTTAGATTTTTCAAAAATTAGAATTTTAGAATTTTCTAATTTTTCTTTAAAAATATTAATTTTTAAAAAAATGATTTAAAAAAAAATAATTATTATTTTTACAAAAATATGATTTTTCTGTTTTAAATGTAATTTTATTCATTTTTAGTTATTTTTATTTAATTTTCTAGATTTTATTAAATTTTATAATTCATTATTTAATTTTTTGAAAGTTTTTTTAAAAAATTCGGAATGTTTATTTAATTTTGTGATTTTTAATTTAATTTTCCTATTTTTATTTAATTTCCCAAAATTTAATTATTATTTATGTTTATTTTATTAATTAATTATTATTTTTTTTGAAAAAAACCTGACACATCACTTTTTTATATGTAAAACCGGTCAACTTTTCATTTTGGAGGTTTCTCACGAAGTAGATGTCACTTTGAAGGTTAAAAGTGTTACTGAAAAAATTTCAAAGTTTAAAGTGCTAGTAAGTAACACTTTGAATGTTTTTTATGCGATTTTCTCCTTAGACATATTATAAAACTATATTTAACCATAATTTTTCTCTTCCAACCACTAATAACAACGATTCTGTTAAAAAAGATTGGGATTGTTTGATAGATTATTGTGCCAACTCACAAACATATTATGGTTATTTTGAATGTTTCAGTGCAAATACTGTTTACAAGTCTTTTATACTGAAATCGTGATTATGTAGCTTTAGCAATCGACTCTTTTTCAAATATGGCAGAAAAAATCAGTAGTGAAGATTATGATGAAACTATATAATCACGATTTCAGTATATAATCACAAATGTCGACAAAAAAAAAAGTATATAATCACAAATAAGGAAACTAAAAATAGACTTAGTTATATATACATACGAGGCAAAGTGTTCAAGTCTGTTCAAACTAACAGATTCTTAGTCATAAACCTCGATGAGTGGTGTTTAGTTTATCATACTGACTTCAATTATTACACAACATAAAAGAAAGACAACAAACAGTAGACCTTTTCCTTAGGATCATTGTTACTGGTCTGTTCATCCACGGTATCCAACCGTGGAACACACAAGTTACAAAGATCTCAACAACCAATCTATGATCTGGTCCTTACTCAGACTCTCCTTTGGAAACTTTATTACTCTTTTATTAGCTCAATCTTCTGCCATGGGGTCGTCGTCGTCATCATCACCGTTCTCGTTGTTATTATCATCATCATTGTTTCTACCGCTTGCATTAGCGTTCACAACTTGAACCCAAACACTCTGGCTTCTCTCTGCTCCATTGACCTCTCCCCAAGCATGTTGCTGTCGTTGTTGCCTAACGCTCCTCTCGTTTGTGTCAGCTCCACCGTCTGAGAATTGACCCCACACGCTTCTCGTCTTCCCTCCTCCTCCTCCTCCTCCTCCTCCGCTTAACTCCTCTTCACACCCCGCAACTGTTTTGAGAAGCTCAGACTGAAGTGATGGGCAGTGTTCCCTTAGATAGTCAAACCCATCTGACCTCATAACAGCTGCAGTGACATCAAATATTTGAGTTTATTACTCATTTATGAGAGGCATAAGGACAACAAGATCATTTCATTACCGATGAGATTCTCCGCTGCGAATTTCAGACAAATGGATTTCAAGGCAGAAGCATTGTAACGGTCAGCAAGTGCAAGTATATTGGCGACGGAGTCTACTGAGATATCCTTGCAGAGCACTGACTCGCACATTAAACTGAGTCTAGGCAACTTGTATTTATCTGCAGCTCCTAGCAGCTTTGCAGCTAATGTATCTGATGCCGATGGTCCAACAGATGAGCCAGAAGATGATGCTAATTCCGCATCTTCGATGAGAGCATCCTTGTATATGTAATGAAGCAAAGCCTTCGACACAAGCAACAAGAATCAGAGAGAGGTAATGAAAAGCACGTACAGTGTGTCAATAAGAGAGAGTTAATACCTTGAAAACCTTTGGTTCCATGTCAGTAACTTCGATATCACGCTCCTCTTCTTCACCGATAACATCGAGAAACTCGCTTTCAAAGACGGGAGACCGAGCAGCAAGAACCAACCTGTGAGCACGGAACTTTTCACCGGAGACGTTGAAGGTTATATCTGAACCGTCCTCGTTCTCAAGAAGCATCCCGAAATGAGATCCAATGTCAGAAGCAGGGACGTGAATAGAATGTAAGCGTGGACAATCTATTTCGGAGACCACAACTCCGACGGTGCAGTTAATCTTCAAACAATCGTCCTTGAGATAATCAGATGCTTCCAGCAGAGTTCTTCTGAAAAAGCGTTTGTATCCCCTGTAAAGAAACAGTGTAAGTAAATAGATGAATAAGTGAAATTAATCAAGCAGAGAATCAACATACTAAGGTGGACTATTACAAAACTGAATGATTCCTTTTCATTACTTCCGACTTCCGAGTCCAACATATCAAAGCCAAAGGCATCACCTCTAAAACCAGACAAAGGTTGATCCAAGAGGGAATGATTCCTCTGAAAGTAAACAAACAGAGAACAAGACACTATTGGTAGATAATATACAAAACTGAATTGTTCCTTTTCATCACCAAACACTTAACTATGTTTGATTATTTCTAGGCCAAAATTCAAAACCGAAGGTATCATCTTTATTTAAGACCAAACGAAGGTTAATCCACAAGAGAGAGTGATTCCTCTCCTGTGAAATTAAACAGGCAGATAACAACAACACACTATGGTGGATAATATACAAAAAAAATGAACGTTTCCTTTTCATTTACCAAACATATTACTAACTACGATTGGTTCTTTTAGAATCCAAAATCAAAGCCAAAAGGTTGATTTAAGAGGGAAATGATTGTAGAGAAGAAAACACCTATGGTGGATGATGTAATAAACTGAATGGTTCCTTCTCATTACCAAACAGTTAAACTATGTTTGAGTTCTGATTCACTCAGCAATGTAAGAAAATACTAAATATCAATCCTAACTTTCATCCACCAAAACCTAACAACAAAAGAGCTAAAAAAAAACAAACTCATCAAGACACAGAAGAAGGAGACGAACCACATGCTACCACGATACTTGAGGGTATAAGGCCCACTCTCAAGAGCACGATCGAAATGACTATGAACCTTATGCTTCCCTTTCCCACTCTGATCCAGCAGAGAAAGCTCAAACAAAGCCCTCACATCGGTCCCGTCGCTAGCCAACGCGATGAAGACGGAAACATACGCGGAATTATCCTCGGGGTTCTTGCCGTCGGGGTAGAAGTAGATAGCCCACTCGTACCCTCCGACGGAGAAAGTGTCGCTGGCGATGTGTTTTCCGATCCCGATTCCTTTGGCTAGAGAGTAGCCTTTGATCGTGAAGCTGTGGGATCCGTTTATGGTTTGCGTGACGGAGAGAGACGTCGTCGTCGGTGGTGACGGCATTTCTCCGAAGCTTCGTCGGGGCCTTTGTGAAATTTTTCTTTTCTCAGACGAATTTTCTGATAAGTTTTCTGGGAAAGTAATTCCTTTTTTTTTTTGGTTTTATTTTGAAGTCAGACGAAACGGTCCGATACGGACCAGTAAAGTCACCCGATTTAACCGACACTTAACCGCATATGTTTGATTTGACAATTTTTTTTTATTTTTTTGCTTAAATGGAAACTATTATTTGGGAGCAATAAAGTGGGAGAATTTGCTGTCTGACCAAATAATTTCAAAAAAAAGGTGTTAAAAAAAACCAAATAATATTGTTTCTGCTTTTTAATGTTGTAATTTTAATTTGGTTTGTAAGGATTTCTTATATAATTGTTAATCAATTTTAGATAGCAAAAAAAGAAAGAAAAAAACTACACTATAATTATCTTCCAATTAAAATATGTATTTCTTCTTGAATAAGACAACGTGTTATTTGATCACACATTACTTCAATTAAATGTTTCTAACAAATTAAGAAATATTAATTGCTATGTGTTAGTATTTTTTTGGACAAATTTCAGTTCATTATTCTGGCTACTAATCAGTTCTTCTTCCGATGTGGTAGTTTGAACGGTTGAACTCTCTGGAGCTCTCTCTACATTCCTACACAATTACGCACAATTCATTTATCCCTAATTTCTCATTTTTTTTTTTTCATTTCCTGCCGATGACGATCTCTCAAGAATGAGTGGTGATGATTTATGTTGAGTCTAGTGGATATATGAGTCAAGAGAAAAGATGCATGTGAATGTGTGGAAGAATATTCTTAGTGCTTAACACTCTCAGTAAGCACGAAGGATATATAGGCAATGAATGTGGGGATTTGGTTGTGGGTGCGGGTTAGGTTATCCAGACGGGATCACTCAAAATGAGATTTCTATTAGTCTGAAGATCGTAAGAAAATGAGAAGAAAGGTTGACACTTCTAGGCTGATCAACTCATCAAAGAAAGACCTATTCGTCTGCTAATATGTAGATAACATTTCTATTATTTGATTATCCCTAATTAACATGCAAAAATGAGGCTACCGTAAAGAAAAAACATTATTAATTAGAAGCCATGATGTTTTAAATTTCAAAAATACATATATAAATAAAATTTTGGTAAAATAAGGAAGTGAAATGAAAGGGAAGAATGTTGTGAAGAAAGGAGCACGACAGACATGAAGGTTGGTTAGCTTCCAAAGAACTCCACACGAAACGGTCAACACGATTCTTGTGCCTCTCCTCCCTCAGACATAAACTTACACATATACGTGAACATCACACATACGTATCCGTACGTATACGACGATGCTTAATTAGATGATACGACTACCCACTATTTTGTTATTGCTAATCATTGTAATCGGACATTTACAAATCTTTTGATCAAACAGATAGCCTCCATCAGTTTACCATCAACTATAAACGAAACCTAACCATAACTAGAACATGATAATTTTAAATAAATGTCCTCAAGTTTAAATTAATTATAGGTTATGTGCGCTGAAACTGATTTTGAGATTCACAGTCACCCAACAAATTATAGCTAGATCAATGCGTATCGCAGGTGGATCAAAATTTTATGTTTGTTAAAAATATTATGTTATAAATTAACATAATATATTACAATATTCTGACTACATGCACTTTGTTATTTCCGTCTATTTGCTACTCCGTATTCGATTTGATTTTCTTATCATATGTGGCATCAACAAATTTATTCATTTTATATATGAAGACAAAGATCTGTAAACTCATGAGTGATGCTAATTTAAATTGCATCTACAGGCTTAGACTCCAAATTGTTGTATGATTATATTTTAAATCAGCTCACCTATCTTCACCGAAGATCGATCCGACTCTCTTGAGCTCATTAGAGCTATCAACTCGAACACGTTTCCTATGGAGCTTTACGGAGTTCTCAAATACATTTTCATCTTTCATTTTCATAATTTTCTCTCATGTACCGAGATCGTGTAACTTTCGAGCTGATTCGTTGGCAAAGAATGCTCTACTTAGCGATAACTCTATTTTGTCCTGAACCTTTTTATGTTTGAATGAAATGTTTTTTTTTTTTTTTTTTTTTTTTTTTTTTTTTTTTTGATTAACCAGGTGGTTGACCCCTTCGGGACCCCCCCACCTAGGCCCGGCGCCAGCCTGTGTCTGTACCGTTTAAGGCCCTGGACACGCCTCCCCTCCCCGCGAGTCGAACTCGGGTTGCCCCTCAGTGACCGTAGCCTGGGGTGTACCACTGGACTACGAGGTCCGGGTTGAATGAAATGTTCGTTGTTAAAAAAGAAGAAGATTATATTTAAAAAAGAAAACTCGGTACTTCATGCATGTATTTTTAAAGAAATATAAGTCGATTTTTTTTTTTGCTCTTCTCCTAGCAATTGAGTATACTTTTGGATTATAGTTACTAGACTTTAAGTATGCTAACAATCCAAACTATATTAACTTAATTTAATATATATCCCCTGCCATGCATCTCATGTTAACAACTTCCAAAAGTTTTCCCTTTTTGGAAACGTTTATTAGTACTCTTCTTTTATGATTAAAAGATATTAAACTAGGGATTCCTTATATGATTTCAGACGTTCATATTTAACGTACGCATTTCAGTAAGACGTTTGTCAGACTAGTTCTAATTAAGATATAAGTCATAACTCATAAGCATAACTAATATACACAACTTAAAATTCATGAGACGACATAAGAAAATAAGTATACAGTTTGAATACTAGCTAGTAGTATAACACACACACAAACACTCTCTTTGCACGTGCAGCTAGCATCACACCTTCTTCCCATTTATACTCTCTTTCTTGCACCTAACCATACGTCGTTTGGTAGATGCCAAAAAAAAAAACCATACGTTTGGTTTTTTTTTTGAGCAACACAATACGTTTGGTATAAAAATAATTCGAGGGGTAAAGAAATTTAATTGCATGTATAGCTATTATTATATTATGCTAATACTGATGGTGTTCCAATAACAAGAAAATACTTATATTTAATTTCAAAATAACAAAAATGGAAAAAAGAAACGATTACCCCATTCACCTCGACCTCCTTCATGAAACAAACGTGGCCGCTTCCATTTTTCTACTTATATACCCACACTTACACATGTACATAACATTAACATACATTTATAGATATAATTTGTTCACAAGAAACACTCATCAAAAAAAAAAAAAAAAGAAACACTCATCAACTAATCCTAGTTAATTAATGCTTGTTTGGTTATGGCTGATCAGCAGCGGTCTGGCCACAACACCTCCGATTCTCGCCGGAAATCATCAGCCGGGAGACGAACCTCACAACATACAACGACGTCATCGTTATCTTCCGGCGGAGGAGCCATGGCGGCAGCTGCAACGACGGGGACAGGAACGGTCTCGCCTTGTGGGGCTTGCAAGTTCTTGAGAAGGAAGTGTGTGAGTGGATGCATTTTCGCTCCACATTTCGGGTCGGACCAAGGAGCCGCTAGGTTCGCGGCTGTCCATAAGGTATTTGGAGCCAGCAACGTGTCGAAACTGTTGCATCATATTCCGGTGAACCGTCGTCATGACGCTGTAGTTACGATTTCATATGAGGCTCAAGCTAGGCTCTCTGATCCCGTATATGGCTGCGTCTCAACTATCCTTGCTCTTCAACAACAGGTGAATTGCATACAACAGAAGATAAAAATGTCTATTAGTTTAAAAAAAATACTTTAGTATATATATTAGCTTTTAAATGAACAAAAATGATATCTATTATTCAAGCCATCCAATTTTGTTATCTAGTAAACTAAAGCTTGTAACGCTTAACATTGACGAGGTGCAAATATTTGAAAGTTTCAGATAAGCAAAAATATAAAAGTAACAGTAAAGATGCGTAAAATTAAAACACTAAAGAAAGTAACATTTTGAGTAATTTTAATTTGTTTTATGTCCCTTAAGACTTTGTTGGTTTGCAGTAAAATTTCACCTTTAATTTTCTTATAAAAAATCATCTTTAATTTTGTTTTTTTTGACATCATATATATATGTTTCCGACCTATAAATACATGCAATTTATTCTAAAATTTGACAAATATTTCTCAAGTTCTTTTGCCAGCTACAAAATTATTATACAAATGTAACAGTAAGAATTTTGACAAAACTTGGGTTCACCCCTATGGTGAATTCTTAAATTCACCCCAATTCTTAGCACCAATCAAAACGCCATGTAGGATTAGTAAAAAAAAAGAAATAAAATTAAAAAAAAAGCATGTAAAAAAGTTAATCTTTCTATGGCTTCTTCTCCTTCTCCATCACCCACAAATAATTGAAAGCTTTTATTTATGATTTTGGTTTTGGATTCAAGATCTAGAGTTTGGGTTTAGGGTTTAGGATTAGAACTTAGGGTTTAGTGTTAAAATCTAGGGTTTAGTGTTAAAATTAAGAGTTTGGGTTTGGAGTTTATAGAATTTGGGTTTAGATTTATGGCATAGAGTTTTAGATTTAGAGTATAAGAACAGAAAACTGCAGACTTTAATTTAACAAACAAATCTTTCAATGTTTTTTGTGGTGATGAAGATGAAGAAGCCATAGACAACCTTAAAAAATCAAGTTACGTCTTTTTTTTATTGCCTTTTTTTTATTCATTTTTTTGTTAATCATACATGGCACTTTGATTGGTGCTAAGAATTGAGGTGAATATAAGAATTCACCGTAGGGGTGAACCCAAGTCTTGTTCTAAGAATAAGTAATTTTGGCAACCATGAATATATTAGGTGGCCTCGCTACAGGCGGAGTTATCAGTGGTGCAATCACAACTAATAAACAGTAGAGTCGCAATGGCCAACGTTATGCAACAACAACAAAATCATCACCAACAACAACTAGTCGTCATGCAACAACCCGAATACTCCAACAACTCATCCGCCTCCACCACTCTTGCCGGAGCCGCCATGAACAATTTTGCTGCGACGGCAGAAGCAGCCGCAGCCGTCAGCTATGACGTCATGGCTCCAGCTAATTTAGAACATTCGTTGCAACCTGTGCCACGGCATCAGCAAGGTAGGGGCAATCAGCATGAGGACGAGGAAGAGAGTGGTACTGATTTTTCGGTGGCTGTTAGGTCGACGGCGTTGGCTGCGGAGGTTATATTTCCGGCTGAAGGTTTTCACCGGATATGAATATATAGAACTTGTCTTTTAGTTATTTATCTCCTTTTATTATGCTGAAAAAAATATAATAATTATATAGCATTCACATACGTATATTAGGTGTAACCAGTATACGAAGACTTGATCTGAAATATTTTAATGAGATATATATCTAGTTTATTGTTCGAGGTGAAACTGATTCTTTAATTTTATTTGGTTGAATAAAACGAATTTATTGTTAGATAATAGATTTCAATCTAAGTCACATGTTAAAAATTAGCAAAAGGAGATTCTAATAGATGTCTAATTTTAATTAGTACGAAATCTTTTGAGAAAAAAAATCTAAAAATAAATTAATGTGGACTTGTATGGACAATATTATACCAAGTGGTCAATGTAGAGTTAGACATAAATTTTCACAAACCAAAACATTAGATTAGAAAAAATATAAATTAAGTTATATAAAATTGGCCCGAAAAATTAAGAAGAATGACATGTGTTAAAAACTGATGAGTTCTTGAGAGTAAATTTCAAGACTCTCTTTAACTTGTGTGTTTATATGTAGTATAGGATTGCATTTGTTTCATCAATTTTAATAGAAACAAAATGTATTCCATACAAATACTTTGCAGTGCCGCTTTTGTAATACAGTTTTAGAATGGTTTTAAAATAAATGCATTGCTACAACCCATCATCAATACAATTAAAACAACATACTTTTTTTTCACATCCCCTTAAATTTTGTAAATATTTACAGATGAATGCCATTACCTATTAATTTTTAAATATATTCAATAAAAAGTTTGTTATGTTCCACGATTTATGGACTTTAAACAAATCTAATTTACTACTTTTATTATCAATATACAATTAGCAGACTTTTAAAAACAAATATACAACTTGAGCAATCCACGTTTTTTATTTTCCACGACCAACTGAACTAACGTTTACAGAATAATTATTATTTTTTCCTTGTAAACCCTTAGACATATATGATGATCATTTTATTCTGTGTCCAATAAAAAAAATTTAAATTGTTTTTTTTTCAACAGCATACATTATGTTTAATAACTATAAAGTACATTTCGTATGTTTGTTAAATTTGTTTGTATTTGGTTTATTCGAGATAGCATCTTTTGAATAAAATTTTATATACAAAATTAGAACATATTTTTCTGACGGTATAACAAGATTATCAAAAATATTTTGCTGTTGTAATTTAATAGAAAAGTGTTTATTTTGTATATATTTAGGATTGGAAGACATTAATCGATAACCAGACTAACACAAACAAACATGAAATATATATATATATAAAAATCTTCCAGCAATGAACATATATAACAGATCGATTTCTATATTTGTGTAACCGAAGACCAGAAAAATACCCGAAAAACCGCAAAAACACCCAAATATTTATCCAAAGTCAGCTCTGAAAACCCCAAAAATACCTACAATTTTATCCGGATACCCGAATTATATTTTCTGAAAATCTAAAATTTTACCTGAGACATAAACTATACCCGAAAACCTGAACCCGATATTTTTAAAAATACTCGAAACACCAGAAATATACTCAATCACCTAAACATATCTAATATATACAATAATTTTGCGGGTTCTTCAGGTACCCAAACCGAGATCTGCGGGTCCAAAAGAAAACCCAACAGGTACTTAGCATGGATCCGGACCCAAATTTTTGGGTCGGTTCCTGTTCGGATCTTTGGATCCGTGTAAAATGCTCAGGCCTATGCCAAACTAAACTAGATTGAAATTTAATCGAAAACTGACACAGCGTAAAAAATATATAAAACTAACCAGATCAGAGCATCTCTAATCCATACATAATCGATCAAAATTTTATATCTCTTAAAAATAAACACTGGAAAAATAGAACCGAACCTGAACCGAAATGAAAAAAAAAATATCGCGTTTTTCGAACGCGGGTTAAAGTCTAGTTGTATATTAAAGGAGAAACATTTGAAAAATTGTAATCTTAATTTTGTAATAATTAAAAAAAACTCATGTTTGTGTGTCACTCAATTAGGTAGTCAATTACATTCAATTTAAATACAAGTAAGTACACATTCGATTTTTATATATCATTAGATACATTTGTTGGTCAAACTATATGATATAATGATATGATATGACATTTATGACAGAAGCATTAATGATTGTTCCGTTAAATAAAATTACTATATTCTTTTCTTTTCGTAAATAAAACATACGAAATTATCATAAATGACTAATATATATATATATATATATATATATGACAATTAATTATTCTAATAATACAGATTTGATAACAATTTATATCCCCTCCATCATTTTTTTGTTTAATTTTATATTATTAAAATAAACTAAACAATCAAATAAGCTATAAAATTAAAGTTTAGATTTTTTTCGTATATGTTATATTTTGAATTTCAAAAAATGACAACAAATTAATAAAAATATTAAAATTATTATTTAAAAAATTATTGATCAATGGTTTGATATTTTTATTATAACAAGATACACATGATCTTAAACCATATGTGTAAAAAGTATCATTTAATAATAAAACACAGACATATATATATATTTAAACTATATAACATATAAAATTATATAAATATTTTAATTTCAAAACTTTCAATGAATTTTCAGGAGCATTTATAAATTATAAACTTATTAAATTATCAATGATTTAAATATTTTGTTATAAAACGATATGAATGATCATAGAACCGTATGATTATGAATTCTCATTTAATAAATAACTATATAAAATATACTATATATAAAATATAATATTCTTAGAAATAGGTTGTTTCATCTTAAATTGATTATACTTTTTATTAAACTAACAATCAAATTGATAAATAATGTACAAAAAAATCTTGCACTTTCCTTAAATAAAATCTACGAAATTACATGATATGATTAACGTATATATGAAAATTAATGATTAATAATAATAAATATTTGATAACAATTTTTGTATCTTAGTTCTTTTTGTTTAATTTTATATTATTAAAGGATATAAAACAATCACATTACTATAGAATCAAAAAATTATTTTTTTTCTTTTATGTTATATTTCAAATTTTTCAAAATGTCTATAAATTTTTAGAAATTTGAAGATCCCATTTCAAAAATTTGTAATCAATAGCTTAATCTGTTTTGTTATAATGAGATATACAAATGATCATAAAATTTTATATATATACTAACGGCTTAAAGCAAAAAAATTGACTGTGTCAATTTAATCGTCGAGATGAAACCTTATGTGTAATATTAAAGTCAAAATAATTTGATTTTGGAAGTAATAAGATGCTGGTTTTAAAATCATTATATTGATTCTCAATCATTAAATCACTTGAATCATTTGAACTATAATTAAGTAACAATTTATTGCAACTGAGACTTCTTATTTTCTTAGTCATTTTTTTTGATATTTTTGCTTTATTTTAACAGTAACTAATTGAAGTAAAAATTAGAAATTTGATTGACAACAATTAGTTGAAATCTTTAAATATTTATACAAACAAAGTCTATTCAATCGAAGACATATTAATTTGATGAATACTAAATATGAAATAATGAAAAAAAACTTTTCTTTCATGTTTCTGTTTTGTTTTTTATTTTTATTTTCAAAATTTAGAACTTTGATACTAGTTCTAGATTTGATTATTTTATTAGATGATATAAGCACTTTTTGTTATTTATTCTCTTATTTATATATATATATATATAATATTTTTTAATAAATGACTTTTTTAACAACATAACACTAAAGTTCTTATAATATATAATATAATATGATCTCAAACTAAATAATTATATTTTTTGGTGTAAAACCGAATAAACTGAAACCGACGGTATATAAACCAAATCGAACCGAAGTAAATATGAATTTAAAATAGTAGTTATATTTTACTAACTGAAATACCAAAAAACTGAACTGAACCGAAACCAATCCGATATCCGGATTGAATACCCATGATCCAAATGAAACCGAACTATTTTTTCATTCTCCAAAACATAATAAAAATAATAATTTCATCCCCGCAAGGCGCATATCTTATCCTAGTACACTATTAATTAGCTCAACCAATCAAAACCGAAATATTTACTAAAGGATTTATGAGTGCTCTTTTCCTAGTTATTAGTCGACACTTAAGACGGTAAGAGGTATTGAATCGTATATCCAAGTCATGCGATCGAGACGAGGAAGCAATAAAAATAGAGGTAATAAGAAACTCTAAATGGTATTAAGCCCATTGAGAAGTCTTACTATATTGATCAAAAAAAAAAAGAAGTCTTACTATAAAGTAAAGTTATAAGAAACCCTAAAATGGTACGATACCTCCTCCACTCGCTTTTATCTCTACCTTTTCTGTCGGCTAGGTGAATTTCAGTCTCTTTTGTTTGCCTCATGTTGTTGTCTTCAACTAATCCAATAAATTATTTCAGGCTTAAAAAGATATGACGAACGTGAAGAAGGCGACGCCAGAGTTTGCAACAGCTAAAACGGTCGTGTGGTGGGACATGGACAGCTGTCCGCTCCCCAATGGTTATGACCCAAGTTGGTCGGACCGAGAATAGACACGGAGTTGAAGAATCTAGGCTACAACGGTCCGCTCACCATCATTGGCGTTGGTAACTTGGATGGAGTCCCTATTGACTTCCTGAAAGTCCTCTCTTCCGGTGAAGTCGTTATTAAACAGCCTACACTAGATAAGAAAAAATCACTCTCTCCTTCTTTCTCTCAATTTTTTTTTTTAATTTCAGAACACATAATTTAAGGGTTTAGATTCTCAATTGGCATGTAGTGTTGGGATTGAGAAATCTCATGTCCAACTCTATCTTGTCTTATTAGTACAATATTGTCCACTTTGGGCCTAAGAGGCTGGTCCGCATTGATTTATTTTGGGACACCTTCCCAAAAGGCCTCGTACTATTAGAGTTGGACTTCTCTTTATATATTAGACTTTCCTTTGTCTAATATCCAATGTGAGACTTAGATTGTTATCTCACATTCTCCCCCTCAAACTAAGGACCACAACTCATCTCTTGTGTGTTTCCTAATCGTAGGGTTTCCTTTGAGAATGTATATCCCACAACTTCACAGGTTCCATGATCTTCTGACTTTTCTGCAACAGACCTTCTTTTTCATCTTCTATCCGTTCTTTACTTAAAAGGTATTTTGGTCTTCTTGCATCTCTTCGTCAAACCTGGCTGTGATACCAATTGTTGGGATTGAGAAATCCCGTGTCCAACTCTTATTCTCCGATTAGTACGATATTGTCCACTTTGGGCCTCAGAGGCTGGCCCGCATGGATTTATTTTGGGACTCCTTCCCAAAAGACCTCGTACTATTAGAGTTGGACTTCTCTTTATATATTAGACTTTCCTTTGTCTAATATCCAATGTGGGACTTAGATTGTTATCTCACATTCTCCCCCTCAAACTAAGGACCACAACTCATCTCTTGTGTGTTTCCTAATCGTAGGGTTTCCTTTGAGAATGTATCTCCCACAACTTCACAGGTTTCATGATCTTATGACGTTTCTGAAACAGACCTTCTCTTCTTCTTCTACCCGTTCTTACTTAAAGGGTATTTTGGTCTTTTTGCATCTCTTCGTCAAACCGCTCTGATACCAATTGTTGGGATTGCGAAATCCCATGTCCAACTCTATCTTGTCTTATTAGTACGATATTGTCCACTTTGGGCCTAAGAGGCTGGCCCGCATGAATTTACTTTGGGACTCCTTCCCAAAAGGCCTCGTACTATTAGAGTTGGACTTCTCTTTATATATTAGACTTTCCTTTGTCTAATATCCAATGTGGGACTTAGATTGTTATCTCACATTCTCCCCCTCAAACTAAGGATCACAACTCATCTCTTGTGTGTTTCCTAATCGTAGGGTTTCCTTTGAGAATGTATCTCCCACAACTTCACAGGTTCCATGATCTTCTGATTTTTCTGCAACAGACCTTCTTTTTCATCTTCTATCCGTTCTTTACTTAAAAGGTATTTTGGTCTTCTTGCATCTCTTCGTCAAACCTGGCTCTGATACCAATTGTTGGGATTGAAAAATCCCGTGTCCAACTCTTATTCTCCGATTAGTACGATATTGTCCACTTTGGGCCTCAGAGGCTGGCCCGCATGGATTTATTTTGGGACTCCTTCCCAAAAGGTCTCGTACTATTAGAGTTGGACTTCTCTTTATATATTAGACTTTCCTTTGTCTAATATCCAATGTGAGACTTAGATTGTTATCTCACATGTAGGATCCCACATGCTTGAGGATGTGATTGATGCCTTCCATACGATTGTACCTCCTCCGTTGTCAATGATGGTCATAACTGCCGCTCATGCAAACGGATGTCGTTTACGAGTTTTTTCATGGTGGCCCCTCTTACAATCTTCTTCTGGCTTATCCAGCCGTTACCGAACATGCAGACCCAGAGCCTTCATCCCTATTAGTCGACAACTTTGGTGGACTGTTTGTCTGGGATAGGCTTGGCTTACTGAAAGGTGTTCCCTCTTTCTATCTTATCTATCTCTCTATCTACACCTCTAAATTAGCTAATAAGCTGCTGTTGTTGTTTGCCCCCCATACAGATCAAGGGTCTGCCAACAATGATACCAGAAGACAGGAGACAGGCTGTGAATCGCATTGTTGCGAATTATGCGAATTTTCTTCCGACAGCTTTGATGATTTCGCCAGGCACCTCAAAACTCTCTCACATGAAGTTGAGGTAAAGCTTCCTTTGCCTCTTCTAAATTTTGTATCAATCAATACAATTTTTCATCCTCTAATCTCTCGTTTTCCTTTTGATTCTCTTCTCCTCATCAAGATGCATGAGTATCTTAGTTACCTATTGATGAAGCGTCAACTTGAAGTAGACGATTTGAAGCACCTTGAGGAGCTTGACGAGGCAATTTTTTTTTCTTCTTAATACAAGTTTTTTTCTGCATAGATCTCTGACTCCCAATGTTGTGAAATGTACAGCCTTATCGTCAAAAAGTGGAGGCAAAAAGGCTAGAGTTCATAGATTTTGCCAATGATATTAAACGTCGTGATTCCGATGATGATACTCCCAAGACTAAGAAGGCAAGTTACTAAAGTTTCTCTCTTTTTTTTTTTTTAATATACATGAATACATATCTTTCAGCTCTCATTACTGACTCTTTCTACAGTCAAAAAGGAGCTTCAAGATTCCTCCTATGTTGCAATCATTATCTCCTTTCGCTACCAGACCTGATTTCTCATAAACAACAACTGTGTATGATTGCAGGGGAAAAAATTCAAGCTCGCCCTCCTTTGCAAGCCCCCTTCCTCTCTAAAAAAGAAGTCTACTGCCAATCCCAAGAAGCTATCAAAGGCAAGTTTTTCTAACAAATCTACTGATTTCTCTCCTTAAAAATTCGCCCTTATTATTTTGCATCTCTCATTTCCGTTGGTTTTGCAGTTGAAGACTGCAGATGAAGCCGAGTGTTCCCCTTAGACATATGCCTTGCTTTATCTTAATGAAATAATATTAGTTGTATCTTGTTGTTGTTTTTAACTTTATGTTACCTCTCACTGTTAAACTCCTTTTTACATTTCATCCATATAACTGCTTTGTCTACATGCTCCATTAGTGTTATAAAATAATTAGGGTTGAAACATTATATGGTTTTAAATCTTTGCTTGCTTGATAAAATTTTAGGGCGTTCACAAATTGGGTTTTGGCCCGACATAACGTCTTAAATTAAAGAAAAATGGTCCAAAAAGCTGTGTGGAAGGATACATATTGAATTAAATTAAAACAGACCCAACTAGCCGACGAATGATCCTCATGAGTCTTGACAACAAGGTTGAGACAACCACCAAGCACCTCCTCCTTGAAACAAACGACACATACTGAACCGAACTGGTAGAATAGAGCCAGATTAACTTTAAGCAACACGCCTTGTTACAAACGAATAGGTCGTTTTTTTTGCTAACCCGCCTTCCCTCTTTGGCTTAGTGATTACTTCCCACAAGTCTCTAGCATTGTGGTGCTCTTCCACATTTCTCTTCCAAAGGAACACCCCACAGGGGGAGTTTGATTCTTTAAATAGGTTGCATGGATTTATTGAAATTTCAGATATACCTCATATAGAGTAGGGAATGGTACCATACTACCATAAGACGACCTATAGCATTGTGACCAATCTTACGCTACTGATTGCGTTTGAGTTAAAACGTCCGTTTCTAAATCGCGGTTGGAATGTGTTTTGAACTTGATGCGTATTTTAACTGGTCTCTAGATCCGAACAAGCGTCAAAACTATAACTGCCACTCACACAGTGCCGATCCAACGGTTTGCACCGCCCATTCCAAAACCAAATTTAAAATTTATGCCCTTATATATATTTTATCAAAACCACAAAATAATAGTATCAAACAGCCTAAAAAAATAATATTACGTAAACTGTTTTAAAAACTAGTGATATTTAGCATACTTCTGACTGAAATATAAATTAAATATATAAAGTTAAATCTTTCAACCATAGCCATCACAATTGATAACATAGAAAGTATATTTAACATTTCTTATGATATGTAGACATATGAATTGACTTTTGATCAATTATTTAAGTCCGAAAAGGCCATTTTTGCCGAGACGGCCAGTTTGAGTATCAAGGCAAGTTAATAAACAGAGAAAAGCTGAACAACTTTGACACCGCTCTCATTTTTGCTTTTTTGTTGCATGCAAACAATTTGGAGATTGACGAAGAAGCTGAATTGACTTTTGATCAATTATTTAAGTCGGAGACGGCAGAGAAAGCCATTTTGCAGAAAAGGCCAGTTTGAGTATTAAGGCAAGTTAATAAATAAAGAAAACCTGTACAACTTTGACACCGCTCTCATTTTAGTTTTTTTCTGTTGCTGATTGGAGATTGATGAAGAAGCTGAGTCTTCCCTTCTAAACAATTTGGATCTTCAAGGAGAGTAGATAGCCCATGGTGGCGTTCTTTTCTAAAGGTCATGTGGTATAGTGAATGATTTGTTCTATTCTATACTGTGAAACCAGAATTCATCTTAAGATTCTACCATTGATTTTTTTTTGTGACATTCCTACTATTTAACAACTTTAATTATTTTTGACCAAAATAATTAATATTTGATTGCTGCTAAATCTATAAATACACGTAGTATACATAAATAATTTCAATGTACTTGCCAAACTAAGATTTTGTTACCATAGTGAATCAAGAATCTCATACTAAAAAAAAAGAATCTCATACTACGATATGTTGTGTTTTTAATAGGTGGATTAATATTTATATTTAAAATAGATTATATGATAGATATTATATATATATATATATATATATATATATATATATATATATATTTTTTTTTTTTTGATCAAATGATATTATATATAGTTTTATATTTTGTAACTGTGAGATTATATATAGTTTATTCATACATCTATGTCATAACATAATTCTTTTCTGTCCCAAAACATCTATTTTTTTAAAAAAAATATTTAAATATATCTAATGGGATATTTATATAGGTAAAAAAATACTCCAAAATATCAAATCTATTATACGAAGGTACATCCGGATTTCTTAACAAAGCATTTTCATATTTTATCATTTTGAGGATACTTTAATATTTTACAAATAAGAGACTAATGTTTATATTGTTAAACTGTGTATCATTATATTTGTTAGACACACATACGCTATATTGTTATAAACCTTTTTAAAATAAATAAATAGTATATTACTATAGGCAATAAAACTAATAACACATAATAAACTAAATGATAATAACTTTAGTAACAAACATATATTTATATATTATTTAAATGAAAAATGGTAATAACCATGGGTCAGTCCATTTAATCAACTAATTAAACTTGGACTACAATAATTTTAAATTAATTCACCAACCCAGTATAGTTAAAATAATTTATTAAAAAAAAGCCAAATAACAATTAACCCATAGATATAAGAAAATATAAAATATGAAAATTTATAATATTACAACTATATATTATTTATTTTTAAAAAAATCAATTATATTTTTTAATATAAAAAATTCTGCATTTTAAAAGCGCAGATTGAAATCTAGTTTCTACTTATAGTTGGACATGTTGCATCCAATAATTTTTTAGTTAACCAATGTTTCAATTTAATCTTTGTTTTAATCTTATTGCCAGAGAAAGATACAAATATGTAATAACAATATAGACCACCCTATATGTTTGTTTTATTACAATATGAATCAAATCAAGGCTACAAACCAAGAAAAAGATGCAATAAGATATATTAAAGCAATTAAGAATCCCAGTCGAAACAAGTAAGACTGCCTCCAGGCCCTCCATCACGTTTAAGACGACAAGGGCCGGGCTCATAAATGACCCAAATGCATTCTCTGCAGACTCCAATCTTACTTTTTGGGCTGTCATCTCTATCAACCCTGAAAATAGCAAAGGTTGCTCTATGTCCAGGCCAGTTAAAGGTGCAAGTATACCTTGTCGTTTTGCGGAAGTTGACATGAAATTTAAAATCAAAACTTTGTAGGAATCCAACCGCCCTTATCCCAAAATCTTTGTCTTTGTTTCTGCAATACAGGATCAGATATGCTCCTGTGTTAATTCTGTTAGTGATCACGACGTGTTTAGGTGCAAACGGTAAAAATCCATCAATGGATGAATTGTTTCCAAATGATGATGTTTTGAGGATAAGTAGAAATGAGAATAGCACAAAAATGAGATGGCTATTTGTTAAGGAAGACATGGTTATAGGTTTTAGGGGGTTAGTTACATAAATTTGTTTGTTTTGAAAGTAGTATTGATAAACAGTTTACAAATTTGTTGGCAGTAACTTGTTATATCTATGTAGGTAGGCTTATGTAGGTACAAGTAAATGTGTAGAATCTACATGCATACTAAATAAAAAACAGATGTAATTAATGTTCTTTAATTAGTTAGTACTGAAATAAATAAAAAAGTAAGATCTCTCAATTTTTTCTTGTCCTTAGATAGATTTTAGTTAAAACTTTAACAGGATATATATGACAAACTAACAATATGAAATATCTGGTTATGTTTAGAGATATAATTACAAGTAAATATCTAGAGTCTAAAAGTGTCTAGTAATTATAACTACTAGCATACCAAATAATAAAAAAAAAATACATACACTTAGTGTTCATTAGTCAATTATTGTTGGTTACTAATTTGTTTACAAATCTCTCTGTTTCTTTTCATTAAATAGTTCTAAATTATATTTCTTAAATGTTTTTGTTATTGCTGTCAAAAAATGTTTTTGTTAATGCTTTTATTACAAAATTTGTTGATATGCTCTATTTAGAAAATAGTAATTGAATCGCAGAAACTGGCGTAATATAATTTATTCTTGACGGATTATGTCTTTGAGATATTATGAAAACAGTTAGAAATCCAATGCTATAATGAAAATAATTTTATTTTGGATAAATTTGTGGATACATAGGAAATACTTGAAAACTATTGGGGATGATTGTAATTTTCTTTACCTTGTTCACTCGGGAAGAATCTTATTATCATATAAGGTGTTATTCGATGATATTTTAAAAAGTATAAATTCAACCAAAATCCTTTGTTATTTAATTAATGAATTAATTATGTTAAAATAAAGTATTATATGGATATTATATTGTACTGCATGCATAATAAAATTAATTTAGTTTTACTCAAATGAAGATTTCAAATACTTCACTTGTTTGTTAGATCCTCTATCCAGTTAATTGATGGTTAGCGATAGTATGACTGTTTGTGTCTTCATGATTGTATTCATTTAGTTTAATTTCTAAATTGATCATTCATAACATCAAAATTACTCTTCTGTTTCTCTTAAAAGTTGTTCTTAAAATAAATGTTTTTTGTAAGCTTTTTTTTTGTTTAGTTTTCACATTAGTTTGTATATTTCAAACCTTAAAGGGGAATTTCATGTTATATAATTGATTAACCATTTTTATTCCACAAACCCACTAAAAGGTTTCTTAAAAATTTTTTTTTTAACCTTTTGTCTAAAAAAATAATTATTAAAAATCGCACCAATTGCGGACCGCCACATGTCGGTAGGACCCGTGAATAGTGAAAAAACCTACAACAAACGTTTCTTATTTCATGACAAAAACAAACGTTTTTTTTTCCTTTTTGGTAGAACCCACACCAAATTTTTCTCCTAAACCCTCTCCCCCATAAGATCCCCAAATAAAGATGGCCTAAATGACTCGTGTGCTTTTTTGCATAATAATTTTTTGTTTGCATTTCCAAAGAAATATGATGAATTTGGCTTATTGACCCCTACAAAATATGATGAATATGGCTTCCTGACGCCTACAAAATACATTTGTTATCAATTTGACCCCTCTAAAACATTTGGCTGTCTCTCCACCACTGCTCCTCTTAATAATCTTTTTCAAAGTTTTCATTTTGATGTGCTTCAACAGTGTTAAGTCTGCCTTAAGCACTCATGCCTATGTTTAAGTTTGGATTTATAAGTTTCTACTTGTATATCGAGTATTGAAAATCTTTGTGGTAGGAACTTGTCATAGAGAATTCCAAGTTCTGCTCCGTTATGGTTATGAATTTCGACGGATGACTTGTGTGATTAGGTGGCAAAAGAACAGTATAGCTATATAAAATTGTTATTTGTTAAAAACGGCAGATATTTAAAAACATATAATTAATGTTCTTTAATTAATTAGTACTGGATATTAGAAATGGTAAGATCTCTCAAATATTATTTGTTAAAAAAGGCAGATATTTTTCTTAACAAATAATAACTGTTTTTCTGAACAAATAATAATTACAAATTTGTTGGCTGTAACTTGTTAAATCTACGTAGGTAGGCTATACATAGGTATAAGTAAATGTGTAGAATCTAAACATGCATGTCCATGCGTGCTAAATAAAAACATATAATTAAAGTTCTTTTTTTTTATGTTCTTAAGTAGGTAGTACTGAAATAAAAAACGGTAAGATCTCTCAATTTTTTCTTGTCTTTAGATAGGTTTTAGTTACAATTTTAAAAGGATATGACAAACTAACAATATGAAATATCTGGTTATGCGCTGAAGGCGCATGGTGGTCCTCTTCAAAGATCAATAGCAAGATTGTTTGATTTTGAAGGGGGGCAATGGAGCAGAGGTGCGTTTAAGGCTCACTACATAGCAACAGTTAACTTTAAGCTAATATGCTGATTTTGTTTCTTTAGATCGGTTTTGGTCCTATTTAAAGTAGTTAAATCCTTTGTTTATGATCGTTTTGGCTCTGGGGTTGATTATCTTTCAGTCGCCAACTTGTGTCTTTGAGATTAGTATGTATCTTCTAATCGTCAGCTTGGTTCTTCACGTTTTGGGTTTTAGTTTTTGTGTCCAGATTTGTAATCTCTCTTGCTAGAGTTTTCAAGTTATGTTTGAATATTAAAATATCAGATGACAAAAAAAAACAGAACTACTAACAAACCAAATAATAAAAATAATATACATACATTTAGTGTTCTTTAGCCAATTATTATTGGTTACTAATTTGTCTACAAATATCTTACTCGCAAGCTTTCGGCAAACCAGTAGCAAGTCAAGCGCAATCCTCAGACAGTTTTAAGCTGACGACTTCCCTGCATCTTCCCTGCTGCTGCCTTGCGCTCCGTATGACCTAGGTAAGCTTAAGAAACTGAAGGTACCTATTTGGTCCCATTACAATGTCTTCAGACTACCTTCCTAGAAAAACTATAGTATTTATAAGGTAGCTCTATTTATAGGTACCTATTCATACAAATCTATAGATGGTATTCAAGCCAAAAACTATATTTATTTATAAGAAACTCTATATTTTATGCTTTAATCAGAAAAAGAGCTAGTTAGAAATTTGGTTTATTAACACTTACTATGTTATTGCTGACTTTGGTATTTCTGAGTAAATAAAAGAATTGACCGGTTAAAGAAACCCATATTTGGGAAGAAAAGAAGGATTTCTCGGTAAAACTAGGTAAACTAAAGAAATTCTAGGTATTTTTTAATCATTTCTCACTGACAAAAGCACCATTGCAAGAACTTGATTCTATGATGGAAGACTAGTTTAGGGTTATGCACCTTAATCAAAGAGGAAGGGCTCCAAACACACTCTTAAAGAGTAAGGCGAGACAATAATATTATTCGCAAGGCAGACGTAGACAAGCGGCAAGGAAAGCGCAACCGGTTTGCCCAAGCCTAATAAATAATAAAACTACTCTTGAGATATTTTAAAAATTGTCTTACCAAAAAAATGGTTCTTTCTCACCTTTTGCTAGCTTGCAGGCCGGAAAAGAAACGGAAAATGACACCGGCAAGGGGATATCCTACTCGCAAGCTTTTGGCAAACCGGTAGCAAGTCAAGCGCAATTCTCAGACAATTTTAAGCTGACGACTTCCCTGCCTCTTCCCTGCTGCTGCCTTGCGCTCCGTATGACCTAGGTAAGCTTAAGAAACTGAAGGTACCTATTTGGTCCCATTACAATGTCTTCAGACTACCTTCCTAGAAAAACTATAGTATTTATAAGGTAGCTCTATTTATAGGTACCTATTCATACAAATCTATAGATGGTATTCAAGCCAAAAACTATATTTATTTATAAGAAACTCTATAGTTTATGCTTTAATCAGAAAAAAAGCTAGTTAGAAATTTGGTTTATTAACACTTACTATGTTATTGCTGACTTTGGTATTTCTGAGAAAATAAAAGAATTGACCGGTTAAAGAAACCCACCTTTGGGAAGAAAAGAAGGATTTCTCGGTAAAACTAGGTAAACTTAAGAAATTCTAGGTATTTTTTAATCATTTCTCACTGACAAAAGCACCATTGCAAGAACTTGATTCTATGATGGAATAATGGTTTAGGGTTAAGCACCTTAATCAAAGAGGAAGGGCTCCAAACACACTCTTAAAGAGTAAGGCGAGGCAATAATATGATTCGCAAGGCAGACGTAGGCAAGCGGCAAGGGAACCGCAACCGGTTTGCCCAAGCCTAATAAATAATAAAACTACTCTTGAGACATTTTAAAAATTGTCTTACCAATAAAATGGTCATTTCTCACCTTTTGCTAGCTTGCAGGCCGGAAAAGAAACGGAAAATGACACCGGCAAGGGGATATCTTACTCGCAAGCTTTCGGCAAACCGGTAGCAAGTCAAGCGCAATCCTCAGACAGTTTTAAGCTGACGACTTCCCTGCCTCTTCCCTGCTGCTGCCTTGCGCTCCGTATGACCTAGGTAAGCTTAAGAAACTGAAGGTACCTATTTGGTCCCATTACAATGTCTTCAGACTACCTTCCTAGAAAAACTATAGTATTTATAAGGTAGCTCTATTTATAGGTACCTATTCATACAAATCTATAGATGGTATTCAAGCCAAAAACTATATTTATTTATAAGAAACTCTATAGTTTATGCTTTAATCAGAAAAAGAGCTAGTTAGAAATTTGGTTTATTAACACTTACTATGTTATTGCTGACTTTGGTATTTCTGAGTAAATAAAAGAATTGACCGGTTAAAGAAACCCACATTTGGGAAGAAAAGAAGGATTTCTCGGTAAAACTAGGTACACTTAAGAAATTCTAGGTATTTTTTAATCATTTCTCACTGACAAAAGCACCATTGCAAGAACTTGATTCTATGATGGAAGAATGGTTTAGGGTTAAACACCTTAATCAAAGAGGAAGGGCTCCAAACACACTCTTAAAGAGTAAGGCGAGGCAATAATATGATTCGCAAGGCAGACGTAGGCAAGCGGCAAGGGAAGCGCAACCGGTTTGCCCAAGCCTAATAAATAATAAAACTACTCTTGAGACATTTTAAAAATTGTCTTACCAATAAAATGGTCATTTCTCACCTTTTGCTAGCTTGCAGGCCGGAAAAGAAACGGAAAATGACACCGGCAAAGGGATATCTTCCTCGCAAGCTTTCGGCAAACCGGTAGCAAGTCAAGCGCAATCCTCAGACAGTTTTAAGCTGACGACTTCCCTGCCTCTTCCCTGCTGCTGCCTTGCGCTCCGTATGACCTAGGTAAGCTTAAGAAACTGAAGGTACCTATTTGGTCCCATTACAATGTCTTCAGACTACCTTCCTAGAAAAACTATAGTATTTGTAAGGTAACTCTATTTATAGGTACCTATTCATACAAATCTATAGATGGTATTCAAGCCAAAAATTATATTTATTTATAAGAAACTCTATAGTTTATGCTTTAATCAGAAAAAGAGCTAGTTAGAAATTTGGTTTATTAACACTTACTATGTTATTGCTGACTTTGGTATTTCTGAGTAAATAAAAGAATTGACTGGTTAAAGAAACCTACCTTTGGGAAGAAAAGAAGGATTTCTCGGTAAAACTAGGTACACTTAAGAAATTCTAGGTATTTTTTTAATCATTTCTCACTGACAAAAACACCATTGCAAGAACTTGATTCTATGATGGAAGACTGGTTTAGGGTTATGCACCTTAAGTGTACCTAGTTATACACACTTTAATAATTTCAAATTATTTTATTATTGTTTGTAACATAGTCCAGAGAATATCTTACGTGAAACAAAGAAAAAAAAACACTAAAAAAAGGATCAGCATTACAGAGACATTATGAAAGAACAAGAAAAATAAATATTTTTTAAAGGATTAATTATTCCTTATAACTAACATAAAATTATTAACTATGTTATTGCTGACTTTGGTATTTCTGATTAAATAAAAGAATTGACCGGTTAAAGAAACCCACATTTGGGAAGAAAAGAAGGATTTCTCGGTAAAACTAGGTAAACTTAAGAAATTCTAGGTATTTTTTAATCACTTCTCACTGACAAAAACACCATTGCAAGAACTTGATTCTATGATGGAAGAATGGTTTAGGGTTATGCACCTTAATCAAAGAGGAAGGGCTCCAAACACACTCTTAAAGAGTAAGGCGAGACAATAATATGATTTGCAAGGCAGACGTAGGCAAGAGGCAAGGGAACCGCAACCGGTTTGCCCAAGCCTAATAAATAATAAAACTACTTTTGAGACATTTTAAAAATTGTCTTACCAATAAAATGGTTCTTTCTCAAATTTTTCTAGCTTGCAAGCCGGAAAAGAAACGGAAAATGACATCGGCAAGGGGATATCTTACTCGCAAGCTTTCGGCAAACCGGTAGCAAGTCAAGCGCAATCCTCAGACAGTTTTAAGCTGAAGACTTCCCTGCCTATTCCCTGCTGCTGCCTTGCGCTCCGTATGACCTAGGTAAGCTTAAGAAACTGAAGGTACCTATTTGGTCCCATTACAATGTCTTCAGACTACCTTCCTAGAAAAACTATAGTATTTATAAGGTAGCTCTATTTATAGGTACCTATTCATACAAATCTATAGATGGTATTCAAGCCAAAAACTATATTTATTTATAAGAAACTCTATAGTTTATTCTTTAATCAGAAAAAGAGCTAGTTAGAAATTTGGAAACCGCAATGGGCAAGGCAATAATATGTTTCGCAAGCTTACAACAGTGAGTTTTGTTTCAAAGCCTACCAATTGCGACTCTTGCCTTTTGTCTACATTTTTTCGTTTCGAAACATATTATTGCCTTCTCATACTCTTTATGAGTTTTGTTTCAAAGCTTTCCATGATTTCGCAAGTAACGGTCGGTGAAATATGAAATCCATAAAATCAAAAAATCAAACTAGTAGCGATTACAGACTAACCCGAAAAAGCAAAATAAATAACGGATACTCCGACGAATAAACGCTAACTGACCAACGTTCTACCTGAATGAGTGGCTAATTAGCTGAACACCTCCTATCACCCAAACAACAATGTCGCTACTTTGCACGTTGAGCGATTATGTCCGCCTTTGTTGCATTTGGAACACACGTACTTCCTTTTCTTCTTCATTGTTGATTGTCTTCGCTTGTAGAGCGTTGTCTTGTTTGTAGCTTTTTTGGCACCCTGCTTTGGAGTCTTTGATGCGGGACTACTCTTGAAAAGTACTTTTCTCACCTTGGGGGTTGGAGTGGTCGGTGCTGTAATCTTTGCCGAGTATTTTGGTTTCTTTCTAGTTGACGGATTAGTTGATGGCGTCCGCCGCCGCGGTATATTTGCTAGCTTCTGGTTTATTGGAGTACCTGGGGATTGACTACGACAACGTTTCTTTGTTGATGTATTACGTGAAGTCAATTTACCTTCCGGTGTCGCTGGAGGTGGATTGCTCGTACTCATTGTTTGGTTCTTCTTTTTTAATTGTTTGCGCTTGAACCGCTTCGCTTTTTCAATAGCAGATAAGTATCTCTTCATCTTTGGTCTACCACGTTGTTTGCCCATTTTGAGTGGTAGACACACTTGACTAAGTACATCGGCTGGTGGCATCAAATCTTCATCAATTAGGTTAATAGGTTCTGTGTACGCTTCAACCAAGTAGCCCTTTGAGTAAAGAGGATCCACCAGGGTATGTTCGCCAATTTTCCGACATTTGGCCACTTTGATTACGTGCGCGCAGGGTATCTTCTCGATATCATATTGCTTACAAGTACAACTCCGCTGCAAAAATTTGCACCCTATGTATCAAAAACGAGTCAAATGATAACATGGCAGAAGTGAAACTCTATTGTTTCATACCTTTTCTAGATCAACCAAACAGCTAAAGTGTCCACCTTCAACATGGCTACGGTTTGAATCAAGATGTTGAACAGTTAGCGTACCCACTTCGTTGTGATTTATATGCAGTTTGAGTTCAGCATATTCTGTGAAGTTTGTTTTCAACGCCGCAGCTTCCTCTCGCCTTTCTGCAAACCATCTTGAAAGCATCTTTCTAAAAGAATCCACAAAATATGCAATGGGAAACGCTCTTTCCTCTTTAAGCACGCCGTTAATGCATTCTGCAAAGTTGCTTGTCATGATATCATATCTGTCTCCTGGAAAATGTGAGAGAGCCCACGTTCGAATATCTGCAGTTGTCAAGTAGTGGTGTAGTGCGCTGTCGTGACGTCGAATGACTTCAAATCTTCTGTCAAATTCCACATGTCGATATAATCTCGCAGCCCTTTTTGCCTCCGCGACCATTTGGGGATTTTTGAAACCTGAGGTCATGTTTTGACCAAGGTGATATAAGCATATGCCCCTATGAGCTTCAGGGAAAACATTCGTAAGTGCCTTGGCTATTGCTGGGCATCGGTCAGAGTTGAAAGCCAAATTTCTACCATAACCTATCACACCACGCAGCTGGGTGAAAAACCATTCCCATGCAGCTGCATCCTCTGCATCTACAACCCCAAGAGCTATAGGATATATACCCTTATTTCCATCCTGACATGCAACCACTAACATAATACCTCTGAACTTACCACTTAGATGTGCTCCATCTATAACAATAACCCTCCTCATGAACGGAAAGCCTTTGATACATGCGTCAAAAGCAATGAACAAATACTTAAATCTGTTCTCAGCATCAACTTCAAGCTTTGTTTTTGTACCTGGATTGGCCTGCTCTATTTTGTATAGATACGAAGGCAAGTCCTGATAGCCACTAGCATGAGTGCCTCTAACCATCTCTCGTGCATATGCCAATGCGCTATGAGCCTTCGTATAACCGATGTCAATTTGATAAACAACCCTTATACAGTCCATTATATGTTTAGGCCGGATTCCTTTAAGATCACTGCCGCCACTAAATCCATCAACAAACATCTTCCCAATACATTGTGCATTAGCTTGACGGTGACGCGAATACCTATCAGCCCCAGAGCATGTATGAAGATCAGTATACTTACGCACGAAGAATTATGGAGATGATCTCGACAGAGTTATAGCACGTATCTTCCAGGAACATCCAGGAACGAAGCACTTTGCGTAAAATAATTGCTTCCAAGACTTTTTGATGCAGAAATCAAACCTTTCGAGCACTGAAATCCTGCGTAACTTTGTTATTAGTTCTTTCTTGCAACTGAAACTGTCACCAGACTTAATGATTTCACTCTTAAACAGCTGTGATGGCTTCATAGTCTCAAGTGATGGCTTCATAGTCTCATGTGATGGCTTCGTAGGCTCGTAATGAACATTTCCAAAACTACTAAAATCAGCAGAAGCATTCTCTCTGACAACACGCTTTTGATTTCTATTCACATCCGGACGACCTCTGTTTGCAGTCAATTAAACACAAACACACATAGAATCTGTCTTCAACAAGGTTATAAAATCTGCAAGTTGTCTGTCGTTACTCAAGGACATCGGAGGAGTGTTGCTAGGCATATTCTCCAGTATACTTTTAGGCAAGATATAAGCAAGCTCAACCGCTTTCATCTCACTAATCATATTGTAATCTTCACAAACCATGCGGAGAAAATCCTCATATTTGATATCATCACCTACAAAGAACGCAATTCCCTTCTTAGTTGGAGAGAACTCCGAACCAACATTATCCATCTTCCATTCTCCAAAAACAGTAACTATGTGCAACATTATCTGCATAATACATAATTTGCATCAGTACACATCGCAAAAATAATTTTGGGTTTTGGCAACAAGGTACAAGTGAATCGTAATCGTAGCGGCGAGGGAACATCATTATTAAGGCAACCATAAAAGAAAGACTTTGTCTCTGTTCATAGAAACCTAGATCTTATAAATTTTATCATACCTGGTATTTCTCAGATCCGGATAAGGCTGTAATCTGTTCGCCTTCCACGTCTTCAATTCACTTAATGTATCAGATATACTCGAGATTAGAGAATTTGAAATGTGATAGATCGTTGAAGATAAAGTGAGAGCCTTTGACGATATGAGCAACAAATCTGATATCTGAGATAACCGTTGAAGGTAAAGAGTTGTCATTTATTATGCTTTTTAATTTTTTTTAACCGAAAGAGGATTATTGTTGCAAAGGGTTAGATGGTAATTTTACAAAAAGGATGGACCCTATTTCCAATTTTCCCTTGGAAGGGTACCGTTCTCACATTGTCATTTGAAAGTATGACATTTCAGCGATTAACCCAATTATTAAAACAAAATCTCCAAAGTATGTTGTAGAGATTTTATAATCTACATACATACATACATAATTTATTTTAAACAATATAATCTTTTATGTTTTGTAAAGTATAAAACCAATAGATATATGCTTTAATTAAAGTCTAACTAACACAAATGGGAAACCATTTAAAGAGTTCAGTCATAGAGAAATTTCTCATTGTAAACAATTTATAAGATTTCTTTGTAATGATTAGAGCTATTTCTTAAATTTTAGAACTTGTTTATAATGTGATTTTTAAAATTAAAACCCCTCAACTAAGTTTGTTTTGGGTAAAAACCCTCAAACTAAGTATTTAATGAAATAACCCCCAAACTAACTTTATTTAGTGAATTAAACCCTAGACGGTCATAATTACCTTTACTACCGGTAAATCATTAGTTTAGGAGTTTTTACATTAACTAAACATAGTTGAGGTTTTTAACTTAAAAATTAAAAAAAAAACAAAAAATCCAAAATATCATAACATTGTCTAAAAATTAGTAACTTTGATTTTTCAAATTAGGATTTTTAAAAACTTCTGTAAATATATGAGTCTGATTTGTTTAAAAATAAAAATTGTATATGTATAAATTAAAAATTTGAAATCCCAATAAATATAACAAAAATTGTCTAAAGCTTTAAAATAAGAACACAAAATCTAAAATATAGTAACATTGTCTAAGAATTTAGTAAGTTTAATTTTCAAAATTAGGATTTTTAAAAATTCCTGTAAATAAATTAGTATGATTTTTTTTAAAATCAAAATTATATATGTATAAATTAAAAATGTAAAAAACCAAAAGATAGAAAAAAAAACAAATTATCTAAAGATTTATTATTACATTTTTCTTAGATAAGATATATTTTTTATTATATTTTCTTGTCTTATACATTTTTTATTTTAAGATAATTTTTATCACAGGTAAAGCTTTAGACAATTTTTGTTATATTTGTTTGGGATTTCATATTTTTAATTTATACATATAAAATTTTATTTGTGTTTGCTGACAAAAAAACATATAAATTACTATTTTAAAACAAATCAGACTCATATATTTGCAGAAGTTTTTAAAAACACTAATTTTGAAAATTAAAGTTACTAATTTTTAAACAAATTTATTCTATTTCAGATTTTTTGTTTTTTTTTTTAATTTTTAATAGTAAAACTCCTTAACTATGTTTAGTTAATATAAAAACCCCTAAACTAATGATTTATCAGTAGTAAAGGTAATTATGATCGGATAGGGTTTAATTCCCTAAATAAAGTTAATTTGAGGGTTATTTCATTAAATACTTAGTTTGGGGGTTTTTACCCAAAACAAACTTAGTTGAGGGGTTTTAATTTAAAAATCCTAAAATTTAAAAAGAAATCCACAAAGCTACTATTGAGTACTAGTTCTCATAAATAGTTGTTTATTTCAATATCTCATCAAGAGATATAATCTGTTATCATAACAAAAAACTGTTTATTATATTATTATTATTATTATGAATCAAATAAAAATACTAAAACTGCAATATATATATATATATATATATATATATATATATCTATTCTATTAATTCTTCTGTATGACCAGTTGATAAATGTTATGTCCAACTTAATGAAATCTAATTACATTTAAAAATTGCATTTATTCTATATATTTTGTAACCACCACCTCAGTTCCTTAAAAATCGGAGACCCATATTTTGCTATTAGTCTCGACCATTCACCAGTTACAACCGTTGGTATTTATATTTGATTACTAAAGGAGGGTAATGGCCTTACGTACTAAAATAAATGATAGGACTATAGGGGGCATGAAGTTAAACCACAAGTCATGTTTAAAAAATAAAACATATAGTGTTTTTAATTGTCATGCGAGTCATGTTTAAAAAATAAAACATATCGTTTTTTAGTTGTCACGCTTCTCCTGCTTCCACCATAGGTCAGCCCGACAAGTTCATTTATGAAATGTTCTGAACCTTATTGGTTTTCAATAAACCAAACAATGTAAACACATAATTGCTAATCGAAATTAGATGCTAAACCGAATTGGCACATCTATCTAAACTATTAAACTATGAGCTTTAAAAATCTAATTAAGTTTTTTTTTTACATCGAAATCTAATTATATTATAGTTGGACCAATATATTTATTTATTTATTTAGTATTTTAATTATAAATAATTTGGTTATTATTAATTATACCTTCTAATCTGACACATTTTTCCAATATGTTCAGAATAAGATATCATAAACGATATTTTAACAATAAATTCAGTTTTAAACTAGAGATTGACCCGTCCTCAAGAGTGCAGATATATTATTTATTTTATTTCTGGAAAATCTTATTTGATATAAAGTTGTATTTTTTCTGTGATATTATTTATTCAAATTAAAATTATATATTGGTTGACAAATAATTACAGCTTTTTAGCAATTATTACAAATAATATCAAATTTATTTTATGAATATTTTTATTAAAAATACAACTTTATATCAAATAAATTTGATATTTTTCAGAGATAAAACAAATAATATATCTGCCCTCTCGAGGGCGGGTCAATTTCTAGTATATATATTAAAGCAATACAGAATCCTAGTTGAGACAAGTCATACCAGTTTTATCACATTTATCACGACAAGGACCAGAAACAAATATTATCCAAATGCATTCTCTACAAACTCCAAACTTACTTCTTGGGCTGTCATCTCTATCAACCGTGAAAATAGCAAACATTGCGCTATGCTCGGGCCAATTGAAAGTGCATGTATACCTTGTTGTTTTACGGAGGTTAACATGAAAACTGAAATCAAATCTTCCTTCAAATGGGACTGCTCTTATCCCTAAATCTATCTCTTTGTTTCTACAATGCAAGACCAGTGTTGCTCTTGTGTTAATTCTGTTTGTAATCACGACATCTTTAGGTGCAAACGGTAATAATCCATTGGTAGATGAAATCATTTCCAAAAGATGATGATGTTTTGAGGATAAAAATAAATGAAAGTAGCACCCATTTTAATTTCCAAGAAGACATGAGAATAAGTTTTGAGGGGTTTGTGATACAACTCTTTTTCTGTTTAGTTTCTTTTTTTTTTTTTTGAATATATGTTAAATTTACTCAAAAAGAAAATACACTGTTTTGCATCAAGTGCTACAATTTGTTAAGAAAGTCATGTTTTGAAACCTTATACTATCTTGTAGCAAGCCACACCCCTAAGGCTGCAGCAAATGTGTGGTTGCGCATCTTCCTGAAGGAAAGACATTTGTCTCTTACTTGCCTATCCAGCATCTTGACCAAGCCTGGGATTGAAGTGGGAGGAGCTCCGTGTCGCCGTTCATTCCTTTCACGCCATAAAGAATGTATGGATAGTTGAAAAACATACCGAATGAGGAACTTTGTGAGGAGGTCGTGGTTACTATCCTTGATAAGTTCCACAATCTCCACCCAGATTGTTGTGTAGCTTCCACAAAGAAGATCCTTGGTGAGATTTGACCATATCTCTGCAGTGAATGGGCAAGAGAAGAACAAGTGATCCCTAGATTCCAGCTGGTTACAGAACACACAAGATGGGTTTATGGTAGAGGACCAGAGAAGCATACGGTCGCCAGTTGATAATCTGTTCTGGAATGCTAGCCAAGTAAAGAAAGCTAGTTTAGGAGTGTGGTGTTGGAACCATAAACCCTTATGCCAGTCAACAGATGGAGCTTGCTGGTGAAGTAAATTCCAAGTGTTTTTGGTGTTAAAAACCGGTTTATATATATCAGTAGAACTCTTCCAGACAGCCCGATCCTCATCATTTGTCAGTTTTGTTCTCTGTTCTTCCATAGCAGTTTCAATGAAGTTCAGTGTAACTTGTCTATGATTCCTTCTTCTCCTTCTCGCAAGTAAAGCAGAGGAGACGGTTGCATTTGCTCGAATGCCTAAGTCAATACATCCACGAATACCAGTGAGGTCATACAAACATCCCAATGGAGACCAAGATTCATACCAAAAGGAGGCTCTGTTTCCATTACCCACTTTTATTTTCAGGAATTGTTTAGCAAGGTCTCTGTACTTCAAGAGCTTTCGCCACATCCAAGAACCTGTAGTTGTTGTGTCCTTGACAGACCAGAGTGTGTCATTTCTCACCAAATATGTTCGGATCCACCTAGCCCAGAGCGAAGGCTGAGAGGACAAGAGCCTCCATAACAGCTTCAGGGTAAGGACTTTGTTCATCTCCTTCAAAGGCCTAAGCCCCAAACCACCTTCCTTTTTCGAGAGACAAACTACATCCCATGAAACTTTAGCTTTTTTAGTGTTCAGAGAGGGACCTGACCACAGAAAAGCAGAGCAAAGGCTGTTAATTTCTTTGATGCACTGCCCCGGGAGCTTGAAGCCTGTCATCCAGAAATTAACTATGCTGAACAAAACCGAACGTATCAACTCCAACCGACCAGCCATAGACAGAAACCGGTTTGTCCACAAGCTGATACGTTTCTTTATCTGCTCGATAAGCACCTGATAGTCCTCTGTTCGCATCTGACGAGTGAGAAGAGGGAGACCCAAGTAACGTACCGGTAAAGTACCAGAGACAAACTGAAATTTACCCAGCAGCTCCTGTCGACTCTCAACAGTCATACCAGCATAGAATATCGTCGATTTCTCCATACTTATCTTTAAACCCGAGACCTTTGCAAAGTAATCAAACACGTCCACTATACTCTCCACTGATCGAACTCTTCCATCCGTAAAAACCATAAGATCATCCGCAAAGCTCAAATGCGTAAGCCCCAGATTCTTGCACTTCGGATGGTAGCCAAACTGGCTCCCATGAGCTGCTTTATCCAGTAGCTTAGATAGGACGTTCATGCATATGACAAAAAGGTATGGAGAGAGGGCACAACCTTGTCTCAGACCTCTTTCACTCTGGAAATATCCGGCTAATTCACCATTGACTTGAACAGAGAAGGAAGCTGAGGTGATGCAGAGAGAAATCCAATGAATAAACTGAGGAGGAAAGTTCATGGCTTCAAGTGTCTTGAGTAAGAAATCCCACTGAACCGAATCAAATGCTTTGGAGATGTCTATTTTTAATGCACATCGCCTCGAGATAGAGTCTTTATGATAGTCCTTCACCAGCTCGGTTGCAAGTAAGAGATTCTCAATAAGGAGTCTTCCTTTTACAAACGCAGATTGATTCAACGCGATGAAGTCTGGCAGAGTGTTCTTCAGCCTGTTCGCTATCAACTTGGAGATGACCTTATAAATAACATTGCAACAGGAGATCGGCCGATAGTCCTTCATCTCTTTAGCTCCTGTTTTCTTGGGTATCAGAGTCAGGATCGTAGAGTTGATTCCTTTCGGCAGGAAACCTTTCTCAAAGAAAGATTGTATCGCGATTATAAACTCCTTACCAATGACTGGCCAAGCTGATTTGAAAAATTCCACTGTATATCCATCCGGTCCTGGTGATTTGTCATTTGACATCGCAAACAGCACTTTCGTAATCTCCTCTGCTGTAATTTCCTTTAGCAGCATCTCATTTACCATATCAGAACATCGATAGGGTAACAAGTCACGGAGCTCGTTGATCTCAATGTTCACCAGGTCTGGTGGTTTGTGCTGCAAGAATTCCCGGAAAAAACTCTCAGCTTCCTCTTTTATCTCCTCCGGCTTGCAAGCAACACTCCCATCTCTCCGGACCACTTCATAGATTGTGTTCTGCATCTCTCTTGCTGTAGCTGCTCTGTGAAAGACTCTGTTATTCCTGTCACCGACGTTGAGCCAATGCAATTTCGACTTCTGCTTCAGAAACTTCTCTTCAAGCCCTGAAACTTTATCCCATCTTTCATAAGCTAGATTCTCGTTTTCCAAATTGGCATGAGAAGGATCCTGTAAGCTGAGTTCTTGCTTTCGACAGAGCTCAGTATGAGCTTCCTTTGCTTTTACTGTCAGGTTTCCCATACTCTCCTTCGCTAGTGTCCTGATCTCAGGCTTCAGGGCCTTTAGCTTTTTTGAAAATCTAAACAGAGAAGAGGTTGAGCTATAAATGGGAACTGAATTATTCCAGAATCTCGACACCATTGGGAGGAAGTTTTCTAACTCAGCCACTGCATTAACAAATTTGAAAGGCCTCTGTGGACGACAAATCTCTGAGCTCAGGTTGATCCTACAACGTAAGTGGTCTGAACATCCTCCTCCCTCAAATACATTATATGATTGTGGGAAAACCCTGAGCCAAGAATCATTAAATAAGACTCGATCCAGTTTCTTAGAAATGATCCCAGCATCCTGCTTGTTACTCCATGTGTAGAGCGGACCATGAGAGGGGAGATCAAGAAGAGAGCAGTACTGGGCGACGCTCTGGAACTCACGCATGCCTTGTGTTATGAACGGATTTATCTCATGATCAGAATGCTCCTCAACATCCAGAGTTTCATTAAAATCGCCAAGAACTAGCCACGCTTTGTTCCTTAATAGTGGTGAATTTTGGTGGTTCTTTAGATCCTCCCATAGTACCCTTCTTTCAACCTCTGTGTTCTTTGCGTAAATAACCGATAGAAAAAACTCATTCCCACCGCTCAGAACCATAGAAACCGTGATCAGTTGATCACTTTTAAAAACCGGAGTTGCTCTCACATCAGATCGCCATACCAGCCATATTCGACCTAAGTGATTATACTCGTAGTTAGTTAACATAGACCAGTCTCCAAAGACTGAGTTTGATATCCTCTGACATCTTCCCTCCTTAACTCTTGTTTCCAGCAGAGCACCAAATTGAAAACCTTGCTCTCCAATCCACCTTTTAACAACCAAATGTTTTTCCTTTTTATTAAAACCTCGGACGTTCCAGAAGAAACCCGACATAATTAATGTTTTTTTTGAGATTTCCTTTTCCCTCCAGCATTGGGGACTGTGTCCTTGCTGCTAAGAGTGCTCTTCCCTGAGTTGAATCGATTACCTACTCGAGGTGGTTTCTGAGCAGCTGAGCGGAGGAGTCTTTCACTCGTTTCAGCTTTCTCATTCCCTTTTATCTCCTGTGAGTCAACTTCTTCTTCCTCTGCGGTTTCATTAACTGACTCAGGCAGAAATTCCCCCTCCTCAGTTTCTTTCTCAATGGCATTGCTATCATCATTTTCCTTGGTACCCTCTTGTCCTTCTTCCTCAGCTAGAAGGGCAAATCTAGATGGTGAACCAATGTTTTGATCCTGAGTTGGATCCTTTCCTCCTGATCTTCCTGATTTCGATGGTGATACCTGCTGCCAACCCATCTCCCCATCCTTCTCAACATGATGCTCTACAGCAGCTTCCTTTGCGATTCCAATCACCAAATTTTCAGAAGGAGGTGCTAACTCCTTTATAATCTCTATCTCATCCACACTAGGGTCAGTAGAAGCTACCAAAGTTTGGTGATCTTCCTGTGAAGCCTCCGTAGACTTTCCTAGCTCCTTTGCCATAGGCTTTGTAGGTGACATAGCCTTTGTTAGAATTTTTACCTTGGCACGACAAGTGGTATGGAGGTGACCCCACTTGGAACATATCGTGCATCTATCAGGTAGCCAAGGGTAAACGAATTGTACCTCAGCATCAATTCCTAGCTTAGACTTGAAACGATGGCTAGATGGTAATTCCTTTGTCATGTTTGCTTCAACAAATACTTTAGCTTCCTCAAAGCTGGTACATTGCAGAGTATCTGGATGTAAGCGCTTTGGTTTCCCGACTGCGCTAGCTATTAAGCTGAGACCCTTCCATGAGAACATCTTGTGTGGGACATTCTTCATAGTGATCCACATTGGGACTGTTTTTATCTCCTCAGGCTCCTCCTCTTCGTCCTCTGGAGACCACTTTGAAAGTACCAGAGGGATGTTTGCAATATTCCACATTCCCCTTTTCAGAACCCTTTTCCTTGTAGCCTCATCTTTGATTCTGAATTTTACAGTTCGGTCATTTACGACGTAAACATCAATTTTGATAGATTTGTCTCCCAAAAGCCAAATCTTGTTAACAATGAAGTGAATTCTCGCCACATGTGGCGCTTTGTCGAGGAAACGACCTTCAAGTAGATCATTCCAAAGGGGTGGAGATGTTTCAATGACATCATCCGGAACTTCAATGACTTCCTGTCCTTCACAAACTCCGATTTGCAGTACATGCTCTGAGAGCGATGAGCCACTCTCCACGATGTTAACATACGACGGTTTCACCTGATTAGCAGGTGCGACCTTGCTCGTTGCCGAGCCTGAATCATCAGCGACGAGAGTCTCCGGCGCCGTCATCGGCGTGGAGACTGATGGCGTGCGGCTAACTCCTCGAAAACCCTAATCTCCCTTTGAATCGCCTAGAATTCAAAAAAGGAAAGTCCCTCCTTTTAATTAATTACTTCAAATTAAAAATCATTTTCTTACTAGATTAATTACATATACTGTCATTATTCATTACAATGTTGCTTAACATAATATAATGTATGGTTCCTATCAAAACATCTGATAAATCATTTATTCATACAAATGATGCTTTAGGTGAGATTCGAACTGGGTAAGGGGTGGGGCACTGTAAGTATGAATTAGCCAACAGAGCTAAGGTGATTTTTTTCTGTTTAGTTTCGATATTAGGATTAATAAACATATTACAGAATTGAAGGTTGTAAGTTTTTGTATCGACATGGAAGAAGAAATTAGAATCTAAACATGCATTTCCACGTATCTATACTATTAAAGTACACATATTTTTGAATTTTTACTCTTTTTACTCATATCGAAGAATCTTTCCTTTGTATTCATTAATGATATTCCGGATATTCTGCGCCGGTTTCTTTTGAATTGTTTGTTTGGTTTGTCATTAACTACCAGTTTCCTAATTTAATTTTGGTCTGCGATTATTTCCATATTTGATACTGCATCGATTATTTACATGTTTGCTACTTTCATTAACCACCAATTTCCTAATTCTAAAATTATTAATTTTGACAACATTCATTTAAAATTTTTTGAACAATAAAAGTATGTTTTAAACAAATTTCTAACTCATGATCACCGAAATTGTCTTATCATTAAAAAAAACACAATATTAAAAATATCGGATTACCGACCGCAAGTCTGAGTCGGGTTTCAAAACACCAAAACTATAAAATTGTTATATTGATTTATATTTAAAATATCTAATTCAAAACTAAAAACCTAAAAATACATGTACAATATAATTTTAATCGAAAATAAACCCGGATATAAAATACATATATGAGACGGGTTATATAAATGCATATACAAGACGGATTATATAAATGAGATTATATAAAGTTTTCACCGAACATAAATCCGCGCTGTGAAAGAGAGGATCAAAATCTAGTCTATACTACTAAAGCATAAGCATATTAGTATTTTTACTCTTTTTTACGCTTACCGATGATCATTTCTTTTGTATTTATTAACGGTATTCTGCGCCAGTTTCTTTTTTAGTTTATCATTAACCACTGGTTTTCTAATTCAATTTTGGTCTGCGATTATTTCTTTGTTTGATATTGCATCGTTGTAGTATTTTTTCAACCAGTCATGTTTGAAACTGCGTCGTTTTTAAATTATTTAATGGTTTGGTTTTAAACTGTTTTTTCCTAAGTCTAATCTCATCTACTAATTTTTTATTTCCTGACCCAAAATGATAATACGGTTGAATATTGCCGAACAAAACTAAAATTTTCGGTGAAGTCGTTTGGTTCCGTTATGAGTTTGGTTAGACTTGTAAGTTATTTAAATTCAATAATAGCATGCCGATTATTCTTTAAGATTTTAGTTAATTCTAAAATTATTAATTTTGAAAACAATCATTATCATTAAAATGATTTTGAAAAATAGAAATATATTTTAAACAAATTTCCAACTTATGATCACTGAATTTGTTTTATCATTAAAAAATCACAATACTAAAAATACCGGGTTACCGGTTGGTAACCCGTTCAACCGCAGATCCGTATCGGGTTTCAAAATATCGATCAAAACTATAAAACTGTTATATTGATTTATATTTAAAATATTTAATTCAAAATTAAAAACCTAAAAATACATGTACAATATAGTTTTAATCAAACATAAACCCGAATATAAATTACCTATATGAGACAAGTTATATAAATGCATATACAAGATAGATATATAAATGTGATTATATAAAATTTTCACCAAATATAAACCTACACTTTAAAAGCGCGCAGATCAAAATCTACTACTTTGTTAAATTACAAGCATACTAAATAAAATAAATAATATGTGTTCTTTAATTAGGTATTACTTATTACTGAAAGCGAAAACGATAAGATCTCTTAAATCGTCTTTTAGAAAAATAATTTTAAACTCTTTCGTGTCATCAGAGTTTACTATTTTTTTTAAAGAATGTGACAAATTAATAAATATTAAGTTATTTGGTCATTTATATCAACGTAATTTCATTTATATTTTCAGAGTATAAAAAAATGTCCATTATTAACTACGTAACTACCAGCATTATAAACAACAATATATATTTAGTATTCTTTATTTAATTACTATTTGTTACTATTGTTTTGGTGCACAACCTCTTTGTATTTTTCATTAAATAGTTATAAATCATATTTAACTATTTTTGATTTAAATTGAATATATTTTTATTGCAAATTTTCTTATATGATCTCTTCTGGTAGATAATAATTTAAATACAGAAACTAGCATAATAGATTATGTCTTTGGGATCATATGGAAACAATTAGAAAACCAATGAAAAAAAAAGTTTCATTTTTGGATAAATGTGTAATTCCTTATAATTTATGGATCTATATGAAATACTCAAAAACTGTGGGGGCTGATTGTTAGATTCTTTTTGACCTTTACCTTTGTTTCACTCCAGAAGAATCTTATTACCCTAAAAGACTCGTTGAGTTCACTCTGTCTCTGTCTCTGTCGCTTGAGCTTGATCGACGCTCTTACATCGCCGTTCACACTTCCGCCCACTAAGACATGAGGTATGTGTTATAAAATTTACTGAAGAGTAGGCTTTAAACCAGAAGATTCTGATTCGCTTTGTTGTATGTTTGCTTGATCCAAAGAGAGGTTCGTGTGATTTGTGATCTTAAGGTTATAAAGTAATCACCTTTTAGTTAGTTTACTAATGGGTTTTGCATTAGAAGATAGTTAGTTTACAAAAAAACATCATCTTTCACTTTGATACGGTCTCCTCTGTAACAATCGTTTTCAAAGTTTTCATTTTTAAGTCTGCCTTAAGCACTCATGCCTATGCTTCTTAAAAGTTTGGATCTTTTAGTTTTACTTATATATAATTGAGTGTTGAAATTGGTCCTAATTTTGGAGTGATATGTTGTGTGATTAAAAGTGTTGTGTGTTTCGTCTTTTATGCAGTCATAACCCGGAGGTTCTTTGGGCTCAGCGTTCTGATAAGGTTTACCTAACCGTTGCCTTACCTGATGCAAAGGACATTTCAGTCAAATGTGAGCCTCATGGCCTATTCACTTTCTCTGCTCTTGGCGCCCAAGGCAAGCTCTTTGAGTTCAGCTTGGAGCTATATGGGAAGGTCGTGCCAGTAAGTGTGCTATTTCTCCCCTTTGAATCATAAGAACTATCAGGGCTGTGTATGATTTACACATGATTGTCTTTACAAGTCTCCTATGCTATTATGTATGATGCAGGAGTATAGAAAGAACGTTGGGCTAAGGAACATCATCTTTTCGATTCAGAAAGAAGAGAGAAGCTGGTGGCCACGAATCTTGAAATCAGAAGAGAAGCCTGCGCCTTACATCAAAGTCGACTGGAACAAATGGTGTGATGAGGATGAGGAAGTCAACTGTAAGTCGTTACAAACTTTATTCTGCATACAAGAGATCTTTGTTTTGTGAGTCTCCTTTGAGAAAGGCATATACAAATTTTAAGTATTTACATCATCCTTGGTCATAAGTTGTTTCTAACGATAGACTCTCTATTTTTGTTCTCTTTTTTTTTTCAGCTGAAACAGCCTCTGATGATGAGAGTGCAGTAAGTGCTTTCTCATAATTGTTTTTTATGTTTGTTTCTTCTATTAATGTTTAGTTAAGCCACTTCGGTTAATTTTTTTTTACCTCTTTTTATTTATAGTTTGTTGATGAAGATTGTGAAAGCAGTGATGATGATGGATTGCTATGTAAGTTTCAACAACCTCAATCTCCTTACCTTCAAGTAGACACTTAGTGAAGAACGATGGAATCATTCTACTTCAGACCATTTTTGTTATGATCGATCTTACATTAAAACTCTGTATTTGATCTCAGATCTTCCGGATCTGGAAAAGGCAAGAAACAACTAGCTTACCCATCAACAACCAACAACTAGCCAACTCTGTGTTCTGAAGCTGAAGAAAAAAAGGCAAAAGAATTAAGAAGTGAAGCATAGTGGTTTAGGATGATTTGTTTTGTTTTGTACTCCACTAAACCAAACGCTTATTAGTTCCTGTAGTTTGCTCAGGTTTACCTCTGATCTCCTTATTATTATTTGATAAGTACTATTATAAACTAACCTTGAAGTTGACTTCATGTGTTATTAACCAAATTGTCATTTCCTAGGTGTCAACACTAAAATCATTCTCAACCTCTTTAATTAAAAATCATTTTCTTACTAGATTAATTACATATACTGTCATTATTCATTACAATGTTGCTTAACATAATATAATGTATGGTTCCTATCAAAACATCTGATAAATCATTTATTCATACATAACTGATTTCTTGCAAACCCATATAGAACATGATATATATGAAGCCATTGCTGTGATAGTACATGACTAAATTATTGATATCATTACCTAGACTATCATTGGTATATCAATCATCTAAATCTCAATGACTTTTATTATATTTATACCTGAAATGTTTTTGAATAATATATTTTTTGGGCAATATACACACACCACATAATTATGTTCTTCTATAAAATTTAGTACGTGACATTTTTTTTCATAAATATGTTTTTGATTTTATGGGATACGTTAAATTTATTTTAGTAATGAACAAATTAAATTGTGGTATATTGTAAATATCAAAATGTCTATATAAAAAAATTGAAACAGAATCTTTAGTGATTGTAAAATACATTCAAATAGGAATTCCATATTAAATTTAATTGCAATGCCTTAACTTTTGTATAAAGACTTTTTGATAACGAAATTAACATAAATGGTGAAAACATTAAATATGGAAATTTATATAATTCTTTCCGGTTAAGTCTAAAGTTAATATTATTTTTAATATGGACTTCTTTATTTTGACCTCTTGCATATAATACTTTCCATAATTTATGTGAATTTTGTAGCAATTAGGGATTTGTCAAATTGCTTTTTGGCGATGGGATATTCTTTTTTTTCAAATCTCGTGGGTCAAGATCCTATTAGTTGTTATACATATATATTCAAAATAATATTAAGTATGATCAAAAAAAAATTTAGTTAGATAGATATTAGAAAACAGTATAACTTAATGATCTTTGAAAAACATTGCAATTTTTTTTATATGATTGGGAGAAACGTATATGATTTTGTTGAAATCAGTCAATCAATTAAAAAAAATACGGTTTTATATAAAGAAAGTTAGATTAGTCTGCTTGGACAAATTTAAGTTATATTCAAAAAAAAAATTCATTTAATTGTTTTTTTATTTATTTATTATTTATCGGCAATTACGGTTGTATATTAAGAAAGGTAGATTATTTATCCAAGTATCGACGGGGATGTCATTACACGTTTTCTAAAATCATGTGAATTGATTATCTATATGATATATGATCGTAGTTACCTAATTTGAGATTTTGTGGTTTACTATATCATGTGTAAATGTATGCTTTTAAAGAGGATTGGAGTGCAAGTTTTGTGATAGTAATTAGTGAATTTATTCTATAATTAGGGCGATCAGATTGTCGCATCAGTTTATGTGTATAAATACGTCGAGCCTTAACACACCAAATTCACAACATTCTTCTCGGAAATTCATCATTTCAAAAAAAAAATCTCTCAAGCAAAACACAAATGGCAGGCTTCAACTATGTTGCCGATTTGAAACCTTTTAAGACAATGTGGAGTGTAAGGTTGAATATCGTTCGATTGTGGAAGCAGTACTCGGCTGGTTGTGGCCTAACCATTGAAATGGCTCTCACAGATTCTAATGTAATTTTCTGATATTTAACCTACATATAATCTAATGTTTTGTGTTATTATGTGAGTCTCATGATTTATTAAAGTATTTTTTCGTTATGTACAGGGAGATAAGATTCATGTGTGAAAAAAAAATTGATAAACCAGTTCAATAATTTTCTTGCGCAAGGAAAGGCATTGACTTTCACCAACTTCTCCCTAAATCATTCATGTGGCTCATACCGGACCACAAACCGTCTTTACAAGACCATGATAAGGTCGACTGAAGAACGTGACTTAACATTAATGGGTTTTCGAACATTATTTTTGAACTCATGATGTTCCACAAATCGATGCTTTCAGAAAGAAGTATATAGAAAGAAGTATATATGTTTGTTTTCTGAATTTAGAAAATCAGTGTGTTTAGTTTGTTAGCTCATTCTTTGTTATTTCTCTTTATAAGATTTCAAGTCAGGAGTTCTGATGAAAAGTTTCACATCAGTTTTGCTTTTATCAGTTTTTTGTGTTTTTTATATTTTATTATTCTATTACATATGTTTCGTTTCATATTTTAATCATAATTTTCAGTAATTAAATAACAATTTTATATATTGCCTATGTTTTATTTTATCTTAAATTCATAATAAATTTATTTAACTCTTTGCTTTGCTTAATGATTTATTTTAATATAATATAATTTGATTACACTTAACCACTTACATTATATAAAAAAAAAATTATAATGTGTAAACCTGCACAAATTTTTCAATATTTCATTATATCTAATATTTGTGACTATAACTTTTAATTTTCTAATTGTTATAAATTTAAACTAATAATTTTTTTAATCAATCACCCTGCGCATGGCCCAGGTTATCACCTAGTTATGTTTTAAAGGGGAGTCATCTTTAGGTTGAATGTTGTGACACTTTATCGAATGCTTAAGGCTAATAGCTTTTCTTAAAACATCAAATGTTTGAAGCTTTCAAATCAAGGGTGGATTCACTTATATCAGGCAAGCAGTTAGATCAGCTCCAACAGGGAGCTCTTACACAATATTACCCATCTTATTATATAAAGCTTAGTTTTCAAAATTACTAATTAACACGATCGCGACACATGACAATTATATATTTTAGATTGCGACATGTGTTAAAATACGAAGCCAAATTAATTAAAAATATTTTTTTAAAAATAGTAATTATCTTTTTTTACAAAACCTAGATACCAAAATAAATTTGTGAAATATTTAACATTGATTTTATTATTTTCCTACTTTCATAATAATGAAAAGATAATTTTCTTTAAAAAAATTCGTAAAGATTTTTTAAAAATAGTAACTTTCATTTTTAAAAAAAAAATAGTAATTGTTCTTATTTTTACAAAACCTATATACCAAAATAAATATGTGGAATATTTAACATTGATTTTATTATTTTCCTACTTTAATAATAATGAAAAGATAATTTTCTTAAAACAAATTCGTAAAGATTTTATTTAAATAGTAACTTTTGTTTTATACAAATCCTAAATACTAAATTAAATTTATAAAATATTTAACATTAATTTTCCTATTTTCCTGCTCTCAATAAAGAAAATATAATTTTATTAAGAAAATCGTAATTGTCCTTTTAAAATATAGAAAGAAAAATGTCAAAGACTGTTTAATGTTAATTTTCCTTTATAAATCTAAAAGATTTTTTAAAAAGGTAATAGTAATTTTAGTTTTAACAAAACCTATACCAAAACCTATATTCTTCGTATAAGTGGATTTAGTTTGTTTTGTCCATATTATCAAGATGCCTACATTAATTACATAGAGAAATCTTTATTTCCACGTTAATTATTTGTACTCATTCCTTACCGTCGCTAATACATAATGATGATAATGATCATTACTTTTTGTTTCATGATATTGTTATTATGATTGCTTATGTGTGTTTGTCATAATTATAATTTTCTAACTAATATTGTAATTTATTTTGTTACCATGAATTACAAGAAACGATGACTTCAGTAAGTTATTTAACACTAGATTAGTTAAACAAAAAATATACCATCGTACCGTAGTTCGTCTTACTAGAAAGTAGAAAGCAAGAAATTTAAATAATAACAATGAGCTTATAGGAATGATTTTTTCTTACTCGATAAGAAGGTAAATATTTTTTAAATTTCTTAAAAATATCTTAAATAGTTTTATTATTAAATATATAATTTTTTATTATGTAGAAAAATACTATTCAAGGTTGTGTCTATCATTCTCTTATTGAAAAGATTGGAGATGAAGCACGAGAAATAGCTATTATTGAAATATGCAATTTTAAGATGCAAGATTGCAATAAAATCTACAAAGTTTCAGATCATAAATTTTAGATAAGATTGAGTGAGAGAATATCACTTGCATGTTTAATAATTAGTAACTTTCATTTATATACTTCATCGGAGGATTTATGTATAACCAAAAATCTCAGATATTATAATTACAATTTTAAAAATAGTGAATTTAAATGTTAAATTTTTAAATTTGAAAATACTTTTTCCTAAATTCATAAATAAAAGAGATTTATAAAAAACTAATTTTTACCAAATAAGATTTTTTCTGTTTTTTTTTTAAATCCTGACCAGGGAGAATTGTAAAATTTAATTAATAATAATGTTTACTTCGAAAAATTAATGATAAATATGGTACTAAGTCTAATCTGATATTACTGATATTGAAAAAAGCCTAATCTTGAAGATGAAAACTTTTAAAAATAGTTAATATTAATTGGAAATAATTATTTGATAGGAATTCTGTTTTATTAATCCTAGACAAAATAGAATTGTAAAAGATTATGTAATACTAATTTATTTTTGATAAATCTTAAAAACTGTAAAAGAATATCCGATAGTTGTTTTCGTTTCTAAAAAATCTTAATCAAAAGAGATTTGTATCATATTTTTTTAAGTCATGACCAAAAGAAATTGTAAAAAAAATATTTGATAATATTTTAAAAGAGAATTTGATGATGAACATGATACTAAAAATTATATAGCTAATAAAAAGTGTAAAATTAGTATTGATAAAAATTGTAAAAAATAGTAATTATTAAATTATTTAATAGTAACTAGAAATATTATTTGATATAATTTTTTTTGAAACTCTAAAGAGAACATACATTGTAAAAGTTTATATAACAGTAACTTTTTTTTTATACATCATAAACAAAAAGATAAAAGAGTATTTAATAGTATTTTTATTTCAAAATTGTAAGTAAATAGAAGATTTATAAAATAGAATGTGTTCACTTTAAAAAAAATCCTAACATAATAAACTTTTAAAAACTTATTCAATAAAACATTAAGTTATTACATACAAAAGTGTTTGATGATGCCATTGACTTGATTGGCACTATTTGACTTTCTATTTTTTGCATAAGAAAGTGTATAGTTTTTTTCTCTAATCTAAGTAAAAATTTGATACTGCTTCATCTATGAAACGTGATTTTAAAATGCATGTATTAACTTAAACTTATGTGTAACAACTGTCTTTTAACTATAAAATAAATCTCACATAACATATGCAAAAAGAATCATAAAACTATAATAAAATATTTTATTATTTGATGTTTTTTATTAAATTAAAACATCAAAAAAAAAACCGTTGCAACGCAACGGGCTCATATCTAGTTATAAATATTACAAAGGATTAAAAATATGAAAGAAAACTCAAAAATCGGTTTGTTGCAGAGAATTTTTAGGACCAGTGTCTAATCCTCAAATGTCAATTGTCTTATTTTTACTGCACATATATTAAAAAGAAGAAGTAATCTAATTATCTAAACCAAAACTATTATAATACTATTATTTTACTTTTTCACATACCAAAACATGGATTCAACCGTCAATACTTATCTTATAAAATATAATTAGTCAACTACAAATACTTAATATACAAAATTATTCAAATAAAATATTAATAATATATGTAATAAAGTAACTTTTATCTACATTTATATCTTATCGTTTAATCATAGCTATTTCCGAAAATTTGATGGAAATGATCAAAACTTTTAGAGCATTTTTAGTAAACAATAATTAGCAGGTCATATTAGAATATTTTACGGTAAATTTGTGAACCATTGATGACTAATGAAAGAACATAGTTACTATATCCGATTTCAATACATATATGGATGAAATTCAATAAGATATTGATAAAGGTATCAATTTATTTTCCTTGAATCCTCAAATTTTCTTACCTGCAATGTTATCAAACTCATACAATGGCTACGAACTAATGTTTATGTGCATCTTATCACCCACTTTTAAGTTTCATTTCACATTTCCAACACAAATCTTCTAACACCAAATACTACAATTTGATCAACTTTTGTACATTTAATGCCTAGGTAAGTCTCGTAGCATCTTTATAACCTGTTTTAGATGTGATCATTGTTACTGTTACTGGTCTTTGATTCCTTTGTCTTGTATTGTTGAAGAAGTTGTTTGAGTTTCATAACCGCAGATTCAGGTTTCTTGGAAAGTGCATAACGAAATTTGATTTTACTTTCTTTGATCAAAAGATTAGATCTTCTCTTCTTTTGCTACCAACAATTTCGTTGATCCTCACATTTCCCATATATCCATAAATTTTGCATATACTCTTTTAAAATTGCTTATATGTCATAATCATAATTATTTTAAAGAAAAAAATAATGATTGTGATTGATAAATATAAAATATGTGATACAGCCGTGATGATATATTCAGACATGGGGTATGAAAAGGCACTAAGAGTTACCAAGCAACAGGGGTACAACGTCATCATCATTGATGATCCACTTCGACCCCCAAACCCTCACACTACTAGCTATCTAAGCCATGGCACAAGGACCTCAATCTGTCCACATGATGTGTTTTTTGTCACTCTGATTACTAGTTTTAATTATATTTATCTTATCTATTCTTAGGAGTTATTAAGACGAATTAGTGTAAGCCTCTGTGTTGCACAAAAAAAAAGTGTAAGCCTCTGTCTTTTTTTGTGTGATACTTATCTTTGAGGAGGCATTATCATGGGCTAATATCATATCTAATCTATGTTTGTAAAGACATTTTATCTCTTAAATGAAGTATCTATTATTGGATGATGTGATGGTATTTGTGTATGTGTTTTATTTGCTCTCTCTTTTTTTTATGTATGTGGTATCAGTGGCGAAGCCACGTTATAGAGTCTGGGTGCAAGTGCACCCCCATTTATAATGAAAATGCAAAATTTTGCATGTAAAAACATCTAAGTTCGTGTAGCTACTATGGTGAAAGAGCGCATATGCACCCCCACTTTCTTAGGTTCGATACTTGCCAAATACTTTTTTATCTTTTACTTGCAATTGTGCACCCACTACTTAAAAGTTCTAGATTCGCCCCTGTGTGGTATGTCGCTCATTGCTCAGTTTAATCTCAATAGCAACCGAAATCCTTGCTGTCCAGGTTGGTTAATCTCACTACCTGAGTTGAGGTGGTTAAATAAGTGAGAGCTTACATTTAGAAATCTTATATGATCACCGAATCTTATCTCCTGGATTCAATCACTCGTAGAATTTACAAGGGTGTCCTCAGTGGATTCAATCACTCTCAGAATTTACAAGGGTGTCTACAGTGGATTCAATCACTCACATAATTCTTCTGACATATCCACCAAGTAATGAACTTGAAGATACACACATTTAATCCTTCGTCTCCATTGGTGAAGAGTGGCTCTGGAATATGGAAAGCTTACTGAAAGATTCATGGGATTAGAAGACAAGAAGACTGGTGGACACAGGCTGTGAAATGTTTTCTTGCGCATCATGCTTTAACGTTCCTTGTTACAAAATTACTACGCATACAAGAGATCTTAGTTTTGCGAGTCTCCTTTGAGAAAGGCATAGAATGTTGAGATTTCAATCTAAGTCCCACATCGGAAGTTTAGACAAGTAATGTCTAGTATATAAAGGTGTCCAACTCTGATTAGTATGAGGCTTTTTGGGACGGAGTCCCAGAAACAAAACCATGTGGGTTTTGCTTTCAGGCCGAATATAGACAATTTCATACTAATCTTTCGCGAAGAGTTGGACATGAAGTTTGAAAAAGCCCAACAATTGGTATCAGAACCAGAGAAGATGTTGCTCTCCATCTAAGATTCTAGAGGTTCTGGTGTGGAAGGTTCTCTCAAAAGTGGCCTTGCGAATGATACCTGGTGGTCTTGTGTGTCCCGTTGGTAAAGACGGTGGTACAAGATGGGTGTCTGGATTCGCTGGAAGGTAGAAGAATCACTGGTTGTGTGGTCTTTGGTTTGAGAGGGAGATTGTTGAGATTTCAATCCAAGTCCCACAAGTTTAGACAAATAATGTCTAGTATATAAATAATATCCAACTCTGATTAGTATGAAGCATTTTGGAAATGAGTCTCAAAAACAAATCCTTGCGTACTTTGCTTTCGGATCCAAAGTGAACAATATCATACAAATAGAGTTGGACATGAGGCTTGAAAAAGTCCAACAACAAAAATTTAAAGTATTCACATCATCATTGGTCATAAGTTGTTTCTAACAACTATATAATATCTATTTTTGCTTCTTCTTTTTTCAGCTGAAAAGCCTCTGATGATGAGAGTGCAGTAAGTGTTTTTTCATAAGTGTTTTGTATGTTTGTTTCTTTTATTAATGTTTAGCTAGGCCACTTCGGTTAATTATTTTTACCTCTTTTTATTCATAGTTTGTTGATGAAGATTGTGAAAGCAGTGATGATGATGGATTGCTCTGTAAGTTTTCAGCAACCTTTAATCTCCTTACCTGCAAGTAAAAATTGATTGAATACAAATTTTTAGTGCCATTATTATTAATTATACTCTGGACCATTTGGTTATATGATTGATCTAACATCAAAATTCGTTATTTGATCTCAGATCTTCTGGATCTGGAGAAGGGAAGAAACAACTAGTTAACCATCAACAACAACCAACCAGATTGTTTTGTACTTTGCTAAACCAAACACTTAGTACCTTTAATTTAGGTTTCTTAGGGGAGTCATCTTTAGTCTGAATACTGTGACACACTTTATCGAATGCTTAAGGCTTCATAGGTTTGAAGGTTCAGTATTTGGTTGCCCAAGCCATCATCAACAAACAATAAAAAAAATAGTTTAATACGAAGCCTACAAGGAAAGGGACGTGGATCTCATGATACTTCCACCTTCTCTGTTTACCAAACAAATGTTTATGCGGTCATAAACAAATGTCTTTAACATTTATTCCTCATGATACTTCCAACTTATAGGTTATATCAAATATTTTATTCCATAGGTAATGAAACTAAAGTAGTTAGGAAAAGGTTATCAAAACATCTACGATCAAATCATGTTAATTATCAAAAAGGAAACAAAACGAATTGGATTTTGTTCAATTTATAACAATAATATAATTTACTTTAGGAAATTTAATGTCATTTAATCTAATTCGTATATATAAGGAAATCTAAATTGTTAGAAAAGGTAATTAAAATATTTAATGATTATAAATCTTCTTTTCATCTATTGCCATTAGCAAAAAGAAAAAGAAAACAAAGTATATGGTCCAGATGAGGTTCTGCTACTTATCCAACTATCATTAATTGGTACCGTTGGTCAAACGCAAAGCCATAGGCAATATACACAGATGATACATGATGTAAATCATATAACAGTGAAAACAGAAAGTCATGTAAAGTCTAAATATAATCAATTTTTTTTTAATTTTTCAGAAGTTTTAATTAAATTAAATGGCGTGTTTAGTTATAGTTTCATTCCTTGGATATATATATAAAAAGGAACAAAAAACAGAAATGTCCTAATAAAAGCGGGAACCCAAACAACTCGGTTCTTCGTGTCTGTCTGGTAATCTAATTTCCTAACGCACGACAATTTATCCTATTTCTCTTTCCCGATCATCATCTTCTTCTTCTCGATGCAATGGGGACTCCACCTTCACCGGCGACAGATTTCTTCAGAATCTCAAAGACAGCATGCAAAGCATATAAGTCCCTACCGAATTGCATCCTCTTTCTTCTCATCGCAAATCCGATTCCCATTCCGTAGCGTTATTTCTCCTTATTTATCATCTCTCATGACACCAATTGATCCACAACATCGTTTCATTAGTAACCAAAAAAAAATCATAATTCTGTAATTTTATTTGTATTTCACATTAATAAATATTAAATTAGTATTATATTATATTTTTAATTAATAATATAATCAAATGAGTATTATCAATTACATTAAATTGCAACAAAACAAAATTCTTGTCATCTCTTTCTAACACATCGGGTCAGACGTCAGATCTATGTTCATGGCTTCCTTATATAGAAATGTATAGTTTCCAAATTGTGGAAAATGATATTTCATCAGCTGAAAGAATAATCATAAGTTTACTAGCAATTATCGAGTTTTATCAAAAAAATTGAAATTATATGTTACACTGATGGCTACCTTGTTAAAATAAACCTAGCAATCATTGTAACGCATAGTTCAATTTGTTGATCAAACCCAACGATATTTGATCAGCTAAAATCAAGAATATTAATAACTATACAATAATTTTCTGTAAACTGCTTACACTATCATTACCGCCACCATTATGAGATATCCTAAGTTTGAGGATGAAATTTGAACGTAATAATGAACGAATATACTTATTACAAAATCGGGTTGTGATAACGGATAAATATTTACCTTCCTATTTAGGATCTATACTATTAAAAGATAAATCATCCTGTTTGACCGAAAAAAAAATCATTTTCTTGATTATAGAAAGTTCCGATACGATCCAAGATAATAAAGAAGAATATAAATGTCTATATATATATATATATATATAACCACAAAAAGAAGTAAAACATCACTTGTATACTTTAAAAAGAAATGAAAAATCTCTCAGCGTTTCTATGTGTAGTGGTTATCTTATGTATGATAAGCCACGTATACTCCAGTTTCTGGATTGCGAACGAACTCAAGTTGAAGAAAAAACTCTGGATAAGCTGTTTCTCCGGAGACGACCGAATGGCGCCAGTGATAAAGAATCCAGGAGAAGTATACCGAAGGAACTTCGGCACCAACCTTTGGGGGACAACGCGATTCATGTGTACGTTGAGACAAGGGCCTAACTATAGACACACTCAGAACTTTACAGCATTCGACCAGCAAAGTCCCAGTGATTCGGGAGCCTTGTGGGATTGGAGAGCCAGAGAAAATGGTATCTATTTAAAAGTGTGGGGAGGTCCACATACACAAGGCGCAGTCAATATGCATAAAGCGTTTGATTGGATTTACTAGTTTAAGATATGAGGCTTATATGCTTATGATAATCATATTTTGTAATATTTTTTTCATTAATAGGAGAAAAAACCAAACAAATCTCTCTAACTTGTTTTTGTGACACAGAGTTTAGTACTGAGTTCAAAAGACGTCACACCAACCCCATGGTGGGACTTCACTGACCAGTCTCGCTTCCTCCTTTCTCCTCAATATACGTACACACACAGTCTCTAGTGTGAGTTTCCCTTTAAATCGTGAGCCATTTTTATCAAAACTTTTAGCTGTAAAACTGATGCTCGTGTTCATGTACATCACTGGTGTACCTGAAGCTTTTTATTAGTAGTCTTCACAAGCCATTTTAGATGTACTTCTTCATTTTTTCTGCAAATTTAATTTTTGACTTAGAAAAGTGCAACTGTTGTTATGTATTCCCCTTGAACACTTCGAGAATAATATTATAAGACCTATAATATTAGGAAGCATCTAAAAGAGACCAGAAACAGAAATTGCATTTAGTCAAAGATACACACATAATACGACTTATAAGCTCAGTCCCAAATCAAACTAGGGGGCAAAGTTTTAACATTGTGAAGTAGTTTACATGAGCAACATTTCTGGTGAGATGTCTCCTAACTCCTTGCAACCATCCACGGAGCAATTCACCTCTTTGCTGGTGGGTTTCAGATTGGAAAGTCTCTTCTTGATTTTCCAAAACGGATGTTCAATGGCAGCAGTGGGGATACTCATGATGGAAAGAAAGGCACTCCTTATGAGAGAAAACATGAACAAAACCAAGATACTGATTCCATCCCACAGTAGTTTCCCCAATTTGCTCCCCTGCATTATTATTTCATAGGACATGAATACCCAAAGTAGAGTGAGGTATTTAACAATCATCAAGTCCACTCAGGGTATACTCAGACTAACCTTATCCAACACCATACTGCAGAATCTTATAAGTTGCTGATCATGCATTCCACTTAGGGCTTTCTCATTTGTGAGGCTCGCTTTTGATGTGCCTAACACAGTTCCAGGGCCCTGAAAAGAACAAAATATATGTATCACATGACTGAAACCACATTGAGTGAGGGTGTTATATGTTAAAGGACTTACAATATTATCAGCAACAAAATGGTACATGTAGAAAGCACCCATCAAGAACCGGCATCTCATAGACAAGTGAATGGAGTGTTTATGAACAATCTCTCTGCCCATCTGTCTTAGCAAACGGTGCATGATATAAGCTCGTCACTCAGTATGCTTATGAGAGCTCTTCCAACAAGAACACTAAGACCATATTTGATATCTAGACCACTGTTTCCAAGAAACTGTGTCACACAATCAACTCTTTTGCCTTCAAATAAACACGCAATGTGGAGAAAGATAACTTTGTCTTTATCATCTAAGCCATTGTAACCAACCATTAGTACTTGTTCAATGTCCCTATTGAGACTGGTTTTAATCCTAGGTAGTTGATCAGTCCACCTGCTCACGCTCTTCCCGCACAATGCTTTGCCAAGAACACGTAGGCCTAATGGAAGATGACTAGCTATCTCTGTTACTTCGACTGCAAGCTTGAAATAACCCTCTGGGGGAGCATTTTGTGTAAAAGCAGACTCAGAGAAAATCTGTAGAGCTTCATCTTTAGATGGGAGTTTCACTTCATATATATGTTTGATCTTATTTGCTTCCAAGAGATGTTTATTGTCTGTCGTCACGATGATCCTACTTCCTTCACCAAACCAGTGAGGTCCATTTGCCAAAGCTTGTAGTTGCTCTAGCTTATCAACATTGTCAAGAACAACAAGGACTTTCTGGTACTTCAACCTTTGTGGAGCTGTACCCAAATGGCGTATCTCCATATCCTTATGGTCCAAAATCTTGGAAAGAAACTCTCTTTGCAACCTCAGCTTTAAAGTATTAGTGTCAGAGTCACCACCACTTCTGTAACTTCTCTTAACATTATCCATAAAAAGACTGCGCTGGAAGTTTCTTGAAATCTGATTGTATATGGCTCTTGCTATTGTTGTTTTGCCGATCCCCAAGGGCCCCCAAATCCCAATCATCCTTGTTTCCTCTGATTCTAGGCATAACAGCGAAGTCATCTTTGCTAGGTGAGCTTCAATTCCAACTAAATGATCAAAATCCCTTGATGGTGTGATGTTCAACTGGTTAGAAACATCTGTGGCTATATTTGAGATCATATCTGCTTCACTATCCCTGAGAAGAGAGAAACTTTGGTTCCTTCATCAAAATGTTTCACAATGAAATACACTCACACACACGCGCGCGCGTGGGCACACACACACACATATATATATATATATATATATATATATATATATATATATATATAATTTTCTAACAATCGACTTAGGCAGTTAGCGGCAAATCGGTCATCATCGAAAAGATTTTTCTTAAAATTTGATTTCTACGATTTAAACTGGTTTAAACCATTTCAAACTGATTGACACGGATCCAAATCGGTCTAAATCAATTTAGATTTGTCTAATATGTTAAATCAAATAATAATGCCAGTGAAAATCCATAAATTATATCTAATTTTTATAATTCATCAAATCAATTTTATTGCTCAAAAACTAAAATATCTAATATAAATGTAAAACATAAAATCACAATCAGTAATTTATTAACGTCTATGCTCTGCCTACCGATTTGCTTAACATTATATATATGCGTTGTTATGAGATAATGATAACAAGAGACTTGAAGGAGAGGACCAAACCACGTATGTGAATGTACACCGAGTATGCTTGCAACATTAGTCAAATCTTGCTTCCATCTCTGCTTCTGCTGTTCTGTCTTTCTCTCACAAGTCTTTCTAAATGCCATTCCGAACTCTCCCGTCTGTTTTCTTACATGAGACGGATCAACGTCATAGAAAATCGTCATTACCGTTTTCCTAGACTTCATGATCTCAGTTAACTCCCCCAAAGTCCAGCTTGAAGCAGCGTAGTTTTTAGAGAGGATGATGAGACGGATTTGTCTCTCTTGATCTGACTATCTTTGAAAGTTTTTTTTTTTTTTTTTTTTTTTTTTTTTTTTTTTTTTCTTTGAAAGTATTGATTCCCTTGCGCTCAAATTCATTAAGTAAGTGGCTGAGAAAAGTTCGACGGACGTCTGGACCTCTGAAGCTTGGGAACACATCGTATTCCCCCTGAGGAGAGACCAAAGAAGAAGAATAAACATCCATAATAGAGAATAAACAGAGACTTAGACTTTTGTTTTCATGTAAATGGTTACACTCATTCACAATTACTTATATATGTTCATCCCGTAAAGTCGTTGTCAAACACAGCGTTGACATTGAACATGTCGCATTACTGTCTCTTCAGACGTGGAGGCATGTCTTAGAATATAATAATATATGATTGCTTAGTCTGGTTGCTTGGAAGATTCCTTTGTGACTAGAGTATTATCCATCGAATAACATAAGCAAACGCTGACTGCTCTAATAGAGTTCATTAGTGCAAATACTAATATAATATCCACACGAATAAGAAAAACCACACCCAGTGCGGCCGTAACATTATATATGTTGAAATAATGATGCATTAGGTACGTTATTCCTATTAAAAATTCTGTTACTAACCTAAAAATATCACAAAGCACATGAGCTTATTGTTCAATACTATTCTTCTTTCAGACGCTAAAAGTGACTGCAGCTCTTTTGGTTAGCGGTAACGTGCAGACGTGAAGTACATTCATCTGGAAAAGCTATATATCAAAACGCTTGATTCATGGATTCAAATTCATCATTGAACTCTCTGTGACCGAGTTAGCTTACAATATTGGTTTTATATGTGGAGGCGGGAAATGTAATGTGGCTATAATTCCATAAACATGCGATTTTAGTTGTCCTTGTGCAGCAACAAAAGCTTGGAATACAGACATTGTTTGTGTTTGATTTAATGCATGTAATAGATACACACCCCCAAGATAAGAGTATTCGAGTAGTTATCTGTCATCAACCAGATTTACCAAGTTTTTTAGTTGTTAAAAAGGAAATACATCAAATATCAATTAAAATCTTAACCGTTGACCCTAACCTTACGTGTCTAACAATCTTATTTTTGTGCTCTGGTTTATGCGGTAATGAAGCGCCTCCTCTCTTCTTCCCTTTAGATGATCTTTTTCTTATTAATTTCCATGATTAAAAAAGGAAAAAGAAAAAGAAAGAGGACAAGAGAGATCTGGGTTTATCTGATAAAACCAGGTTTGCTTTCTTTCTTGAATTTTATTTCTGTTTAGGTTATATTATTTTTTGCATGGAGTTTGGTTGATTGCTCAGCAAGTTTCTTTCTCCTGTCTTATAGATCTTCTTCTTCTCTAACCAAGTTCTCCGACCATGAACGACCTCTTAAAGGTTTGTCTTAATCTTTTCCTTCCAATTTTTCTCCCTATAGCTTATTACGTGATCACGACCATTTTTCTTCTAACCCCCAAGCAACATTCCCGTGTAATTAAAATTAGAAACTCTTAGGCCTTTTTGCTTGGGCTGCAAGTTTTATAATATGACGTCTCTTTAGATCGACATTTTTCCCGGGACAAACACGCTTAGGTTACACAATATAATAAGATGGTGTGACAAACGGTTTTTATTGGACAGGGTTCGTCAGTGTTCTCGAGAGATCGATCGAATAGAAGCGATATCGAGTCAGCACATGGACCAGGTAACTCTGGAGATCTTGGTCTCTCTGGTTTCTTCAAAAAGGTAATACTTTACATCCCTCTGTAACCCTTCTCAATCTGTTTCAAACGAGTGTATTGAGATGATATTAACTGTTTTAGGTCGGAGAAATCGATAATCAATATGAGAAGCTTGACAAGCATCTCAAGAAGCTTCAAGCAGCACACGAGGAGACTAAAGCCGTCACCAAGGGTCCTGCAATGAAATGTAAATCCAAAATGAGTTTGAATGTTAAAACTCAGAAACAAGTTCTTGATCTAAGAGACTTAGATGAATTGAATGAAAGATGGCTTCTCTATGTTTTTTGTTCTGTAGCAATCAAGCAGAGGATGGAGAGAGATGTCGATGAAGTGGGAAGAATCTCTCGTTTCATCAAAGGAAAGATCGAAGAATTGGATAGAGAGGTTAGACCGCTTAGAGTTAGAGATAAACACTTTGTTTCTTCTCTTTATACGTTCTGAATTGTTTCCACAGAATCTTGAGAACCGGAGTAAACCGGGTTGTGGAAAAGGAACTGGAGTAGACAGAACAAGAACAGCCACAACTATGTGAGTTTTTGTTTTCTGAACATAATGCTATGTTTCAAGATTCTGTCTCTTCCTTAATATGTGTTATCCACAGAGCGATAAAGAAGAAGTTTAAGGACAAGATATCTGAATTCCAAGTAAGTTTTGAGAAGTGTTTTCTGCAAAATTCTTTAAGAAAGTTTGTCCTAAGCTTTTAAAGTTTGTTCACTGCAGACTCTAAGACAAAACATTCACCAAGAATACAGAGAAGTTGTAGAGAGGCGTGTGTTTACAGGTTTTAATTTGAGAAATCTTATCTAAAGGCTCAACTGTTTCATTGATTATCTTCTGATAGCTATTTGTCTGTGTTGTTTTGACTCTTGAAAATGGTAGTGACTGGGCAACGAGCTGATGAGGAGGCAAGGACTTAATAGTTTTTCCTCAATTGAAATCTACTGAATTGGTTTTAGTATTGTCTCATGATAATCGTTTTTGGGCGTGTGTAGATGGTTGATAGATTGATTGAAACCAGAGACAGTGAGCAGATCTTCCAGAAAGCAATCATGGAGCAAGGACGAGGCCAGGTTGATATTTATGAATAGCATGACTACCTAAGCAACAACACAACAGTTAAGTGTCTCACAAGTTGGGTTATTTTCTGGCTATGCAGATAATGGATACACTGGCTGAGATTCAGGAACGCCATGATGCTGTCAGAGATTTAGAGAAGAAACTCCTTGACCTACAACAAGTTAACCTTGCTCTGATTTACCAAAATTTCTCGATACTTTCGATAATGATTCACGGTCTGAGTCTCTTTTTCTGTTTTGGTTGGTAGGTCTTTCTTGATATGGCCGTGCTGGTGGATGCACAAGGAGAGATGCTAGACAACATAGAGAATATGGTAACAGTCTCTCTTCATTATCTTTTGATGAAACCCTGAGTTTTAGATTTGTTCAAACTTCTTCTTGTTCTGTTTCTTCTCTAACAGGTTTCAAGCGCTGTGGATCATGTTCAATCGGGGAACAACCAACTAACAAAAGCACTAAAGAAACAGAAAAGTTCAAGGAAATGGATGTGCATTGCCATCCTCATCCTTCTTATCATCATCATCATTACAGTTGTCTCTGTTATCAAACCATGGACACAGAAACAAGGACATGGTGGTGCTTAGGGTTCTCTTCTCCTTGCCCTGCTTCTGAAGCTTTTGTATACAACAGTTTTAACATATATACATACATGTGCCAACACATCAAACAACATCCTTCCATTGTCACTAAGAAAATGATGTATTCTTTTGATTGGATCAATGAACGACTTAATTATTCTAATACCTCTCAGTGAACATCCCAGTCTAATCAATGTGAATGTGGAGTGAAACAGGAGACAGCAAGTGAATACTAAAACTCTGTCGAAATTTACTTTTATCTTTCATTCTATAGTGTGTCAAACTCAAAACAAATCCAGAAAAGAAAAAAAAACTATTGGAGAAAAGAGAAAAGAATCTGAATAAACCTTTTATCAGATTTACAATGAATGTGGAAAAAAAAACAAAGATACCTCCAGCTTCACATTAGCTTCATGGGAAGACCTTAGAGGAGGATGAAGCATAACGGCCGTCCTTTGCTGCGTCCCGTGATCCTTCGCTGCATAAGGGCGGCGCTTGGAGGCAATACCAATATCTTTGAGAAAGCTTTGACGTATAAAGAGTATGCAACTAAGGAACTACTACCAAAAGAATAAAACTAAAAGCTTATTCTCAGTAACTGTAGAAAACAAGAAAAAAAAACCTCCGTGTGTTTGCTTCTTCGCCTTATCTATCAAATGACACCCGACGGCAGAATCTGCATCCTTGTCACATTGCTAGTCATTGGGATCCCATTCTTCATCCTGATCAAAAGCTGAAGCCACCTTACTCTTCGCGAACTCTTCTTCAGTTTCTGACTGTTCAGTGAGAAGGTCGTGTTCATAATCAGGCTGATCACTATCATCAGTTTTACTCTTTTCAACCCCAGCTGATTTCATCCATTTAGGGCATTCATCCTCGCCTCCATAAAGAAATCTGCCATCATCACTTCGTGTTTGTCTAGATTCTTCAAGGGGAGATGTTCTGCATGAGCATTCAGGAAGTGGATGCGAAAGAAACGACCTGGGTTTCGATAGCATAGACTGCCTGATTAGCCCACTCTCACCCAAACTTGAGTTAAGATGTTCCCTCACACGAACTGTCCAGTTACGGTTGGGATGGTACATGTCCTCACGTGTAATGTTGAAAAGTTGTTGAATAACTTTCCTGTGTGAGAAATATCAGCAAACATCCATTAATCAAGCAGTGAGCTAAAGCCAACAAGATCTATATCAGTTTAAACTTTTAAATGCATTCATTAACTGTCGAGTAATAAACTTTCTTACCTGTCCAGTCTATATGTTCGTGAAGAGGGTCTTTCATAGAGCCTCTGACCCATTACCAAACTTGAAAATTCTGGCAACCCACTACCATCGTTGTTGAAACCAGGGAGAAACACATCAGCTTCAACGGATACAACAAAGTCAAGTGCATCCCACAGTAACCTATGCGCTTGATACCTAAGATCCATAGGTGAAGGGGTTGGTTCTGTATCATTTTCTGTAAGCCAACCATACCACCCTTCTTTCTCGTGCTGGTAGATAGGCCTCTCTGGAGGAGGAGGGAGAGGTCTAGGCCGAGGACCTGCCTTGTTCCACTCTTCTTTGAGCTGCTTATCGCTTTTTCGAGGAGGCATTTCGTATATATTTTCTGGAAGAGGTGTCTCAGGACCAACCAATTCTGATAATTCTTCCGTGCTGCATAATGAAGTCCGATCCACTAGATTAGGGAACATGGCACGCAGAGGGATCAAAACACGTTGGCCGCCAAACATTTCGGAACCAGCTAAGTATATAATCGCTTTTTGAGAATAACCCAATGCTTTCAAAAGAATTCCAACCTGCGACATTTCAATACCAATAACTCTTAGCATCACAATAGCCTACGCAGCTACATCAGAACAGCACTAGGAAAATAATCGAATTGGTGCATTAGAATGTCAGCATAAGTGGTGTTCAGACTTGAAAACAATGTGTTACACTAGAATTACACGTAAGCTAAAAACATACGAAGCTGCATATATCTAATCCACATTAGAATTTAAACACATAGGGGCCACATGTTTTAGAGGCAGACTTAGCATTCAAGAGAAACAATGAAGGCAGACATAAAGGGTATCACGATATGAATGGTTATAAGCAATTTTAACATCTTTTGAGAGAAGCTTTGGGCTCTACCTCTTCTGGCATGAGAGGACATAAGCCATTGTCCCTGCGTAAGTGTGAGTCTACAATAAGTTCTTCTGAAATAACCTTCTGCTTGATCATCTGAGCCCGCCGATACTGAATGAGTTCACTGTGAAGATCCTTTAAAATTGAAACGGTGATGTAAGAAACAAATTCCACCGTTTAAAAACTATTTCCCATGTAACTCAAGCACGAAGGGTAGAAATTAAAAAACCGTATATAAACACTTTTACTATCAACGAATACAGATGGAGAAGGTTGAGAACTTTTACCTGGAAAAGCTCAGCACAACCATGATATGCCAATTTGTCCCTCACTAAGCCAGGATGATAAGCTAGGAAGGGTTGACCTGATTTACGTAACCTGGCAAAGGTAAAATGTGTAGCTCAATTATGTCAGGGACGCACGGTTATTAGGGAGTCGATGGACAAATCGTGACATAAGTATAGTCGAGCTAAATTTACAAAGGGCAAATCCTGATACTTATCTATTATTATTCCCAGCTAGGTACCCCAGGACTAAAGAAACAAACTCTTAGCATATCAAGAGCCAAAACTATATAATGTTTTAGTCCCTTTCGCCAATTAAATTTTTAACTGCTAGTATCACAAATACCTGTCAACCATCTTCTTGCCCAGTAGCTGGATTTCTGAACGAAGCTGGAGGGCATGGAAGGCAACTCTACACCTTAGTCTTTGAAGTTCAGGCATTGAAGCTGGCAAGGTTGACTGAAAACAAGACAGCTTTGTTGAGGATAAAAAAACTTTGATCAAACCAATATAACTACTTGTTACAATTAAACAGCCCAAACATAATATGACGAATGATGGTAGTTTGCAAGCCGAAAGATATCTACAGAATTAGGAGTTACTGCATACATCTATATCCCTCGAACGGAGAAAAAAAGACACGCATTACCTGCAAACATCCCCCATCAGAGACGACCAATCCAATAACACCAGCTTTCTTTAACTTTGGCAATACATCCTCTAGGTAAAATTTTGGCGATGCAGAGTTTTTGGGCTTAAAAAGAGGAAACTCATTTCTTTTCCTTGCGGCTTTCAAGCTCTCAGGGAGGGTCTTGGCAATGATAACATCATTTTTGAGAAAGGATATAAACTGCTCTTCATCATAAAGATAGGAGAAACTCTTGAACTTGTTGCTACACACAATGTACAAAAATACACTAGAGTAAACACAAGTCTGATACCAAGGCAAAGAAAGATGCTTTTAACAGAACATAGAGTTTAGAGAGGTACCTGATGCCTTTTGAGCGAAGACTTTCTTGAAGCTCTGGAATGATAAGAGTAGCATTAAGAAGCCTGGAGATGGTGACAAGATCACATATCTAGAAAATTTGACAAAGATGTCATCACCATGAATAACAAAAGTTAATAAAATTAATCAAAACTATCAAGTCAAGTGATACATACAGAAGATCTGATCTTGTCAAATCCACCAAATATTTTTGCATATATGAAGCCGTTGTTTGTTGAACTGGGCGCTGCAAGGAGAGAGCATCATGTTCAAACAAGTATCAAACACAAAATATAACATCTATAATGACTCTCAATGGTTTGATACAAAGAAAGGCTACTGCATTTTGGAGACAGAAATGACCAATCCAGAACAGAGCACAATATCACAAACAAAGTAAGACATAGTAGTAGTACCAGGATAACTGTTTCTTGGATTGGCATAAGGCTGCAAGGTCTCCAACGACTTGACAGGCCGCCACAAGTGCTTATTTCTAAAATCCTGCAACAGTGAAAAGAAACAACAACTAAAACAACATTCTCCAAACTAAAACCAAAATTCAATTCCTTTTTTACTACTAACCTTTGCACCTGACAAAGAATCAAAATCTTGCCAAAGTGTGCCTCTCGCATAAGAAGCCAACTGCACAGATGAAGACTTTGTAATCGAGAGATGAACAAGAAGAGATCCAACTGATAAGATGAGCACCAAGAGTGCAATCCATTTTATCCTGGATCTGAACAGCACCATCTCCTACAAACTCCAGCTCCTTAATCTAATCAAAACAACCCTAGAAATCCAAAATCCAAAATTCAAATTAACATCAAACTTGGAATCACACCGACAACGAACAAGCTGAAGATCAAATCGAGCTTCTTCTCTTTTTATTTTTCTTTTACAATTGCATACCGAAGACGACGGATTAAAGGAGAGATCCAAGATCATTTAGCTGAAACGGCGTCGAATTAGCACGAGCACGCTTAGGATCTGATCAAAAGCGGCATCGAAGTTTCCAGGGGGAAGCAAACAAGCAACCCGTGCGGGGAGGGAGTCAGAGGAAGTAGTATTAGTTGAATTCAATTTTTTGAGTCAGATCCAGAGGAGACAGCTCACTGACACATTCCCAGAATTCGAAGAGCTGAATTTAATATTTTCTCCTGCTGAGACAGAGAAAGTCTGCATCGTTTTATATATGAACTCACACTGTTGTACTACATTAACCGTCTCTGATTTCGGTTTGCGATTCTCGGTTTAAGCTACGTACTCGAACTCAAACCATATCATCGGATTAATGTTTTTTTGTCGGTTCTGTATGGTTTAGTTTGATTCGAACCAACAAATTAGAATCGAAGGCACCGTTTTGGTCTGGGCGAAAAAAAAGACGATTTGGCGACGACGGAAGCGACTCGAATTTTACGATCTCCGCTGTCTTCGGAGATGGCAGGGATGATTAAATCGGCGGGATCGGAGGTTTCTAAGCAACAGGAGAAGGTTTCATGGGCATCGGTGACACAGGGGAAGCAGTTGATGAAGCAATACGATTTTGATCTAGCGATGGCAGATAGAAAGAAAAGGGTGGAGGTTCCAAAGGAAATCATCGAAAAAGCTAACCCTCTGTGGGAGGATTTCGTCATTGCGAGGTTTCTAGAAACAGCACCTCACATAGCAAAGGTTCATATGATTGTTAATAAAATCTGGGCGTATGGGGAAAAAAATCAGAAACTGGAGGTGTATGAGATGGATTCGAGAACTATGAGAATTCGTATTCCAAAGGCGTTGATACGAAACAAGGTGATCAGGAGAGGGGTTTGGAATATAGCAGGAGTCCCGATGATTGTTTCACAATGGTCACCGAAGGAAGACGACTCAGAGGCTAAAGTGATTCCGCTATGGGTTCATTTGACGGGAGTGCCAATGAGTATGTACTCATGGGAGGGACTCAGTTTCATCACAAGTGCTGTAGGGAAACCAGATCGACTCCATCCAGAGACAGTGGCGTGTACAAACTTTGAGGAGGCAAAGGTGTTTGTGTTGGCTGATCAATCGAAGGAGCTGCCAACAAGGATAAACTACTTGATTGAAGGAGTTGAGACAACAGTGGTGTTTACCTATCCTAGTCTTCCTCCGAAGTGTACATCTTGTGGCAAATGGGGTCATCTTGAAACTTTCTGTAAAACAAAAAAGGAGGTTGTAGCTCAGCAGAAGTCGCCGGAAGAAACTTCAGAAAAAACATTGGAGGACAAATGTGAGGGAAATGGGGAATCTGAAAAGGAAGAGGGAGAGATCATAGAGACAATTGAAGAAGTGGAGAAGACTTGCTGTGGGAAACAAAATGAGATAGTAGGAGATGATAAGGAGAGAGAAAGAAGCAGTAAAGGGGATGAACTAAATGAATGGAAAAGAGTCTCTGGGGAAAAAGCAGGAAGAAGTCCGAAGGCTCAGAATCTACAGTACAGGCAGGTTCAGATTGCAACACCGTCGAGATTTGCAGCTCTGAGTAATACTGAAGAAAATGAGAATGAGGAAGAATTGGAAAAAGAAACGTCTGAGTCTGAGGATATGAGAAATGAGGAAGATGAGGATGAGTATCAAAGTAAAATGGAGGAGAAAATGGAAGAGAAACAATCTGATGGCAGGAAAGGAAGAGCTCGACAAACTCTCCCTCGACTGTCTAAGACAAGACATAAGGTGGTGCAAGAAAGGGGTTTTAGGAAAAACTAATATGGCTAGTTTTTTCTGGAATATTAGGGGGTTCAACAAATCTACTAAGCATGATGTGATGAGAAGTTGGGTGAGAAGTCATTCTTTTAATTTTGGATGTATCATTGAGACAAGAGTGAAGGAGAAGAAGGCAGCAGGGATTGTTTCGAGTGTATTTCATGGTTGGGATTTTATATCAAATTATGAGTACAATCGATTAGGGAGACTTTGGGTGGTTTGGAATTCTACAGTTCGGATGACACCAATCTATAAAAGTGCTCAGCTCATAACGTGCTCAGTACTATTACAAGGGCAGACGGAGGAGTTCTTTTGCTCGTTTGTTTATGCTCTTAACACAGTAGAGGAAAGAAGAAGTTTATGGGAGGAGCTTCAGAATCATCATGAAGCGCCGTTGTTACATAATAAAAGATGGATTGTCATGGGTGATTATAATGAGATACTTGATGTGGAGGAACATTCTGAGTTTGGAAATTCACCAAGACACATGGGGGGTATGAGAGAATTTCAGGAGTTAACGAGGAAATGCAGATTGGTGGATATGGGTTATCAGGGGCCGTTATACACATGGTGTAACAAGAGAGAGCAGGGTTTGATTTGCAAAAAATTGGATAGAGTTCTTGTTAATGAAAAGTGGCTGCAAAGTTCCAGAGCTTATAGTGTTTTTGAAGCGGGGGGATGTTCTGATCATTTTCGTTGCAGAATTCAGTTTGAAGAAAAGGAGGAAAGGAAGAGGAAGCCTTTCAAGTTTACAAATGTTTTAGCAAAAATGCCGGAGTTTATTCCACTAATAGAAGATTTTTGGAGGAATCAGGAAGCTATACATCAATCTACTTCGGCAATGTATCGACTTACAAAGCGTATTAAAGCTCTAAAACAGCCCCTACGGTCGCTGAGTAAGTTAAAACTGGGGGATTTGTCAAGAAGGACCAGAGAAGCGTATCAAAGTTTATGTTTAAGGCAAGAGGAGACAATGAAAAATCCAACTGCAGAAGCTATCAAAGCTGAGGGTAAAGCTTACACAGCTTGGAAAAGACTTGCAGATATAGAAGAAGAAGTTCTTAAACAAAATTCTAAGCTGCACTGGTTGGAGGTTGGTGATGGAAATAATAGAGTTTTTCACAATGCAGCAAAGATAAGGGAGATTCGAAATGAAATTCATGAGATACAGTGTGCCGATGGGGAGATTGTTAAGACAGCTGAGGGTATTAAAAAAGAAGCAGAACGTTTTTTTCTCGGATTTCATGTCAGCTCAGCCACAGGAGTTTGAAGGGGTTACAGTAGAAAGGCTAAAAGAATTGATGGGATTTCAATGTAGTAGCTACGACTGTGAGAAGCTTATAAAAGAAGTTTCAAATGATGAGATCAAGGAAATTATATTCAAGATGCCAGGGAGTAAAGCACCAAGTCCTGATGGATATACTGCAGAGTTCTTTAAAGAAGCTTGGGCAATAATAGGCAATGACATCACTGCTGCAATACAATCTTTCTTCCGTTTGGGGTTCCTACCAAAGGGGCTCAATTCCACTATTTTGTCCCTAATTCCGAAGAAGAAAGAAGCTAAAGAGATGAAGGATTACAGACCCATTTCGTGCTGTAATGTTCTGTATAAGGTGATTTCGAAGTTACTTGCAAACAGATTGAAGAGCATCTTGCCAAAGTGTATCTCTGTTAATCAGTCAGCATTCATAAAGGAGAGGCTATTAATGGAGAATGTACTCTTGGCGACGGAGATTATAAAAGATTACCATAAGGATGACATCTCACCACGTTGTGCAATGATGATTGATATATCAAAGGCGTTTGACTCTGTGCAATGGTCTTTTCTGCTGAACACGTTGAAAGCTCTTGGACTTCCTGACAGATTTATACATTGGATCAATCTCTGTATCACAACAGCTTCTTTTTCAGTTCAGGTGAATGGTGAATTAGCTGGTTACTTCCAGAGTAAAAGAGGTTTGAGGCAAGGATGCTCTTTATCTCCATATCTGTTTGTCATTTGTATGAATGTGTTGTCCAAGATGATTGATGAAGCAGCTGTAAAAGGGAAGATTGGATATCATCCAAAATGCAAAAACATAGATCTCACTCATCTATGTTTTGCAGATGATCTAATGGTTTTTGGTGATGGTACCACAAGATCAATTGAGGGGATTCTGAGAGTGTTTGATGAGTTTGATAAGATGTCTGGCTTGAAAATTAGTTTGGAGAAGTCGACCCTGTTTCTTGCGGGTGTAACATCTCAGAAGCAAGAAGAGATTATTCATCACTTCCCCTTTGCTACAGGAAAGCTTCCGGTACGTTATCTAGGACTTCCGCTTTTAACCAAGAACATGACAGTTCTAGATTACTTGCCTCTCATAGAGAAGATCAGAAAGAATATTGGTTCTTGGACAGGGAGGTTCTTGTCTTATGCTGGAAGATTGCAACTGATTAAATCTGTAATCACAAGCTTGACAATTTTTTGGATGGCAGCTTTCAGGCTACCTAGTGGTTGTGTGAAAGAGATTGAGCGGCTTTGTTCAGCCTTTCTGTGGTCAGGCCCTGACTTGAACAGTAGGAAAGCAAAGGTTTCTTGGGTGGATATATGTAAGCCGAAGCAAGAAGGTGGGCTGGGAATTCGTTCTTTGAAGGAAGTCAATCTTGTAAGTTGTCTAAAACTAATCTGGAGAATACTATCTTCTAATTCCATTTGGGTTAATTGGATAAAGGCTTACCTTATCCGAAAGGGGTCTATATGGATGGTAAAAGATAATACCCAAACTGGTTCATGGATGTGGAGGAAATTACTAAAGTATAGAGAGGTTGCTAAAGATCTATATCGTGTGGAAGTTAAAAATGGTCAGAAAGCTTCTTTTTGGCATGAGTCTTGGTCATCATTGGGGTGTCTCAGCGATATTTTGAGGGAAGGGAACTCTATTGATCTGGGAATTCCACTTAATGCAACAGTAGATGCAAGTATAAGGCATAGAAAAAGAAACCATCGGATTACTGTTCTAAACAAAGTTGAGGCAGAAATGGAGAAATACAAAGCAAATGTTGCTGATGAAGATGATGTTTCTTTATGGAAGAATGGGAGAGGGCAGTATAAATCAAAATTCTCATCGGATGAAACTTGGCAGGTAATTAGGGAGAAGCATCAAGCTTGCCACTGGTTCAAGGAAGTTTGGTTTAAACATGCCACTCCGAAATTATCTTTTATCTTATGGATTGCATTGAAGGGCAGGCTTACAACAGGGGATCATATGAGACATTGGAATGTGTCTGTGGATAGTTCTTGTGTCTTATGCAACGAACCGTTGGAAACTAGAGAGCATTTGTTCTTTGAGTGTGAGTACACTTCTCAAATTTGGAGGGATCTGATGGCAGGAGTCCTAGAGGATGACTATACTGATAAGTGGGAAGATATATTGAGGATAATGAGGACTTCTAGTATGGTGAAGGTGAAGGTTTTTGTCATGAGATACACTTTTCAGCTTGCGGTATACACAATTTGGAGGGAGAGGAACCGTAGGAGGCATGGTGAAGAACATTCACCAGCGAGATTACTGACAAGGATGATTGATAAAGGAGTGAGGAATCAGTTTACTGTGATTAGACGGAAGAGAGATGCAGAGTACGAAGAAGGGATGAAATATTGGTTTAGTACAAGACCTTGAAGTTTTGATTTCTTTTGATGAAGTATAGGAAAGAGTTTTAGAAGTCATATATTTTCTGAAAAGTAACACTTGTTGTACAAAGGATATTTTCTTTTGAATTCAATTTAACATTCAATTCAAAAAAAAAAAAAAAAAAAAAAAAAATAGAATCGAAGCCCAACTTTTTGCAGGCACGAACCCAAAAAAAATAGCATATACCGGGTCTTGCTTTGAAGAATCTACACGGTATGGTGGTTTAGGTATAAACCCGGTTTGGGTATTTATTTGATCATGATTCTCTATATTCTGTAGATAAACGTGAAAAATCTTTTGGATTTTGCAGTATATAACTGTTATTAAACATATCTGAGAAATCTTTCTGTTTGATTCCATCGTTCATTACACAAAACTGGCATTTACATTGAATTTTCTATCTTCCTGATCATATCTTTCATATAAGCTAGATGAAAAATTGCCAATTTAGTTATTTACTGTATAAAATGTTTAAAAAATGTTCTTCAGATGATGATCATCATTCTTGGATCCGATAAGTTACAGTGAGGAAGATATCTTCAAGGACAAAGGATAGCCAATCCGCCGAATTCTTCTTCAGCTTTACTTAGAAGTGTTTGAAACAATGGCTGGTTCAAGTAAGAGACGCTGGCACATTGCATCTCTGCTTCTTCGTCTGGTTCTCTCCTACGTACACAGCAAGAAATTCTTTTGGGGCTGAAGTTGGTTTACTGTTTCCTGCTACAGAGACACCAAGAATCTTCGTTGCAGCCAAGAAACCTCTTACCAAAGCCATTTTGGGAGTGTCAAATCGTTGGATTGCTTGTTGTTGTTGAGTATTATTGATTCTGCTTTGGGTCTGTATATATCTATGAAGTGTTTTTTGAGACATACAAGAATAGTGTTTCACATGGTTATGTTTTCTCAGATGAAATAATCTAGAACAAAAAAAAAAGATTTACATATTGGCATATTCTCTTGTTTCTTCATGTTTCACAAGGAGTATTTGTCCTCTTCTATGGTTGAAACTAAGTTCACATCACAAGATCTTTCTACTAGAGGCAAAACATATGTGGGGACATTCTAATGAAGATGTTTTCAGCCATATTCAGAAATAGAATCACATGCCGATGCTATAAAGGAAAGTTATATGGCTAAAGTTTTTGTCTCTTTCTCGTTGTGGTACATATGATCATGAAATGAACACAATCATAATAGATCAGTGGAGGATCCCAGTTGTCAATTTTGGAGGAAAAGTCAAATGGTTGATTTGATGAGAAACAAAAACAATTCACATCATCAGGTCCAAAAATAAAGTGTTTCTGTCTTCACTATCAGCAGACTAATTAATAAAAGACACTAGTAAAAAAAAGTCATTAGCTAGCCAAAACGTTTATGTTAATTATCCTTAACTATGTGGAGATTTAAAGGGGTTACGATTGAGAAAGAGCAAGAAAGACATAAAAAAAAAGATTAATTGTTCCATTCTTAAGAGTTAAGACAGACTCGATCTCACCAACAGAACAAAGAAATCTCTGACAAAGGTATCATGTTTCTGTACATTCAGCAACAAGATCACATGTAATTTAAGGCCATAGAAGAAGCTTGGAATGTTCTTCTGGGGTAACGATAGAATGCAAATGGTCAAGGTGTATCAGTTTTTACCTTTCCAGACTTGGATTTGGTCTTCTTTTATTTCATTAAACATGGTAAAAAATTCTCAATTCAGTCTTATCAAATTCAATAATACAATCACGATGATTTTCTTTTCATCTATAAAAACGGTTCAACAGTAGCTACAAAGTACAAACAATCTTGGATAACACCATGAGCGAGTCCAGACAACTATTTTGATGGGTGCACTAGTACTAAATTAAAAATTTTATGGGTGCACATAATTTTTTTTTGTGAAAGAATACATTAATCTTTCAAAAAGTTATGGGTGCACAGGCACCTCCTACCAACACCCTAGCTTCGCCACTTCATAACACCTTCATCATCATCATACTGTGATAATATATATCATCGGAAAGTAAAAATAATGAAAGCATCATCAGTGAAGTTTTCTTTTGTTTTCTTCTTCGCCATTGCATCGGGTAAAATTCATTTTTGACATGTAGTATTAGTCATATACTACTCTATTCGAAATTTATTGGATAATTATATATAAATATTGGTGTATTGTAGTGATGAGTATAGTAGCAGTTGTTGAAGAAAAACAGTTAGGGCCAGGCCCAGAAGAAGTTCCTTACGTTTTGTTGCATCGTGAAGGCTCTACACCAGAAGAATCTCCACAAAGGTCTACATTTAGATGCGACACACCTAGGTGTAAAATAATTTGTACGATTCGATGTTTTAGTATATGCTAATTAATAAGCTTTAACCTCTTCCTTTAATCGAATAAAGTAAGTTTATGTATTCAGTATTCACTAATAAAAACTTAGTTGTTGGCATACATTGAACAGATACCCCTAGCATGTTGTCGACCCTAAATGATCGCCATTGTTTAACAAAAAGTGTATTAATTTCACGTGTATACATGTGTTGACCAATAGTATGGGCCATTTTGGGCCGAAATAAGGCTTTTTGATATTTTGAAAGGCCCGTATGTTGATTAAAACGCAACACTTTGTGAGAGAGAGACAGAGGTGGGTCCCACTAGATTATGGTTGTCTGAAAATGAAAAAATAATAAAAACGTGGGGAAAAAGACAAAAGGTTAGAAAACATCCGGGATTTGCCCCAATTCGCGAGACATTTAGGTTTTGTTTCTTCACCAATTCTTAATCTTTATAATCAATCTGTTCGATTCAACCTTTTCTTACTCAAATTACCTCTATGGATTTTCGTATTCCGTTTATCATCATCATAGCTGTCTCATGCTTTCCCTTTGGCTTCGCTTCATCATCGGCGTCCGTTTGCAATCATGAATTCGAGCTGTTCCGGTTCGATATACACTCCAAATGCCCACCTTCTATGTATCCAACTCCTCCTATTGAGGTCAGGCTCTCTCCCCCTTTAAGGTTTTGTTTGAATGCGTGTGTGTGCCAATTCAATCTTTAAGCTTTCTTTGATGCGTTAGATGATCGTCGTATGGTTTATTTCGGATTTAATAATTGAATTACGAACAATTATAGCTTTTTGATAACTATTGAACAGAGATGCTCTCATGTTCGTTCCTCTTTTTTTTTTTCTTATTAAAACTGTATTATTAGTGTCAAAATTCAAATTATTGGTCCAGTAGTCTTGAAATTTACTAAAGACATGTCATTAACTATTTTTCATGCTCCACTGTTTCATCTACTGTGTAAGCATCTTATGATGCAGATTGTGTAGTAGCTCTGTCTAGTGTCTGCAGAGATGATTAAATTGGATACTAAGCTTTTTATGTAGCTGAAGCAGTGTCTAATTTTGCAATATGCAGGTAGATGGAGAATCACTTGACAGGTTAATAATGGCTTTGAACCATGATGGAAACGCTTATGTTTCAGTGCTCTTTTATGCTTCCTGGTACCCCTTCTCACGTTCTCTGCGCCCTAAGTTTGACATGTTGAGTTCCATGTTCCCTCAGATACACCACGTAGCTGTGGAGCAATCTCAAGCACTACCATCGTACGTAGCCTACTTATTACTTTTTTTTTTTTATAAAGACTACATACTCTATTCCCATATTACTTAGTACTATAGCTAGGAAGTGGAATAAATGGCTCACATCCATAAAATTTGAACAAAGATGTGCTAAAATAATGCTATGTGTGTTGGCTGTTACTTTATCTTAAAATTTTCATTTGATTTATATCTATTGATCACAAACATATGTTGGCTAATTCATCACTTACCTGTCTCCTTTGTGTAATTGTCTCATTAATGTGTTTCCTCTTCCATGTGGTTGGCCATCTTTTCCTTTTGTCTTAGTAACTGATTTCATTAATTGATTTGTTGCAGTGTCTTTTCAAGGTATGGTATCCATAGCCTACCTTCAATCCTGATGGTGAATCAAACTTCAAAAGCGCGGTACCATGGTAGAAAGGATCTTACATCCCTGATTGAGTTTTATGAGGAATCAACAGGTGATTGGCTATAGCACGTCTCAGCTTGAAAGAAAAAAAAATATATCAGTCAGTAATAACTTGTGATTCTTTCGGTTTTTCAGGTCTTAAACCTGTTCAGTATGTTGCTGAAGCAGAACCAACAACCAGCTTAGACGATACAGATGGTAACCTGATCACATGGTTGCGCAAAGGGACATGTATTAGTGAAATATTCAAGCGAGATCCATTCCTGGTGCTGTCTCTGCTGTTTGTCTGTTTACAAATGGCAATCCTCGTCTTCCCCATGGCACAACCTCGTTTGAAAGCGTTGTGGGCTTCTTATTCTCCCAATCTGAACCTGGAAAGATTTGGAGAGGTTAGCCAAGTGTTCAGCCGTGCTCTTCACATGGTCGATGTGAGGAGGCTGTGGTTGAAACTAACACTCGTCAAGACAAGGAGCTTCCATGAAAGGGCAAAGAACGCTCGAGCATGGGCTTCATCTCTCGCATCTGTCTCTCTAGGCCAAACTTCATCGACCCAGTCCTCTTGATCCTAAGGGTGGAAAAATCAAATCCCTTGAGTGTGTTCTGGACTTTTGAGTTTAGTTTGTTATGCATCAAAGCATGTAAATCCAGGACACAGCTTTGCTTATGTTTGTGAATATTTTATCTCTTTTTTGGTTTTATAAAAGTTGAGATGTCTGTTTTTGACCGCTTCTTATACTGAATCATTTGGTTAAAATTGGCTGAATCTTCTGGGCAACTTTGTATTGTAATTGTTTTTGTATTGCCTTTGAGATTGTGATCCAGCCTCATTGCTATGTCTTTTTTTCTTACTTTTCTACATTGATCTCTTATTCTTCTCCTTTTGTTACAAGTGTAGATTCATTAGTTATGGAACTTAAAATGCCCTTGACAAAAAAATATAACTTCAAATAAGTCGAGATTAACACTATAATGAGCTTTGTAACGGGGATTAATACAAAAAGGTTAAAAAATCAAATGTTAATACAGTAAAATGTTGAAAATTAGTATTGGGAAATTGATTAGAAAAACTAATTGATATTATCTCTAACAATCATAAGCTTTCATAATCAATCATATACAGAATTTTCACCAAGGGCGTTATTATATTTAATCTTAAAGAGTAATTCATACATAAGTCTTGACTATTTTAACACCAGGACTTGCAATGGCAGTATGGCACGTGCTTCGGGAGATTTTTGTGTGGAAAACTTAGGTCTAATATATGTACCTTATGTATCATTCCGTATAATAACCGAAAAACATGAGCTTATAGTGTTGGTTAATCACTCTCTCCACACACATTTTTTTCTGTCTGTATGATGGAATGGCTAGTAGCTGCCCTGACAGGAAGCATACCAAGCACCAGCTTCCAGCCCGCTCAAAAATATGGAAAAGATTAGCCTTTTTTTAGAACAAACCATTGGTATATATATATATGTTACTATAGTTACACGTATATAGAATAGGCCAAGTTTTTGAAAAATTGCTTGTGGTCATTGCCATGTCAGGACCGGTAGGCTAATGATATGTTTGTGTGACAGATTTGGGATGCTCTCTCAAGTGAAGAGGTAGTGGGGATTGTAGATTCATCACCATCTCGCTCTTCTGCAGCAAGAGCTATAGTTTAGTCTCTGCGGTTTGGCTCCCATACATAGCATTTTATGAATGTTACTATAGCATGCATGTGTTAGTAATCAAACTTAAATGTCCAAAAGAAGGGAACAAAGCAGAAACATATGGAATAACTTGCAGAGCCTCAAAAAGGTAATTAAAAGGTAAAGATAATAATTAGTTTGGTTTCTTCAAGGACAATAGAGAAGTTAATAACTAAACAAAAAAACTCAAACGATAATATAATCTGGAATATGGGTAGTGTGTTCACATCAAACTATGTAATTCTCCATTATATTACTAGTGACATTTGGATCTAAAGATTCTTTGTAATCCTCTTATAGCCTAATAAAAATCATGATATCATCAATAAAACTAAACCTTATCCAAAACTAATTATAGATCTAGCCAAGTATAAAGAAATGCATATGTATACCGACACAAATTTTCATTCCATTTGTTTGAATAAACTACTAAGCAGATAAGAAAAAACTTCAAACTTGTTATAATGAAAATCACAAATAATATCAAATGATTTGGAGAAAATGAGATAAAAAAAGTAGTCATGTACTAGAAACTACTGAATAATTGACTAGTAATAGTATTATCGCTCTAACCGAAAATACAATGATCAAAAGGATACTTTGATTTATCTACGATTGGGTTATTTTTTAAAATGCTAAAATATCGAAGAAGACTTGATCATGGAGGCAGAATTAAAAGACCTTGTCAACGAAGGCAATCTGTAGTTCTTGAAACGGGTCCCAACAGGACCACTTCTTCTATTGTCATCACTTCATTGCGTTAGATAAGCTCTAACTCACTTTCAAAATGATAAATTCAAAAATAAGTTCATTTTACATATCTTTGTCAACTTCAACTGATATCAATCCATGTCTATATACATGATATTTTTTTCTTCCCAAATTTAAGAGCTTATTAATAATACTATCATACGCGTTTCAGTTAGCTCTTTCCAAGCATCTTGTGTGTATTTATAAACAATCCAAGAAGAAAAAGTAAAAAAAAAAATTTAAAAGTCTCAAATCTTAAGTCATTTTTTAATTGAAAGCGTTTTTCAATTATGATTAATCCAAGCATTCTTTGAATTTTCTATCTTCTCTTCTATAATAATGATCTTGAAACCACTTCACATGGGAGAGAGAAAGAGCAAGAGGAGAGGGAAAATACCTAAAACCCACTTGGCTCCAATAATTCAAAAGAAATAAAAATTTATCTTTCTTTCTAACGCTCGGATAGAAGCTTTAATGAGATCGACACAAGAAGAGATGGATCTTGAGGAATGGGAGTTGCTCCCAAGTCCCAAGAACAGCTTCAAGGATCTTGATGACGACGAGGATTGTAATGGAGCTATGGTGATGGATTACTTCCCCTGCTCATCCACTCAAGAACCTCTCCAGAAAATAGAGTCTCCTCCAAGATTCGGAGTAGACCCAACAAATGTCATCCAAGTTCCCATAGGTTGTGAGCCCGTGTTGGATCACGAGAACAAGATGACACCCAATGATCCGGATCCAACACAAACCCTTTTGACTGACTCTGTTCTGTCACCAACATTATACTTCACGAAAACGAAGGAAACCAAATTTGCCGACATGAAAGTAGACCCACCAGCGAGGATCACAAGTCCTGCGTCTTTGATCCATGCTGCGAAACCCTCTGATTGTGAAGGAAGTGATGACTTGCGAGGGAAGAAAGAAGATGACGATGTGAGGAGTGATCATGGTGGTGAGAAGGCTAATCTGTGGAAGATTGGTCTGAATGGGATCGGAGCAATATGCTCTTTTGGTGTTGCAGCAGCTACAGCTACCGTATGTGTCTTGTTCCTCGGACACAACAACATCAAAGTTTGTAAGAACAAGAACCACAAGCTTAGGTTCCAGATTTACTCCGATGATAATAAGGTAACTTGTCATGAACATTGCAATCTGTATTTTTGTAATTTTATTCAGGAATCTGTGATTGGATGATAGGTAACTTTTAACTAAACAATAGAAAAACTTTTGAATATTCAAATACAAACCAATAGACAAGGTCAAGTTTACGTGTTGAAGTGAACATTCTCTATAGTTAAAGAAATTTGATTATTGTTTTAGCTTGTGCCAACGTCAAACTTTCAACGAGAATATTTCTTGGTTTAATAACTTTTTAAAAAAATATTCATTGGTAAATGTAGAGGATGAAAGAAGTTGTGAATCATGCAACAAAGGTCAATGAAGCAATCTTTGCCATGAAAGGTGTTCCTGTCGTAAGAGCTCAAATATCTTTTGGAGGTTACTACGATGGACTTTGAATCTCAGCCGTCCATAATTCTCTTTGATTCCAAGGGGTCAGCTGGAATCTACATCACCAATCAGCTTCTTCATAAATTCAATAGCTTATAGTCTGCATGCATGATTATTGTCTATAAATTTGTAAATTAACTTTTTTTCGTTAAAATCAGATCTGTTAATAATAGATCATTGTAAAATCTCAAGTAAATTTTAATTGTGGTTGATGAAGTCAAATATCTTTCTGTGTGTGTGTTTTTGTTGTCGTTTTTTCCTTTATCCCAATGAAATCTCATTACTAGATGAGAAAGTTCGCTATTCAGTGATCAGGTAAGTGGTTTGATAGACGGTTAAACTTCTTCTCTAATCTTATTTCATATCACCCAACGTTCAAATTCATGTCTTTTTAATTTGTGATGGTTTAGCTTATATTATGTAAAGTTTATTTTTATTTGGAATTGTCTTTTGCAGGTTTTCCTAAGCCATTTGTTATATACATAGGTGTGATGACTTGTTAACCTTTGTATGATCAAGTTATATCTATCATCCACATACTCTTTTTTTTTGTTTCTGGGGCAAATGAGGTTTATGTACATGTTGCGGAAAGAAATTTTCAATAAAAAGACCAGGCTAATTGATCAACATAATAAATAGCCAAAAAAACAAAGGGACTTTGTTGTTGAAGTTTATCACCCTAGCAAAGTCGACAAAGAAATTACAAGTTCTAAGAAGAGAAAGAAGAGTGACAAAGACGTTGGAATCAAAACTCAAGTGAGAGGCAATAGTTTGAGGTAGTCTCCCCCCTGATAACAAACTCAAATCTGAATCTCTCTTGTTTATCTTCCAGCTTGGTCCATATAAAAGTGTGAGTCTTTAGTCCCGACTCTCTACGTAAGAGGAAAATGGTCACTTTTTTAGGTGCATGTATTCTTTCTTTGCATTTAGCACACCCACTACTGAGTGTAGCTTCACCAGTGAGAAACGAAACTAACAAACCCAGATTTCTCCCGCGGAAGAGGAGGAACGGTAACACAAATCTTTGCCCCAAGCCTCTCGTCAAAACCTACACGAAGGCCCGACGGAAGCCTGATGTTAGGATGCTTGGGAGAATATAAAAATATGAGAGCCTCAAACTTGGGAGAGCAGCATGTACAAAGCTGTACATACTCAACATCTTGTTGTTTCCAGAGAGAACACCATTTTTTGGACAAAACGTTGGTAGCTGCAGCCTCTTTTGTTGGAAGCAATGACAAAATCTTCATCAATAGATCATCAGGCAATTCACTGAGAGTTTTCATATTCCTTTTGATTTTTTGCATACTGAAGATTACACACACAGAAACATCAAGCAAAGTTTGATCAGAAAACAAAAGTTTAGTTAGATCCTCTTGATGAAAATAAAACCATAAAAAAAACCAAAGTAATCAAATCGGGTTTAGTACGGAAGCTTCATGAACTATCCTAATTCACAGAGACTGTTGTTATTAACAAAATCAAAGCAAGTTTAGATGCCAAACTGATAGAGATAAACTGAGTCTATCTCTACGAATCAAACTACCGTTCAAGAAACAATAGCTTGTAGTTCAATCGTATAGAATCTAGAATGAAGAAAGACTCTAAAACGATTTGAACTGAGAATTACACAGATTGTTCAAGACTCAACAGAATTTACACACATTTTTCTGAATGAATCAATGAAACTAACGAAACAACGCGTGGCGGAAGTTGTTATCGAGTCTGTATCACCGAAACAGAGTATAAAGCTCACTTCAGTTACTCTGTAACACATCTCCCCCTTTTAGAGAAACTTGTCCACAAGGTTCAACACTGAAACGTAGGATATTTCTTCTGAAAATCAAAAAAGAAACTCCCACGTAGCTTCCTCTTCGTTTTGTCCCTCCTATTTGACCAACACCATAGTCACAGCTCTGTTCTGTCTCCTCACCATCTTACGTTCCAAAATCTCAAGTGGCTTCTTCACTACACAATCAACCACCACAGAAGGTATCTGTGTAGATATCGACACATCTCCCACTGCTCGCTTCAGTTGAGATACATGAAAGAATGAATGAATCTGTGATGCTTCCGGTAACTTGAGCTTATAAGCGACCTCCCCCACCTTGTCAACCACACAGAAAGGACCAAAGTACTTAGGTGATAGCTTCTGATGATCCCTCTGCAACACAGTTTGCTGTCTGTAGGGTTGTAACCTCACATAAACCCAATCTCCCACTTCAAAGCTTCTCTCCGAACAATGTAAGCCAGCCTGCTGTTTCATTCGATGTTGAGCCCTCATCAAATGAAACTTCAACATCAATAACATCTTCTCACGATCCTCCAAACACTTAGCAACAACCTGTACTTTTCTTTCTCCAGGCAGATACGGTAGATGAACAGGTGGACTCTGACCATATACAATCTCATAGGGAGTCATCTGAGTCGCTGTATGATAGTTCGTGTTGTACCAAAACTCCGCAAGAGGTAACCATTTACTCCACATCGATGGCGTCTCCCCTGACATACAACGAAGATATGTTTCAACACATCTGTTCACAACCTCCATTTGTCCATCGCTTTGGCGGTGATAGGCTGTTGACATGTTAAGAGAACACACTTGAAGCTTGAAGAGTTCCTGCTAAAAATCGCTGAGGAAGATTGAGTCTCGATCAGTGCCGGTCCTGAACCAATTCCTACGATACATACGTATGTGTGTAACTATTTTTTTCATTGTTGTTTGATGCTGAAGTGTATAGACTTGTGGAATTGTTTAAAAAACTAGATTTTAATATCTCACTATCTAATATGAAATAAATAAAAAGATAACAATAGTTAACCAAACTTCAATCAGCAAGACTTACAGAAAAATAAAACTTTTTTTTGTTATTAACTTTTTGTTATTTAGTTTTCATATTGATTTGATTGACTTAAAGGAAAAACATCTAAAAAATAAACGCTTTGCCTATATTATCGATTAAAAACGTGATTAAAACCTATAACTATATAAATTTGTTAGATGAATTTCGAGGAAAAACAAATAAAAGAAGGTTTGATAGATTCTTAGTAATTATAAGGATGCTATAAAAAAATTTGTTGCATAACTAAACTCTTATAATTTTAGTTTTTTGTGTGTTTTTAGGGTCTCGATAATTTGTTTCGTATTGGACCTCAAATATGTTAGGACCGGCACTGGTCTCGATCACTGACAATCGATCTTGGAAACCCATGGAGCTTGAACACATTATCCAAAAACACCTAAGCCACCGATGCTGCAGTGTAAGGATGTAAAGCGCCATGAAGTGTGCTGCTTTACTCAATCTATCCACCACCACAAAGATCACCGTTTTCCCAAAAGAATTCGGCAATCCCACCCCAAAATCCATCGAAATATCAGACCACACAGCTTCAGGGATGGGTAATGGTTGTAACAGACCAGGAGATGCTTCTACATAGTACTTACAAGTAGTTCTTTCTCATAGATGGAGATCCTCGGTTCTTCTCTGATCTGCCTTTATTATAAAGCGGTTAGTGAACAGGTAATGCCTCCACTTCTGCATCCCAAAAACTACTGCAAGTAGTTCTTTCTCATAGATGGACAGGTTAAGTTGCTTGCCCTTCAAGTTTCGACTGATGTATGCCAGTGGTCTACCCTCTTGCATCAGAACAGCTCCTATTCCATTTTTGCAAGCGTCTGTCTCAACCACAAATGGAATATCAAACCGAGTAAGGGCTAGCACTGAAGCTGAACACAGAGCTTGTTTGAGATTCTGAAATGATTCATGTGCTTCTGAGTTCCAGCAAAACCCATGTTTCTTCATCAGTACTGTAAGTGGTCGAGCTATAGAGCCAAAATTCATTACAAAACGCCTGTAAAAGCCCACCAAACTTAAGAATCCTTTCAAAGCTTTGAGATTAGTAGGTATAGGCCACTCATGTACAGCTTTTACCTTAGCAGGATCTGTAGAAATACCTGAGGCTTCAATAAAGTGACCCAGGTATTCAACTCTTCCAGTCATAAACTCACACTTACTTCGCTTCGCAAATAGCTTGTTCACCCTCATTATTTCAAACACCAATCTCAAATGCAACATGTGTTCTTCTTCATTGGCACTATAGACGAGTATATCATCAAAAAAATCAGCACAAACTTCCTTAGGTATTCTCTGAACACATGGTTCATCAACTCCTGGAATGTTGCAGGTGCATTCGTAAGCCCAAATGGCATTACTAGATACACGTAGTGGCTACTGTGCATTCTAAAAGCTGTCTTGTGTATGCCTTGAGGATCCATACGCACTTGATGATAGCCAGCTCTTAGATCAATCTTCGAATACACTTTAGATCCTCCCAACTCATCCATCAGATCTTCTATCAACGGTATAAGGAATCTGTCTTTAACTGTCATGTTGTTGAGCTTCCTATAGTCCACACACAGACGCCAAGAATTTTCTTTCTTCTTAACGAGAACCACTGGAGACGCATAAGGACTTGAACTAGGCTGTACTGTCCCCACCGTTAGTAATTCTTTCACCATTTTATCATTCTCGTTCTTCTGATACACTGTGTATCGATAGGGCTTGTGGTTAACTGGATTAGCACCCTCCATCAGAGCTATTTTGTGATTATGATGCTCTCTGAAAGGTGGTAGTTCCTTTGGCTCCTCAAATATATTGCTGAACTCAGTCGTCAACTCCTCCAACACTGCATTAACGACTGATTTCTCATTCCCCATCTCCTCTGTTCTCAGATTCCACAGCTCCATTGCAAAATTTTCGTACACATATATCATATGTAATTGCATATCAGTCTCCTTAAGATTCTACAATCTTTTAGCCTTCACTTCTCTTATTGATCCAGGTTTGGTCCCATGCAACATGACCCTCTTATTATTCCAGCGAAATGACATCTCCAGCTCCTTGAAATCCCATGTTATTGGACCCAATGTTGATAACCATTGAACCCCCAAAACGATGTCATGGCACCCTAGTGGAATAACCATTAAATCTCCATGAAACTGATAGTTCAAGAAGTTCCATTTGAGGTTAGTTACCTTCCCACAAACCACAATCTTACTTCCATCCGCTACTGCAACCTGTTTTCTCCCTGCATGTTCAATTTTGCACCCCAACAGTTCTGCAATGTTTGTATCGATAAAATTGTGAGTTGAGCCAGAGTCCAAGAGGATATACAATGACTTCTTGCTCTTCGTTCCTCTTACTCTCATCGTAGTATAATCAGTACTACCCACTACTGCATTCAAAGGCCACTTCATTTTCTTGGCTACACTCTTCCCACTCGTCCTCTTCTCTTAACTTCTTCTTAACATCCATAACATACACATGTATCTTCCGATGGACTTTCTGATGCTCTGGAGAAAACTTCTCATCACAGTAGTAACATAACCCTTTTGCTCTTCTCTCACTCATCTCAGCCTGTGACAAAAAAAGGTCTCAGCTTTCATGTATTCTCCTTCTGTTTAAGCTCGTCCTCCTTCTTGATCGGTAGTATACCCTTCTATTGGCTACTACTAGGTTGGTTCTTCTGATTTGACCATCCAAAGTTTGATGATTTCTTTGGATGTACCATCTCATATAACCTTCCCAAGACCAAGCATTGACGCACCATCTGAGGTTGAAACATATTTATATGCATCCTTGTATCATGACGAAGACCTGCTAAGTACGCACTCATCAAATACTCTTCTGACATACGCAACATATCCCTTATCAACTCAAACTTTGCATGATAAGTTGTGATTTCGTCAGTCTCTTTTAGCTCCTTCAACTCGGGAATCAGATCATTAAGAACTTCCTCAAAGCGTTCTTTGAGTCTGTTCTTATACGCCCTCCAATTTCTCAATACCACTGCATTCTCATCTTCTTGTTTCAAAGCTAATTGCCATGTTGATGCTTCTCCCTCAATACTAACTTTTGTTTCTTCAGAAGTTTTATCAACCGCAAAGAACTCCTCTGGGAAAATCAATCTTCGCCATCCTCATCATACCTGAACGATTCTTGTGATGACGGTGATCACCATCGTTCTGATCACCACGATACTGACCCTCTCCGTTGGTGTTCCGCTGCAATTGCGCCGCCATCTCTGTTACTGCTTCAATCATCGCTTGTACACGTTCATCAAGTTGCGATGATTTCTCATTCTGTTGCTCGATAGCTTTCTCAATCACTTCAATTCGATTTGCCGTCAATCCATCGGATTCGCGCTCTGCTCCCTTCGATAATGCCTGAGATCGTGTTTCCGCCATTGTTTCCGATCAATCACCTCCAAGTTCGCCGAGCTCTGATACCACTGATAGAGATAAACCGAGTCTATCTCTACGAATCAGACTACCGTTCAAGAAACAATAGCTTGTAGCTCAATCGTATATAATCTGAAATGAAGAAAGACTCTAAAACGATTTAAACTGAGAATTACACATAATTTTTCAAGACTCAAGAGAATTTACACACATTTTTCTGAATGAATCAATGAAACTAACAAGACAGAGCTTTATACTATGTTTCGGTGATACTGACTCGATAACAACTTCCGCCACCCGTCATCCAGTTAAACGATCTTCCTTTTAATACTTCTAACGATCATAACGGCCTCGCAACGTCACTCACTTCAGTTACTCTGTAACACAAACCTTCCTTCGGTATGACGACCAAGCAAACCCGAATTCACAGAGACTTGATTTATTTTGTTTTTCTGTTTCGTGAGGTATCAAAAATTGCTCTTTTGATTGATTAATTACATGGTTTTCTTTTTAAACATGGGGGAGATATATGGAAGAGTTCAATTTGTGATTCCAACTTTACATTCAAAAAAAAAATATATAGTTTGGAACATATTTCCTTAATCTTCGAGAAACTTAATACAACTATGGGCATTCCCAACTTTACTTTTTTTAAGGAAAAAAGAACGTATTTGCATCTTATTCTTATATGTATTCCCATAATCTCTCAGTACACACAACTATGGATAGACTATAGATCTTTTGATTTTTATTATTGTTTCTTGATTAATTTCTTATTCTTATTTTTGCCTTCCTATGTAAATCAAAGCAGATGCCAAGCCTACCTGATACTAACATTCACATTAAATGCTTAAAAACCAACATGATAAGGTCATCATGCTTACGTGTTTAAGTGAACAATCTCTATAGTTTAAGAGATTGATTCTTGTTTAAGATTGTGTCATCATATCCAACTAGTGTTCTCCGTCTTCGCATGAATATAAAAGTAAGCCAGGATTGTGACTAAAACAACTAACACAAAAAGATAAGTTGTTCTGAAATATGTAGAGAAAAAACGCATGGCGAATCAAACGTATGACTAACACAGACTCAAACAAAAAGATAAGTTGTTCTGAAAGCTGCACAGAAAATGCATGGTGTATCAAAACAAAATAAAGGTAATGGTGCAGCGGATCATATATGTTGTCTTCTGGACTTGAGCAGCAGTATTTACTTCTTTTCCCTACAAAAGAAATAATCCAACAGAACATTAGAGTTGCATGTTTAGACTACAACAAAATGTATGCAAGTGACAAGACAAATCTAACCTAAGGTGAGGGGCCGGAGGATGTGGATGCTTGATTGTCGGTTGTAGGTTTGGTAAGGAGATGAACTGCAACGCCCATTGAAATAAGCTCTTGCATGAGCCACTTGAGAGTATAAGGATATGCACCTGAAATCAATTGGGTGCTAGAATGGATTGGAAATATTGAATGTTAAAATGGATTGAAAATATTCTACCTGACGACCCTCTGATATAGTAGCGCGACCCTTACAACGGCAGACAAATTGACCACCCTTCAAATGCCCTATGAACCCACAGTTACTGCATACATGCACAACATATTGGTCGCTTTGGTCAAATAGACGTTCCTTCAGGTTGAGAGCTCCACCGTGGGCGATCAGTGCATCTCGCTCCCAAAGTGAATCCCACCGTAAGAGGCTCTGCCTTTCTTCGGTTTTCTTCGATATTGTATCTTATCCTCTACTAAGTGAGCCAACCTTTGGTAGAAAACGGAGTGGCGGGGGGGGGGGGGGGGGGGGGGGGAACACCAATTATAGGATGGTTACCTGCTGAGTGTGACATTCCTTAGCATCTTCGAGAGAATCCCATAGCAACTTTGTCATCTCTGTGTCAGAGAGATCATGACACATGAGTTGCAACATTTCCTGATCAGATGAAATCCCTAATGCCCGAAAAACAATGGCAATAGGAATTTTGGTTCTAATGAAAGGAAGAGTGCACTGGATTCCCTGCAAACACAACACAAAACTTACATCAGGTATATGATAGGATTTGAAGAAAATATCAAATACAAATTCTCTTACCACAGATTTTGAACTTCTATGAGCAGGTAGGCGCACAGACAATGTCCTTGCATACCTATTTTGGTTCTCCGAACTGGTCGCAGCAACATACGACTCCTTTGTCTGAGAGACATATGTACGGTTCTTTGCTACCTTCTCCTGGGCAACTATGACTCTTTCAACGCCATTTACGATGAAGTAGCCTCCTTTGTCGCACTCACATTCTCCCGCCTTTGTCAAATTTTCAAGAGAGCTTCTGTGTAATGGGAATCTCACCGAGTTGAGCATGATGGGAACCTACACACACAGACACCAAAATACATATATTAGGTATCAAGTTTCAATATCATAACTACGATGTCATGTAATTAAACTTACCATCCCAATGTAAATACTATGTTTAGTGGCTGCTTCTCATGTTTTCTCAGAGATTACGTCAAGGTACATGCGAGATGCATAAGTCTAGCCCTGTAACCTAGCCTCTTTCGGGAGCAAGGTAGTTGGCTCTCCAGAAGCCTCTCTTATCACCGGGTCAGAAAGGGAGATGTCACCAAAGCGAATATTCTGCAGAAGAGAAAAAAAGGAAAGTTAAGACAAACAATCTAATCTAATTAATGTTAAAACAACAAAACAATAGAAACAAATTTAAGTACAACTTACATAATCCACGCTGATTCCAGAGTTTTTAATTTCTCTGACGTTGATATCTCCGGACTCCTTAACTATTTGGCTGATACCATCTGTTATGAACGAGTTAAATGACTCGTTTTGATGTCTGACTAGATCATACTCGCTAAAATAGACTGAGATGATAGAGTCAGCAGCATTGTCGGCATCTGTGCAATATACAACAATGCATATTCAATTCAATTCACAATGCATATTCAATTTTTCAAATTAAAGGTGAACTCAGAACTAAACTTGAAGATCATACCTGGAAAGGTCTCCATTCTCTTCGCTTTCAAAGAAGCACAAACAAAACCTATCAATCAAAACAAGAGAATGTTGCAAGACATCAATTAACATTTGTCACAGCAAGAGAAATAATCGAAAAGTGAATTGTTTTGATATCGATTACAGTTTTATTTCGAACTAATAACTTCGCACAAGAACAAATTAAGCAAAGAAAACGATTTAAACCTAGAGATCTGAAACCTTAGAGAAAGACGATTATAAACCTAGAAAAAAGCTTGAGAGGATTTAAAACCTAGAGATCCAATACCTGAGAGAACGACGAAAAGGCGATGGCGATTTTAGGTTTTCGAGAGAGGAGCTTTTCCTTGTCTGTGTGTGTGTGAAGAGAACAAATTAACCAAAGAAACCTTAGAGAAAGACTATTATAAACCTCGAAAAAAGCTTGAGAGGGTTTAAAACCTGGAGATCGATTACCTGATATAACGACGACAATGAGACTGCGATTTTGGTTTTTCGAGAGAGGAGTTCTCCTTGTGTGTGTGTTTGAGAGAGAGAGTGATGTAGCGGAAGGTATGGATAACACAAGTAACCTATTGATTCAGAGAATACCTAGGAAACATTGTCTTTTTAAATTCGTTGAGATCACCAATGATCTACCGAAAACAAGATGAAGAGAGAACTCTCAATTTTTATTAATCAAATCATAAACTGAATATAAACTTAAGCCTAAACGGCTATATATAATAAAACCAGAAAACGTTAATCAATAAATATAATTATCTAAACAATTAATAAAATAAATAATAAATATTTGGAAATGTTTCAAATATTTATCTACATCATTCTCTCCGGGTCGGAGAGATTCGTCCTCGAATCTTTACAATCTCAAAACCTTGTCCATAACAAACATAGTTTTTTCTTCCACTAATTTTCCGTCGATCATATCCTTCAAATAAAAGAAAATAACTCTTTTGCACCATAACTTTAATCTTCTTATCTTCCGCAGCAAAACACATAACAAACAATTGCAATTGTGTCTTGATGTTCTCTTCTTTGATATGGCTGATGTGGCTGCACTCATGGACGTCTTCTATCACCATCGTCTTTTGACTTTGATCCACGAACACATCTCTTGATAATTGATTGTTGATGAAGCTTAATAAGCTCTACGTAAATAATTTCTTCACTTTCCAAAAACAAATTATCCATGATCTCAAAATCGAACTTTAATTAAGAAACCAAAGAACTTGGTTCTGATACCAAACTGATGTAGCGGAAAGTATGGATAACACAAGTAACCTATTGATTCTGAGAATACCTAGGAAACATTATCTTTTTAAATTCGTTGAGATCACCAATGATCTACCGATAACAAAATAAAGAGAGAACTCTCAATTTTTATTAATCAAATCATAAATTGAATACAACTTAAGCCTAAACGGCTATATATAATAAAACCAAAAAACTCTACAATAATAAAGATAATTATCTAAATAATTAATAAAATAAATATTAAATATTTGGAAATATCTCAAATATTTAGAAAGAGAAAGAGAGAGCGTGCGAGCGTGTTCTCAAAGAAATATTTTTTTTAATTTAAATTTCCTTGGCGGCCACGCACACGGATGGTTTTGGGATAAATTAATTGTAAAAGTCAACCAAACTGTACCTGTTCGAAGTATGGAATGTAACGTACAGTACTAACGTTGAGTGATGGGTTCCACATAGTCGTTGTTTTTTTTTTTGGTTTTTCTTTAATATAGTCATTTTTATGTTGAGTTGAGCTTCTAACTAAACTATCTCTTTCATCTATCTATCTGATGTCTATGATCTTGTGAGTAAATCTTGGTTTTATTAATATTTGTGGTCTTTAGAGAATGAAAAAAAAAACTGTTCTACTCATCTCATCTTCGGATTTGGTTGGAATTCAATAGGTTAAACTAATTTTCAATTTTTTTTTATTTAAACACATGAAATACGTGTGCAATATCTAAGAAACTATTACATGTTCTGTAACTTAATATGAAAAAATGTTTACTCAAAATCAGGATCAATTATGGGTATCGTATTATTTGTTTATTCATTTTCCTTATATTATTTGCCACCAAAAGAAATACTACCATTTATGAAACTGAAAAATATATATTTTGTTGGTGTTTAGGCAAATAATGGAAGAGCCACCAATACAAATTATACAGGTTCTCACAACCAGACTAAACGTTTTCAGAAATCAACACCTTCTTCCTGATTGAACCCCTTTGCAACTAACCGGGCTTTGAATTTGTTGAGACTCCCATCGGCATTCAGCTTCACGGTAAAGACCCATCAACAGCCAAGGATATTCATATCTGCAGTAGCAGGCTTGAGTGTCCAAGTATGGTTCTGATATATAGAATCAAGTTCATCAAGCATGGCTTGTCTCCAACCAGGATGAGTTAGGGCTTCAACAATGGCTTTAAGGAGAGACGGAATTCACATAGATTTGATTTATATTGTTATTAACAAAAACAAAGCAAGTTTAGATGCCAATCCTTCCTTCTGTGTGACGACTAAGTAAACCCGAATTCACATAGACTTGATTTATATTGTTTTTCTGTTTGGTGAGGTATCAAACATAGCTCTTTTGCTTGATTAATGATATGGTTTACTTTTTAAACATGGGGGACAATGGAAAAGTTCAATTAGTGATTCCAACTTAACATTTTTTTCGAAAAAAATTGGAACCAATATCTTTTTGTGTTTATTGTTGTTGATAATTTATATTCTAATTCAGGTCTTTTTTCAAAATGAAATCTCATTACTAGATGAGAAAGTTGGCTATATTCTCTGGTCAGGTAACTGGTTTGCTAGACGGGTTACAACTTCTTTTCTAACGTTTTGAAATTTTGGACGATGGTTCTCAAGGAGCCCCCAACTACTCTCCCTTGTTAGAGTTAGATCAAATAGTTTCCGCTTTCCATGTCATCCAACTTTCAGATTCATGCCTATTAAATCTATTATGGTGTTTAGCTTGTTATTTGGGATTGTCTTTTGCTAGTTTGCCATAAAACCATTTGTTATACACGGGTGATATATATGACTTGTTAATATATATTTTTTGGCAAGGGGATTATATACTTGTTCCGGAAAGAAATTTCGTTCAATATGACAAAACCGAACCGAACCGAAATAGACAATATGATTTTGATTTGGTATATACCATACAAACTGAATGAATGTGATTTTCTAAAAACCGTAGAATTTGGATATGGTTCGGTATATAACCGATAAAATCGAATAAAACCGATCAAAAATAGAAACATATAAATATGTATATGTTTTATAACAACGTATGAAAATCATAAGTTAATTTATTTGCTAATAAATATTACCATATTTTTACAGTAGTAAAGAAGTCATGATATGTAAAACACTTGAAGTATAATTAAATAACAATTCACCGCAATCGATGCTTCTTATTTTTAGTCTTCTTTTTGTTTTATTTTAACATTGACTAAATTAAAATAAAGATTATAAATTTGATAAAAATAATTAGTGGAAATTCTTCACAACTTTTTTAATCTATAAACGAACAGAGATTTGTGTTCATTCGAAAAAACATGACTTTGATGAACGCTAAGTATAGAAGAATATAAAAACTTTCTTGGTGCTTCGTGCTTCTGTTTTGTTTTTAGTTTTTTTTTTTCAAAATTTTGAGCTTTGATTTTAATTCTATATTTGATAATTTTATAAGATGGTAGAAATTTTTTTTATTTTTTTGTTCTTTTATTTAAATATATAATATTTTTTAATAAATGATTGTGTTGATAACATGACTCTAAAATTCATATAAAATGATCATAAAATAAAGAATTATGTTTTTTGGTACAAAAGCGAATAAACCGAAAACCGACGGTATATAAACCGAACCGAACCGAAGTAAATATGGATTTAGAATAGTAGTTATATTTTACTAACCGAAATACCGAAAAACCAAAAAAAACAAATTGAAACCGAACCGATATCCGGATTGAACACCCCTAGAAATTTGCAATAAAAGACCAGTCAAATTGATCTACATAATAAACAACAAAAACTAAAATAAAGGGACTTTGTTGTTGAAGGATGTCATCTAGCAATGTTTATAAAAACCAGAAAGGAAATTATGAGTTCTAAGAAATAAGAAGAAAGAAGAGACAAAGTTGAAATTAAAATTCAAGTGAAAGGCAGTTTGACGTAGTCTTCCCCCTGATAACGAACTCAATTTGGATCTCTTGTTTTTCTTCCAGCTTGGTCCATATAAAAGCGTGCGTCTTTCCCGAGCCTCTACTTAATATGTAAATGGACACTTTTTTAGGTGCATGTATTCTTCCTTTGCACTCAGCACATCCACCCCTAATACGGGCTTCACCAGTGAGAAACGTCATCAAACTAGCAAACCCCACTTTCTCTGGAGGAGGGGGAGGATCTCGAATAACAGTAGTTTTCTCCAATCCTCTCGTCGAAAAATAGACGATAGGTTGAGGGAAGGTTGTGACGAAACTTTGGAGTATGTTTAAATGTATAAACTATCCAGTTGACTGAGCACTTTCTACAAAGCTGTACATAATCAACATCTTGTCGTTTCCAAAGACGGCACCATATTTTTGACAAAATGCTAGTAGCCGCAGGCCGCAGCCTCTTTAGTCGGAACCAATGGTACAAAATCTTCATCAATAGATCATCGGGTAGTACTTCACTGAGATTCTTCATATTTTTCTTTTTTTTGAAAGAATTTTAAATTTATTCACTTCAAAAAACCTTTTTACAACCTAATGCTATTTATGAGCAGAGGAGAAAAAAACCTATACACATTTGAGAAATTAATGAAGCAAAGAATGAAAATAATCATCTTCTGCCAAACCATATCTCCATAGCCTTCTCATGTTTGCTTCCCACTTTCCTCCTCAAGGAGGAGATTCTATTTCGGATTTGTTGATCCAAAGATGTGATGAGACGACAAGAGGACTGAGGGGTCTCACCTAATCTGCGCCTGTTGCGCTCATACCATATTGCATAGACGACAGCTTGAAAGCAGTATCGAAACAGAAAGGTTTGAGACCCATTTGGTAAACCTGTCACTAACTGTTGCAGCACTATGGACCATTGAGTCGGCAGAGCAGTACTGACCAGGTTTCGGATTGTTCCACGCCAAACCTCCATGGAATAATGACACTCCAAAAATAGGTGCTCCCTTGATTCCATAGCTGAGTTACAGAACCCACAGGCGGATATAGCTTGAGAATTTCACCGAAGCAGTCTATCCCCCGTAGAGAGTCTATTGTGAACAGCTAACCAGACTATAAAGGAGTACTTGGGGGTTGCTTCCTTGAACCAAACTCCTTTAAACCACAGAACCTGAGGCGATTGAATCCGAGTCATATTCCATGTGTGAGACGTCAAGAAAACTGGCCGAAACTCACCATTTTCATGTTTCCAAAGGCAAGTATAATCACTCTGACTAAGACCATGCGCTTGAAGACGTAGGATCTCCTGTTCGATTTGCATCAAGACTGAAGATCTGTGCCTCCGACAACGGTAAGATTGTACAACTCTCTCCACAGTGGCATTTATTGGGATGCCTAGAGTTATACATTCCCTTTCCCCAGTTAGGGATATCAGAACCCCCAAACTAGACCACTGGTCAAGCCAGAATGAAGTAGTCGAGCCATCCCCAGTTAGAGATTCTTCATATTCCTTTTGATGTTCCGCATGCTGAAAGATTATACACACAGAAACATCAAACAAATTTTGATCAGAAAACAAAAGTTTGGTTAGATCTAGATGAAATCAAACCAGAAAAGAGACCCTACTAATCAAATAAAGTTTAGTACCAAAGCTTCATGAACACTCTCCTAATTCACAGAGACTATAATTGTTAAAAAAATCAAAGCAAGTTTAGTGTCAAATCTTCCTCCTGATGACGACCAAGTAAACCCGAATTCGACTTGATTATATTGTTTTCATATTTCTCAGGAAGAATATCAAACAATAGCTCTTTGGTTATTATATGGGGAGAAATATGGAAGACTTCAATTCGTGATTGCAACTTTACATTTAAAAAAAAAAGAAAATTGGAACATATCTATATTATTATTTGTGAAGTGATTTTTCGCAATGGAACTATCAGGTTAAAAGTTAGAACATTTAATATCGTTTATACTATTAATGAATCAAATATATAAATTACTAAAAAAACGAATTTAAATTATTTTTATTAGATAAATAAATCAAAATTAATAGTTAACAATAATAATAAGAATTATTCAAAATCTAAAAAAATTTATTTAAAGAAAAAGATGATAATTCTCATGTATATATATATATATATACATATATATCGTGATTATCTGGAACATACATTTAGTAAAAAAAATAAAAATTAATAAAAACAGAAAACATATAACTAAATATTAATAAATTAAAATTATTATTTTTTATATAATTGAAAAGAAATATTGAGTTATTTATAATAAATAGTATACATGGAATTTTCAAGAAAAAAAATCATAATACATAAGAATTTTAAAATGAAAAAATACTTACCATTATAATATTTTAATTAGTATTTTACGTATTAATAAATAACTATAAAATGTTTATATGCATATGTGCAGACTAAATACCTAATTTTTTTTGTTTCAGAAAAAAGTTAACATATTTCCTTTTTATACTTAGATGACAAAAAATACGTATATTTTGTATTCTCATTATCTTTGAGAAACACAACTATGAATCTTTTGGAGGTTACTACGATGGAATTTGAATCTCAGCCGTCCATAGCTCTCTATGGAATCAAGGGGTCAGATCGAGTCTACAGAACGTTAGAAAAGAAGTGCATGCGTGCATGATAATTGTCGATAATTTTGTAGATTAACGTTTCTTTAAAATCAGATTTCTGAATAGATCATTGTAAAATCTTATGTGATTTAATTGTTGTGGATGAACTCAAATATCTTTCCGTGTGTGATAATTTCATCGTCCTTTTTCCTTTCCAAATGAAATCTCATTACTGGATGAGAAAGTTGGCTATTCTTTGATCCGGTGAATGGTTTGCTAGATGGGTCAAACACTTGCACTTCTTTTCTAACGTTCTGAAATTATGCACGATCGTTCTCAAGGAGGCCCCAGCTATTCTCCCTGGTTAGGTCCATTACCATAATTAAATATATTAACCAACTTGATTTAATAAATATATCTTATTCAGTTATTCCATGGCACCCAACTATCAAATACATGCCTACTTAATTTCTGATGGTTTAGCTTAATTATGTAAAGTTTTTATTAGTTTTTTGGAATTGTCTTTTGCTGGTTTGACCTAGCCATTTGTTATATACATGGGTGTTATAGGCTTAAAGCTTGTTTTTTTATTGGTCAAAAGTGTGTTATAGCTTGTGATGATCATGTTAGATCCACCATCCATATACTTTGATATTTTTTTGGGGAGAGTGGATTATGTACTTGTTGCGGAAAGATATTTTTTTTGAATTGTATATATATATATATATATATATATATATATTTGCAAGACCGAGCAATTTAAAAAAGGACCGTGAACATTTTAGCCACTCTAAACCGAAATTTATTTGGGTTATCATATTTTTAATTTGTTCGACCAGAGAGGTTGGATCAAATTTAGAAACACTAGGTTACGGTCAATGTTCTAACCAAATTTAATATCTTCTTTAGGGAAGTGAAAGAGAAAGAAGATCTTGGTGGAAATCCACAGAAAATTCAATTAAATTAGTGGAAGCATAAATCATGGGGGAATCTCTTTTCCAAAAGATTCTTTGATGGTGGAATCTTGTAATTCTTTATGTTTCTTGATTTGTTGCATCCTCTCGTGTCATCCTCTAACTCTCTAAAGATTCTGATTCGAGTATTTTGTTAAAATATATGCGAATAGTATTTACAATAAAGACTGAATATTATTTAGATGTAAGAAGTTTATACGTTTTTGTGCCACTAACTAAGTGTATACGTTCTTTTGTCACAACTCACAAAAGTGTATACGCTATTTAAATGTAGGGACTAATAGAATGAAATAAGTTAATAACACGTAAAGATCTCATGACATGCAAGATTCATTGCGGTCTGAATATCACTAATATGTAAATGATTGCAAGAAATATATACCAGAAGCCAAAAAATATGATTAATTATCACATTAATATCTTACAATATGATCTCTACGACACGACAATAAATTTTATGCCTGAAGTAGAATTCATGTGGTCTAGTGCATGCTCAATGGTCCGTATATATTATTTAGGTGGACCTTAAGCTAGACCATCGCATTCATGATTCTTATAAAATAATTAAAATTTGATAATCACAGGGCAAGTTAAAAGTGCCTAAAATTACTATAAATCAAATTCAAGTTGGAATGAGGAAATACTTTACATTGCTTTCTAGAATAAGGCACAACATCTTTGATATTAATATGATCATTATTTTTGTTTTTCATTAATATGGTCATTGTTTTGTTTTGCTAAAATTAATATGGTCATTGTTTAGGTTGGATTGATCTTTTACTATCTCTTTCATCCATGTAATGTGTAAATCTTTATTTTTTCTATTTTTATTGTGGTCTTTAGAGAATGAAAGAAAAGTGTTCTGCTCAGGTCATCTTCGGATTTGGTTCAAAATCGTTGGTTTAAATTAATTTTCCATTTTTTTATTTAAACACATGAAATACATGTGCAATATCTAAAAAACTGTCACATGTTTTGTGACTTAATGTGAAAAAACTTTACTAAACAAAGACACTCTAGGATACTGTGACCACTCAAAATCAGGATCAATTATGGGTATCATATTATTTGGTTATTCATTTTCCTCATATAAAGTTTATAAACTCATTTATTTGCCACCAAAAGAAATATCATTTATAGTTTTCATCTTCTAATTTATGAAGCACTCAAACACATATACACACATAAACACAATGTGTATACGTCTCTCTCTATACATATAAACGCACTTGCAGTATCAAGAACACATTCTCCAATAGCTTTCTTATCAAAGTCTCTCACAGAATAAACCCACAAATTAAGAACACGATGAATGCGTTAGCAGCAACCAATAGAAACTTCAAGCTAGCTTCTAGGCTTCTTGGTTTGGACTCAAAGCTCGAGAAAAGTCTTCTCATTCCCTTTAGAGAAATCAAGGTATGTCCTCTGTTCTGTTCCATGTATAACAGATCCGGTTAGAGATCACTAAACCGGAATATTACCGATCGTTGCAGGTGGAATGTACCATACCGAAAGATGATGGAACTCTTGCATCATTCATTGGGTTTAGAGTCCAACATGACAACGCAAGAGGTCCCATGAAAGGTGGCATCAGATATCATCCAGAGGTTTGCTTTCATTTAAACCAAAAACAACTTCAATTTTGGTCTGCTCTTAACCGGATTTCGGTTATTTACAGGTGGAACCGGATGAAGTAAACGCTTTGGCTCAACTCATGACATGGAAAACCGCAGTGGCTAAGATACCTTATGGAGGAGCCAAAGGAGGGATTGGTTGTGACCCGAGCGAGCTAAGCATCTCAGAGCTAGAACGTTTGACTCGAGTATTCACACAGAAGATCCATGATCTCATTGGGATTCATACCGATGTTCCTGCTCCTGATATGGGAACCGGTCCTCAGGTTGTAAACATTATCTTCAAAATATTGTACTTCCACTGGAGTTCTTATGTGTTGTTGTTGTTGTCTGAACTATAACCATGCCTTTTTAAGACAATGGCGTGGATGCTTGATGAATACTCCAAGTTCCACGGACACTCTCCTGCTGTTGTGACAGGAAAACCCATTGTAAGTGTCTGTTCTGCTCAAGATTTAGGTCAAATGAAATATGATAAATGAGGATGATGTTTTGAGCAGGATCTTGGTGGATCACTGGGGAGAGATGCTGCTACAGGAAGAGGAGTGTTGTTTGCAACAGAAGCTTTACTCAATGAACATGGAAAGAGCATATCTGGACAGAGATTCGTCATCCAAGTAAAGAAAGATGAGAAGTTTTCAGTTTCTTTTAGAAGTTGCTTGCGTATCAAGACACTCACGCTTACTCTCTCTGTTTTTAGGGTTTTGGAAATGTAGGTTCTTGGGCTGCTAAGTTGATAAATGAAAAAGGTGGGAAGATTGTAGCAGTAAGCGACGTCACAGGAGCAATCAAGAACAAGAATGGAATTGATATCTATAGCTTGCTTGAGCATACAGAAGAAAACAGAGGAATCAAAGGGTTTGATGGAGCTGATTCTATCGATCATGATTCAGTTCTTGTTGAAGATTGTGATATCCTGATCCCTGCAGCTCTAGGAGGCGTCATCAACAGGTCTTTTTAGTTTCTTGCCACGCAAGTTAACGTTCTCTCTTAACGCTCGAGTATGGTTGTGTCACTTGTGTGTAGGGAAAATGCAAATGAGATTAAAGCAAAATTCATCATAGAAGGTGCTAATCACCCAACTGATCCTGAGGCTGACGAGGTTAGAAAGTCCGATTCTTTTTCTGCTTCTCAAACTTGGGTGTAAAAAAGACTCAGTACTATCCTTCTATGCAGATATTCAAGAAGAAAGGTGTTGTGATCCTCCCAGATATATACGCAAACTCAGGAGGAGTTACAGTAAGTTACTTCGAGTGGGTTCAGGTACGACACTCTAACGAACAATGTAAGACCTAACTCACTCCAAACACTGATTTGTGTGTATATTGTGTGCAGAACATACAAGGATTCATGTGGGATGAGGAAAATGTGAACAAGGAGCTACAAAATTACATGACTCGCGGCTTCAAAGACTTGAAAGAAATGTGCAAGACACACTCTTGTGATCTCCGTATGGGAGCTTTCACCCTCGGTGTCAACCGTGTGGCTCAAGCTACCGTTATCAGAGGTTGGGGATCTTAAAATATTCATGCAACTTCAATAACAATAACTCATATAATCCTTTCTGTTTCATGCAAGTTCATTCACAATAATAAAATTTAGTGTAATCTTCCTATTTTTCTATCAATAGAAGATAACTAGAAGCAATTTTTCTACTCCATTGATTAAACCAAAGTTGATAATGTGGGAAAACAGAATCATTGATAACATAAAATGTTACAAGTTGGATAAAACTTATATAGAGTAGGAAGAGAAGAAACTAGAATCCTCTTTCTCTACCTCCACAACCACCACTCAGTGAGAGAAATGTATAATAAAACAAATACCTCAATATACGTGATGAATGAATCTTGCAATAAGTATATGAACAATTGATTTCTAGATTGTCTTACTCTTTATAAATACTGTAACAAACAAACTCTCATCAACAAGTCTTATGCGATGGTTTGTATTTCAAACTCATTAAATAGTGCAATTACTTTAGACTAAGCCAAGCCATCATACATTGATAGATACTGAAATCATGGTCTTCTCTTCTTGTTCTGCATCTATAGTACACAAAATGTATAATGAATGTAGATGTTCATTTTTCTTTTGCTCTTAGTTACAATACGTTGCTTTAGATAATATATATCTTCATTAAAACTCAATATAATTTATGAAAATGTTGCATCAAAGTTTTTGATGATATGCATCATAAATTATACTATAGTTCTTAGGCACATGTATACTAACATTCATGTTATTTTGGTAAAAAGGAAAATCCAAATCAAGACATCACCAATAAAGAATCCAATTTTATTCCCCTAACGCATATATAAACATATATGTTCTTTGGTAATTAATTATCTAGTTTGTATTTCATTATTTAAAGTTTTCACTTATTGTCAGTCGTTGAGCTGCACTAGACCCAAATTATCTTTTATGATAACAACATCCTAATATTAATTGGACAAAACAAGCTCTCCAAATTTGAAAAACAACTAATAAATAGTATTAAATCAACAAGAGGCTAAAACTGGACATGTTGATTAGACTTAACCGACTTCATTATATAAGCTTATTTTCGGTTAGTATGTAAATCAAGTTGCAAGTGAGTTAGGCATATCTAGAGAATATAAAAGCTCATGCTCATATTAATTTAACAAAAGACCGTGACAGTTTAGCCACTCTAAACCGAACTTTATTTGGGGTTATCATATTATTTATTTGTTCGACCAAAGAGGTTGGCTCGGATTTGAAAACACTAGGTTACGGTAAATGTTCTAACCCAATTTAATATATACTTTAGGAAAGTGAAAGAGAAAGAAAATCTTGGTGGAAATCCACAGAAAATTCAATTAACTAGTGGAAGCATAAATCATGGGGGGAATCTTTTTCCAAAAGATTCTTTGATGGTAAAATAGAATAAGTTAATAACACGTAAAGATCTCATGACATGCAAGATTCATTGCAAATTTAATATCACCAATTTGTGAATGATTGCAAGAAATATATAATAAAAGCAAAAATATGATGTATTAATGCCCTTTAATAAAAATTGATGTATTATCGTGACACGTTAATCTCATACAATATGATCTTTAACAAATTAATAGAAATCTTACAATTTAACAATAAAGTTTATGCACGAAATTGAATTTTCCTGGTTTGGTTCATGATCATGAAAGACATGTGCAATTTCTAACTTAACTTTACTAAACAAAGACATACAACTAAAACCACTCAAAATCAGGATCAATTATGTCCGTATCATATTATTTGGTTCTCCGTTTTCCTTATACAAACTCTTTTTTTGCCACCGAAATAATATCATTTATATAGTTTTTTTCTTCCAATTCATGAAGCACTTAAACACACACATGACATAACAAAGTGTGTGCGTATCTCTCTCTATATATATATGTAAACGCTTTGGCTCAGCTCATGACATGAAAACCGCAGTGGCTAAGATACCATATAGTGGAGCCAAAGGAGGCATTGGTTGTGACCTGAGCGAGCTAAGCATCTCAGAGCTTGAACGTTTGACTTGAGTTTTCACACAGAAGATCCATGATCTCATTGGGATTCATACCGATGTTCCAGCTCCTGATATGGGAACCGGTCCTCAGGTTTTGTTAACATGATTTTAATCTTGTACTTTTACGTGTTGTTGTTGTCATGACTTTTTAAGACAATGCCATGAATTCTTGATGAATCTTCAAAATTTCACGGTCACTCTCCTGCTGTCGTGACCGGAAACCCCATTGTAAGTGGCTGTTCTAGTCAAGATTTAGGCCGGTTCGGTTTATATGATGCTTAACCATTCTAAAACTGGTTCAGTTTGAGCAGGATCTTGGTGGATCTCTAGGTAGAGATGCTGCTACAGGAAGATGATTGTTGTTTGCAACAGAAGCTTTACTCAATGAACAAGGAGGGACCGAGAGAGCATATCTGGACAGAGATTCGTCATCCAGGTATTAAAAGATGAGAAGTTTTCAGTTGCTTGCGTGTGAAAATACTGTCTCTGTTTTTAGGGTTTTGGAAATTTGGGTTCTTGGGGGTCAAAGTTGATAAATGAAAAAGGTGGAAGATAGTGGCTGTGAGCAATGTCACAGGAGCAATCAAGAACAAGAGTGGAATCGATATATCTGGCTTACTCGAGCATACCGAAGAAAACAAAGGAATCGAAGGGCTTGATGGTGCTGAATGCTGATTCTATTGATTTTGATTCGATTCTTGTTGGATTGTAATATCCACCCTGCAGCTCTAGGAGGTGTCATCAACAGATCTTTTTAGTTACGTGCTAGATAAGTTAACCTTTTTCTCTTAAACTTCATTTGAAACGCTGGAGTATGGTTGTGTGCAGGGAAAATGTAAATGAGATCAAAGAAAAGTTCATTATTGGAGGTGTTAATCATCCAACCGATCCTGAGGAAGTAGATTCTTGCTTTTGATTCTTTAATCTTCATCTCAAACTCAGTACTATAATGTGGGAGAACAGTCTCATCTGATAAAATAAAGAGTACAAGTTTGATAAATAAAGCATAAGTAGGAGGAGAATAAAGCTAGAATCCTCTTCCTCCTCTGCCTCTGAAGCCTCCACGACCACCACCTCGTGAGGGAAATCCTCTACCACCTCCTGGAGGACCTCTACCTCTGAAACTTCCTCGCCCTCTCGAAGGAGGACCGCCTCTACCTCTCGAGAATCCTCCACGACCGCCACGGCCACCAGTTGACTGACCCCTATAAGAACAAAGACATACCACACAGTCAATGGGATTTGCAGAGATGACCAAGTCACAACTAATACTGAATGCGTAAGTTCACTAATGTTTTAAATGAGTTGCAACTTACTTTGGCTGAGGAAGGAACCTAGCGAGGGGCAAAAGCTTAGCAGGGTCGATGAAGAACTTGTCTCCAGGAGCATACGAGGTGGCTACAATACCTTCCATCATTTTGATAGAAAACAACTGAAGACGAAACCAAAAAAAAAAAACATAAATCAATCTCCAAAACCCTCTAGTTTAGTTGAACACGAACATAGATAGATTAGATAGAGAGAAAGCTTTACAGATTCATTGATGGCGCCAAAGATTTCATCAACTTTGCCAATCTGAGTCATATTCTGAAGGTAGATAGGAGCATTGAAATAAGGAATCTTTTCCTGTGAGAGTTTGGTCACAGCATCTCCCTCACAAGCATGGACGAAAGTTGCAACCTCTGTATAAACCAAATCAATCACATTGTGGGAGTCAATAACAAAGTCCTACACAAGCTTATACTATCACTTATGATCAATCAGCTCATTCAATGTCAAAAGTAGTTTAAAGTCTCAAACTTTCATACACAACTCAGGGAAAGGAACTAACCCACGACTTCTTCAGGAGGCCCTTCGTCTCTAAACCCGCCAAATCGACCGCCTCCACGTCTGCCGCCACCGCCACCGAATCGTCCTCCTCCACCGAATCGACCGCCGTCTCTTCCTCCTCTACCCCTGAACCCGCCTCCTCCCATTGGTGGTCTCATCTTTTCTCCTTCGCTAGATTCAGCAAGACTGTTTCTCTTTCTCTCTCTCAGAAGAGGGCTTTAGGGTTTAATGGAGAGACGGCGCAGAAATGGTGAAGAAGGTGGGGGTATTTACGTGTTTTCTGTAAACTCTCGACCGGACTCGGTTTAATTGAACCGATAATTAAATTAGTCGAACAGTTAACCGACTCGGTTTAGATCGGTGAGTTAATTTAGTTGAACCAAGCATATCAAGTGTTCGATAAAATAACCAAGTGATCAGTTTTAGCTATTGCATGGGGGTAAACTCCTTCACTATTACGATCACAAGGAAGACAATGCAACAAGAGTTGAGATTTTAAGGAATTGTTGATATTTGTCTTTCTATTTCGGGAGAATCATTTAGAGGAGACTTTCGAAATGTTTGAACTCATTTGTAGTATGTCATTGGCCAATATAGACTAGCTGTTGATGCATTACTTATGTTTTTGAGGCCACATTTTATATAAAATGCTTGGAAGCAAAGATGTAACAAGCCTTGGCAGGTGGATATGTTTCATTATAGCAAAACGTATTGTAGTAGGATACTTACTCTGTACACAGATCAGGTATTAAGAGGAGCAATAAGCTAAGCAGCTCTGCATAATTTCCTCAATTCTATTAATAATGAAGCATCTCTTACTCTCTGTTCGAGAGACAAATTTCATCAACTCATCTACACAGTTACACATAGTTTGGCTCCTGGTTAAGGTTAACCTTTGGATTGTTACTGAAACCCAAGCTGGCTTCTTGAGAAGATCATCAGGGTGCGAGAGAGAAAGAGGTTGAGACAGTACACTCTGTTTTATTCAGCAAACGGTCCGACCATAGCATATTGATGCAAGGTATAGATTTTTCGTCCATTTTTCCTAAAACCAAAAGTAAAAGAGTCATGACAGTGTACATAGAATAGAACAAAACCACTGGAGAAGAATCCAACATTGGTATTTGTTTCCTGAAGCAGTTATGGCTAAAGAACAAACCTTAACATGGGTGCTTGGGAAAGCAGAAGTTCTGAGAGTCTCTTGGGTTTCATCGGCTATTTTACGTTTAGGTATACTCAATATGAGAGCTGCTTGATCTGCTGTTGCAGCCATTGATGTTATCCTGAATCCATTCTCCCACCTTCGGTGAATTCCTTCACTTGGGTACAAAAAGTCAAGCTCCACCACCTTACAACACCACGGAGACATCATTAATACATTATACTGGCCCAGAAATTAAAAAAAAATAAGAAATGTTAAGTGACTGGAACCTGTTCAGTATAGCCTGAGTTTCTGGACATTACTACACCCCAACGACTCCCAGCAGTGGTCATGGAGGTTATATGAAACCCTTCTTTCCACTTTTTATTTATCCATTTGAATGGGAACGAGTCGCTGACTTTGTAAGATTGCTGGGTATAAGGAGTTCCTATCATTATCACACGAAGTAAAATTAGTAATTCATCAGGTCTCCCCAAGAATCTTTAAGACATCAGGCATGAATACCAACCTTTCGACATAACGACCAATGAGCTACCGTTATTGGCACCAGCTATGGAACTGATATAGAAGTTCTTTTCCCATTGTTCCATGATCCAGTCCTGTAAAGAATCAAGAAACAAATAGTGACGTGATGGAGTCGAGCATAGGTCTCTGACAGAGCTTCAGCTGAATTTACCTTGCGCAAGAAGACTGTAGACAATTCATAAACTTGAGAGCTAAACCCAGTCCCAGCATCCATGATGAGGGCCCAGAGATTAGCTGCTGATGCTACGCAGCTTATGTAAAGGCCATCCTCGTTACCTTTCTCTACATGCTTCTGCACCCTTGTTTCTCCAACATTGTAATGATATCTACAAAGAGCAACAAAAAGACTGACTGGGTTAAACAAAGGAAAAGCCACGCAATGTACAAAAGGTAAAAAATAATTTTACTTTTATCTTTGCCAAATAGATAATAACCAAACAATAAATTCAAAGCCTCAAATTATATGTTTTGCCAGAGAATGCAGAGCAGACACGTCAGAGAAGTGAGTGATAAGAATACATTCAAAATGTGTAGCAGTGAGTGATGAGATTACCTCTGTTTCATAGGACGACGTGCATTATAGACCGAAATCCACTGGGTAGCAGGACTGCCGATTCTGATTTTCTTCCTCGGCTGTTCATCTTCTTCCAAATTGACAGGCAATCTTCCTCGTTTTTGGCCAACCTATTCACACAAAAGCAAAGATATCAGCACTTGATAAAAAACATTTGTAAATAGTAACAAAAGAACCACAGGAACCCAGAGACAACACACCGTAAGAGCCCCATCAATTCTAATTGGTCTAGATAGAGCACATTGCTCAATAAGAGAATCAAAGATCGAGATAAGCTTGGCATAGTTGGGCTCCTCGTCAAACTTCATATTAGTAACTGCCTCGAGGAACAGTTTAAATGGGGGAGGACAGAAAGAGCACATCAACTCAGGAGAAGTTGACATCTTTTTCTTGCAGACAAGAAAGCTTTTGTTGTCACCCTGCGTACAAAGAACGTATATCATTGACTAGAACTGAAACTTCAAAAAGGTTTAGGTTGCGGATAGAGAGATTAAAAACTCACCTGGTACCCTTGCCATGGTAACCTTCCTCGCATCAGAAATATCAATGTATAAGCCAATGACTCCAGATCATCCCTTCGACTTCCAGTACGACCAAGATGTGCATGACAACTTGCATACCTTATTGTTCCCCTGCATACGAAGCATAATAAAGCTATTACTTGTAATATAAATATATCTATGTACATTTATGTTTATACAAACAAAAGTAGGAAAGACAGCATGCACCAATCAACAATACCTGAATACATCTGGTCTTTGATCATATTCAACATGCTGGCCTGAGTGCGAATCTTTCCATCTTGATGCTGAAAGAAAAGATGACATATGTTAAATAACGATTACAAATATTTAAAAAAAAAAAAAAAAAAACTTTGCAGAGACAAAAGAGCGACAAAAATCAGTTGAGAAAAACCCAAAATGTCACAGAAACTCACCCAGACCAAGATCGATAAGGTACAGTTTCTTCTCGTCTGCTGTTCCAGGCTGACCAAGTAAGAAGTTCTCTGGCTTCACATCTCCATGCACAAACCTTGTTTGATGTAGGGATTGAACGGTGGCATGAGAGTTAGCTCAATGATAGCGAAATTAGGCTGTAAATGTAAATCTTTTTGCTCCAAGCAAATGGTATATTTGCTAAGAACTTGGAAACAACAAAGAATCGCACTAACCCCTTCATGTGCAGTTTCTCAAGAATAGATATCGCCTCCACTGCAATGCACGCTACCATGTTTGGTGACATCCTACCACATATGATGATAAATTTAGAATATCTACATGGCATGGCTGATACGAAAAATAAATTATGATCGAAGTGCTTACGATTGAACCAAAGAGTTCCAAACATCCCAGAGACTAGGGCCAAGCATGTCCATGACCTGAAAAAATTATAGATGTTTCTTCATAAAAGATACCTTATTACTCTCAAAGTGTAGACCGGCTCATACTAAACGCTTACCAGGATGTAAAAATCTCCTTGACGACCCTTATGATGTACAGCAGGAATTCCATAACAGCTATTGAGCGTACTTTACAGCAGAAAAGAGAAAAACAGATAAGTAGTGACAAATAATCAGAAGACAAAATCGTAAGTAAAATTTAGAGCATGCAAGACTTACTTGTACACTTGCCACTCGTAAGGTGGGCCAAAATTACATCCTTTACTATTTCGGTGTTCAAGTTTCAGAGCTACCTGAAAAGGAAAAGAATAAACCTTCTTTTTTTAAAACTCACATTTTTGGTCCAACCCCCATAATATTCATTAGGCTTTTTCTACTATACCTCAATTGCATCTGCTCCAATTCTATCGCTACCACCGCTCACCCTTCTGCCAACATAAACTTGACCGAAGCCACCCTTCCCGAGTTTCCTCTCCGTCTTATAGACAGGGGAATTTCCAACTTGTACCTATACAAAATATGAAATCATGATGAATCTCTCTCGGATGAAAATGAAAAGCTGACACAATGCTCAAAAAAAAATTAGCATAGCTTGCAAACCAAATATCAACAAAAGATCTTAAGAGTTCTAAGATAATGAATGATGAATTCCAAAACATATCCTAGAGCTTTGAATATTTTGTATCCTTGCAGAACTTCGGTAATAGATGTGATAAGGTTAACTGAAGTTACCCTTTCAGGGACAGGAGCCATGCTGGAATCATCTTCCATGCCTGCTATTTTCTCTGGGCTACCACCTTCCGCAGCAATATCCTGATCAGCAACCCCTTCAACTCGATTTAAAGCAGGTTCAGCGGCCCCTAAAGCACCAGCAGCTGGACGAACCTCACAGGGCTCTGCCTCTAACTCTGTCAACCTGATACCTCTTCCCCTACCGGCAGCAGTCGGTCTTGGAGGTACAGCCGCTTTAGCTAAAGCAGCATTCCCCCTTCCTCTACCACCACCTCTCCTCCTTGTTGCAGTGGGGGGAGGAAGAGCGATATTCTCTGCTTGCTCAACTACCTGACGAGGGTTAGGCTGCTCTTCAATGCGTCTCGATCTCCTAGCTCCACTTCTTAACTCTGGCATTCTTAGTCCATTCAAGAATGTAAAAATATTTTCTTTCAGTCACCTCTTTAGATTACCTGTGTCATTAAACGAAGAGTGTAAGGTTTTGTTTAACTAGTCCACAAATAAACGCAGAAAAAGAAACACGGTGAAGAGAATGATGAAGTAACTGATATGTGACTTTAGCCAAATTGGATCTTACGATGAATGATAAGTGACTCTGCAGTATCCAAACCAATAAAATATGGAAGCTTCCTAATGTGAACACCATTACAAAGACCTAACGATTGATTTACTCAATTATAGATCAACCAACACAAACTTCTATTGACTCTCTCGTTTATCCAAAGACACAAACAAATCCAAAGCAGAAGTAACACAGATTCTAGAAAGGTAAAAAGGTAGCTATAACCATTCTTCACTATCATAACAACAAGCTCGATCATCATTCTAAAGTCACTATCTATCGCATATTCAAACAAAATGTACCTATAAATCAAATAGCAGAAATCGAATGAATCGAAGATGACAAAGTCTAGTTAACAGATGATGATCGATTTCTAAATAATACTTCAGTGATAACGATGATCGGATGGTGAAAGAGAGTTAAACAGGATCGATCCAAAAGATTCAAATAACTTTCAGATCTCTCCTCCACCTCCGAGTTCCAAAAATGAGTAGCCGATTAAGCTCCTTCTCAATCCTGCAATGACGATTAGAATGTGAAGCTGTGAAGTGAGAGACGGAGATGTAGATACATGTAGAGAGAGAGACGAACCTAGAGAGAGAGGTAGTTGCGGCTTGATTTAGGGTTAATAGTGAAGAAGACGATGAACGATGAGCCTGATTACAATTTTTCGAAAGAGATTTTTCATTTTTTTTCTTGGGGAATGGAGTAATTACATTAATTATATTGTGAATTTTCTCTATGTTTATTTCTTTTTTTTTAAAAAAAAAATCGATTTGCAACGTTAACTTTTTATAGTATTATTTTTATATTATATGCTTGTGAGTGTGCCCCATTATGGAATGGTTTCACTTTGATTGGCTATCGACTAGGACGCTTGGGTTCCTCGCGTGCATTTCCTTTTATGTGGCTGATATTTCTATTAATATAATACTATGTACGTGCTAAATTTTCTTTTTTGAAAAAGAATGTGCTGAAATATTCTTGTAAGTTTTTTATTGTCTGGAATATTCATACAATGAAATTTTACTAATGAGAATTGTCGGACGTAAATGTGTTGTTTTTATATGATATTGATGGACAGGAAAGCATGCATATGCATATATTTTGTTCATAATCTTGTGTAAGTATTTTTTTTGTGAACTTGTAAGTATTGTTTAAAATACAGTATACAATGCCGTCTAACATCACGTGCAAATGGAGCGGTCGAACAGGATCCACATTGAAAAATCAGAGCTCGAATTAAAAAATATAAGAAAAATTATGAATTTTTAAAAATAATTATATAAATTATGATATAAAACTTCAAAACAATTTAAACATAATACTGAATTTAGAGCTAGTATTTTCAAAAACAAAGTCAAATACATGTAAACAATATTATAGTTTTAAAAATCATTCTATAACATCTTTAAATATACAATTAATATTTTTTTAACAGAATCCATAAATAATTTGAGACGGCTCTGACAGTATATACAACTAGGTGTTCTCCTGCACCATGTGCAATATGGTGCAATAAGAAATTTTTCAAAATTTAATTTATATTTAAACATAAAATTTATTAAATATTATAGATTTTTTTTTTACCAATATTTAAACATATATTTGATTTATTTAAATATTAAGCTAAGATAAAATTATTTTGTTTATTTAAAAATATATTGAAGAATATATATGTATATATTTAAATTATAACCTTAGATGATATTTTATATCTATTTATATTGTTAAATATATTAAATCAATTTATAACTAACAAAATGATATAAAATTTTATAATTATCAGAAACTTAAACTAAACAATATTTATAAAATTTGTACAAGAAGCTAATGTCTTATGATTATAATTTTTTTTAAATTGTAGCAACTTTTTAAAGCTTTAGTAATATAAATTTTATAATTATAAAACATAAAATAAAATAGTATTTCAAAATTTGTAATGCTATATATGAATACATTTATTTTATATATGATATATGAGATATTACCATATTTTAAAAATTACCAAAAATAAATATCAATATTAAATGTAATATATAAGTTATTACCATATTGTAAAAAGTTTACCAAAAATATAAATCAACATTAAATGTAATTATTCATGTCATATTTTGTATCCATCGATGTTATATTTCAATAGTATTATTTTTATATTTTAATTTCAGTATTTTTTTAAAAAAAACTATAAAAATATTTTGTTTGTTTTTGTTAAAAATGTCAAACTGGAAAATCAATTGGTTAATTAATATGATGAAGATGAGCATAAAAATTTAAATAAATTTTAAATACTTAAATATTAATATTTTATGGATTAGAGTTACTACAGTTTTGTATTTTTGATGCACATTTACAATTGTATTTATACAAATATGATATATAAATCGACGTAAAATTTTATATTTGTAATCGTATTTATCTTATTTTTATTAATGCGGGATATATATATATATTATTTAATTATCGATATATGAATTATTAATACATTATAATAGTTTACCAAAAATAAATATTTATATGTAAAATTAAAATTGATGATGATATATGAGTTATTAGTCATTACCATATTTAAATTTTCTGCAGAATAATATAAGTTTTTATAAGGAATTTTACATATCACAATTTATATGATGTTATATCACTATTTTTTTTAAACCATGTCATTCTTTTAGTGTCATGTCATATTTTTTAGCGACATCTCATCATTTTTCTAACGAGAATGATTGTGGTTACAACAAGTGTACAAATCACTTCGCAAATAATATATAGGGGACTGTTTATCACTTGTATTATGTGCGAAGTTGTATCTTCTTTTTAGCATTCTGTACCTAGCTTGATGACAACGTATTTTAAAATTTTGGTTGGAAAAGTTATAAAATTATTTACGACTAATTAAAAAATACACTAAGAAACTTAGCATGCCAAAAACTTGTCACATGATCGTTTAATACTTTAATCCGTGGAGATCGGTGAAAACAGATCACACTTCATGCATAGTGCATGGTATTAGAAGTAAATGACTTGGTATCATAGATTGGTTAACATATTTATCGAGTGATTAATTAATATCACAGCCGCAGTACTCGTAAAATTCAAATATAGTTGACTGCAGTCAATTCGTTTTGAGTTATTTGGCTAATTAATATCACAGCCCGACAATTTTTGAGTAAACCAAGATAGTTTTGAAGCAGATGAATGGCTAATTAATATCACAGGACTCATCCTTTCTCTAGCCTAAACGAGGAACACCAAAAAGTTGTATCGTTGAGACCATTAATGACTCCTAATCCAGAGAAACAATACCACCGGACAAAAAACATGAGAAGATGACGAAACTGGAGTGGAAAAAATAAGCCGCATGAGATGAAATAGAACGAAGCCAAACCAGTGAACCACTGGGGAAGTTATGGATGTAAGAATGAAAGTCTTGGCGGCAGATCAGAGCCGGATCTGAGAATTCGGGATTTGAAATATTTTTTAATAATTTAAAAAATTTTAGGGATCGGAAATAATGTTTGGATGCTTAAACCTATGTCAAAAACCTCTAAAAAAATTGGAGGTCTAGGCTAATGTTTCACTCGGCTGTCCTCATATCTGGTTCTGCTTGGTGGCTGGGGACATTTCCAGAGAAAAAATAGGTTTCAACTCTTTTTTCCGAGAATGAAACGAAGAAGATTAGCTTAGGTGGTTTCCTAACTCGGTAATTTCCTTCCGGAAGTTGTATCTAATTATAAGATGAAAAGTATAAAATATGGTTTGATGTCTACCGTAAAATCTATGCTCCTTTAAATCCTTCATACAAACATTTCATATGTATGAAACGAAGAGGTGTCTATAGATATGGCTTTGAATGATAGGCTAGTAAAGCGATAAAATACCATTTTGCAATGCTTTTTGTGCTGATGAAACACGACAGTGATAGTTTTGGTGCACCAGAATAGTTCATGGAGTGCATCACATATGTCAAAGATGGAGTATTCGGCATTGACAATTGACGTTTGTGCCATTCTATGCAGTATCATTCTGCGCTTGAAGGTGCTCATCATTTGGTCATATGTGGAATGCCTCGCATGTTGAAGCCGGATAATGAGCGAATAAGTTAGGATTTGGGACCCAACCAGCCAGCTTTCGAGACTCGTGCCAAGGTTAAATATTTACGTCTCTGAGGTCAGGAGACATGTTCGAATGAAATTCATATTATTCCATTTTGCTCTTTAGACCAACCTCACAAACAATGATATTAAATTATGCAAATACTTTGTACTACGAGCAGGCCCGATCCTGGACTAAAGCCTGTAAAACTTGAGCTTTAGGTGCCAAAACATCTACATATTTTAGAGCCGCCAAGTTTTGGTAACATATAACTTTAGTCTAGTGGTCTATATCCTTTCCATCATATCATTAAGGTAGAGTTCGATGCTCCATCTTATTTTTACCATTTTTCTTTTTAATCCTTGCATTTTCTAACAAATTTAGTCTATTCTATCACATATATTATTAAATAAACCATTTAATTAATCAAATCTTAATCTATTCTATCACTTTTCTTTTTATTCCTTGTGTTTTCTAACAAATTTAGTCTATTCTATCACATATATTATTAAATAAACCATTTAATTAATCAAATCTTAATTATTCCTTACCTTTTCTAACAAATTTAATATATTCTATCAGATATATTATTAAATAAGTCATTTAATTAGACAAACACTAGTTATATCTTTAAAATAGACATTCTTCTTCTAGTTTTGTTTTCTATTTTTCCTCTTATTCAAAAATAATTTATTAATGATCAAAGTAATCATTTATGTTCTATTCTTTTTTTTTTTGATAAAATAGCTTTGTACAAAATATTTATTATAACAAAGGATTTAAATTATCAGTTGCTCACCTTCTACATTTTTTGACAAAAAGAAAAACGATGTTGATTTTAAATGTAATTAATCATATTTTGCTATATTATAAATTTATGTTTTTATTACCGAAAATGTTACAAAAAAAAGATTAGTAATAAACTTGGCTTAAACATTTTAGTTAATCAAAGTTCATGAATGAAAACATTGTTTCATGAATAATATTATTTTATCTCTGTGTATATTTTATATATTTGCTAACAAATTAAGATTTAATAGAGTATTGCATTTTCTTGTTTATTAAAATGCAATTAAGAGTTTAGTTATATTTAAGGGTATAATTTTTTTGTGCGCTTTAAGCGTCCCAAGAATCCGGACCGACACTAACTGCGAGTGTCAAACTACTAATTGCTATATGTAGTTTTTTTACTAAAATATTTGCTATATGTAGTTTAAGCTGTATCAACCAAATTTCTTTTATTTTCTTAAAATTCAAAACACCACTTACAGTTGTAACTTGTATGTTTCATGTTACAAACATTGGCAACATTAATACATCTTAAACAAATGGAGTCAATGGAGAAGCGTTGGTGGCCTAGTGGTTCCAGCGAATCTTCTCACACACGACTACCCGAGGTTGCCAGTTCGATACTCGGGGACAGCGGGGTGGTACTATGCCTCTCCAAATAAATCATTCCTTATACGAGTAGGGGAAAGCAGTGTATACCAACCAGTAGGTCCAAGCCGGAGGGGTTTCCCCATACGAGTAAGGGCAAGCTGAGTATATATTAATCCGTAGGTCCAAGCCGGAGGGAAAGGATTTCCTGGATTTGGGGCCGCGCAAGCGGTGGGGCTAGTCACTATAAATAGTTAACCCTAAACAGTTTTATCAAATGAATATAAACCCATCCTGACTGCTGTTTTCTTTCTCTCTCCTGAACTTTTCTCTCAAAAAAGTAGATCTCAAAAAGTAAATCGTGTTTTGCCTCCGGCGGGTCTGCGTTTCTTCTCCACCGTCGGAGGGCTCCTTCTTCCTTGTCCTCTTGTCTTTACTTTGCTTCTTCTCTCCTTTTCTGTCTCCCTCCGATATGCTTGTGTCCCTGGAGGTTTCGAGCTTCACCGGCAGAGGATCCTAGGCTGAAACCGGTGGTCGTCTTGAGTTTCTGGTGACGCAGCGAGGTAGGTGTAGCGGCGCAGGAGGTTGGGGTCGGCTTTTGGGTAGGGATTCGTTTGGTTGTCGACTTTCCCCTTTAGACCTCCGGCAAATCCCGTCGAGTTGCGGCGTGTGTTCTGGTCAGGAGGTTACTCCGCTTCGGATCTGTTCGTTTACCTGTCTTCCATGTTGTATTGTTTTCCAGGCGGAGAGGTTCGGAGGCGCGTGTCTTTTCCATACGCGGGGTGTCTCGTCGTAAGGTGTTTCTCGGTTGTTCTCCGCTCAGTGGGTACGGAGTGGTGCTTCCTCTTCGGTGTGTCTGTAGTGCTGTCTGGTGACGTCGTGTGTCGTCACCGGTGGTTCTCGTTTTGGCGCGTGCTTCTGCAGGTTGGTCTCCGACGCAAAGTCGTCTATTGCTTGGGCTTGGGACTTTCTTGTGGTGCTTCCTGCTTGCTCTCCTCCAGTCTCGGCTGTTCTCCTTAGCGCTCGTGCGGTGAATCTGCTCGAGAGTCTCTGGTCCCCATTATAACGGCTGTGCTTCATCGTTTTTGTTCCTATTCCGTTTCTAGCCGGTCAGTTTCTCTGGTTCTCAGGGACTGTCCATGTCCAGCCGTCTCTTCACCGATTAGTCATTCGGTTAGGTTGCGTCTCGGGTTACCATGGTTTGAACACGTCATCCCAGCACTAGAACCAATCGCCCGGGCGTTCTGCGTTTCTCGTGGATGTGTTTTTCCGGTTACTATGATGGCTCCAGAGTGCTTTGTTTGGAGTGACTGCTTCTTCTCAATCCGTTTTTGTTCGTGTTTGGTGTTTGTAGCTTCTTTGTTGTCCCCTATCTGCAATAATGCTCGTCTTCGGTTTTGCGTGCGGGGCTGCTCGGGTGTTGCTCTCTGTCCATGGTGGCTACAGTTAAAGACGTCCTTCGCAAGCTGTTGTTGAGGAGCCAGTCTCTTAGACCTGATCTTCGGGTTCTGCCAATTCTTCCGGATTCAGGTCTCGTGCTTCATCGTGGTTCCATATTTTGTGGCAAGTGCTGTACTGAATTGTTGTGTCCTATGGCTTTGTTGCTCCTGCTTGTAGTTGTTCTTCTTCTGTAGCTTAGACTGAGTAGGTGTTTTAGTTTAATTATTTGCTTCTTCTGTTATTTGTTTCTATGTAGTTCTGTCGAAAAGAGAAAATGGTAATAAATTTTAACATTTTTACCAAAAAAAAAAAATGGAGTCAATGATAATTGCTCTTAACCAAAAGTCTTAGAGGTGTCGGATTTAAGCAAAACATGAGGGGCATTCATAAGTTCGTATGTTTTGTTTTAAGGAAAAAATCATAATCATAACAAATGATAGAGAAACCAGCGTTCTAAAAATCATTATCGGGTGGTTAGATATAGACGTCTAGATTCTCACCTATTTCTCGATTTAAAATAGAGTTTGAAATACAAAAAGGTTAAACTTTACTCCATTTTATACTCCTAAACTCTACTCCATTTTGTAACAGAGTAAAAATAGCTTTATCCAACATAGAGTAATTTATTTATTATTTACTTTTTATTTTGTTATTATATTTTGAAGTATTAGACCAAATTTTTAAAAATGGTTGCAAAAAAAATATTTTGTTTGAATAATCATATATCGACTTTTAGAACACTACACATAAAATTTTATCTTTAATAGGAGAAAATAATATAATAAAAATAAATCTATCATTCTAATAAAAAAAGAATTTTCAAAGTTGTTTTTACAATTTTAAATTAAAAGCAATCAACATTAATTATTCAGAATATTCTCGTGTGTCATTAAGAAGAAGAGCCTTATCTTTTACTATTGGTTTGTTTTGGTTTATTTTTGTCGCTTCGAATTCCTGGTTAATTACTACTTTTTATTACCATCGAGCATTTGCTCTTTAACCAAAAGGATATCACCGCCTTGGAGAAGACGAAGAAACAAACAACAACTTCTTCTATAAACCCCCTCTCCCTTCCTCCCAACGAAGAAGCCTCTGGGTTTTTCGAGGTTGCGCTTGCCGATAGCTCACATACGTTTCCCTAGGCCTCTACTCCTCTAAAGCTTTCACCTTTTTTTTTCGATATTCTCTATCGACAACATGGCTGGAACCGCTTCTTCTTCTGATAGTCTCGCCACTAGCTTCCCTCTTCTGGGTAAATGTTCATTTTCACTCAAAAGATCATTTCTTTTGCTATCATAGAACCTGCCTTAGCTATTATTGATTTGTATCTTCTGTTATCTGTTTTGGACTATTGATTGTGAAACTACCTAGTCCTAGTGGATTGTATTGTCAGCATCCTTTTTGTAGCTTGTGTCCACAGATGATAATAGATAAAATCACATGTTTTTTTAATCTCCTTATGGGTTGAGTTTGAGTTTTATCAGTGTTTTCTCTTGTTCTGTTTTGAGGTTTTGTTTACTAGAAATACTGAGTTGGGTTCTTGTATAAAATGGTTGCAGAAACAGCAGATTTGTTCCAGGAGTTGTCTTTAGGTTCTGATGGAAGTGAACCCACTAGGAACCGTTACATGGTACTTTTACTTCCTCTTGTTTTGAAATGAAAGTCTTTCAACTTAAATTCTGTTTCTGTGTACTGATTCTGATTATGTTTTTACGACAAGGGTTCTCTTCACAACCAGTATGGACATGTGCCTTCTGGTGCATTCACTGCTCCATCTCTTCATGGAAGCGAAAGAAGGCCTAATCTGAATGTTGCTAACCTTCCAAACGGTGGAGACTTGTTTGGTTCATACCCGTGGGGTTACTACCCATCAAACCATCCTTCCGGTGGCTACCAGGATCAGAGCTTTGGTTATGGCCACAACAACAACTCAAACACCTTTTCACATCTCATGGTATGTTGGTTCTGTTACAATCTCTCACCTGTCTCTCTATGGCTGTATAATGTATGTTTTTGTTTTGTGTTTTTTTTTTACAGAATCCACACAGTTCACAGGATGCAATGAGCTTTGACCAATTTGGATATAACGATCATATGTATTCCAACAATGCATTGTATGGACTCTATGGGAATGTAATAGATTCAGGTCATGCTTACGGAACATTCGGTTATGATTCATGGAAGCTTGGGAGAGGTTGGTACCCCGTTGATGGTTATAAAAAGACAAGAAGCTTCAATTACGGACGTAGCTACAATGAAGAGAAAGCTGATAGGCTTAACGAGCTTTGTAGAGGACCAAGGAGCAGTGATTCAAAAACTCCACAAGACGTTCCAGTGGCAGTAGATCTCCAGCGCTACAACGGGGAGAGTTTCCCTGAGACGTTCGCCAAAGCGAAGTTCTTTGTGATTAAGTCTTACAGTGAAGACGATGTTCACAACAGTATAAAGTATGGTGTGTGGTCGAGCACACCGACTGGTAACAAGAAGTTGAATGCTGCGTATCAAGAGAGTTCTCAAGATTGTCCTGTGTATCTTCTGTTCTCGGTTAGTATTTGAAGAGACTTCTCCATAGATTTTACGTCAAGTGATTCGCCGCTGATTGTTCTTTTTTTTTTGTCTTGCAGGTGAATGCAAGTGGACAGTTTGTTGGTGTTGCGGAGATGACAGGTCCGGTTGATTTCAACAAGACGATGGAGTATTGGCAGCAAGATAAATGGATTGGTTGTTTCCCTGTGAAGTGGCATATCATCAAAGATGTACCAAACAGTCTTATGAGGCACATTACGCTTGTGAATAACGAGAACAAGCCTGTTACTAACAGCAGAGACACTCAAGAGGTTTGTATCTAAACCTTTCTCTGGCCATGTTTGAATTAAATAGATTCTTATTATCAAACGTTTTTGGCGTTGTTGTAGGTGAAACTGGAAGATGGAACCAGAATCATAAAGATCTTCAAGGAGTATAAGAGCAAGACGTGTATACTTGATGATTTCAAGTTTTATGAGACTAGACAGAAGATAATCAGAGATAAGAAGACCAAGCAGAAGAAACAGGTGACACTTGTTTAAACCCTTTAGTAACTTCTTGGTGGTTGCTGGTTCTGATGGTTTTCTATATACAGGTCCTCGATGGAGCTTCTGTGGAAACGATTCTCTTAAGTTGATGGGAGGAAAGATGATGACTTTTAATTGAAAAAAAAAAAACAGTTTGAATTATGCTTCTTTTTTTTCTTTACTTCAGGATTTGGATATCTGAGAACCTCATAATATATGTTGGTTTCTATGGGTTTTTCTAAACAAGATTACATTATGTTTTGTTCCTTGTATAAGGACGCACCATCTGATAAAAACAAAACTCATGATTTGTTTCTTATCTTCAGAGTTCATATCAGATCATTGATAAGATTATTGGTTTTAGTCAATTCGTGAAGTTAAAAACAATGACAACAAATGAATGCATGAATATTTTAAAAGCTTCAATGTATAAATACTTTTGTTTCGATTTAGATTTCTTTTGTGGGTTAAATGGATGTTTCTCTGTATTGTGCATGTATTTCTACTACGAAAACATTTTTCTCTCTTATGGTCCCTAATCTTCTGTATAATCCTAACTTCATCCCTCGAAAATAAAGATTTTCACACCGACTCCCGGAGGTTAAAACTGTAATTCATCCGTAGAGCTATTAAACGACGACGTTTAAGAGTCTCCAAACCAACGATACGGAGAAAACTGAGTAACTTCAAAACCTCGAAAGGTTTCTAGGGCAATCCACAGCCATTTCTATTTTCTACGCTCACACACAAGAGCAGCATATACTATGGCCCTGATTGGTAAAGCAGATGAGAAAGCAGTAGCATTATGCTGCAGAAGCTATATGCTGCAGAAGCTGTATGCTTTTGCTAAACTGTTTAAAAGATTGATTGGTACAGCAGTATAAACTTGTTACTTAAACTTATTATTAAAACTAGTATATAATATATAATATATTTATTTATAATGAATATATTTGTAATATATATATATTAATCTATAAATATTATATTCATATATATAATTAATTATTTTAGTTTCTAATTTCAAAATTATGTTTACAATTAAAATTTTATTTCAAAAATAAATTTTGAAATTAAAATATAAATTTTTCAATAATATTTTTCATTTAAAATATAATTTAATTTATATAATTTATTTAAAATATAATTTATATATAATATAATTTAGATAATTAATTTATTAAATTTATAAAATTAATTTATATAATTAATATAATTAATTTAAATAATTTATGTAATTTATATAATTAATATAATTAATTAATATAATTTATATAATTAATTTAAAATATAATTTATATATTAATTTCATTAAATATAATTAAATTATATTTTAAATGTTAAATAATATTTTAAAAAAAATATATATTTAAATCGTAAATTTATTTTAGAAATCAATATTTAATTTTATGGATAGAAAAATAATTTTATGATATTATTAAATCAAATAAGTGAACTAATTATATATTTTTAAAAATATTTATAAATTATAAATGCAAATGCTCTTCCAAAAGCTTCATATAAAAGCATTTGCTATAGAGCATTTAGAGAGCATTAGCATTTAGTAAATGCTCTTCTAAATGCTTTTGTAACAAATGTTGATTGGATAATGTAGAGCATAATGCTAATGCTAATGCTCTACCAATCAAGGCCTATATAACAGAGATAGAGAGAGATAGAGCTTAACCGCTTCGATCTTTAGTAAGGGAAGAGCTAATAAGCTTATAGAATCGTAAAATCGGAGAAAATACGATGCAGCCGTACGGAATCCAATCGATGCTGAAGGAAGGCTACAGACACCTCTCAGGACTAGACGAAGCCGTAATCAAGAACATCGAAGCTTGCAAGGAGCTCTCCACCATCACCCGCACTTCCCTCGGCCCCAATGGTTCGTTTACTTAATCGCTTCCTTGAATTCATGGATCCGCGAGTATTATGTTTCTTTGATCTAAGTAGAATCTATAAATGCTTGGATCTGTTTGATCGATTTTGTTTAGTGTTCTAAGTAGAATCTTTAGTGACTTGATCTGTTTTTTACTGTTGAGCGGAGTAGTAGTGTGAATCTGATAGATACTCTGTTTACCTTTTTGTTAGGGATGAACAAAATGGTTATAAACCATTTGGATAAGCTCTTTGTTACCAACGACGCTGCGACGATTGTGAACGAGCTGGAGATTCAGCACCCTGCTGCGAAGATTCTGGTCCTAGCTGCCAAGGCTCAGCAAGAAGAGATCGGGGATGGAGCTAATCTGACAATCTCCTTTGCGGGAGAGCTTTTGCAGGGTGCAGAGGAGCTTATTAGGATGGGGTTGCATCCTAGTGAGATCATTAGTGGATATAACAAAGCTATCATTAAGGTTCGTTGATGACTTATTGTTGGTGCATTTGTTTGTGTAAATGATGGTGACTAATGCTATTGGTTATGTGCAGGTTGTTGAGATTCTGGAACTATTGGTTGAGAGTGGTTCTGAGACGATGGATGTGCGTAGCAAAGATGAAGTTGTTTCTAGGATGAGAGCTGCTGTTGCGAGCAAGCAGTTTGGTCAAGAGGAGATTATTTGTTCTTTAGTTGCGGATGTGAGTGTTTCTGTTTCCTAGTCCTGATTGTTATTTACTAAAGTTTAATTTGTTTAAGCTGATGAGTTTTGCATGTTTTTGGTTGTTCAGGCATGTATTCAAGTCTGCCCAAAGAATCCAACCAATTTTAATGTGGATAACGTCCGTGTTGCCAAGCTTCTTGGAGGAGGATTGCACAACTCTTGCATTGTCCGTGGCATGGTCTTGAAAAGCGATGCTGTTGGGAGCATTAAGCGTATGGAAAAGGCTAAGGTGAGATCTTTTTCTTTTGTTTATACGTTTTGATCACGTGTTTTTGGCTGAATTTGATCAAATTTGTGCCCTTTAAATTTATAGCTTTGTGCTTATATGTCTTTCCTGTTTCCTGTCTTCAGGTTGCTGTGTTTGCTGGGGGTGTCGATACTACTGCAACAGAGACAAAAGGAACTGTCTTGATCCACAGTGCTGAGCAGGTTAGTTTTTTCAACCTGCGGTTTCAATGATATAAAGTAAAAAGCTGAGTATTTTGAAGTATGGTGGTTGTGGGTTGTTAACCATATTATAACGGGTTTATTGTTTGGTTTTCTAGCTAGAGAACTATGCAAAGACAGAGGAAGCTAAAGTCGAGGAGCTGATTAAAGCTGTCGCTGATTCTGGAGCTAAAGTAATTGTTAGTGGGGGATCAGTTGGAGAAATGGCATTGCATTTCTGTGAGCGCTACAAGTATGTGAATACCTAATATCTTCTCAATCATAGTTAGCCTTTTCATTACTTTCAGTTTTGCTCATACCTCTTGACATTATTCTCTTCTAGCTGCTTGTGGTAAACAAGCCTTTTACTGTCATTTCTGTATGAACTTTTTTTTTGTTTGGCAGGATAATGGTTTTGAAAATCAGCTCAAAGTTTGAACTGAGGCGTTTCTGCCGGACAGCTGGCGCTGTCGCTCATGTAAGTGGTGATCATTCACATTCTTCATGACTTATCTAATGGTGTTTTTGTCTTTAATACCTTATAATTATCAAACAGTTGAAACTAAGTCGGCCAAGCCCTGATGATCTGGGTTACGTTGATTCCATATCTGTCGAGGAAATTGGTGGTGTGACAGTAAGTACTCCTTACACCTTTGAAATCAGTTTCTTTCTTTCTGGTTACTTTTACTTCCTTTTTATCGATAAGCAATTCTCGGTCCTCCTTTGATGTATGCAGGTCACTATTGCAAGAAACGAGCAAGGTGGTAACTCAATTTCTACAGTGGTTTTGCGTGGAAGCACAGATAGTATTTTGGACGACCTTGAAAGAGCTGTTGACGATGGAGTTAATACATACAAGGTAATCTTTGCTAAGATCATAATTTTTTTTCCCATTGTCCATTCCCTTTGCTTATAATATTTTGTGTTTTTTTTTTTACTTTCGCTATTACTTATACTCTACTCTTCTTAGGCAATGTGCAGAGACAGCCGTATCGTTCCTGGGGCTGCAGCTACTGAAATAGAACTGGCTCAGAGATTGAAGGAGTATGCCAATGCAGAAACAGGGTAATTTCTTTTGCTTAGTTAATCATATATAAACCTCCATCATGTTTAACGGATAGCTTATACAGAACGGCCTATGGTTTGGTGGCTAAAAACGAGGTTTTACTTCGATTTTTTTCAGGTTGGACAAGTATGCCATCACCAAATACGCAGAGAGCTTCGAGTTTGTACCCAAAACCCTTGCAGACAACGCTGGCCTCAACGCGATGGAAATCATTGCCTCACTGTACACTGGACACGGATCAGGAAACACAAAGCTAGGCATTGATTTGGAGGAAGGTGCTTGTAAGGATGTCTCAGAGACAAAAGTATGGGATCTTTTTGCAACCAAGTAAGTTTCACACTGTCTCTCAACCATTACATCTTTCTATCATATAGTGTTTCCCACTCATGAAAAACTGAAGTAACTTTTTCTATACAGTTTCTGAATCTTTATAACTAAGGCACTAAGTCTCTGTGCAGGTTATTTGCTCTGAAGTATGCTTCCGATGCTGCATGCACGGTGCTTCGCGTAGACCAGGTATGCACACCTGGTTTAATCTAATATCGTTACTCAATGAGTAGAGTAGAGCCTAGGTATTTGATACTCTGGTGTATGTAAAAATGTGCAGATTATAATGGCGAAACAAGCAGGTGGGCCAAGAAGAGACGCAGCACAAGCAGCCGGTGCAGGCGCAGAGGAAGACTAAGCTGTAGAACAAGAAGTACCTCGTAGTGAAACTCTCTTTCCTGTAACCATTTTTGTAACTCTGAGATAATTTTGGTGAGTTCCAAAAAAAAAAAGAGATAATTTTGGTATGTCTCAGTATGAGATTGTGATCTTGGTAAGGTTTTGCCTTTTGGTTTAAAATGTTTGAATTTTCCCGGTTTAGCTAAAATTGGATTATTGCAAGTGCTGTTTTTATATTAGTCAATGACATTGGTACAAGTTTTTTTCTGAGAGTAAAAAAGACGAAGATCCACACATTGACAGAAAAACAATAGAACACAATCTGAATCTACGTAAGTTCTAAGCTCTCTATGTTTATCACTTGCGCTTCAAGTAGGAACGAGATGAGGCATCATCATATCATCTTGCAGATGCACCCACATGAATGAAGCAAGCCCTGCAACTACCACAGAGAAGAAACTCAAACCCCATCTCATCACACTCTTCTTGCTGCTGTTGTCCCGTCTTGACTCTGTTACAGTCTCTTCCGTCTTAACTTTGGCCTCAGAATCTAAATCTATCTTTGGTTTCTCAAAGATGTCTTCTGTTGGAGTAGTAGTACCAGATCTCTCATGTATCGGTGATGATGATGAGCTTTCACTGGACTGTCGTAGCTGCTCTCTGTTCTCTAACAGTACAGTGAATGAATCTTGCGTGAAACCGTGCCTGTTACGTTCTGACCGTCTCTTCTTCCTGTTTCGTCTTGAACTTCTTGGTCGACTGGTCCTAGAGCAAACAGATTCATTAAACTCAGAGCTTCTCTTCCTCTGGTGGAAACAAATCGACTCCATGTTATCATCTTCACCACCAGTGAACTGAATCTGAAACCAAAGTAGCAGAACAATGAAACTTCCATACACAAGAACACACAAGAGATTATAGCTTTTAGTGTTCCGTACCTGATTTCTTGAACCGGTTTCTTGGTTATAGTCAGCACAAGTCAACAAATGAGAGCCTGACACATCATCATTTTCTTGGTCGTTTACATAACTCCTGTTATGTGCTGCTCTCAGACTTGGTGTACACTTCATTGGGTCTGCCTCTTTGATTAATATATTTGCTGTACTCATGGTCGCATGAACAGCCTCTCTGACAAAATAAATCTCATCATCCAAGTGTTTCCTCATCTCTTGCAACACAAGCTCCACCTCAGAAGAAATACTCTTGGGATTCAGATACTTCATCAGGAAGTTAAGCATCTGCACAGCCAAAACCCGTTTCTGAGAATCACCCTCCACAACACCCAACTCCAGAATCCTCAGACCAGACTTCACCAAAAGCCTCGCATACGCCTCGACTATAAAAGCATTGCGCTTAGCGAGAGCTATCACAAGCGCCATATGAGACTCGGCTTCACTTGAGGTTGCTTCAAGAGCAACAGCCAAGCTCTGACAAACGCTGTTCACCATCTCACCTGAAGCATAGCGCCAGTTATCGCAGTCCACAAGCGACTTCAAGCAGAGAGCAGACCCCAAAGCAAGATGCTGTTCATGCTGCGGATCTAAAAGAGAGTCAGAGAGCGGTTTACAGAGAGAATGAACCACGTTTCTTTTCTTGTCTTCATGCATTGCAGGATCGATTCCGTATCTAGCTATAGCAGCTACCGCCTTTGAGCAAGCCTGTTGAACAATTAAGGAACCATCACAAGAGCTCAACGTCCTTATGATAACTGGCATGATCGTTTCCACATGGGGAGCGATTTTGACTCCGTGGGAACGTGCGAGGTCTTCAAAGAGAGAGACCGTGTAGCCACCGCCAGACTCGGAACCGATCTCTTTAACTTCAGAAACTTGAGCGAGAAACACATGTATCACTCTCGCATCCAAATCTTTCACGATGGTTCTCAAGTTGCTTATTGCAGACTGGTAAGTGTCTGGATCTTTGTCAAGACTAGCCAACTCTTTTCCAAAAGCTGAACCGAGGTTTCTCCCCATTTTTGTTTCCCCCCTTGAATCACTCTGAAAATAAAAAGCCACACAATGAAGTCAATAACAAGCAAAGATCATAGCCTACAAGATCTTGACCTTTTGATCGTACCATTTGAGTATAGAGGTTATATAAAAATCATCTGAGTATAAGTTATAGATTCTTTAATCCTAACAACATTACCGAATGTGATCATACTTCTAAACCATATCTTAAAACAGGATATACACAACTTATAGAGATATCTTACAATCATTTGAGTATCAGAGAGATTCGTTAATCCTAACAACTATACCAGAGATAATTATATTCAATGATTCCTAAACCATATCCTAATCAGGAAACTAAAAAAATCAATCTTTCCGTAAGAGGATTATTACCAAAAATAATGCTTAGTTCCCAAAAAAATCAGAACTTTTAATCTAATTTCTAAGGTAAACCGAAAGAAAGTATCATTTGAGTAAATTGATTCTTACAAGTTTGAAACTTTGATAACTATCTGTGAACCATAACATCAATAACATCGAAATGAATCACGAAAATTGATTGGAACCCCAAAACGTATATAAAATAAATGAAAGAAGAGAAGCAGTAACCCTAATCTTACAAAAACAAAAATGGTATGAACAGAGTTTTCGAGTGTCTGCAGCAATAGTAGTAAAGGAGGTTGATGATGAATAGCGAAGAATCAAGAATGTACCAGTGTCTGATAGCGAAAGATGGATCCAAGAATCTGAAAATTAAAGAAGAACCCAAGAATCTGAAGATGGATCTTTCTTCTTCTCTTACGACGATACGACGCGAAGCAAACCAGAAAAAAAAAGGATTCGACTTTCTTTGTTTTTTTGAACTTTGAGAGAGCGTTTTGGTGCGATGGGCGCGGGTTTAATTATGGTAACTCTCCCGTAACTTTTGGGTCCTAAAGCAAATCAACCCCCTTATTTATCTAGTTTTTACTTAAATAGCACCTATGTTTTCAAATTATCATTTTACATCCTATGTGATTTGTTGTAATTTTGGTCCTGATATATAATTCACAATTTTTCTTATGGAAAATGTTGGTCAACTTGCATTAACTTCAGGAAATTCTCAGAATCATATGATTTGTATTTCCTTATTTTTTTATAGTCATTCCTTTATTTTGGGCTAAATATGTCTGGTTTTAATTAGGCAACAACATTTTTTTTACTATCATTCCAAGTGCAAATCAATTGGCAAAACTTCAGCTAATGGGTCAATGTTCAAATCATTTATCTTAATGGTGATTATGTAAAAATGTGTTTGGTCTTGAGAGACCTCTTTGCTGTTCTTATTAGCCTTAATGTTTTGATTGTTTGCAAATGAGTGGGTTAAGTTGTTGTGAGTCCTGTGACGCTGTCCAATGACGTTTAGAACAAACATGGTTTACATTTTAAATACCAAAATATTAGCTAGCTTCATTTCTGATGATCCTGTTGTTAGACACTAAGGCCATTTAGGTTCACATACTCTTATTACAACAGCTTGTCTGACTCACAAACAAAAAAAAACATTGGGACTCAGATCCTGATCTCCACCTTCTTGATTGAACTCTTGTTCCTTCTTACTTAGGCTTCTCCCCTGAAATCCATAAAAAGAAATATTGAAGATGGATAAAATTATAGATAACTGAGGTGAAACTAAAGAAGATTGTGATTACTTGGCTATTTTAATAGCATTCAACAACTAACAAATAATCACATTAACCATTGTTTTAAAGATATCTTCTACTAACCAATAAGACAAGCCTTTTAACTAAAATCAGAGAGAAAGAGAGTTTTGCTTTTTACCAGGAAGCAGATGAAGTTGCTTTAAACTCAGACTCTAGATTGTCAAGCACTACGCCACGATCTCTTGCACAAGACTCCAACTCAAGAATCTTGTGTTCCATCTCCATAAACTCTTGTTTCAGAGCCATAATCTGTCTGTCTAGACCTTTTTTCTCCTCCACTTCCTTTAGTTGTTTATCTTTGAGAGCCAACAGCTTGTTGATCCGTGCCAGAGGCGCTGAAATATCAAAACCGTGTTTCTGCAGCTTGGCCAAGGACTCTCTGAAGCTGTCTAGTTGGCTCACGGGAACGTCAGGTTCAAGATCTTTAAAGCTTTCCACCAACTTTGAAAAGGTGAGCATCATAGCAAGGGCAAGAGCTTCACGGAACACTTCAGTTTCCCCAACCAGAGGGCTGAAATGAGGATTTTGTGGTGCTCTCTGGAAGACTTCTTTTGTTTCGAGTTCCTTCCAAAGCGATGACTCCTTTTTAGCAAAAGGCAAAACAACTACTTTCAGCATTTGATTGTTGTTGACTTCTTCGCTGCTCTCCTGATGATAATAATAAGTCACCATTATTAACGAATTACTAAGAAAGTAAGAGTGACAATGCTGAAGCAAATATAAGATTACTCACCACACGAGAAGAGATTTCTTCAGTTCCAGCCTCTGTTTGTTCCAGTGCTGTCGCAGTTAGAGATGAAACTGATTCAGTGGCTGAACCAAAAAAAACAGTGGAAGTGTTTCAAGAACATGGCAGAACGAAGTCAAATGAGAGGGTTAAATACATACTACCAGCAGCCTCACTGAGGACTGGAGTGTGTTCTACTTCTCCTCTTTTCCTCTTACGATTCTCATCTTCTTCCCTGATGTGTTCATCAGGCACCTGTTGCATACGTACATGTGTCAAACCCCAAAAGAGAGAGCTCATGAAGAAGATTAAATGTTAAATAAATAAACAAAACCAACTTTTACCTCTTTCTCTCCATTTTCCCCCAAGTTCAGGGACGTTTGAGGGGTACTGGGAGCATTTACTTCACTAGTGTTTTGCTGAAAAGGGGAAACAACATAACACTCAATTTATAAACCAAACAAGAATCATACACAAAAAAAAAAATTGACTGAAACCAGAGAAAACTAACCAAGAACAGTTTGGCTATTGTCTCCTGTGAAGGCCTTATAGCATCATGTTTGAGCACCAGAGACTGATTTGTAGCCTTTAAGCACACAGTGTACCGTTCATCACTTAGAATACTCTTCACCATCCCTGGACGCCATCCAGGATCAATAAACACTTCAACAGACTCCATCAATCCAAAGCTTTTAACAGAAACAGTTGGCGGTGGTAGCCTTATGCTGCTTGAATCAACGGTTATGTTTGGTTTCGGTTCTTCTCCACCACCATCATTCCAGGTAAGGTTTTTCAAAGACTTAACAACGAAGCTCTTCCTGTTTCCCAACTCCTTAACAATCACAGATGGTACCCACACATCAACATTATCATCAACTTTCACCTCCACCATTGTCCCACATGTAAATGTTGACTTCTTACTCACAGAAACCTTCTTCAATAACCCAAAAAAAAAAACAGAAATAATGAGAAACCAAACCACATAAACACCACAAAGAGCACAAAAACATAAAAAGCTCGAACCTTGTTTTTTGGTCTGACCCATTCTTGTTTGACGTTGACCCAGTCAAAGTGTTGTCTTAGCTGTTTTGTCTGAAACTGAAACAGATCCGGTGGTGAATCGAAGTAAGCCCAAACTTCCTCATCATTTATCTTCTTCACAACCGAACCGGTCCACCACCCACCTCCCCGAGAGACTTCCACCACACACCCTTCCTCAAACTCCGCCGCCGCCGTGAACAGATTTTCCGGCGGAATCGGCCGGATAAATCTCCGGTAAGTGGATTTCAGAGTAGTGGAGTAGCCACCATCGTTGGCTAGCAAAGAGACATTCAGCTTTGTGGTTCCGTATTTAGGCAGAGGGTCTTCGAGAATGGCTCTGAACCAGGATCCTTTGAAGCCTTCTTCATCAGAGGAGACTTCGATCTCATCGCCTCTCTTCATTGTCGTCGTTGATGGAACAATAAAAACCCTAACTTTCTCTCCTTTGTACAAACCCTAAGGTGCTGAGTGTAAACAGAGTGAGAGTGACAAGAAAAATAAATATGATCTCTGACTTTGTTATTTTTTTTTTCATTTTTTGGCGCGATTTAAATTAAATCATGCAAAAAACAGAAATTAGCTAATGGGCCTATGATTGGTTAGGCCTAGGCTAAGATTAGCAAATGGACATATTTGCATTTTTTTGGCGGTTAAATTTTCATATTTATCATTGGTGTAGTTTTTTTTTTTTGGTAAAAATCATTGGTGTAGTTTTTCACTGAAATCAATTATTTTGGTCTGATGTTTTTATTTATTTAAGTAGGTTGATTGAATGATGTTGTTTAATATCGTAAGTCCTGTTATGGGTTTGGATAATTTTAACTTACACATAAATTTCATGGGAATCGATATAATTATGGGTTTGTTCTAGGTGATTTTTGTATATAGTTATGTTAAGCTGGTGTGTTCTCAGAATTACTCCCTCTTTTCCATATTTAAATGATTAATGTTTTTTTCTTCTTAAAATTGCAACTAAAATATTCATATTTTATAACAAAATTAATTCATTTATTTAAAAAAAATATAAAAATATGAATGGTCCAATTTATTGGTAAATTTTTTTTTAAAAATAATAAAAGAAAAACTTTATTTAACTTTGATATGCACGAAAAATTAAAACATCAATCCTTCATATAGAGAAAAGTATTTAATATATGAATTCTCAATTATTTTATGAATAATTAGATTTCTTACTTTATCAGTAAACATTTTTATGAAAATGTTGGTCAGTATGCATTAAATTCATGAAATTCTTACTATAATTTGGTTTATATTTCCTTATTTTCACAATATTCCCTTATTTTGGTACCATGGCAAAACTCCAGCGAATGGATCAATGGTCAAACCATTCATGGTTATTGGTTAATGGTGGATTGTGTGAAATGTTTGGTCTTGAAAGACCTCTTTGTTGTTCTTCCGGCTTAATGTTTGATTGTTTGCAAATGAATGGGTTAAGTTGCTACAATTAGATTAAGTACGAAAAATAACCATGATTAGTTGATTTCCAGACAATTGTGCCTTGTGTAAGCTAGTCTTGTGAGTCCTGTGACGTTGTCCAGTCACGTTTACAACAAACATGGTTTAACACTTACAAAAAGTCAATGATACTAAATTAACTATGTCAAGATCAGATTACATAACAAAAGCTTTTTGTCTAATAAATAGTTAGCTATGATCCGGCTGTAAGACCATTTAGGTTCACATATTTTAATGGCAAAACAGCTTTTTTTACTTAAAAAAAAACCTCAAAAGCATTGGACTCTGATCCTGATCTACATCTTCCTTGCACTTTTGTTCCTTCTTTACTTAGTTTTCGCCCCTGAGATCCACAGAAAGAAATACTGAAGTCAAGAGAGATGGTTAAAGTAAATTACTAAGCTCAGTAACAAAGAAGATGGTTAAGTACTTGACTCTTTTAATAGCTTGTACCAAACGACTAACCAATAATCAATAATCAACCATGTGTTACTCATCTCTCACAAGTTCCACTAACCAATCATTTCAATAATATCAGAGAGGCCTCATCAGAGTTTTGCTTTAAAAAAGCTTACCAGGGAGCAGAGGAAGTTGCTTTAAACTCAGACTCCAGATTGTCAAGCTCTATGCCATTGTCTCTTGCAGACGACTCAATCTGACATATACTTTGGCAGGCCGCATCCCTCTGCTCTTTCAGAGCCACTTGTTGCCTCTCCAACTCAAGAATCTTGTCTTCCATCTCACCAACACCTTCTTTGAGAGCCATTATCTCTCTGTCGAAACCGTTCCGCTCCTCCATTTTCTTTCGCTGTGTGTCTTTGAGAGCCAGGAGCTTGTTGATCCGTGCCAAAGGCGCTGAAACACTGAAACCGTGTTTGTCTAGCTCGGCGAAGGAAGCCTTGAGGCTGTTGAGCTCACTCATGGTGACGTGAGGCTCCAGATCTGTAAAGCTCTCCAATAAACCGGAATGAGTGAGCATCATTCCAAAGGCAAGCCCTTCACGGAACTGTTCTTTAGATTCCTTGAGCAATGGACTGAAATGAGGAGTCTGTGGTGCTCTCTGGAAGCCTTCTGAAGTCTCAAGTATCTTCCAAAACGGTGACTTCTTCACAAAAGGCAGAACCAGGGTTGTGTCCTTTGCTTGAACAACAGGAGTAGAGCTAAGGTTATGTTCTTTTGTCCTCTTTCGAATGTTACACTCTTCGCTGCTCTCCTGCATCCCAAATGAGATGATAACAGTAAGCCACCAATATAACAAACTACTAAAAAGATAGATTTAGGTTTACATCTCTTGTGTTACTCACCGGCTGAACAGTTATATCTTCAGTTTCAGCGTCTGTTTGATTCAGTGGTGTAGCAGTTCTCGCCGGGGAAGAGGTTAGAGATGAAACAGATCCCGTTGCTGAAAAACAAGAACAGGAACATCAATAACATTTTACAGATAAAGTGACCAAAGAATCAAGAACATTCATCACATCTGCAATACGATAATGGTACTGCACGTGTCAATTGATTGATCTCCTATAAGAGTTAAAACATACCAGTAGTTTCACTGAGGACTGGAGTGTGTTCTGCTCCTCCTCTTTTCCTCTTACGATTGTCATCTTCCCTGCTGTGTTCCTCTGGCACCTGTTGCATACAATGTGAAACCCCAAAGGAGAGAGTTCATGAAGATTAAATGTTAAATAATAACAAAACAAACTTTACCTCCATCTCTCCATTTTCCTCAGAGCTCAGGGACGTAGCATTTACTTCACTAGTGTTTCGCTAAAAACAGAAACAACATTTACATAACAATCAATCAATAAATCCAACAAGAATCATATATATACACAAACGTTGACTGCAACCAAGGGAAACTAACCAAGACTGAGTCATGTGAAGGCCTTATAGCATCGTGTGTGAGCACCAAAGACTGTTTTGTACCCTTCATAAACACAGTGTACCGTTCATCACAAAGAATACTCTTCACCCTCCCTGGACGCCATCCAGGATCAATAAACACTTCGACAGACTCCATCAATCCATAGCTTCTTCCAACAGAAACATGACCTGGTGTGAGCCTAATGCTGCCTAAACCAACGGTTCTGTTCGGCTTAGGTGCTTCACCACCACCACCATCATCCCAGCTCAGGTTTTTAAATGGCTTCACAACAAAACTCTTCTTATCCCCCAACTCCTTAACAATAACTGATGGTACCCACACATCAACATCCTCATCAACTTTCACTTCAACCATTGTCCCACATCTAAATGTTGACTTCTTATTACTCAGAGAAACCTTCAATAACACACCAAAAACAGAGATAATGAGAAACCAAACCACATGAAACACAAAACAACAAAAAATAAAGGTCGAACCTTTACTCGTGGTTTGACCCAGTAAAGGTGTTGTCTGAGCTGTCCTGTCTGAAACTGAAACAGATCCGGTGGTGAATCGAAGTAAACCCAAACTGCATCCTCATCGTTTATCTTCTTCACAACCACACCAGTCCACCACCCGCCTCCCCGAGAGGCCTCAACCACACACCCTTCCTCGAACTCCGCCGCCGCCGTGAACAGATTTTCCGACGGAACCGGCCGGATAAATCTCCGGTAAGTGGTGATCCGAGTGGTGGATGAGCCATCGTCGGCTAGCAAGGACACGTTCAGCTTTTTCTTTCCGGATTGGGGCAGAGGGTCTTCGAGAATGGCTCTGAACCAAGACCCTTTGAAGCCTTCTTCATCGGATGAGACTTCAATCTCATCGCCTATTTTCATTTTCGTCGTTGTCGGAAAATAAAAATCCAAACTTTTTGCTCTCTTTTGTACGAACCCTAGAAACTGTGTGAGAACAGAGAGTGATGATGAGAAAAGAAAAATGATCCGACTTTGGTATTTTCTTCATTTTTGGCGCGATTAAAATTATCGTGGAAATAAGAAAAATTAGATAATGGGCCTATATTTATTGGGCCTGGCCTAACTAATGAAAACATCTAATGGAATTATGGTTGGAGGACCGTGGTCAATTACACTTGATCAATTTGCATTTACTAAAGAAAATTCGTTGACAAACAAAAAACTAAAGAAAATTCTTTTTCTTTTAACCATGGAAAAACTCTTATTATCATTTGATTTGTATTTCCTTGTTTTTTCATAATCATTCCAATGCAATCAAATGGCAGAATTTCAGTGAACGAGTCAATTGTTCAAATCATTCATGTTAATGGTGGATTTTTTTTTTGTCGGCTATGTTAAAACTAAAAAAATTACAACTAAAAATTTAAAAGTTATAAATTTTCAAAATAAAATTATCATTTGAAAAATTAAAATCTACAAAAAAAAAAAAACTAAAAAACTTACAACTACAGTATATGTAAATAATAATTAATGGAGAGTGCCTAAAAACAAAATTAATGCTTTGACTTTAAATTTTTATTTTTTACATACAGTATTTGGCTTTCCGCTTCTTCTTAAATAATTGTTGTAACAAAAATAAAAGAGGCGAATTCGTATTTTTCTACTCTTCATCGAACTCATCATTATGACTACACAGTCGCAATCGCTTCCTCTCGCCGGCAGAGTCGCCATTGTCACCGGCTCTTCTCGCGGTATCGGAAGAGCGATTGCGATCCACCTAGCTGAACTCGGTGCGAAGGTCGTCGTTAATTACACAACCAAATCGGCTGACGCAGAGCTTGTCGCGGCAGAGATCAACGGTCTTCCAGCCGTTACCGGAAAGGGACCAAGAGCGATCGTGGTTCAGGCCAACGTTTCAGAGCCAAGTCAGGTGAAATCTCTGTTCGATGCGGCGGAGAGTGCCTTCGAGTCGCCTGTTCATATTCTGGTTAACTCCGCTGGAGTGCTCGATCCCAAGTACCCTTCGATTGCAAACACATCAGTCGAAGATTTCGATCGCACCTTCAGGTACAGTAGAGACTGTTTATCGATTATAATCTTATCTTAACGGTAAAACTGTGGAAACATTAGTTTGGTTGATGTTATTACAGTGAAATTTGATCATGTCTGCATTCGAATCAAATGTTATGTGTTCTGTGTTTTTTTGAGTTCGAAAAATAATTCCTTTAGTGTAATTTCAACTTGCATTTCGTGATTCAGCCATTGTTATTGAGACAATGAGACGGTTCATTAGCTTGGTTGATGTAAGTTATGCCATTGTTACTGATTGTTGCTGAGACGGACCACCGTGATTCATAAATGATTCTTTATTTTCATTTCAACTGGCATTTCGTGATCTGTACTTGATCAATCCTAATACAGTTTATGTTCCAGCATTTTTGAGATCTGTATGTGTTAATTTTGAATCAAAAATGAAACATGTTTGATTTTTATGTTCTTGAGATGTGTATGTCTAATTTCCAATCAAAGGTTTTTTTCTTTCATTCAATGCTACTTTTATGTTGTTAATCACTCTCTGTTTGACCTTTGTTTCTTATGGAATGTGTAGTGTCAATACGAAAGGGGCGTTTCTGTGCAGCAAGGAAGCTGCCAATAGGCTCAAACAAGGAGGCGGTGGTCGGATCATACTCCTCACATCTTCCATGACACGAGGTTTGAAGCCTGGATTCGGTGCCTACGCAGCATCAAAAGCAGCTGTTGAAACGATGGTCAAGATTCTTGCAAAAGAGCTCAAAGGCACAGGGATCACTGCAAACTGTGTAGCTCCGGGACCCATCGCCACTGAGATGTTCTTTGATGGAAAGAGTTCGGAGTTGGTGGAGAAGATAGCCGCAGAGAATCCTTTTGGGAGAGTCGGTGAAGTCAAAGACGTGGTGCCTCTCGTTGGGTTCTTGGCTGGCGATGGTGGTGAATGGATCAACGGTCAGATCATTCCTGTTAATGGCGGATATGTGTAAAAGGATTGGTCTTTAGAAGTAGCCTCTTTGCTGTTCTTTTGAGGCTTACTGATGATGTGTGTGCAGATGTGTGGTTAGTTTGTTGGTTATCCAGATAATTATATAACAACCATAACCAGATAATGATTCTGATTCGATTCTCAGTTAGAAGGATAAGCTAAATGTATGAGAGAATTGGTTCCTCGTTTATTCATAGAGTATGACATTACAGAATCATACAGAGCAAACTCAACAATTACATATCTCAACCCATCAACCGGTATTAAGGTAATGCACTCCTATGTTACATGGAGCTGAAGGTTAGAAAGCGCGGAATATTTAGGAAGCTTAAATAAATTCAGTATATAATTCCTATACTACTATAACTCAAGTAAATCATATGTATAGTTAGTTATATTGATTTGAAACTGAAAAAATACACAACAACTGAATAATACAGTCACCATCAAGTTTCTGATCGACTACCTTGCGCTTCCGTTACCTTCCAAACATCACAATTCTGGAAAGGCGGGGATTCCATACGATTCCGAGCCTTTCCGCTTCGGAAACGAGAATCGCACCTTCCGCTTCCGATTACCCTTCGGAATGCATTTCACTCCACATTCTTTTATCATCCATTCGTCACTGTTGACCCCAAACTCAAAGAAAAGCTCGTCTGAAGTCACGTTTGCTTCGAATTCAAAGATGTACAGATGTTCAGTAAAGGGGGGAAACAGAATGTGGTAACATGGACTGCACGGGACATCGAGCGTATTCTGTATGATCCCATGATCTAAATGCACAAATTCTCGTTTAGCAGCTTCAACCTCATCTTTACTAACCAGCAAGATGCAAGCCTTAAATGTCATTGGTGAACGTGAAGGCCCCTCGTTCAACTTCATTACTACGGAACCTCCAGTAGCTTGATAATTGAAGTAGTTAGGCATTTCTTTACCCGGTAAGATCGTAACATCATTAGTCGATGACTTGATGATGACATCTCTTGCTTCTTTATTCAGTTTGAAGCATTTGGCGAAGTTGAGATCAATCTTTTGATTAATTGATAGAGAGCGGAAGCTAGATAACTTCAAGATCAAGGGTTTGATCAAGAAGCCGGTAACTTGTTCTCGAAGATAACTTCGAAAACGGGATAAAGGGCGCGAATACTCTTCGCAGTGTTCGTTAGAACTCTTAGGGGCGCGAATACTCTTCGCAGTGCTTTGAGAAAGCTCTTTAAAAGAAAACTTAAATCTTATTAATTCTGGTCTGTCTACAAAAATCATAGAAGAGTTCTTTATATAGAACTCTTAAACCGTCATAAAAATCCTTAACCTGATAGAAAAGGCAAAACACAAACTATAAAAAGGAAACTTAACACTTATTAAATCAGTAAAATCAATAGCTTGTAACTTAAGCAAGGCCTGCAACAAAGAAGTCCGTAACAATGGCGGTGACGTTAACATACGCTGCATCAGGTTCCCCCCGGTTGAAGAGGATTCGTCCACGAATCTGGACCGTCATTGTCACCATGAAATTTATAAAGGTGTTTTACGTTGAAGACATTTGAAGTGCGGAGATGATCAGGGAGACGAACACGATAGGCATTCGGATTGATACACTCCAAAACTTCCACAGGACCAATCTTTTTAGATTTTAGCTTATTGTATTCCCGAAGAGGAAGACGTTCCTTAGTCAGATATACCCAAACGAGATCACCCGGCTCAAAGATCACCTCTCGACGCTTCACATCAGCTGCAATCTTATACTTTGTGGTTGAAGCTTCAAGGTTGGTTTGAGCCTGTTGATGTATATCCTGCAAGTCGTTGATGAAGTCAATGGCTTCACCGTGATGGCGAGTCCGATCTGGCGCAGTAGAGAGATCAAGAGGCCCGCGCGGGATGAGGCCATAGACCACACGAAACGGAGAAAAGCCCAAGCTGCGATTAAGCGCGTGGTTATGGGCGAACTCTGCCTGACCGAGCTTAGTATCCCATGATTTGATATTATCACCCACCAAACATCGTAGCAGGTTCCCCAAGGAGCGATTTGTTACCTCGGTCTGGCCATCGGTTTGAGGATGATACGCCGTGCTCAGATCCAAAGAAGTACCCAAAAGCTTCCACAAAGAACGCCAAAAGTGGCTCAAGAAACGGGTGTCACGATCAGAGACGATCGAGAATGGAAGACCATGGAGACGGTATACTTCCCGAAAGAAGAGAAGGGCCACCTGAACCGCATCCGTTGTCTTTTTACAAGCAATAAAATGAACCATCTTCGAAAAACGGTCAACGACCACGAAAATAGAGTCATGGCCCCGTTGTGTGCGCGGTAAACCCAAGACAAAATCCATGCTCACATGAGTCCAAGGTTGCGTAGGAATAGGCAAAGGAAGATAAAGGCCTGCGTTGGAAGCCTTACCCTTAGACTGTTGACAAATCCGACAACGCTCCACAAACCGTTCAACATCCCGGCGGAGATTCGGCCAAAAGTACGACGAAGTGACGAGCTGGAGAGTGCGATCACGCCCAATGTGCCCTTCGTTGTGGAGCTCGGCAACTATTTTTTGCCGCAGACTAGACTCAGGAACACACAAACGGAGGCCCTTAAAAAGGAAGCCATCGTGAAGTGTGTAATCTCCAGTTACTGCAAGTGTAGCCTCATGATAAATACGACCAAAAAAGGGTCTTCCGGATATAGATCAGCGAAAGTTGTAAACCCCTGTACCGATGTATGCATTGTGGTAAGGAGGCTATGTCGTCGGCTCAGTGCATCAGCGACACGATTAGTTTTCCCAGACTGATGTCGTATAGAGAACGTGAATTGTTGAAGATAGGAAATCCATCCGGCATGACGAGCTGAAACTTTTGCCTGGCTGTCTAGATGCCGTAGAGCATCATGATCCGTAAAGAGCACAAATTCGCGATGAATCAGGTAATGACGCCAATGTTTGATTGCCTGAACAATGGCATAAAATTCAACGTCATACGTACTATAACGTCCTCTTGCTCCTGCGAGTTTTTCACTAAAAAATGATACAGGGCGGCCTTGTTGACTTAAGACGCCACCAATGCCGAGCTTTGAGGCGTCACAGTGTAGCTCGAATGGCAAAGAGAAGTCAGGGAGGACAAGAATGGGTGCCGAGGTAAGCTTTTTCTTGATTAACTCAAAGGCGTGTGTTGCATCTTGTGTCCATTCAAACTTACCATCACGCATACAGCTCGTGATTGGCGCCATAATGGTGCTAAAGTGATCAACGAACCGTCTGTAGAAAGATGCGAGACCATGGAAACTTCGTACCTCGGAGACTGTTTTCGGTACAGGCCATGATTTAACGGCCTCGATCTTTGCTTGATCGACAGCGAGTCCTTGATCGGACACCACATAACCAAGGAATAGCACCTGTGAGACCCCAAATTCACACTTCTGTTTGGCGGCAAACAGTTTTTGAGATCGCAAGACAGCAAGGACTTGACGAAGATGCTCAGTATGGTCGGAGATTGACGAACTGAAAATCAGTATATCATCAAAATATACGACGACGAACCGCCCAATGAATGGCCGTAAGGCTTGATTCATAATTCTCATGAAAGTACTAGGAGCATTAGAGAGACCAAAAGGCATTACCATCCATTCAAAAAGGCCCTCTCGGGTCTTAAAAGCTGTTTTCCATTCGTCTCCGGGTCGAATACGTATCTGGTGATAACCACTTTTAAGGTCGATCTTGGAAAAGATTTTGGCCGAACCAATTTGATCCAAAAGATCATCCAAACGGGGAATCGGAAACCGGTAACGAAGTGTAATTTTGTTGATTGCGCGGCTGTCCAGACACATACGCCACGAACCATCTTTCTTAGGGATTAAAAGCGCAGGCACAGCGCATGGACTGAGACTCTCCTTGATGTGGCCCTTGCGCAAAAGATCCTCGACCTGTCTTCGTAATTCTTCATGCTCCAGGGGGCTCATGCGATAGTGCGGTCTGTTTGGTAACGTCGCACCTGGAACCAAATCTATCTGATGCTGAATATCCCTAAGCGGTGGTAATCCTTCAGGGAGTTCAGTGGGGAAGACGTCCGCAAAGTCTTCAAGGACTGATGTCAAAGCTGGTAGAACAGAGGAGGTACACGTGTGGTTCTGACCCGTTGTCGGGACTAAGGCAAAGGTATAACCCTCTGTCCGTAGTTCGGACATAAACTCTGTATAAGAACAGAGGAGTGTTGTGGCTGATGGGGTCGGTTTCGAATGAGCTTGTGACAGTGAATCCGATGGTGGGGACGGAAGAGATGAGGTTGACGACTCTCTTGATGGAAGTAAGACGATCTTCTGTGAATTCCAGGTAAAAGTATAAGTGTTTTTTACGCCATCATGAGTAATTCGTCGATCAAATTCCCACGGACGACCAAGAAGAAGGTGACAAAAATCTATTGGTGCAATGTCACAATACATTCGATCTTGGTAATGGGGTCCAACGGAGAAGGGAACTATAGCTCTTTGTGTAATACGGATGGTGGATTTATTATTAAGCCAGCCAAGATTGTAAGGTGACAGATGTTTTTCTCTTGTAAGGCCAAGCTTGTCTACCGCTTCTTCAGAAACCACATTACGGCAGCTTCCCGAATCGATAACAAAACTACAAACCCTTTCTTTGATGGTGCAGGAAGAGCGGAAAATATTAGTACGAAGCCAGCGATCGTCTTGTGTTACTGGTGCTAAACAGGCGCGGTGGAGAACTAATAGACGGCCTTGATCCCCGGTGGTTAGTGCGGCGATATTGCTTTCGGTGTTGTGTCCGTCTTGGTCGTCTTCTTCTTGAGAGTCATAAACTTCTTGTTCCTCGATAGACTCATCAATCAGCAGACCTCGACGTGTTGCCTGAGGACACTCATTCCGGCGGTGACCTATTTCTCCACAATCATAGCAACGAACTGTAGTGGTACGCGTTGAGCGCCGTAGTTGTTGTTCATCCTGTGGTGCGGGTTTAGATGATGATGCTGTAGTGTCGCGAGGTTCTTTAGAAACTGTTGTTGGCGTGTTGTTGCCTGCTGAGTCTTGAGTACGAGTTCTCGATGAGGAAGGATTCCAGGTAGACGAGCGTGATTGTAGTTCAAAAGATGCCGCGCGACGATGAGCTTCTCCGATCGTTGAGGGGTCGAATTGTGCCATAGCTGTCTGAAGTTGGGGACGTAATCCTCCAATAAAGCGGGACACGAGTTGTACTTGGCTATCATTAATCTCGTTACGAGTTAAAAGGAGAGAGAACTCTTCTGCATACTCGTCCACACTGCGATTTCCTTGACGCAAATTTTGCAATTTGGTGTACATAGTTCGCTCATAATTATGTGGCAGGAAGGTCTGACGAAGGTGTTTCGTTAGCTTTTCCCACGACTGTATTGGAGCTTTACCAGTACGAGAACGAGTGGTTTTAAGTTGCTTCCACCAAGTCGCAGCATGTCCGCGAAAACGCATAGCAACGAGGGAAACTTGTCGGGCCGGTGGGACCTGTTTAAAGTCGAGAATCTCTTCCACAGAAATCAACCAGTCGACGAGATCATCTCCTTTAAGACCTCCGTGAAATTCGGGTATGTCTACTTTGAAGCTGTTTTCCCATCGATGATCCCGAATGTCTCGTTGGCGTATATCATCACGATAAACTCGACGGTGATCTTCTTCTTCTTCCTCATACAGGTCGCGAGCTCGAACATTACCAAGCTGGTCTTGAGGTTGAATCCGTTGTTGGTGTTGAGGAGGCTGACGAATTGCTGGAAGTTGTTGTGGTTGCGGTGGAAACGGTTGACGAAGCTGAGCTGGCTGTTCGGGATTATTAACAACCGGTTGGACGAGAGGGTCCAGTCGAGCTGTTAACGCGTTGGTTAAGGCATTAATGCTTGCAGTGACCGCCGCGAGGTCTGCACGGATCGCTTCGCCTTGTTGTTGGATGGAGGTTTGTGTGGCTGTCTGCATCTCGGCAATTAGGGCTCTGAACTCGTTCATGTCCATGGGTGTTCCGTCTTGCGCTTTCTTTGTCATGATAACGCGAGAAGAAATCCAGAAACGTACTGATTCTGATACCAACTGATAGAGAGCGGAAGCTAGATAACTTCAAGATCAAGGGTTTGATCAAGAAGCCGGTAACTTGTTCTCGAAGATAACTTCGAAAACGGGATAAAGGGCGCGAATACTCTTCGCAGTGTTCGTTAGAACTCTTAGGGGCGCGAATACTCTTCGCAGTGCTTTGAGAAATCTCTTTAAAAGAAAACTTAAATCTTATTAATTCTGGTCTGTCTACAAAAGTCATAGAAGAGTTCTTTATATAGAACTCTTAAACCGTCATAAAAATCCTTAACCTAATAGAAAAGGCAAAACACAAACTATAAAAAGGAAACTTAACACTTATTAAATCCTAATAATTAAAAGTAAAATCAATAGCTTGTAACTTAAGCAAGGCCTGCAACAAAGAAGTCCGTAACAATGGCGGTGACGTTAACATACGCTGCATCATTAATAAAGGAGCAGTCTAGTCTCTCCAGAGATTCACAATCTTCTGCGTCTAGCTCTGATAAGGAACCTGGAAGCTGTGGGAGTGATAAGAGCTCTTTGCATCCCTTGAGTACAAGATTACGAAGACGAATGCATCTCTTGATCCAAGGAGAAATATTTTGTATTTCTGTGTTGCTCATGACCAAATCTGTCATGATGTCAAGAACATGCACATGTATAAGTTGTATGACAGATACAATTCAACTAGACGAGGCCACAACCTGATCGATGAAGGCACTTGTTTTATCGAAGTTCCAGAGAGATGCATAGATTCGATGTTTGTCGAGATCTCAGGAAAACTTTTCATCAAGGAGCAATCAGTGAGATCAAGTCTCTTCAGAGATTTCAAGTTGATATTGACAGGAAGAACCTCCAGCTTGCAACATTCTCTCAAAATCAAAGATTCTAGTTCATGGAGGTCTCCAATAGAGGCAGGAAGCTCCACAAGACTTGAGCATCTACTAAAATTCAAACGCTTGAGATTAGTGGCGTTTCCAATAGAGGAAGGGACTCCCACTAAACTTGAGCAATCACTTAAATCCAGTTCCTCGAGGTTTCTTATGGCATTCCCAATAGAAGAGGGAAGCTCCACTAAACTTAAACAACCATCAAGAGACAGAAACTGGAGATGAATGGCATTCCCAATAGAGGAAGGGAGCTCTACCAAACATGAACATCCACTGAGATCCAAATATTTGAGATGAATCGCATTCCCAATAGAAGATGGAAGCTCCACTAAACTTGAACATCCTGTGAGAATTAATTTCTCAAGACTAGTGGCAGTTGAGAGACTAGAAACATCCTTCAAGTTTTCTGAATAATTAAGATCCACCCACTTGAGATTGCTTAGAAGCTGACAAACAAAATCAATAAGAACACATTTGTTACATAACTGTAATAATGATAACAACTTGGTTAAAAACATATGAATTTTCTTATGTTACTTACTTTAGTTCCTTCCCACAACTTCTCAAGTTTGCTGTCATGCATGATTAGTTCCACGAGGAGCTCTGGGCTGGGAAAACAATTCAAACTTGTCATCGAAAAATTGCTCCAATCTAGTAACCTAAGTTTACTAGATAGATGAAATGCATTTCCTCCACCATCACGTTTCAATTTCAATATTAAGAACTGGAGATCAGACATTCCTTCAAAGGCTCTCTCACTCACATACATTTCGTCTCCAAAGAACTTTATGCCAATAACACTTCTGCTACCCTGAAAACAGAGCCAAAAATAAGGTAGAGATGATTGTAGTTTATCAAACAGACTCAATCTGTAACGAGCACTAATAGCACAACTTACCGCTGCACCATCAGCCAGTACTTCACAAGTTTCTCTTTTATCGACCAAAAACTGGCGTTGCCCAGGCTCACTTGACTGTTTGCGGACAATATCTCTACCCAGCTGGACTAGCAGATCATGCATAATTACATACTTTCCAAAGATATGATAGATTTCTCAGCTAATACGTTAAGCCGGTTTCTCACATCAGTAAATCTCTTTGAAAGATGCTCTACCACTTTCTCTATCCTTCCATAGTTGAAAAAGCAGGCTATATGAAGAAACAAATCTTTATTTACATGAGATAGTGCATTATAACCGAACATCAAAATGCTCTCAATTTCTCCATCAAGGCACATCCTTAGCCCTGGTAGTGCGTTTTCCCACTCCTCCTTTGGCATTCCACGAAAATAAGATCCCATAACCCTTAGTCCCAAAGGGAGGTTACCGGCTAGTCTTGTAACTTCCCATACAAGGTTCTCAAAACCGTCTCCAGGGGACTTTTGACCAAAAACATACATGCAAAACATTTGAAAAACTTCACAATCTGATGGAAATTCAACCTTGTAAATATGAGTGATCCCATGTCCCTTCAGAATCTTTCGATCTTGCGTTGTAATGATAATCCGACTTCCGTTACCAAACCAACGAGTTTCTTTGGCCATGGCTTCTAGTTGTACTGATCGGTCAACGTTATCAAGAACAACAAGAACTTTCTTGTCATGCAGTCTTTCTTGTGCAACTCCCAAGTGAGAAATCTTGAAATCCTCCTCCTTCTGGTTGAGTAGTTGGGACAAAAGCTTTTGCTGCAAATGCAACTTCACATTGTAGTCGTCTGAACAAACCGGTAGCGTATACATTGCTTTGACATTCATCATAAGGACACTATGTTGAAAAGAATCGGATAGTTGATTGAACAGACACCTAGCAATAGTGGTCTTGCCAATCTCAGCCGGCCCCCAAATCCCTATCATCCGTACTTCATCCAAATCTGTGCGTAAAAACCGCGAAATCTTCTCCATATGAGCTTCCATCCCAATGAGTTCGTCGAAATCTCTTGGCGGCTTGGAGTTAAACAACTTGTTTGCAACGTCAGCGGCAACATCTTCGATCATTTTTGCCTCATTATCCCTTATACAACAACAATATTCAAAATATATCTTAAAGTCAATTTAATTGGTCAAATTAATATATAGTTTGATTTCTGTTTGAAAGATTATGAACAAGAGGACGAACCAGTTATTTGAATGGTCAAATTAAAGACATTCATATATAGTTTGATTTCTGTTTGAAAGATTATGAACATCTGCGATCATTTTTGCCTCATTATCCCTTTGTACAACATATTCAAAATTTATCAAAGTCAATTTAAATTGTTCAAAAGACATTCATATATAGTTTGCAGATATTTGACGTACCAGTTCAATGAATGGTAACCAGCGAGTGTGGCAACTTTCGCTAGAGCTTCACTCCATTTTTCAATAACCTCATTTCTTTTACCTTTACAAGTTTCTTTAAAGACTTTCCCAAACTCACCGGCCTGCTTCTTGACATGACTTGGATCCACTTCATAGAAAACAGGTATCACCGTTTGACCAAACTCTTCCTTACACTTCATAATCTCCACTAACTCGTCGAGACACCAAGAGGAAGGAGCATATCTTTTCGAGAGCAACACAATCGCGATTCTTGATCCTTGGATTGCCTTCTTGAGCTCAGGGCCGATAAACTCTCCTCTAGTGATGTCGTTGTCACTGAACAGGTTGATTCCTTTGCTCCCAAACTCCTTCAGAAGATGACTGAGAAAGGATTTACGGACATCTGCTCCGTGGAAGCTCGGGAAGACATCGTTTATAGGCAAACACGCCTCCGGAGATGGTGGAGATGATGAAGAAGGAGAAATAGCAATTATTTTGTTTTCTTGGACTCTGAACTTTCCATAAACAATAGAAAAGATTCTCCTAAACAAAAGCATAAAGATGGTAGCAGCAACTGTCGCAAGGAGAAGGTAAAGATCCATTAGAGAGAAGATCACCGAGATTTTTTGGTCAGCAGAGAGAGAGAGAGTAATGATTTACAAAGAGGTTTTGTATTATCTGATAAGAAACGTTGACTGTAAAAATGCCATCTTTTTATTCTGACATCAGTAAAAATGCCGTCTGATTATCATAAGGCTCTTCAATATTACCAATCTGAACCAAAATAGACAATATGATTTGGTTTTGTCTTATACTATATAAATCGAATGAATATGCTTTTATAAGAACCGTAGGATTTAGATATGGTTAGGTTAGCGAGCAAAATCAATCAAAAGTAAAAACTTGTATATATATATATTTATAACGACACATGAAAATCTACATTTTATATAAGTTAATTTTTGTTAACAACTATTACCAAAATTTTTTATAATACTAAAGAATCTTTAGTTTGTTAAACACTTGAACTATAATTAAATTACAATTCTTCGCAATCTAGAGTTCTTATTTATTAGTTTTTGTTTATAATTTTTTAGTTTTATTTTATCATTGACTAAATTGAAATGTACATTATAAATTTGATGGACAACAATTAGTTAGTATTATTCACAATTTTTTTAATATATAACGAACAAATTTTCGTGTTCAATAGAAGAATCAGGAATTTGATGAACACTTTATATAGAAGAGTGAAAAAGTTTTCTTTTATGTTTCTGTTTTTTTTTTTAAAAAAAAATTGAACTTTGATTTTAATTCTAGATTTGATTATTTTATTTGATAGTAAAAACATTTTTATTTTTTTTGTTATTGTATTTGACCATATAATATTTATTAATAAACAATTACTTTGACAATATGACTCTAAAATTTATATATTATAATCTCAAATTAAATAATTATGTTTTTTGCTATAAAACCGAATAAATCGAAAATCTATGGTATATAAACTGAACCAAACCAAAGTAAATATGAATTTAGAATGATAGTCATATTTTACTAACCAAAATACCGAAAACCCGAAAAAAATTGAACCGAAACCGAACTGAATGAGGATATTGAAAAATTGAGTCAATCTCCATTTTTCAATATCCTCAGTTCTTTTACCTTTACATGTTTCTTTAAAGACTTTCCCAAACTCAACGGCCTGCTTCTTGACATCACTTGGATCCACTTCATAGAAAACGGGCATCACTGTATGACCTAGCTCTTCTTTACAATTCATTATCTCCACTAACTCATCAAGACACCAAGATGAAGAAGCGTATCTTTTGGAGAGCAACACTATCGCAATTTTTGATCCTTGGATTGCCTTCTTGAGCTAAGGGCCAATATACTCTCCTCTAGTGATCTCGTTATCAATGAACAGGTCGATTCCTTTGATCCCAAACTCCTTCAGAAAATGACTGAGATAGGATTTACGGACATCTTTTCCGTGAAAGGTCGGGAAGACATCGTGAGTGGAGTTACGAGGCAGAGACGACTTGGGAGATGGTGGAGATGATGATGAAGTAGGCAAAGTTCTTACTGTGCAACGCCAACAGAAGCTTTTTGCAGCCAAGCATAAGTGTGAGTTTGGTGTCTCTAAGGTTCTTTTTCTCAGTTATGTAGTCTCCGATGAGGGCCTTTTTGTCGATTCATCCAAAATCGAAGCCGTACGTTCGTGGCCTATTCCTAAAACAGTCTCCGACGTACGAAGATTTCATGGGTTAGCTTCTTTTTATCGACGCTTTGTTAGTCACTTCAGCACAATAATGGCTCCGATCACAGCCTGTATGCGCGAGGGAAAGTTCGACTGGACACCAGAAGCGACAACCGCATTTGAGTTAATCAAAGAAAAATTAACTACAGCTCCGATTTTGGTCCTGCCAGATTTCTCTTCCACATTTGAGTTACATTGTGATGCGTCCAAACTCGGAATTGGGGCTGTGCTTAGTCAAAATGGTCGACCGGTGGCATTCTTTAGTGAAAAGCTTGCAGGAGCTCACGGTCGGTATAATACTTATGATGTTGAATTCTACGCCATTGTTCAAGCTATTAAGCGTTCATCGAGAGTTTGTTTTGTTCACCAACCATGATGCGTTGCGACACTTGGATAGTCAAGCCAAAGTTTCTTCACGACATGCCGGCTGGATATCCTACTTACAGCAATTCACGTTTTCTATACGTCACCAGTCCGGCAAAACAAACCGTATTGCTGATGCTTTAAGTCGACGTACTTCCCTGCTCACCACAATGCGTACTCGGGTAACAGGTTTTACGGCGTTTGCAGACTTGTATTCGACTGATGCCTTCTTTGCTCGGATATTCTCAGTAGCGGAACAAGGTCCTTGTGAGGATTACACAATCCACGATGGCTTCTTGTTTAAGGGACTTCGCTTGTGTGTGCCTGAAAGTAGTCTCCGGCTACAAATAATTCGAGAACTCCATGACGAGGGCCATGTTGGTAGAGATCGTACACTTCAGCTCGTCGTTACGTCTTATTTCTGGCCGACTCTTCGTCGTGACGTCGAACGGTACGTTGAAAGGTGTAGGATCTGTCAGCAAGCAAAAGGTCGAGCATCCAATGAAGGTCTCTACCTTCCTCTTCCTATTCCGACTCAACTATGGACCGATCTCAGTATGGATTTTGTGTTGGGATTACCGCGAACCCAGCGGGGTCATGATTCTATATTCGTAGTGGTCGATCTCTTTTCAAAGATGGCTCACTTTGTGGCTTGCAAAAAGATGACGGATGCAGTCTCTTTTTCCGCGACATCTATCGACTACATGGACTTCCCTCTTCCATTGTCTCCGATAGGGATACTCGTTTTCTCAGTCACTTTTTGAGATCCTTATGGAAACTTCTCGGCACTTCCTTGGATATGAGCACTACCTATCACCCTCAATCTGATGGTCAAACTGAGGTTACTAATAGGTCACTGGGTAATCTGTTACGCTGACTTGTAGGAGACAATATCAAGTCTTGGGATTCTAAGCTTAGTCAAGCTGAATTCGCTCATAATCATGCTCTCAACAGAAGCTTGGGGTATAGTCCATTTCAGATTGTTTACGGCATCGTTCCTTGCTGTCCTTTGGACTTAGCCACAACGCCAGATTTAACTCGCCATCACGGGGAGGCTATTGATTTTGTCTCCAACCTGCAACAACTTCATCGTACGGCTCAACAGAATTTGCAACAGTCTGCTGAAAAATATAAAACTGCTGCGGATACTAAGCGTCGTGAGGTCATTTTTGCGCCAGGCGATCAAGTTTGGGTCTATTTAACGAAGGAACGCCTGCCGTTACGCGAGTACAACAAGCTTAAATCTAAGAAGATTGGACAAGTGGAGATTATGGAGTGCATCAACCCTAATGCCTACTGAGTCAAGCTACCTCCGGGTCTTCGCACTTCTGATGTTTTTAATGTCAAGCACCTCTATCCGTTTCGTGGTGACAATGACCCGGCAGATTCGTGGACGAATCCTCCGTCCCCGGGGGAACCTGATGCAGTGCACCATCGTTATCATGGGCTTATTATGACAGTGGCCTTCCTTGCGTTTAAGTTATATTTCCTTTTTCTGTTTATGATTTCTTTTTCCTTTTCCGTCAAGCATTAGGTCTTTCGTATTAGTATATATAGCCATCTCATAGCTTGTAAATTATCACCTTTGGATTTTTGATTAATAAACTTTGAAGGTCTTAAAGAGCTTTCGAGCACTGCAAAGAGTATTCACGCCTTGTTCTTGTTTTCGAACTAAACTTCGGAAACATGTTACGTATCTATCAATCAAACTCTTGATCCTTGGGTTATTTAGCTTCCGCTCTCTATCAAAAAGAGCTCAAAGGAACAGAGATCACTGCAAATTGCGTTGCTCCAGGACCCATCGCCACTGAGATGTTCTTTGAAGGAAAGAGCTCGGAGTTGGTGGAGAAGATAGCCGCAGAGAATCCTGTTGGGTTCTTGGCTGGCGATGGTGGCGAATAGATCAATGGTCAGATCATTTCTGTTAATTGTGGTTATGTGTAATAGCCTCTTTGCTGTTCAATGATGATTGTTTGCAGACAATTGTGACTTGAAGGAACTATGGTTGTGCATCAAATAAAAAGAAGGTATGTTTTATTCATCTCAATTGATAGCCGTTACACCCACCAATAGAATACAAGTCAACACATGTATTCAAATAACAACAAACTCGTCGACATTCAAATCTCTGCTCTTTTTCTTTTCAAATATCTTATTAAACTTTTTGTCGACACCCAATTACTTTTTTTGCATATATCTAATTCATTTTCAAATCGCCCCCCCCCCCCTAAATTTATCCAATGTTTTATCATTTCTGCTCATGTCTTGATTGTCTTCAATCTTAATATTATTCAAATGAAAGTTAGTAAAACAGTGTCATGCTTTTAAAATATTCCAGTAACAACTATCCAACTTAAAATTCTATGGATAATGGATAGACATTGGTTGATAAACACACGAATAACAGAATCTAACATGGTTGTGGAATATCTCAAGTGCAATCCTCTTCAAGCATCTTATATAATTTTTAAAAAATATCAAAGTAAGAGGAGGAATAATCAACTCAAGCTCTTGTATCAGAAAGTCTTGTTCAAAAAGCATATATGATATTTCTGATATTAATCAATAAAAAAACCTTAATAAAATAATTCATTTTCATTACACACATGACACACCAACCCATATTATTTTTTATATAAACAGTAGCCTCTTCTTTTCCTTACCCTTCAAAAACAAACATAATGAGTCAACACAACATCCTCGAAGCTCTTAACGTCCGGGTCGTTGGCACAGGCGACCGGATCCTAGTCCTAGCCCACGGGTTCGGTACAGACCAATCAGCATGGCACTTAATCCTCCCTTACTTCACCCCCACGTATAGAGTCGTCCTCTACGACCTAGTCTGCGCCGGCAGCGTCAACCCCGACTACTTCGACTTCAACCGATACACCACCCTCGACCCTTACGTCGACGACCTCCTCAACATCATCGACTCCCTCGGGATCCAAAACTGCTCCTACGTAGGCCACTCCGTCTCCGCCATGATCGGAATCATCGCCTCCATCCGCCGGCCGGAGCTTTTCTCGAAGCTTATCCTCATCGGAGCTTCCCCTAGGTTTCTAAACGACGAGGATTACCACGGCGGGTTCGAGGAAGGGGAGATAGAGAAGGTGTTCTCGGCTATGGAGGCTAACTACGAGGCTTGGGTTCAGGGGTTCGCGCCGCTCGCTGTTGGAGCTGATGTTCCCGCGGCCGTTAGAGAGTTTAGCCGGACGTTGTTTAACATGCGTCCGGACATCTCTCTGTTCGTGTCGAGGACGGTGTTTAATAGCGATCTTAGAGGTGTGCTTGGGTTGGTGAAGGTGCCTTGTTGTGTGATTCAGACGGCGAAGGATGTTTCGGTTCCTGCTTCGGTGGCGGAGTATCTACGTGAGAATCTTGGTGGTGATACGAAGGTGGAGACGCTTAAGACTGAAGGGCATTTGCCGCATCTTAGTGCTCCGGCGCAGCTTGCTCAGTTTCTCCGGCGTGCACTTCCTCGGTGACTTTCATTTTATTTATTTTATTAAAGAGAAAAAAATATGATTGGAGGAATATGGGACTTGTGGGTGTCTGGTGATGTGGGGTTCACGTGTGTAATGAAGCACACTGTTTGTGGAGGACAGTTCAAATCTAGGGAGATAAGATTGTTCACTTGACACGTGACAAACTCGTTCTCACTTTACTTTTGTTTGGTATCGACTATCGAGTATGGATGATTAGTTAATCACGAGTTCTATAATCAATAAATAGTTCTATTTTTTGTTTTACAAAACTATTATTTAAGAGTTTCTCTCACATATTAAAATTATTTATTTTGTTTTCTGTTCATACATTTACTATTTTTAATTTAAAATAATTAAAGTTTTCTATTACTACAGACATATTTTAGAAACAAACAATATATTAGAACAACACTTTTTGTGAAACGTAAGATATACTAATTTTAAGTGGATGTTTGCAGAATCACAAGGAAAAAACAAATCTAAACTTTCATATTAATGTCTCTCCATCCATATTGTTTCTTATTATTATTAAGTTTGAGTTTTATCATGTGGTTCTAATTTAAAACTAATTGGTGATAAATAGATTGTTTCAACTCATTATATATTAGTGTTGATCCTTTTAAATTTCTGGTATGAAGTCTAAACAATCAGGTATATATAGACTAGCAAGAAAAAACAGTAAGGTGTGGACTTTGGCTATAATTCTCTTTCTGTTTAAGTCAAAATAGCAATAATACTCTTAGCCTCGTGGGACACTTTACAGTGTGAAATATGCATGTTCTCTTAAATTTCTCTACGTGATGGAGACAAGACAAAAACCGACAACAACAAAAGCCAATACTATAAAACACTTGTAAGAAGTATGCATACGAATTGACTATGTAGACAGTTCGCTACACTCAATATCAGGACATCTAAGATAAGGTTATTTTAACTTGCAAACAAAATTTAGCAGCGTCGGGCAGGCCCGGTCCTGGGCTAAAGCTCGGAAAGCCAAGGCTTTAGGCGCCACAAAAACTATATCACTTAGGGGCGCCAAATGTATACTATCGTCCTGTAGCCCAGTGTTTGCAAGCTTCCCATTAATTATTCGGCTGACAGGTTCGCAACACACCTTTCTCCTTTTTAATAATAACAACTTTTTTTGTAAGTTTCCAAGAATATCAATAACTAAAGATTTATCCATTCAAATTAAAATACGGATGAGTTGGGTTAGTGTTCCAACAACCCCAATTTCTTTTATTACATGTAGAACAATATGTTACTAGATAATTTTTTTAGTAAAAAACTCAATGAACCTTTTATTTTATTAAAATGATTTATTTTCTCTCTTTTTTTCCTTTCTTTTTGGTTTGCTAGAATAACCATATGAATAAAGGATACTATAGCAGTTAAGTTTTAATTATCAATTGCTCATAGTGTTTCATAGTAACTGATTTTTTGTCTGAATACTTCTATTTTTATGGGAATTTCATGCAAGCCTTTTTTATTTCCTTTTCCTTTCGTAAGTTTTTGTAATTTTGTTAGAGACTTTTGAAATTTACAAAACTTAAAGCTATCATAGTGGTTTAACATTTTCAATAACTTTTTGAAAACAGAAATTTTTTTATAGCTCTATCTATAAATTATATTTTTTGTTCTTTATGTTTCTTTAGACTTGTAGACAGAGCCGGATCTGAGATTTTGGGGGCCTGTAACCATGTCTTATGTAAAATTTTTTTTTACCGATTTAGGAGCCTAAAATATATTTTTGAGGTTTCTGTCTATGCAATTTTTTTCAAACATTTTGAGAGTCTGTTACAAATGTTTCATAAGGCATCGCCTAGATCCGGCCCTGTTTGTAGAACATGCTACTAAAAATGTAATCGAAATCAACCAAGTTAACTGCAAATAGGAAAGGGAAAATAGCAAGATAAATATCAAACTCAGTTTTATTTTGTGTATTTATTTTGTTTAAAATAACTTAAGTTTTAATAATATATACTATTTATGATTTTATATTTATAATATGGTAAATTTTAGTTATGATAAAAAGGCAATATTTTTCTGGTTCGCTTTAGGTGCCGGAAAAGTCCGGACCGGCACTGGCGTCGGGTCGAGAGTTCGCTAATACAAGGGGTGTTGATTATTACTAGCTTGCTTCATAGTTTAGGGTCTATATTAATTGGCCACAATCAAGGTTTCTTACAAGTTACAAGTATCAATGGGCCCATGAGCTGTCCCAAACAAAAAACCGTTTTAGATGGGCGATCAAAGAGACATTTCGTCGAACTGTTGGTGAAAACGTAATGGAAGAGACCAAGACGAATCTATCTGCACTAGCTGAGACGTGCAAAGTACGTTCCCGCACCTCTCTATCTATTCCTTTGTATCAATCCTGAAAATGTCTTCTGATTTCTTCTGTTCTTCCATGTGCAGACTATAATCGTTTGGAACTGGCAGGGCTATTCTCCACTCCACTTATGCTTAACTAAACTATTTTATCAGTTGAAACATTGTTTTGGTGAGAATGTTAGGTGTTTAGTGAAAGATAGGTCTGTCTGTTTTCTTAAGTCTTTCTTACTTTCTTAATTTAACTTTACCTCTTAAAGAGATAGAACCAATCACTGAGTTGTCTTTTGATTGAAAGAGATGTTAGTTGCTCTTCTTGGATCTGTAAGTTCCTCTATGCTCAATTTGGTTGTTTACTGCTTCTTTTCTTGGCGATTAGGATGCTTTACATGGTATCTGTGGATAAGAAAGGTTATGACTTGCTGGGGAAGGTACTGAGTGAGAAAGAAGCTGGATATGAGTATCAATGGAGAGAGTTTAGGATGGAGTTCGAAGAAGAGGTGAGCTTTTTTCCCAGCTTGTAGGAATGGGAACAAGAGGTTGTTAAAAAGTTCACTAACTATATACCGGTTTGTGTTTTCAATTACAGTTTCTTAAGAATCGTGAACCGAACCGGTTTATATTTTTTTTAGTTAAATGTGATAATCAGATAATCCGATGGCATTTTTTACAGAACGTTTTCTCATTAGATAATACAAAACCTCTTTGTGAATCATTGCTCTCTCTCTCTGCTGACCCAAAAATATCTGTGATCTTCTCTCTAATGGATCTTTACCTTCTCTTTGCGACAGTTGCTGCTACCATCTTTATGCTTTTGTTTAGGAGATTCTTTTCTATTGTTTATGGAAAGTTTAGAGTCCAAGAAAACGAAATAATTGCTATTTCTCCTTCTTCATCATCTCCACCATCTCCTAAGGAGTCTTTGCCTATACACGATGTCTTCCCAAGCTTCCACGGAGCAGATGTTCGTAAATCCTTTCTCAGTCATCTTGTCAAGGAGTTTGGGAGCAAAGGAATCAACCTGTTCATTGATAACGAGATCACTAGAGGAGAGTTTATAGGCCCGGAGCTCAAGAAGGCAATCCAACGATCAAGAATTGCGATCGTGTTGCTCTCGAAAAGATACGCTTCTTCCTCTTGGTGTCTCGACGAGTTAGTGGAGATTATAAAATGTAAGGAAGATTTAGGTCAAACGGTGATGCCCGTCTTCTATGAAGTGGATCCAACTGATGTCAAGAAGCAGGCCGGTGAGTTTGGGAAAGTCTTTAAAGAAACTTGTAAAGGTAAAACAAATGAGGTTACTAGGAAATGGAGTCAAGCTTTGGCACAAGTGGCCACACTCGCTGGTTACCATTCAAATAACTGGTTCGTCATCTTCGTTCATAATCTTTTCCAAACACAAATCAATTATATAAATGTTGACTTTGAAAAACTTAAATGGATTTGATATTTATATTTTGAACATGTTGTATAAGGGATAATGAGGCAAAAATGATCGAAGATGTTGCCGCTGACGTTGCAAACAAGTTGTTTAACTCCACACCGCCAAGAGATTTCGACCAACTCATTGGAATGGAAGCTCATATGTTGAAGATTTCGCCGTTTTTACGCACAGATTCCGACGAAGTGAAGATGATAGGGATTTGGGGGCCGGCTGGGGTTGGTAAGACCACCATTGCTAGGTGTCTGTTCAATCAACTATCCGATTCTTATCAACATAGTGTCCTTATGATGAATGTCAAAGCAATGTATACGCTACCGGTTTGTTCAGACGACTACAATGTGAAGTTGCATTTGCAGCAAAAGCTTTTGTCCCAACTACTTAACCAGAAGGAGGAGGATTTCAAGATTTCTCACTTGGGAGTTGCACGAGAAAGACTTCATGACAAGAAAGTTCTTGTTGTTCTTGATAACGTTGACCGGTTAATACAACTAGAAGCCATGGCCAAAGAAACTCGGTGGTTTGGTAACGGAAGTCGAATTATCATTACTACGCAAGATCGAAAGATTCTGAAGTCACATGGGATCACTCATATTTACAAGGTTGATTTTCCGTCAGATTGTGAAGCTTTTCAAATGTTTTGTATGTATGTTTTTGGTCAAAAGTACTCTGAAGAAGGTTTTGAGAACCTTGTATGGGAAGTTACAAGACTAGCCGGTAACCTCCCTTTGGGACTAAGAGTTATGGGGTCTTATTTTCGTGGAATGTCCAAGCAGGAGTGGGAAAATGAACTACCAGAGCTACGGATGTGCCTTGACGGAGAAATTGAGAGCATATTGATATTCGGTTATAACGCATTATCTCATGTAAATAAAGATCTGTTTCTTCATATTGCCTGCTTTTTCATGTTTGAAAGGATAGAGAAAGTGGTAGAGCATCTTTCAAAGAGATTTTCTGATGTGCGGCAACGGCTTAACGTTTTAGCTGAGAAATCTCTCATATCTTTGGAAAGTGAATATGTGATTATGCATGATCTGTGTAGATTGTGGAATGTGAGTCTTATTAGATAGCATTAGGTTACAATATATAGCTCACTAAGGAGCTAAGTCTAGGTTAATATCATTTACATTATAACCCTTTCCATATATACATATGATCCTCTATATACCCCCTCAAGATGGAGGTACTCTTGTAACTCCAATCTTGGAGATAGCTGTGATGAACTGTTGGCGACTGAGTGGCTTTGTAAGAGCATCTGCCAACTGATCTCTGGTAGAGATATGAGAGACTCTGACCATTCCTAGCTGAATCATGCTTCGGATAAAGTGATAGTCGATTGCAATATGCTTCATCCGCGAGTGGAAGACCGGATTCGCACACAAGTAAGTAGCCCCAATATTATCACAGTAAATGACTGGAGCAAGTGGGAGCTTGACCCCTAGTTCCTGCAACAACGAGCAAATCCAGCGAACTTCCGATGCCGTATTGGCCACAGCTCGATACTCCGCTTCTGTTGAGGATCGAGCAACCCCATTCTGCTTCTTTGAAGACCATGAAACTGGTGTAGACCCAAGATAAATCACATACGCATTTGTTGATACGTAATCATCGCTGTCTCCTGCCCAGTCCGCGTCGGTGAACGCATGAAGTGTAAGAGGAGATCCAACTTTCATATAAATCCCATGACTCGTCGTCCCTGCTAGATACCGTAACACTCTTTTCGCTGCTTGCCAATGATTCTCGGTTGGCTGGTGCATGAATTGAGACAGCCTATTTACAGCAAACGAGATGTCAGGTCTAGTAAACGCAAGATATTGGAGACTCCCAACTATCGATCGGTATTGTGACGCATCAGCAAGACGAGAGCTATCATTCAGCTTGAGTTTTGGTGTTGTCTGCATCGGTGTTGAAACTGTTTTAGCGTCCAACATATTGACTCGTAGAATACCCTAGATTGTAGATACCATGTAGATTGTGGAATGTGAGTCTTATTAGATAGCATTAGGTTACAATATATAGCTCACTAAGGAGCTAAGTCTAGGTTAATATCATTTACATTATAACCCTTTCCATATATACATATGATCCTCTATAATCTGCTAGTCCAGCTGGGTAGAGATATTGTCCGCAAACAGTCCACTGAGCCTGGACAGCGCCAGTTTCTGGTCGATAACAGAGAGATTTGTGAAGAACTTGCTGATGATGCAGCGGTATGTTTTGCTATTATTGTTTTATTGCAGTACTGCTCGTTACAGATTGAGTCTATTTGATAAAAAATCATCTCTACCTTATTTTTGGTTCTGCTTTCAGGGTAGTAGAAGTGTTATTGGCATAATGTTCCGTGGAGACGAAACAAATGTGGGTGAGAGAGCTTTTGAAGGAATGTCTAATCTCCAGTTTTTAAGATTCAGATCGGAACCTGATGTTGCACCAAGCTATTTATCTCGAAAACTTAGATTACTAGATTGGAGCAATTTTCCGATGACATGTTTGCATTGTATTCCCAAGCCAGAGCTCCTGGTGGAACTAATCATGCGTGAAAGCAAACTTGAGAAGTTGTGGGAAGGAACTAAAGTAAGTAACATAAGAATTATCATTATATTTGATCAGATTTGTACAGTTATGTAACATGAAAAGGCTAGACTAATAGCATGTAACAAATGTGTGCTTGTTGATTTTGTCTGTCAGCCGCTTAGCATCTCAAGTGGGTGAATCTGAGTGAGTCTAAAAACTTGAAGGATGTTTCTAGTCTCTCGACTGCCACAAGTCTACAGGAATTAGATCTGAGAGGATGTTCAAGTTTAGTGGAGCTTCCATCTTCTATTGGGAATGCCATTCATCTCAAGAAGTTGGATCTCGCTAGATGTTCAAGTTTGGTAGAGCTCCCTTCCTCTATTGGGAATGCTATAAGAAACCTCGAGGAATTGGATCTAAGTGATTGCTCAAGTTTAGTGGGAGTCGCTTCCTCTATTGGAAACGCCACTAATCTCAAACGTTTGAATTTTAGTAGATGCTCAAGTCTTGTAGAGATTCCTGCCTCTATTGGAGACCTTCATGAACTAGAATCTTTGTTTTTGAGAGCATGTTGCAAACTGGAGGTTCTTCCTGTCAACATCAACTTGAAATCTCTGACGAGACTTGATCTCACTGATTGCTCCTTGATTAAATATTTTCCTGAAATCTCGACGAACATCAAATATATGCTTCTCACTGGGACTGCGATTAAAGAAGTGCCTTCGTCGATCAGCTTGTGGCCTCGTCTAAATAAATTGCATCTGTCATACAACGAGAACCTCAAGGAGTTCCCTCATGTTCTTAACATCATGACAGATTTGGTCATGAGCAACACAAAAATACAAGAGATTCGTCCTTGGATCAATAGATGCATTCGTCTTCGTCGTCTTGTACTCAATGGATGCAAAGAGCTCCAATCACTCCCACAGCTTCCAAGTTCTTTATCAGTGATAGACGCAGAAAACTGCGAGTCTCTGGAGAGACTAGACTGCTCCTTTCTTAATCAACAGATTGATCTCAACTTCGCCAACTGCTTCAATCTGAATAAAGAAGCAAGAGATGTCATTATCCAGACATCGACGTATCAATTTACCATCTTACCCGGTAAAGAAATGCCTAACTACTTCAATTACCAATCTAATGGAGGTTACCTAGTAATGAAGTTGAACGATAGGCCTTCACCTTCATCTTTGACATGGAAGGCTTGCATCTTGCTGGTTAGTGAAGATGGGACTGAAGCTGCTAAAGGAGAAACGGTGTATGTTCATCATGGGATCAAACAGAATAGCCTCGCTGTCCCGTGCAGTCCAAGTTACCACATTTTGTTACCCCTTTTAACGGAACATCTGTACATCTTTGAATTCGAAGCAGACTTGACTTCAGATGAACTTTTCTTTGAATTTGGTGTCAACAGAGAAGAATGGATGATAAAAGAATGTGGAGTTCATTACCTTTAATACCAGTTGATGGGTTGATACATGTAATGTTGTGTTTTTTTTGTGTGTGTGTATGATTATCAATCATCCTGTTGTGGTAGGTTATGACCGGCTACTTAAATCCTATATCCTGTTGTGGTAGGTTATGACCGGCTACTTAAATCCTATATCCTGTTGTGGTAGGTTATGACCGGCTACTTAAATCCTATATATGCTAATGGTTTAGTCTTGTTCTTGTCAAGTTTTTGAGCTGTAAATGGAAAAAAAAAATTATAATTTTAATCGAAAAATATTAGCTCTACAGTTTTAGTAACTCTGTATATATATGATGTAATAACAATCTTGATCTAAGATGTATCTATCTATATTGAGGATACTTTTCAGTTCCAGCGTAAACCATTTAAGTCGAACTGTTTCGGACGCGTTGTACAATAGTTTTCAACATGAGTGTTAAGATCTAGCTCTGTTGTTGTGCCTTGTGTTTCAAGCTTACGATCTTCACTCTTGTCTTTGAATCTTTCGTCGTTATACTTATTGTTACCTTGTTGATGACCTCTGTGTCCGTGCATGCCTACTCCTATCGACAATCTAGCTGGACTTCTCTCTGAATACGAGACTCTTTGTTCTGCGTCACTAACCATTGTTGAAAGATATGGATTCCCACTTAGACCTTCGGTCCAAGTGAGCTCCATCCGTTGGAACATTGGTTCTTTCTGCTCGGATGTTGAATCACCAAGATATGTTCTGAGTCCTAAGCTGTTGTTCTCTAGCGTTTTAGGGTTATCCTGAGCTCCCTCGCTCGAGGTTAAGCAGCTTTCCAGGGAGCAATCAAGTGGTTGCATCTGTTGTGTGCATTGGTTTTGAAACTCTTTTTGTTCTATGAAGCTAGTGTTCGGGTATTCTGCTGATACTTTAGATACAAACTCAGAGAGGTGAACTTTGGCAGCTTTGAGTCCAGCTTCATCGAGGTTTTGTTTTCCAAGAGTCTCTTGTGCTTTCTCCAAAACTGATTGTAGGTACTTCCCTTGAGCCTCTATTTTGAGCTGCAAATGTCGCTGTACCTGGCTCAATAAATCGATACACCACCCTCGACCCTTACGTCGACGACCTCCTCAACATCATCGACTCCCTCGGGATCCAAAACTGCTCCTACGTAGGCCACTCCGTCTCCGCCATGATCGGAATCATCGCATCCATCCGCCGGCCGGAGCTTTTCTTGAAGCTTATCCTCATCGGAGCTTCCCCTAGGTTTCTCAACGACGAGGATTACCACGGCGGGTTCGAGGAAGGGGAGATAGAGAAGGTGTTCTCGGCTATGGAGGCTAACTACGAGGCTTGGGTTCAGGGGTTCGCGCCACTGGCTGTTGGAGCTGATGTTCCCGCGGCGGTTAGAGAGTTTAGCCGGACGTTGTTTAACATGCGTCCGGACATATCTCTGTTTGTGTCGAGGACGGTGTTTAATAGCGATCTTAGAGGTGTGCTTGGGTTGGTGAAGGTGCCTTGTTGTGTGATTCAGACGGCGAAGGATGTTTCGGTTCCTGCTTCGGTGGCGGAGTATCTACGTGAGAATCTTGGTGGTGATACGAAGGTGGAGACGCTTAAGACTGAAGGGCATTTGCCGCATCTTAGTGCTCCGGCGCAGCTTGCTCAGTTTCTCCGCCGTGCACTTCCTCGGTGACTTTTTAATTTTCTTTTTAGAAGAGGAAACATATGATTGGAATTTGGAGGATATGAGACTTGTGGGTTTTGTGGGATCCACGTGTGTAATGAATAGACACTATTTGTGGAGGACAGTTCAAATCTAGGGAGATAAGATTGTTCACTTGACACGTGACAAACGCGTTCTTTTTTCACTTTCGTTTGGTATTGACCACCATTATCCTTGATACCCATTTAGGAGTGCTAATTATTTTTTTTAATATTATTAAGTTGTAAAAGTGAGTCAAGTGACATTAAGAACTGTAAATAAGACACCCTCGAATATGTGTGTCCATTGCAAGATTCTAATTTTAGGGTTTTTAAAAATTCCTAGGATCCCAAGCTTGAGCCTTGACGCCTTGCAGTCTGACCGTTGTTGTTGGTGTTGTTGTTGTCTTGGCCCAAAGAAGAAGCTTTGAAAACTTGAAATTAGGCCCTTCCTCCTCGAAACATCCCATACCTAATACAAGCATAGACTCTTAGATAAGCGGAAAAACAAAAAACAGAGGAAGCAAAGGGGATAAGCCATTTTTTTATACCGTGATGGCAAGTTGAGAGTGACCAAATCAAGTCACAATATTTAGAACTGAGAGCGATGAGTACGTTCCAGGAGTATGGTGATTATGTAGTGTTCAATCTGGAAGTAAGAACAGAGCTAAATGAAACATCAAAACGCTTCTACAAAGGTCATTATTCATTAACATCAGAACAAAGACACAATCAAGGAAGGTAGAATCATGAGATATAGAAAAGAGAAGAAACCTTGTTCCAATGGGAAGACCAAAAGCAGCTCCATCTATTAACATTAATCATACCAACAAAGTCAGAAACTAAGGGTCAACATCTACACCAAGCAATAATCGCATCACAACAACAACTTCTCCCTTAGCATCACAACAGCAAAGACGTACCCTTTTCTTAAGTAAGCTTTGGCCAATGCAGGATCCAGCTCAATAGCTTTCTTCGTATCTGACACAGCTTCTGCTCATCAAGAACTTGTGACACTACCAACGAGATTTGACACAAAGCACAAGGAAGACAACTCAAACAACAAAAAAAGCAAAGACTTTCATCGGAGGAAATCAATCCCACAAACAAAAAAAGAGAAATCTTAAAAAACAAAAAAAAAAAAAACAGAAATTTACTCCTTTATTGCTCATAACTCAGAGAAACTATCAAAACAGGGCACAACAAAGACAATTCAAACACACACACAATAAAAACAGTGACTTTCGTCAATCCCACAAACAAAACAAGAGCGAGTGACCAAATATTACCAGTGGTTAAAGCCTTAATCCATCGAGTACCGTCTGAGAGATTTTGGAGAATGGTCGACGAGAGGGAGAGAGACAGCGGGGAGAGAGAAAGAGATAAACGCTCTTTAGCTAACACGTGTCTCTTCTAGCTCCTAATTTAGCTACGTATCTTTCTATTTAACCTAATTTTCTTTTTTTTTAATTGTTATTAATACAAAGAGACGGTAGTTGAATACCCCGATAATCATGGTCACGAGTTCTATAATCAATAATAATTGTTCTATTACAAAACTATCATTTAAGAGTTGTTCTCACATATCAAAAGCTATTTATTTTGTTTTCTGTTTAGACACTAACCATTTTTCTAAGTTAAAATAATTAAAATTTTCTATTAAAACTATATATATACACATTTTAGAAACAAACAATATATTAGAACAACATTTTATTGAAAAGTAAAATATACTAGCTGTCAGTGGACATTTACAGACTCTCCATCCATATTATATCTTATTATATAAAATACAGTTTATTCTCTTCTCTTGCTGCCAGCACAACAAATAGAGATAGGAGGAGCCGACTCCTGTCCGGCCGTGAAACGCAGCGCATCATTTAGTTTTCGTTTGTGTTTTGGTCTTTGTTGGGCCTTTAACATCGTGAGCCCATCACAAGTTATATGAGACATTGCGTTTTGATTATGTTAGCTTTTGCACGTATCCAAAAACAAAGATGAAACCTTTGCTCCGTCGACCTATCGTCTTCTTCATCTCTTGATACCAGAAACCGCTCCATCACCTTTAAACCTCCTATTAAATGATCGCCAATGATGTAAATTCAATTCGGGGTTTTAATTGCGGATGACGATGGAGACGACTATAAAAAGGTAAATTTGTTTCTTCTCAAAGACTACATTTCATTTGTTCTAAACTCACCAGAAAGAAAAATCAATGGCTAACGTCTTGGTATTCCTCACTGATTAGCTGACTGGCCGCTCCTCTTCCACCGTTGAAGTTCGCTTGCTCTGTTTTTAATTATTATTTTGCAAATATTTGATGTTCATCCGTTTCACCGTGTGAGTAAATCCACCGGTTCACATCTGTAGACATTTCCGCTGTTTTGTATTTAAATTTTGTTTGAAGATAATTGCTGCATTTTACGATTATGTTTCTTACTTTGATTTTTTTTTGTTTTTGTATATTCTTAGTATGATTTCTTCATCATTTGATTTATGCTGATTTGTATTGTGTTCTTTGTGTTGCACTTTTAGCAGATGTCCCTGCGTCTCTTCCTATTTGAATTTCAGTTTCCATCTTAGATGTCTGAATCTCTGTTGATATCTGATTATATGTAACTGGATTTCAAATACATTATGTTGCCAAATGAAATGAGCAACTGAGCGATTCAGTTATCGAGTTTGTTTCTTATGCAGGAGCAAAAAGTGGAATCTTTGGATGATTAGGGCGAGACCAGTTACTTATTGTCCTGGAATAGTGCATCGTGTCAAGCCTGTTAGCTTAGAAGAACTTGGATGGCCAAGGTTTGATGTCATAATTGCTTTGTATTTTAATCTCCACTAAATGTTTTTGAGCCTTATAAATCATTTGCATTTGAAAGTGATGCTCCTGAAGCAAAAAAGGCTGAGAAGAAGAAAAAATCTTTAAGATGGCTCTTAGCACTGCAACAGTCACGTTAGAGAACCAAGCTGCTGAATCCAAAGTGATAACAAAGGATGACGTCAAGTGGATACGAAGGAGGAGGTCGTGAGATAGAAGAGGCTCACCAACATTGTAGCCAAGAGATGTACACAAAAAGTTCTATTGAGTCTAGCCCATCATCTACTTCAGACTCTTCCCTAAAGCAAGATAATTTTAAAGTCTTTAATGTGTTGTGATTGTGATCATAGTATACTGTTAATAATAAGGGATGTTCACTGACTTCGTCTTTAAACAAATAAAAAACGTCTATGTTCATTGCCTTTGGCTTTAAACAAACAAACAAAAACGTGCAAGACTGCAAAATCAGTAAGTCTGCAAATCAGTAACACGAGACAGAAGACACGGATCCTACATAGCTCTTCTCCTTCGTTTGAGATGATCATCTTTTTATCTGATGCACTGGGGTTAGTTTTCATTAGCTGTTTTTCTTTCGCTCTTCCCTTTTTTTCTGCAGGCAGAGAGCCTTGCTTTATACCCTCTATACTTTGGTATTTTTGATTTAATGAACTACTCAGCGTTAAATAAACGTGCAAGATTTTTCTTGGCACCAGCCGTTTTCTATTGACGTTTGGTGAAAAATGGTGTAGTCAAGTGTCTTTTTCATCGTGTTCTTAAACTCCAACAATAGAGTAAATATCAAATTTAGTGATGATTTTTTTGCCCATTGATCTTCAATATTTAAAAAAAGAGAAACATACCTGCGGAGATAATTTCTTGGGTTTTTAGTCTGAACTAGGACTACAAAATAACATGCGTAAGCGGAACTGAACATAGCCTCAATTATAAAAAAAATATATTTAATAAAAGTATAATTTAAGCATCACATCTTTAATTTTTACACCATTTCTAAATTTATAGTCTATAGTTTCAAAAAAAGTATAAACATATATAGATTGAAATTGTTAACATTTAAATTATATCATTACTTATTTCTGTATAAGTTATTGTTTTGGAGCATAATCTAGAACAAACCAAGTCATGACAAGTATTGATATAATATATTACTTTGGCAGACTTGCTCATAACGAAGTTTTGATATATTAGAGGTAAGTTAATGCGAGTTTCGTTGAGGTCAAAGGCAATGTACTGTTTAGACAGAGGATCTCATGACTTCCATGGTTTTGTTGGAGAATAATACGTCTGAAAACACAACAACGTTTACGTGAACAACTTAAAAAGAAAGGAAAGTAAACAAAGGATTTCAAGTTAAGAAGAAATAATCGGGTACTAAAACAAAACAAAATAAAAAAAGAAGAAGAAGAAATAATTGTACTTGGCACCAATCATCATTTAAGCTGTACTTAACTTTTAAGTAGCTCTTGAGTTTCAAAGAAGATGTAAGGATAGAGGTGGTATGCAATCAATGTGAAGTAGTACCAAAAGAAAGATTGGCATGACTCATGAGACTAGCTCCACATATATATAAATAGATAAACGAACACCAATGATATCAGCTAAATATGGACAAACCATATGTAATAAGCTCAGCCGATTCTCCCAAACAGACCCAAAAAATCAAATAGAATTCAAACGTTTTTAAGTACATTTTTTTTCATATATCCAGAATACCAAACAAATCCAGTTCTCTTTTCAAAATACAGAAATTAGACCACTCAAAAATCACAAATAATATAATTGCCTTACAAACATATGATTGTTCAAAATAATTCCGAAATTTCATGTCAAATCAAAGTACTCGCCACTTCCTCATTAACAATATCATTTTATACATAAGTCAAAACCATCAGATAAAGTAAACATCAAAGCTGACCACCATTTCAGCGCCACAAAAACTGAATACTCAATTCCAATATCAACATAGGTTATATAATCAGCATGCCCTATTACATACATCTAGAATTTAAGTAACCTTTTAAGACCTCATTACAACATAAAAACCAAACCAAACAACAATTTTTTTAATAATAGTAATTACTAAGATTGTCCAAAACAGCTATAATAACTTTGACAGAGAGTTCCTTTAAATTAAAACCTTCTTCACTATTTATGAACACTCAAAAAATAGTATCAGAAAATTCCTTCTCATTTTCTTTTGACCGAATCTGATTGAATTACGAATTTTATAGTATCGAAAAACTGAAAACACTATAAAATCTTACAATTCAGGATTAAAACAACAAAAATACTAAGAACCCAATTATTTTTATTTATATAGTTGAAATTTGGTGTATGCAACATAATTATACTTACACCCAACTCAACATAAAAAGAACTTGACACAATATTACATCTTTTATAAAATCCGATTTATTAAATCCCGCCCGTAGGGCGGGCCTATCCTACTTTCTTATAATTATTGAACCAATCACGTAATTCTAATTTAAAACTAAATGGTAATAAATGTATTGATTCAAACTCTTTATATATGTATTAGTGTTGGTTCTTTTAAATTTCTGATATGAAATCTGAACAATAAGGTATGGACTAGCAAAAAAAAAACAATAAGGTATGGACTTCGGATAGGCCTAACTTCGGATATAATTATCTTTTTTTTTTTTAAAAAAAAAAGCCTCGTGGGACACTTTACAGTGTGAAGCATGCATGTTCACTTAAATTTCTCTACGTGATGGAGACAAGACAAAAAAACGACAACAACAAATTCCAATACTAGAAAAGCACTTGTAAGAAGTATGCATACGAATTGACTATCTAGACAGTTCGCTACATTCAATAGCAGGACATCCAAGATAAATTCTTTAACGTGCAAAACAAAATTTAGCAGCGTCGAGTCGACAGTTCGCTAAAATACAAGGCGTGTTGATTATTAGCTTGCTAGTTCATAGTTTAGGGTCTATATTAATGGGCCACAATCAAGGTTTCTTACAAGTATCAACGGGCCCATGGAGCTGTCCTTAACAAAAAGAACCGCTGACATAGTGCTTTTAGAGGCGCGATCAAAGAGGCATTTCGTCGAACAGTTGGTGCAAAACGTAATGAAAGGAAGCAAGAGACGAATGTCTCTGCACTAGCTGAGAAATGCAAAGTACGTTCCCGCACCTCTCTATCCATTGATTTGTATCAATACTGAAAATGTCTTCTGATTTCTTCTCTTCTTCCATGTGCAGACTATGGTTCAAGTTATGTTGTTTGCTTCATCTTAACCTTTTTTTTTTCTTTCATCTCCATCTTGAACTTTACAAAACGCATGGGTACACAGCTTATATTTGCTGTTCCTGGATCTGTAATTTTCTCTAGGCTTATACTAGGTTAGGATGCTTATATGGTATCTGTGGATAAGAAAGGTTTTGACTTGGTTAGGAAGGTACCGAGGGAGGAAGAAGCTAGAGATGAGTATCAAAGGAGAGGTGAAAGACGTTGAAGCTTTTTTCTCATCTGCTTGTTTGAATGGAACAAGAGGGATGTGAACAAGTTCACTAACCATACCGGTTTGTGATTTCAATTACAGTTTCTTTAGAATCATGAACCAAACCGGTTTACATTTTTATTTAAATGTGATAATCAATCTGATGGCACTTTTACAGTCAACGTTTTCTCATTAGATTCATAATACAAAACCTCTTTCTAAATCATTACTCTCTTGATCTCGTAAAATCTCTGTGATCTATAGATCTTCTCTCTAATGGATCTTTACCTTCTCCTTGTGACAGTTGCTGCTACTACCATCTTTACTCTTTTGAGTAGAAGAATCTTTTTAATTGCTTATGGAAAGTTCAGAGTTCAAGAAAACAAAATAGTTGCTTATTCATCATCATCTCCACCATCTCCCAAGTCGTCTTTGCCTCGTAACAGCATACACGATGTCTTCCCGAGCTTCCACGGAGCAGATATCCGTAAATCCTTTCTCAGTCATTTTCTCAAGGAGTGTAGGAGCAAAGCAATCAACCTGTTTATCGACAACGAGATCACTAGAGGAGAGTTTATCGGCCCTGAGCTCAAGAAGGCAATCCAAGGATCAAGAATTGCGATTGTGTTGCTCTCGAAAAGATACGCTTCTTCATCTTGGTGTCTTGACGAGTTAGTGGAGATCATGAAGTGTAAGGAAGAGCTAGGTCAAACGGTGATGCCCGTTTTCTATGAAGTGGATCCAAGTGATGTCAAGAAGCAGGCCGGTGAGTTTGGGAAAGTCTTTAAAAAAACTTGTAAAGGTAAAACAAATGAGGTTACTAGGAAATGGAGTGAAGCTCTAGAAAAAGTGGCCACACTCGCTGGTTACCATTCAAATAACTGGTCCGTCCTCTTTGCTCATAATCTTTCCAAACTATATATGAATGTCTTTTTTGAACAATTTAATTGATTTTGATATGTATTGAATATGTTGTATAAGGGATAATGAGGCAAAAATGATAGAAGATGTTGCCACTGATGTTGCAAAGAAATTGTTTAACTCCACGCCGTCAAGAGATTTCGACGAATTCATTGGGATGGAAGCTCATATGAACAAGATTTCGCGTGTTTTACATGCAGATTTGGATGAAGTGAGGATGATAGGGATTTGGGGGCCGGCTGGGATTGGCAAGACCACTATTGCTAGGTGTCTGTTCAATCAACTATCACATACGTTTCAATACAGTGCCTTTCTGATGAATGTCAAAGCAATGTGTACGCCACCGGTTTGTTCAGACGACTACAATGTGAAGTTGCATTTGCAGCAAAAGTTTCTGTCTCAGTTAACCAACCAGAAGGAGGAGGATATCAAGATTTCTCACTTGGGAGTCGCACAAGAAAGACTGAATGACAAGAAAGTTCTTGTTGTTCTTGATAACGTTGACCGGTTAGTACAACTAGAAGCCATGGCCAAAGAGACTCGTTGGTTTGGTAATGGAAGTCGGATTATCGTTACAACACAAGATCTAAAGATTCTGAAGGCACATGGGATCACTCGAATTTACAAGGTTGATTTTCCATCAACTTGTGATGCTATTCAGATGTTCTGCATGTACGCTTTTGGTCAAAAGTACCCTGAAGATGGTTTTGAGGACCTTGTATGGGAAGTTACAAGATTTGCCGGTAACCTCCCTTTGGGACTAAGGGTTATGGGATCTTATTTTCGTGGAATGTCCAAGCAGGAGTGGGAGAATGCACTACCAGGGCTATGGATGTGCCTTGATGGAGAAATTGAGAGCATTTTGATGTTTGGTTATAATGCATTATCTCATGAAAATAAAGATTTGTTTCTTCATATAGCCTGCTTTTTCAACTATGGAAGGACAGATAAAGTGGTAGAGCATCTTTCAAAGACATTTTCTGGTGTGAGGCAACAGCTTAACGTCTTAGCTGAGAAATCTCTCATATCTTTGGAGAGGGGATGCGTGAGTATGCATGATCTGCTAGTCCAGCTGGGTAGAGATATTGTCCGCAAACAGTCCATTGAGCTTGGACAACGCCAATTTCTTCTGGATAGAAGAGAGACTTGTGAAGTACTTTCTGATGATGGAGAGGTAAGTTTTGCTATTATTTTTTTATTGCAGTACTGCCTGTTACAAACTGAGTCTGTTTGATAAACTGCAATCATCTCTACCTTGTTTTCGGCTCTGTTTTCAGGGTAGTAAAAGTGTTACTGGCATAATGTTCCGTGGAGGCGAAATAAATGTGAGTGAGAGAGCCTTTGAAGGATTGTCTAATCTCCAGTTCTTAATATTCGGACCAGAAAGTGATGGGGGAGGAGATGCATATCATCTATTTGGTGGACCAAGCTCTTTATCTCGTAAACTTAGATTACTAGAATGGAGATATTTTCCGATGACATGTTTGGATTGTATTCCCAACCCAGAGCTCCTCGTGGAACTAATCATGGTTTGCAGCAAACTTGAGAAGTTGTGGGAAGGAACTAAAGTAAGTAACATAAGAATATCATATGTTGTTATCATTATTATTGATCAGATTTGTACAGTTATGTAACTTGAAAAACTAGACTAATAACATCTAACAAATGTGTTCTTGTTGATTTTGTCTGTCAGCCTCTTAGCAATCTCAAGTGGGTTGATTTGAGTGATTCAAAAAACCTGAAGGATGTTTCTAGTCTCTCAACTGCCACCAGTATTGAGGAGCTAAGTCTCAGAGGATGTTCAAGTTTAGTGGAGCTTCCATCTTCTATTGGAAATGCCATTTATCTCAACAGATTGGATCTCAGTGGATGTTCAAGTTTGGTAGAGCTTCCATCTTCTATTGGGAATGCCATTCATCTCGAAAAGTTGGATCTCACTGGATGTTCAAGTTTGGTAAAGCTTCCTTCTTCTATTGGAAATGCAACTAATCTCCAGTTTCTATCTCTTAGTAGTTGTTCAAGTTTGGTGGAGCTCCCCTCATGTATTGGATATGCCATAAGAAACCTCGAGGAATTGGATTTAAGTGACTGCTCAAGTTTAGTGGGAGTCCCTTCCTCTATTGGAAACGCCACTAGTCTCAAGCATTTGTATCTTATTAGATGCTCAAGTCTTGTGGAGCTTCCTGCCTCTATTGGAAACCTCCATAAACTAGAGTCTTTGATTTTGAAAGAATGTTCCAAGCTGGAGGTTCTTCCCGTCAACATCAACTTGAAATCTCTGACGAAACTTGATCTCACTGATTGCTCCTTGATGAAAAGTTTTCCTGAAATCTCGACGAACATCAAATCTATGTATCTCTCTAGAACTGCGATTAAACAAGTGCCTTCATCTATCAGGTTGTGGCACAACCTGATAGATCTGTTCATGAGCAACACAGAAATACAAGAGATTTCTCCTTGGATCAAGAGAAGCTCTCGTCTTCTTTGTCGTCTTGTACTCAAGGGATGCAAACAGCTCTTATCACTCCCACAGCTTCCAGATTCCTTATCAGAGCTAGACGCAGAAAACTGTGAGTCTTTGGAGAGACTAGACTGCTCATTTCTTAATCAAAAGATTGATCTCAACTTCGCCAACTGCTTCAAACTGAATAAAGAAGCGAGAGATGTCATCATCAAGTCATCGACTTATAATGTTACCATGTTACCCGGTAAAGAAATGCCTAACTACTTCAATTATCAAGCTAATGGAGGTTCCCTAATAATAAAGTTGAACGAGATGCCTTCATCATCATCAATGATATGGAGGGCTTGCATCTTGCTGGTTAGTGAAGATGAGGTTGAAGATGCTAAAGGACGAATGGTGTATGTACGTAATGGGATCAAACAGAATAGCCTCGAAGATGTCCCGGACAGTCCATGTTACGACATTCTGTGCATTCCATGTTACCACATTCTGTTACCCCCTTTAACGGAACATCTGTACATCTTTGAATTCGAAGCAGATGTGACTTCAGACGAACTTTTCTTTGAATTTGGAGTCAACAGTTACAAATGGATGATAAAAGAATGTGGAGTGCATTACCTTAATACCAGTTGATGGGTTGATACATGTAATGTTGTGTTTTTTTTCTTTTTGTGTATGATTATCAAGTTGATACGTGTACTATTTATTATCTTGCACGGTTCGATAACGGTTTAGTCACGTTCTTGTCAAGTTTTGAGCTATAAATAAATTACAAATTTTAATCGAAAAATTAGATCTGTACCCGTGCAACCGCGCAGATGTTTGTTTTCGATTATAGTTAAACTTTCACATGTATTTGTTTCTTCTTCTTTGTTTTTTTTATTTGTTAGATTAGTATTTCATTATTGAAGAAATAAATAGAAATATAACTTGGTAAAATATTATAGTTTACAAAGATAATGTAGTATTCACAAAATAAGATAGTTAAGAAAAAAATAAACTGATAGCTTCATATATTAATATTATAAATAATTTAATCAAAATTTAATTTATATGTATATATATATATATATTTATTTATTTGGGTCATTATTTAATTTTAATCATATTTTTAAATATTTCTTTAAATATTCAGTTATAATAATTTATAGTTACATGTTGTAAGATGTTTAAAACCATCACATGTATTTATTTCTTCTTATTATATATTTCTATTATTTATTTATATTTAGTTATTAAACACATGAATGAAAAGTCATGACTTCTGTTTTAATATAATAGATTGGCGAAAACATATTTTGGAAATTTTATAGATTATGGGAATATTTAGTTATTAAAAAAAATAAATGAAAATACATATTTGATAATTATTTTGTATTTAATCTATGTAAAATTTTTTACCCGTCTTTAAAACTGGATTTCATTTTAATATTATCTTTAAATTTCTTCATTTTACACAATATATTATTGTATATACATAAATCTAAGATATATTGTTTTTATACATGCATTGTACTCTGTCATCATATTATTATTTTAAAATAAATATTTTATATGTATGAAAATAAAATTTATAGTCTATCAATTTAATATAACTTTATCATATGTAATTCAATATAATAATTTTATTTTAACATGATTGATTATGATTATAAAATAGATAGTGTATGATAGAATTTTTATTTTTAATTTTATAAATACTAACTTTATATATATTATTGCATAATAATATTCCATTCCTAATTACGAAATTAGTGAAATATTTACAGGCTTTTTTTGAAAATTAATATATTGTTAAAATATTTAGATTAACATAATAATTTTCTTTTAATATGATTTTTTTAATTATATTATTGACAGAAAGAATATTTATTTTTCATTTTGTAAATGTTAACTGAATATATTAATTTATAGTAATATTTCAAAACTAATCACAAGATTAGTTAAAATATTTTCATATAATTTTTGAAAATTAAGTTCTGTTAAAATATTGTTAAACATATTTTTCGAAATTTAAATATATATATATATATATATATATATATATATATATATATATATATATATATATAATTTAAATATAAGTTAGAGTTAATATATTGTTGCGAAATCCCTAAATTATTGGGAGGTTATTGTGTTTTATATAATATTGGTTATTAGTGATTGAATAATGTAATGTATTCTATTTAATATGATGATTAATGATGATTAATTTGTAATGTGACCAACTCTAGTAGATAGTTCATTTTATAGAAAATCACACATAAATGAGAAGTCATGACTTCTATTTTAATATAATAGATATAGTTAAAATGTTTAAAACCATCACATGTATTTATTTCTTCTTATTATATATTTATATTATTTATTTATATTTAGTTATTAAACACATGAATGAAAAGTCATGACTTCTGTTTTAATATAATAGATTGGCGAAAACATATTTTGGAAATTTTATAGATTATGGGAATATTTAGTTATTAAACAAATTACATGAAAATACATATTTGATAATTATTTTGTATTTAATCTATGTTAAATTTTTACCCGTCCTTTAAAACTGGATTTCATTTTAGTATTATCTTTAAATTTCTTTATTTTACACAATATATTATTGTATATACATCAATCTAAGATATATTGTTTTTATACATGCATTGTACTCTGTCATCATACTATTATTTTAAATAAATATTTTATATGTATGAAAATAAAATTTATAATCTATCAATTTAATATAACTTTATCATATGTAATTCAATATAATAATTTTATTTTAACATGATTAATTATGATTATAAAATAGATAGTGTATGATAGAATTTTTATTTTTAATTTTATAAATACTAACTGTATATATATTATTGCATAATAATATTTCATTGCTAATTACAAAATTAGTGAAATATTTACAGTCATTTTTTGAAAATTAATATATTGTTAAAATATTTAGATTAACATAGTAATTTTCTTTTAATATGATTTATTTTAATTATATTATTGACAGAAAGATAGAATATTTATTTTTCATTTTGTAAATGTTAACTGAATATATTAGTTTATAGTAATATTTCAAAACTTATCACAAGATTAGTTAAAATATTTTCATATAATTTTTGAAAATTAAGTTCTGTTAAAATATTTTTAAACATATTTTTTCGAAATATTTATATATATATATATATATATATATATATATATATATATATATATATATATATATATATATATATATATATATATATATATATATAATTTAAATATAAGTTAGAGTTAATATATTGTTGTGAAATCTCTAAGTTATTGGGAGGTTATTGTGTTTTATATAATATTGGTTATTAGTGATTGAATAATGTAATGTATTCTATTTAATATGAAGATTAATGATGATTAATTTGTAATGTGACCAACTCTAGTAAATAGTCCATTTTATAGAAAATCACACATAAATGAGAAGTCACGACTTCTGTTTTAATATAATAAATATAGTTAAATGATAATTTTATTTTTGTAACCTCCTCATAGGAACCATCCCAAATAGCTTCAGCCTCACATCCCACAATGACTTTGGCAACAGAATCAAGAAGCATCAACTTGCAAGTACTTGTATCATCCTTGACAATCAAATGCAATTTGAATCTGTGCAAAAAACGAAGCAATATCAATAACATTCTCAAACGCAAATCTTTTTTTTTATAAAATAAAAGATGTAAAATTATAGCAGAAACTGACGGTGGGATTACAGTGGTGGTAGTAGCACCACAAGTTGAGCACCGGAATAATGGTTTGTCATTTGGAGTCAAACTGCCACTTGTACTCGATTTGATCCTACGGCATCGTTTGTTACACATGTTCTTGCTAACATGACCAAAATAAAACCACCCCCAATCTGTATCAATAGATTCAATTGAGCAGATGATTTTACAATCCTCTTCCTAACATATTTAAAATTCCAAAAAAAAATTAGTAACCGCAAAATGTTAAATTTGGTAGATATAATATAATCTGAGGTTTTAGAAACAAAAACCTGTGCTCCCATTATGATTTCTGAGATAGGTTTAATTCCCACATCATCCCAATCATCAGTTTGATCCTTACTAACACGCTTTTCTTTCTTTGGCCCAGGTAGGGCAAGAGTAAACTCATCATTTGTCACACTGGTAAATTTAAAACCGGTTATTAGGCAAACAAAATTTTATTCATCAAGATTGGAAAAAGTATTACTATACGTTGCAGGAAATCTAACCTCTGTTTTAAAGCTAGACATTCTGGTAAGTTGGGATCGAAACAAATCATGGATGAATCAAAAGCAGTGGTGATCTGCACATCTCCTACAGTAAATAAGCATGGGATATTTAGTTAAAAAGAAACAATATATAATAGATACATATACATTTACGGTGTGTAGAGAACAGCCAAAAATGTGAATATTTTTAATACCTCTGTAAAAACAAATTTTAGCAAAGCGGATCATGCACACGATGTTAATATTGTTTGTTTTTTGGATATGCTCTTCAAGCTGTTCTGCATACTTTTCCCACAGACAACATGCAATGCTGTGACCCCTGAAATAATAAGCCAAAATGTTCAAATAAGCCCTTCAAAGAATAATATACATTTACGGTGTGTAGAGAACAGCCAAAAAATGTGAATATTTTTAATACCAACAATAGTCAAAAAGAGAACAATATATAATTGATACATACACATTTACGGTGTGTAGAGAACAGCCAAAAATGTGAATATTTTTAATACCTCTGTAAAAACCAAATTTAGCAAAGCGGATCATGCACACGATGTTAATATTATTTGTTTTTTGGATATGCTCTTCAAGCTGTTATGCATACTTTTCCCACAGACAACATGCAATGCTGTGACCCCTGAAATAATAAACCAAAATGTTCAAATAAGCCCTTCAAACAATAATATAATTACAAAGATATATATTAATTCACTTACTCAATGTCCATCAAGCGAAATTCAATTTTCTTCTTATCATTTCCAGCCACCTGAACGGTTTGGACATCACGAAGATTCGAAACTTGACCAATTACGTCTGTTAAATAATTACATTTTTAATATTAGTACCATATACATATATTATGTAAAAGAGAATAACGTAACCAATTTACTAACCGATCAGGAAGTTCGTATTAAGAGTTCCATCTCCAATCTCTTCAAAAGAAGGAAAATTCAGGAACTCATCATCACACTCAAAAGTACTCTGTTCTATAGAGGTGTCTTCAATGATGGTCATCTTGTAAGGATGATTTGTGGGACGGTACTGTCCTCTTGCTTCAGACACGCTAAATGTCTCTATGAGACGCCATTCACCAAGCCGTACTTTATTCTCTGTACGTTTTATGAGAGCCTTTCTGGCTGAACAATGTATCTTAACACCCTGTTTCAAAACGATATCAGAAGTTAGTGCCGTACATGTATTATTTCAAAAAGAATAACATAAATCGTATGAAAGGATATTCATACAGTTTCATCGGCGAAGATCATCTCTAGGGTATCACCGCCATAATTGGTTTTCTGCCTCCAGAAGTGAAGCAACTTAACTTGGACTCGCCAGCTCTGTTTGTAGGGCTTGAGGTCTTTCAGAAACGAAAATGCTTTGATCATAGCCATAGGTAGAAGTTTTTTTTCTTTAGGTGGTGGTTCTAATTATCGCCGAGCCGTCGATATATATATAGATTGTTAGGTTTGTTAGGGTATTTAGGATATAATATCATTTGTAGTTTTTCGAAATTAATAATATTATTAATTAGATAATATTATGAATAAGTTGTTACTGTTAGTTATTTGCTAGATACGGCAATATCTTTAAAAATATGAAGAATACTGGATATTCTCCTTTGTTGTTTATATATTTATAGCATAATTTTAGTTTCTGCTGATTTTTTCTTTTTTATATGCAATCCAAATTGGATGAGTTTGTTATGGATATTTTCTTATAAACGTTTAAGTAGCAGATATTGTGGGATATAATTTTTGATATATTAACTGTATTTTCTTATAAACGTTTAAGTAGCAGATACTGTGGGATTTAATTTTCGATATATTATGGAATATCTACAAATATAATGCTTGCACAATTTTTTTTTTAAAAAAATATGGTTGGCAAGTTATTAGTAATACGATGCTCCTGTGAATATTCTTTTTTTTTAAAAACTTAAACTAACTGGATTTCCAATCAATAATACGATACATCCATATTATTACTTAAATTTATATATATTATGGATTCTTTTTTTTTAAACTTCAACTAACCGGATTTCCAATCAATAAAAAATTGATATAGAAGAATTACTTAAATTTATATTGATCGTCTTCTACCTCTATGTTCTTCATTCAGTTTACAGAGACTAAAAATTAAATGAGGATCATGGTCTTCTAATGATGTTCTCATAGCACAGTAAAAGAGAATAGGATCATGGTCTCCTAATGATGTTCTCATAGCTATGTAAAAGAGAATTGGTCGTTTTATACTTTTGGATTCGTATAAAACGAAATAATGATGTTCTCGTTCTTTTTCTTGTATGCTTTTCTGATTTCTATATATTTTCTATTACTGTACGTCTCATAGACACATTTATCATGATGTAGGAGCATATAAGTGAAACTAGAGCTGGATCCGTCCGACCGGACGGGTATTTATTTTCATTTATTTATATAAATAAATATTATTTAAATGTTTATTAGTTTATATTTTTAAATATTTACATATTTCTATTTTTTATAAACACAACAGTCGAATAATTTATATGCTGTAAAAAATAATATATCGTGCTTGTTATTAACTTTTTGAAAAAAATAATATGACCTATTGATAGTTTGAATAATATTTCTTGTAACATGAAATTATTTGTCAAATGTAAAAAAAAATTAAATATTTTGATTAAATATGAACAATATGATAAGATTTAGATACGTTAGAAAACAATATATTTGGTTATAAACATTAAACATTGATTTACAAATAATTCAAATTTCAGTATTATTTTTTTTGTTCAAAATAATTAATAGCAACCAAAATAGTTAAACATATACTTTAAAAATTCTTGAAAAATATATAATCTTAGGTGAGGTTTAATTTTAGGAATATTCAAAATATTTTTTAATGTCGAATTTAAACTTGAATTTCGTTCAAAATAATTAATCGTAACATTATCTAAGTTTAATATTGTTAAAATAAAATTTAAATATGAATATTCCTAAAAATAGCTAATTTATTTTAGGAAATATATTAAATACGAAATTAAGTTAAATTGATTTAGGAAATTGTTTAATAAATAGAAAAGGGCAATAATACCTTAAATATAACTTCATTTAATAGTTCATTTAATTACTTCAGTGGTATGCCATTGTAAATAACACTGAAAATTAAGGGGTAGCTTATATTTGTACTTCTATTTTAATAATAGAGATATATAATTACATCTATTAAGTAATACTAGTGGTATTCCGGCGCTACGCGCCGGGTTCGTAAGTTTTATTCTAACATAAATTATAATTTAGTTTATAGTTATAGTAAATATAGTATGTTCAAAACTATGGAAATGAAAATATTTTGAGAGAGAATGATATTTTTTCCGATACGATTGATAGTGATTACCGATTATAGGATATTACTTTGTTTTGAAGTTTGTTAGTTCAGAATAAAATATCATAAATGGTTAAGGTTATTCGATTCAATTAAAGTAGAATAAAAAACGGATAGTTGTAACGAAGTTAATTTACTTAATATTTAAATATAAAGTAAAATTGATATTTTATTTAGAGAACATACTTATACTGTTAATTTTCATGTGGACGGTATATAAAAAGAAAATTATTTAAAATTTTATTTTATTTAAGTACCAAATAATACCAACGGTAAGCAAATAATATTTTATTTTTTTTTGAAAAGTTAATTTATTTAATTAAATATAGTATTAAATTTTAGGAAAAATGATTGCTAGATACACAAAGTATCAGCCATCACATGGCTAACCATGCAAACTAAATTAATGTATACCTACCTACACGAAGTATATGATATGCATGACAACATCCCTCAACTTAATGATGTTATTTAGTTAACATCATAAGTTTAATTTCATTCATTCAAAAACTGATGTGGATATCAGAGATCGTTTAAATATCTTATTTCATCAATTAAAATATAATCAATCTGACATTAATATAACTAAATTAGATTTTAATCTGTGTTTTTAAAGCGTAAGAATATTTTTAACAAAATTTAAATTACAAAATCAATATGTTTTAATATTATTTGATAAGTAGAATTTTAGCATTTTTATTTTAGCGTATTTGATAACTATTTAACTATATTATTTATATTTATATTAAATTTAAAATTCATATAAGATATTATTACTTTAATTATAAAACTTATTTGACGTCAATCTGATATTTTATTTTCTTTAAACTCTTTTGAGGTCAACTTAAACAATAAACCAAATATTATCTCGTGTATATAGTTATTAATTATATACTGTTAAAAATAAAATTAACCTAATAATACAAATCTAATATTAAAATTTTGCTAAGTTTATGAATGAAATTTTTGTATGAAAATAGAAATAAAATAATTCATTAATTTAATTAATTTTACATAAAATTTTAGAGTCAATATATAAATAGACATCAAATAAGTATATATCACATACTAATCAAATGAATTACAAAACTATTATTAAAATATAATAACAAAACAGATTAGATAATTGAGAAAAAATAAATAATCTTATATAACTTTCATATTTTATATAAATAAAATATTATAATTTTATAGTTTTCAAATACATTAAATAAAAAGGTTAAAACACTACTTATAAAAAAATATTGATTTTTAAATTAAATTTTGTTAAAAATATTCATGCGCTTTGAAAAGACGGAATAAAATCCAATTTTAGTTAAATTACGGTCAAATTGATTATATTTTAATTGATGAAACAAAATATTTAAACGGTCTCACACATCTACATCAGTTTTTGGATGCATGAAATTAAACTTATGATGTTAAATACATAACATCATTAAGTTGAGGGATGTTGTCATGCATTACATATAGTTCGTGTAGCTACGTATACATTAATTTAGTTTGCATGGTTAGCCATGTGACGGCCGATACTTCGTGTAGCCAGCAATCATTTTTCCTAAATTTTACTATGTTTTGTTTTTCAAAAATGTACTATATATTTTATTATTCTGTTTAGAGATTATATACTTGTTCGACTTAATGGTTTTCATGAAAATGAATTTGTTTCAAATTTTCTAAAATGTTTTTCTAATTTGACTACAAAAGAGGGTGTTGGTACCGGCGGCGTGAACCATCGGCTACTAAAGCAAATCACGATGAGTTTAGTCTTAGTGAGAGGTTGGAGAAAAGTTTAGAGAGAGAAAGAAAAGTTGCCTCCTTTCAAATAGATTTAATTCTTTTTATTGTGTTTATGTGACGTTTGTCGTTTATTATGTTTATTAAGTATTTTGTCTGCTCCACACGCCGATAATGTTCTAACAATAGAATTTTTCAAAAACTAAAAATACCATTTATAAATCTCTTTCTTCTTTCCTTAAAGGGTCATTGCTTACGAAACAGAACATGAAGAGTGAAAGTGCTTAAGGGCATGTGCATCAATAAACCCATTGAGGGGTTCATAATTATAATTTTATATTATTTTTTTTTTAATTTTTTGTTTGATTTTCTTTAAAAGAAAAAAAGAAAAAACAAACCAATCGCGGGCCGCCACGTGACGTGGAGCCCACATTACAGTAGTGAAGCGAGTTCATGGCAAAGGGGTGCAGAAAGTCCGTTTCACATATTTTCAATTACTTTAATATTTTTTTCTCTCGTAAAACGTGTGAACCTTTGTGTTAATGCTTCAATATACATGGCCTAATAGTAGCCCGAAGTTTGAAGTAATTGATTTCGGTTGTTGTGCATTTTAGGTTTTATTTTTATAATAAGTTTTGGATTTGATAATACTTTTAAGTAACTACTTTCGGTTGTTGTTTTATATTTTCTTCCTAAGTTTCTGAATGGGTACTTCTTGCTCTTCCTATATAATATTTAGTAGATTTTAATTGTTGAAATGCTCAAGAAAATAATATATATCATTATCTTATTGATTCTAAGTTTCTAACATTTATAATCACTTTTTCTGGTACTGTGCGAGTGGCTATTCATGGATCATGCTACATAAATCAACATCCTATAGCATACACTAACTGGATGCATACATCCTCCTATGAATTGTTCTCAACACTTTTAACCACTGGTCATCTTCTCCTGATCTTTCTCTTGTAGCTTCTTGCTCACGTCTTTCTCTAACGCCTTGATAAAAGTTGTGATATGACTCTATTCTCTCATACCTTTCCCCTGTTGGAACGCTTGTTTTAAAAAGAGTGCAATCTCAAGAAGATGGAATATATTATATATAAGAAACAACATGAGCTTTGCAGATAGAATTAGTACCCAAAATTTGATAAACTGATTAAGATCTTCTTCAAAATATTTAGGTCTTTGTAGTTAGCAATATTCCAAGCAAAAAAAACACAGAAACTTACTGGTTAACCAAGCAAGTGAAGCTTAAATGTGTTTGTTTGGTACTACATTGGGAACAATATTCCCTACTAACGCAAGAAGTAATATTTCTTAAGAATTTCAGATTTTCACATGTTTTGGAAGTTGTCAGTGAGTATTTGTGGAGAATCAGAAGCGTTAGTTGGTGCTGGAATGGGGCACATTTGCTATAAATTGTATATTCATTGAGTTTTCACTATCAATTGAATGTGGTATGAATAAATATGTATATATCACCATATTATACAGTAGAACAGACTTGTATCTGTAGAATAGAGAGTAAATAATTTAGGGAGGGATTAAAATCACCTCTGTTTGGAGTGCCTGAATATTTTTGAGATCTATATGGGGAGTTTGAAGCTCCTTTATATACTTGGAACTATTGCAGAGCCTGCAATATTTACCACAACATGTCATATATTTTTTCATGGTGAATTACTGTAAAAACATGAGAAGAATGGTAGGTAAATGTGAAGCCGCAGTATGTAGGGCGTAGTCAATCAATCGAACCTGTAGGCCGGTGATCAGATAATGTTTGAGCTATTCTTGTCTATTGTTGTGTAAGAATTTGTGGTGGGGGAGTTAGGTATCAGTCAGAACTGAGAGGCAACATGAGTTCATATATCGTCGATGGAGAGTCGGAGAAAACTGAAAAGGCTTTGGTAGACGTGTTTGTCATTTTCAGACGACATCGTTTCTCTTAATAGAATCGAACGAATGGGGCTTGTCTTGGAACCCTTGCCCTTCTGATACTTCTATTCAGTTTGGCTTATGCTTTACCTTCAAGAAGAAGACCACTTCTATTTTCTTTTACCTTCAAGTCACTTCAAGTCACAAAAGAGGTGATATATTAGAAACTCCACAGCAATAACCAACACTGATAGTTTATAATCCCAACAGTTCCATTAAATCAAATGTCGATTGTTTTTTTCACTTTCATACAAACTCAGAAATCTAAACTCCTAAAACCCTCACCAAATATATATAATATCCTCAGAATAATGGAAAACAGCTCATCAAACTAACCTACTGAAGCATTTTCATGAATAAAGGAGTTTGCTTTGGAGAAGAGAAAAACTAAGTAAGTTGTTATACGCACAGATGATAAACACCTGCTCTGAACTTTTCTTAAACAACTTCCACCAAACAACTTGTCCTATCCTGCAAATAACTAATCTCATAAGAGACCACCAAAGAATGTCCTTTAACAACTTCTACTTAAAAATAAAACACAAGCAATAAGGAGTTATGAATATTACCTTTCCGGCTATGCAATGTATGAGAATCAGATGGTATTTTACATCTACAGAGAAAAGAAACATTCACTTAGACATCATGAAACATCATAAAGAAAACCCTATAGAATCAAAAATACCATGTTGAGTATAGGATTCCTTACCAACGAAGACTCTAAGAACATCCAATAACTGTATCTTTGACATAGGAGTTAGAGGGTCCTGCACATCAAAAACGATCCAGTTATAAGAAATCAACAATAACGCAAAGAGCATAAGAATGGAAAATAGAAACAAACAAATTGACTGAAGGAGAATAGCAAGAAACCAAAAAAGAATCTAAAATTTCTTAGATTGAAAACAGCGACGGGACAGCTACGTTAAACATTTTTGACGCTGAAATTTCGAGAAGCGTATGATTGAAGTGATGAAATTGTAGGTATAAGACTTACCTTTTTTTATAGTGAAGATTCACATAAAAGAAGTAATTAGGATGCATTCGGTTACAAATCGTTGGAAGAGTGAAAAGCTATATTTAGTGAGGGCGTTAAAGAGGACGACTGGAATCATCCTAGTTCCGTAATGTTTCCCCAATTTGGTCGCAGTTAAGGTGAACAGACGCAGAACTTGTACGTCGACGGCTGAGAGTCTCCAAGAGGAAGACGATCTTTAACATTTAATTGGGCTGAAGAATATAGACTTTGGCAGCTATAATGGCCCAACCTTTAACATTTACGATTTAAAAATTTGAAAACACGTTTAGTGAAGACGCGTGAAATACACTTACTCAAAGAAACGGACATAAAGCAAAGAAAACAAAAACACGCGCACGAAAATAATAACGCATGAGAGACACAGACAGCTTACCGAGCCGACACGTGTCCGTAAACGCCCCACCTTCTTTTAGTGTCGTGGAGTATTGTGGTGTCATCCCAAATCAACTTTATTATTATAGATATGAAAAAAGTGTTAGTCTTAGTAAGTAGTCCATTTTATTAAAAATCACACATGAATTAGATGTCATGACTTCTGTTTTAATATAATAGATATTAGCTCTACATTTTTAGTAACTCTGTATGTATGATGTAATAACAATCTTGATTCAAGATGTATCTATCTACTATATTGAGGATACTTTTCAGTCCCAGCTAAAACCATTTAAGTCGAACTATTTCGGACGCGTTGTACAATAGTTTTGAACATGAGTGTTAAGATCTAGCTCTGTTGTTGTGCCTTGTGTTTCAAGCTTACGATCTTCACTCTTGTCTTTGAATCTTTCGTCGTTATACTCATTGTTACATTGTTGATGACCTCTGTGTCTGTGCATGCCTACTCCTATGGACAATCTAGCTGGACTTCTCTCTGAATACGAGACTCTTTGTTCTGCGTGACTAACCATTGTTGAAAGATATGGATTCCGACTTAGACCTTCGATCGGTCCAAGTGAGCTCTATCCGTTGGAAGATTGACTCATTCTGCTCGGTTGTTGAATCACCAAGATATGTTCTGAGTCCTAAGCTGTTGTTCTCTAGCGTTTTAGGGTTATCCTGAGCTCCCTCGCTCGAGGTTAAGCAGCTTTCCAGGGAGCAATCAGGTGGTTGCATCTGTTGTGTGCATTGGTTTTGAAACTCTTTTTGTTCAATGAAGCTAGTGTTCGGGTATTCTGCTGATACTTTAGATACAAACTCAGAGAGGTGAACTTTGGCAGCTTCGAGTCCAGCTTCACCGAGGTTTTGTTTTCCAAGAGTCTCTAGTGCTTTCTCCAGAACTGATTGTAGGTACTTCCCTTGAGCCTCTATTTTGAGCTGCAAATGTCGCTGTACCTGGCTCAGTTTTAGATAAAAAAGTTTTTTAAACAGAATGCTTTTATATTTCTACACAACTACTGCAAATGTATCCTCTACTGAATGCTACACAATCATGATGTTCATTTGGTATGAATTTGAGAAAAGCAACTACAACAAATACTAGCAGCTATTTCTAAGTATTTCTTGGGTTGCAAGAAACTTCAATGTTGTCAAAAGTAGTAAAAGTGTTGTATAAAAGCAACTACAACAAACATTAACAGCTATTTCTAAGCGTTTCTTGAGTTTCAACTTCCAAGAACTTTAATGTTTTCAAAGGTGGTAAAAGTGTTGTATGAATATGATACCTCAATTTGTTCATGAAGCCTTCTTTGGACCTCTATTTGCATATGCAGTGCTTCACTTATCGGTGAGTTCCTGTGGTTGCAGATAGATTTGGTCATTTGATGATCAAACTAATAAGCTAAAAGCCATATATAAATAGACAAGTATTTTATATTGCTTACTTGTTTGGCTGTGGTCCAATGCTTAAACTCTCGCTTTGAATTTCATCTGCATCAGGGCTCTTTTCTTCCATCATGGTCATCAAGCCTATAAAATTCATGTTATATTTAGATTTCTGTTAGGAATTTAAAGTTCTTGTATTGTTTTATCTGTTGAAGGTAAATTTACCTATTTTGTTTAAGCTGATGTTAGCTTGTCCGTTGAGATTCTTGTTTAGCCTGTATTTCTGGTAGCCAATTTCATTAAGTTAATATCTTTTTAAAGCATATATGTGTGTACCAAGTGTTGATGGCTTACCTGAAGATGACTTTTGAGATGGTATAAGTTAAGCCCTGGAATACCCATGACTTTCATGATTGTTTTAGGAGTAGCTTCTGCAACACGTTAAGCAAACAATATTATATCTAAAAGCCTGGTAGCTAGCCAAAGATGATTAATACTCTTGCTGGTGATATAAACTCACTATCTGCTCCACCGAGTTGATTAACTGCTTCGATGAATCTCTCATGAAGATCCGAAGTCCATTTTAACCGCGGCTTTGGATCGGTTGAAAGGATGAGACCTGAATCTCCTGGACTATTCCCTCCTCTGAGGAACTGATGCCTCTCAGAAGGTAACTGCATTCTTGAAGAGGAGAGTATGCTCTTTCCTTGGTGCTAGTTTTGGTAATACATAGAGTCTATTCACAAATAGGTAAAATGTAAGTTTATCACCACCTAGAGTTTGCATTAAATAATGATTGTCATGAATCGTACCTGACTAAATCTAAGAATCTTAAATCAAAACTGCTTCTCTCAGAAAGTACTCCAGCAACTAAGGAAGATGTTTTTGATGCTAAGTCTTACTTGTTCTTTATATTTTCTAAGGTTGGTTTGGTGCAACTTTGCTCTTTATAGGAAATTGAATGGAGAAAAAGGGGGTAAATTAGAGATCGATAATTAATGTATGGAATATGAATAACCGTTCCAATCGATGCGTTGCTAGTTGTGTGTCCTTTTCGTTTGAAGTGTTATTGGTTTTGTTTCATGTATTAATTGATTCCTATGGACTACAACTTTTCAACACTTATTAGATACCAGAATTGATCCACAATTAATGCATCATATGCGCGTTCTCTAGCCATTCTGGCAGAGGGAAGTATCTAATTCCTTGATATTTTCATAGCCACAGCTCTAACAATATTCTTAATGCTTTTCATTCGCTTGGATTGTTTTTGTTCCTTCTTCATAAAGTCATTTTCGGTCTCTAGGTACATTATGATCAGTCTAATTATTTTATCGTGAATTTATCCTCAGCTGTTATTGATGTTAAAAGGGCTTATCTGGCTATGTTTCAAGAATGCTATATGTTGATAAATACTTTTTTGGCTACTCATCGATCAGTCGAGCAAAGAAGCCTTTTGGTTAGCAGAGCAATCAAATGGAAGTTTTTATTGACAAAATTGTTTTTCTTTAAAAGATGATAAGGAATGTATATTTTCATATTGTCTCATTCAACAAGTTTAGTACTTATTCTCCCCACAGTTTAAAATTACTAGAGTGTCCCATTTCCTTAACATTCTTTGATTAGCACAAATACAACATTTGGCCCCTCCATGCCTGCTTGTGTTTTATTATGTTTGTATCCTTTCTTGTCCGATCTGATCTAATCACAGTTATATCTTCGGTGCATGTGTGTGTTGATATGCATATACATTATACATAACTCACTGCAGCTATTTCTTGAGTTTTCTAATAGTTTATGTATGCATAAAAACATTGCATCTTCAGTAGAATAAGGTCATAGAAATAAAATAGAGAGGTTATGATTGCCAAATGTTAAAGTTGTGTAGTTAGCACTACTGTATGTGCAACTGAGAATATATCCTCCAACATTAGCTAAATGACTGCTATGATATGGTCTAATATTGTTCATGAGGGAAACAAACAAATATTATGTTCCTTGAACGATATCTTTGCATTTATTTTATACGGAGCCAAACTTTACAATATCTCATGGTTGTGATTTCTCAATACACTTTATTCGGTTTTTGGGGAAGGAAGAACATATCATAACGTTGAGCATATTACCAGAATAGTTGATCCCCATGTGGTGAGAATATGCTTAACATGTTGTGTGTTGCAAGTCTCTAAAAAGTCTACTTGATGAATCTCATCAAACCCACTCTTCTCATAAATCTGTTTCTCTGCTAATTACAGTGCGTTTGTAAAAGTTAACGAGTGTATTAGTTCCTGACTAATCAATATTATTAGAATTTATAGACAATTCTTTATTTATTTCACGTTTATCCACTGCAAGTCATATGTTGAGTTCACTGCAAAAAGTTGCTCAAGAAAGAATTCAGATATTGTAAACAATTCTAATTACACACACACTCACTCTCCCTTTTACCCGTTCGAAAAGTCACTATTGAAAGCGAAAAGATAGAGAGAGAGTGTGTGTTTGTGTGATAGAGACCAAATGTTCTTTCTTGTACGTTCTAGTTTACGACTAAACTTTATTCCTCTTGATGCTTTTGAAGCTCTCGCGCGCGTAGGGATAATACTTGTACACTACGGCTACATTCGCTTGATAACAAATAAATAAATCCCCACGGTATTGTATTCTTTTTTTTTATAACTGAACGGAATTGTATTCTGTTGCTTATTAAAACCAAATTAATTAAAAGAAAATAGAAAGTGGGTTCTCTTCCTGCGATCCTGCAGAATCAGGATCAGAAACTCCAAATAAGAAAATCTAAAAGGTGAGTCGCATTCTCAAGTCAAGAATCTTTATTATTCATTTTTTTTTTTTTTGATATATCTGGTGTCTGGGCAGCCACTTTCCCAAATATCCCCCGAAGGGGTCCAGCGCCCCAGCAGTAAGGATGTTAAATCACTGTGGCCGGGTTTCGAAGCTGGGTGGCGGGCACCTCAGCCGAGGTTCCATTACCACCAGGCTACGAAGCCCGGTTATCTTTATTATTCATCTTAACTAGATGATAATAAACAAATAGAAAACGAAAATAAATTCGATGTTCGTTTTCTTTCCACTTATAGCTAGTCTTGTTTCATTACTTGTTAACATCACTGACTAGAAAATTTAACATTTTACCAAAAAAATAAACATCACTGACTAGAAGACATTTAGCCATTTAGTGATATGATATATCGTTTTTTCTATTGTTTGTTCATCGTGGATTATGTCTCAAGTTCATAAATCACTATACTGAATCTCATTAAGGGATTCATTTTATACGTAGCGAATTAAAAAAATTGAACCAAGTCATATAATGAAGCACCTGTAACTGTAATAGTTGTTTCATCAGCTTTTTTTGGTGTAAATGTTAAATGTTGTTCATCAGCTTGTGCTGGCTTGCAGGTTTAAAGATCATCTTCATCCTCCTTTTCCTTGCCAATGTAGAAAATCTTTCACCTAGTGAAAGTTGTACGTGTCTTTGGTATTTGCTATACGATGGGACATTACTGGTCTTGTTAATAATGTGTTTGTACTTAGTACCGACTTTGGCACAGCTTGTCTTTGGGGACACTCATTTAGTCATTTGAGAAGAGGAGTATCTTCTAATTACAGTATACTAATTCATTCCTAATTACATGATGTTTCCAAAAATAAAATAATAAATCATTACAATTGACTTATTGTGTACCTCACAAGAAAACGGCAGAAACTTATTGCTTCAATAATAAGAAACTGTGCGAGACTATGAAATTTACTGATTTATTATGCTAGTTTAGTAAAATTGTCAAGTTTTTTCCCAATGGTTTGTTTTTACGCTGCTAATAAAAAATTCAAAATTGTTAAGTTTTCTCTCTTTGACGATTTAGTCATTTATTCTTGATATACAAGAACATCAATAAATGTTAAGATGGAACGTTTCCCTTTTTAAACAAAAGCATTAACTCGATGCAAAATCGAAAATTCCAATTTCCAAAAACCATGAATATCAAATAACTGTGGTTACTTGAGACACAAGAATTCAGTAGATACGTTTCCTTTTCCCTTCGTTTTCGACTCAAAGTCGAACATTATTACCAAATTAAAACCACATAAGTGGAAATTGTTTCTTTAAATTTTCCATTTTGTTATTTGAAATAAGGACATTATTTCTCTCCAAGTTCTAAACGATTCCTATATAAACAAAGATAGCTGCAAGAATCTAATCACAAATCATAATCTTTCACAAGCTCTCATTATCACATTTTTAAAAACCCTTAATTTTCATATTTTCTTTAAATCTTCACGATGGAGAAGATTCTTGACGGAAGAACTAATGCAGCACTCAAGAAGACTAAGATCGTGTGTACTCTTGGACCAGCGTCCAGGTCTGTTGAGATGATCGAGAAGCTTCTCAAAGCTGGTATGAACGTAGCCCGTTTCAACTTCTCTCATGGTACTCACGAGTACCACCAAGGAACTCTCGACAACCTAAGAATCGCCATGAAGAACACTGGTATCTTGTGTGCCGTCATGCTTGACACAAAGGTAACCTAATAGTTTTCAAATCTCTTTATATGACCTAATAGTAATATTTGATTAGATATAACTCGGTTTAATTTGGTATTTAGGGTCCTGAGATTCGAACCGGATTTCTCAAAGGAGGCGAACCGGTTCAGCTAATCCAAGGTCAAGAGATAACAATCTCAACTGATTACACCTTGGAAGGAGATTCAAACACAATCTCCATGAGCTACAAGAAACTCGCAGAAGATCTCAAGTCAGGGGGCACGATTCGCTGTTCCGACGGGACGATCTCTATGACCGTCTTGTCATGTGACAAGGTTAACGGTCTTGTCCGTTGCAGATGCGAGAATTCAGCAACCCTGGGAGAGAAAAAGAACGTTAACCTCCCAGGAGTTGTAGTTGATCTCCCTACACTAACCGAGAAAGATCAAGAAGATATTCTCAAGTGGGGAGTTCCAAACAAGATCGATATCATCGCTCTCTCCTTTGTTCGTAAAGGATCTGACCTAGACCAAGTCAGGGAGTTGCTTGGAGAGCACGCAAAGAGTGTAGTGCTTATGTCAAAGGTTAGTTAAAAAAATACAGAACACATGTTTCTTGTTTGGCAAGTAAACTATATACTTACATGTTAATGTTTTTAACAGGTTGAGAATCAAGAAGGAGTGATGAACTTTGACAAGATTCTCAAAAACTGTGATGCATTCATGGTGGCTAGAGGAGACTTAGGAATGGAGATTCCGATCGAGAGGATCTTCCAAGCTCAGAAGATGATGATCGAGAGAGCTAATGCTGCCGGGAAACCAGTCGTGACCGCCACACAGATGCTCGAGTCTATGATCAAATCTCCTCTTCCCACAAGAGCCGAGGCCACAGACGTCGCCAACGCCGTCCTCGACGGCACGGACTGCGTCATGCTCAGCGGAGAAACCGCCGCCGGAGCACACCCTGAGGCCGCCGTGAAAATCATGGCGAGGATCTGTAAGGTGGCGGAGGAAACCCTAGACTACAATGCCGTGCATAAGAAGATTCAAGAAGCTGTGCCCTTGCCGTTGTCCACAGTCGAAGACCTAGCCGCTTCAGCTGTCTCCAAGGCGATGAGTCAAGGTGCCAAGGCCATTGTGGTGCTCACCAAGGGGGGATACACGGCGGGGCTTGTGGCGAAGCACAGGCCAAGCGTTCCGATTCTGTCGGTGGCTGTCTCGGATGATTTGGAAGCGAGGTCCTCTGTTTCGGTGGCGAAACGTGGGTTGATATACCGTGGAATCGTTCCGGTGGTTGCAAACAGTGGTTCGACGGAGGAGGCGACAAGATTTGCGACAGAGTTCGCGAAGGAGAAGGGAATCTGTAAGGGCGGAGACTCGGTTGTCTTGGTGCATTACATCGATGGTTCCTCTGTTCTCAAGACTCTGCTCGTGGACTAGACTGGTCGATTTTGAAGTTTAGAATTTTATTTTTTATTTTGGGGGGTGGGGGGGTGGGGGTCGGTCAAAATTAGTGTCCGAGAATTAATTTTTGCGTCTTTTTGTCACATTATCATTATGAAGTTTTAAATCTATAAAAAAATAAGAAGAAGTTTCAAATTTATAAAAAAAAAAAAAAGAAGTTTTAAATTTTTGAATTTAAAGTTACGTGCATGGATTTTTAAACGCATACGTGCTTGTCTTCTTCGATATTTTACTTGCGCGCATGAGCATTGGTGAACCCCTTTTGATGTTCACAACTTTTTTTAATTCGGATGTGTTGTTTTCTATATTAGTGAACCCGAAGAAAGAAATAAAATAATAATATTAATTTAAAAAAAATTAAAATATTTAAAAAAGATGAATAAAATATTAAAACATATAATTAAAAATATGAAAACATTCTATTCAAAAAAAGTACATTACATTAGTTGAGAAATTTAAAAACATACATAGTTTATTTATTCATCTTCATCCTCAAACTTTTGCCAAATATTTCCACTAAATCAGCTTTCAAACGATCATGCTTCTCTAAATCTCGAACTTCTCTTCGATTGGCTAACATATCAGGGTTGACATTAACACTATCTCTGCTTCTCACCCGCGAAGTTCTGCTAGTCTCTCCTGTCTCGAACTCAGATGTGTCAATTTGAGCGTATGTGTTTCGTTCGTCCTCTACTATCTTATTGTGCAATATGATACAAGCTCTCATTACTTTTTCTATCCTTTCTAAGTCCCATCGTAGAGTCGGGTTCCTAACAATTGCAAACCTCGATTGCAATACTCCAAAAGCCTGTTTGACATCTTTTCTGGCGGATTCTTGCTTTTGAGCAAATTTATGTGCTTTAGGACCTTGAGAAAGTGGGATGGATTGGATAAATGTTGTCCATGGAGGATAAATGCCGTCAGTAAGATAGTAGGCCATATGATAAGTGTGGTTGTTCACCTTGAACTTCACTTTAGGTGCTCGACCATGTATGATATCATCAAAAACTGGTGACCGATCAAGAACATTGATATCGTTGAGGGTACCTGGTAAGCCAAAAAATGCGTGTCATATCCAAAGATCTTGTGATGCCACGGCTTCTAAGACAATTGTCGGCTTCCCCGAACCACGTGTGAACTGACATTTCCAAGCTGTTGGGCAGTTTTTCCACTCCCAGTGCATACAGTCAATGCTGCCTATCATCCCCGGAAACCTCCGTACCTCTCCAATATCGAGTAATCGTTGAAGATCCTCGGTTGTCGGTCTTCGTAGATACTCATCTCCAAAGCATTGTATTATTGCTTCAGTGAAATTTGCCAAACACAAACGTAATGTACTGTCAGCCATTCGGAGATATTCGTCATATGTATCTCCTGACTGACCATATGCGAACATACGCATCGCTCCCGTACACTTTTGAAGTGGAGATAGACTGTTCCTTCCGGTAGCATCTTTACTTTGCTGAAAGTATGGAACTTCAGTACTTACACGCTCGACAATGCGAAGGAACAATGGCTTGTTCATTCGAAAACGCCTCCTAAACATATTTGTTGTATATGTAGGATTTCCCTTGAAATAATCGTTGACAAGTTGAATGTGGCATTGTTCCCGATCTCTTTCGATAAAAGTCCGTCTTTTGGACTTCTTGGGGTGAGCATGAATCACTGAGTCGATGAAATTATCAACTACTTCGTCGACCATTTCTTCTAAATATTCATCTACTTCATCACTTGATGAGGAAAGCATTTTTTTTTTGCTTGTTCCTTCCTTGAAGTCAAATAAGCATTTTTAAGTATATTATCATAATTTTTTTTAAGTATAAATTTATAAAATTTTCATAATCCATATATTATCTTAAGTATATTTTTTTAAAATTTTCATAATCCATATATTATCTTAAGTATAATTTTTTAAAATTTTCATAATCCATATATTATCTTAAGTATAATTTTTAAAAAAAAATTATAATCCATATATTATCTTAAGTATAATTTTTTAAAACTTTTCGTAATCCATATATTATCTTAAGTATAGTTTTTAAAAATTTTAATAATCCATATATTATCTTAAGTATAATTTAAAAAAAAAAATCATAATCAATATATTGTCTTAAGTATATTTTTTTTTCATTACTGTATCATAAATTTTAAATTTTATTCTCAATTATTGTAACATATATTTTTCATCATATTATTTATAATAACACTATTCTATCATGTTTCACTTGCCTTGATCAGATGTAATTGAAGTATTTTGTTTGTTGTTGAGAGGGTCGAGAGAAGAGGGGAGATAGTTGTTGATAGTTGTTGAAGTTTGTTGTTTGTTGAGTTTGCAAGAACTTTGTTGAAATGAAAAAGCTTTGTCTAGAGACTTGGAGAAGAAGAGAAAATGTTAAAAGAGAGGTGATGTTTTTATCATCCTTTTACAACCATTAAAACAAGAGATGGACAGTTTTGAGAGATCAACAAACAAGGTTTTCCTTACAAAAGAGAGATGATGTTTTTGTTAATAACTGAGTGCATACATCGACATTAATATAGAGTTTAGAAAGAGAACAAGTACATATGTGACACTACAAGAAAACAGGCCATTTACTAGGGCGGGTTCTCCTCGTTATTTCCTAGTAAAAGGGCATTTACTAGGAAATTACGAGGAAACCCGTTTCGTCGAAAGGCGTTCATCGTAAAGCCTATTTTCCTCGTAACGTTCTAGCTAACTTACGAGGAAATATTTCCTCGTAAACGCGTGGATAAGTTTTCCTCGTAAAGTCCACGTAAGCTTTCCTTGTAAGCTCATAGTAAAGCCTTTCCTCGAACGCTCGTAGTACGTTTATTACGAGGAACTTTCTAGGAAAATTTACGAAGAGTTTACGAGGACAGCTTACAAGAAACTTGCTAGGAATATTTACTAGGAGTTGACTTCGAAAGATTTACGAGGAAATTGCTTGGAAATGTTTATTTCTTTTAAAAAAAATATTTATAAATTAAAAATTATATATATATTAAAAAAATTAGAAAAACCAAATTAAAAATAACAATTTAAATAATTGAATAATTATAAATAACTAAATTATTAAGTTTAAATAACTAAATAATTGAATAATTATACAATAAATAAGTTTAAAAATTCATCGTCTTCTCCAGTGTTGCAACGCCCAATAGGCGATGAGGCCATTCCACACTGTGGTTGTGAGGAAATCGGGTTTCCCGCGCTCGTAACCGTCCACCTGATTTAAAAATAATTACAATTAAAGTAGTCAATTATAATATATGTATATTTTTAAAAGTATACATATATTATAATTTATAAATTTATACCTCAAAGTCGTTCTTCCAGTTGTAGACCGTGTCGCACAATCGGACTTTTGCCTTGGCCTCGAACTCTGACTTCACCAGCTGGTGAATCCCAATAGACCAACGATATTTTTGCTGTAACCAAAAAAAATAAAAGACGGATTACTTCAATATATTTCAAAATTTAAATGATTAAAAATATATAAATTAAGTGGATTTACTAAACTTACAGCGAACAATTTGAACCACGTCGTTTTGGTGTGGCTCGGCGTCATCTTCCAGTTTGGAGCTGGATCGGGAAAGTATCCCTTGATACAGTCTGTGACGCTAGCTGCGACACAACTGTCAAGACCAAACCTGGAAAGACAGAAAAATAAATCATTAATTAGAGCATACCATAATAAAAAAAGTTTTAAATTTAAAACGTACCATAAGATGTTTTGGCCGTTCCGTCGGATCGGATCTAACTCTGGCAGTCCTTCTCTGCCTGGAAGGGCCAAAATGTCCTCCACCGTGTACACCGCTAATGGTGCGGTCGACGGCACCTGCAAATCAGGATGAATCCCGACCGGTGGAGGAGGAGGTGGAGGAGGAGGTGGCTGCATCTATGTTTTAAAAAAAAACAGAAAACATTAATTCTCGTATAATGTTTTAAAACAGTTAAACTAAGCTAATCTAAATTTCTTAAACAAACGACATAATTTAAATTCCCTAATCTAACCACCTAATCTAACCACCTAATCTAAATTCCCTAATCTAATCACCTAACTAGAGACTAGAGACTACCTTAAGAGAAAATAGAGAGGAAGTTACTATGAGTGACAATGCGGATCTGTCGCGTTTATATAAGGAAAAGGTTTCCTCGTAAGTTCGTAGAAAATTACTAGGAACTTACGAGGAAATTGCTATGCCCGTGTTTCTATTTACGAGGAAATTACGAGGAAAGTGTCCGTTTTTCCTCGTAAGGTCCTCGTAAAATCTGTACTAGGGCTTTACGAGGAAAACTCTTTACGAGGAAATTGCTATGCCCGTGTTTTCGATTACTAGGGCTTTACGAGGAAAGTGTTTGTAAATCCCTAAACCCCAAACCCCAAACCCCAAACCCCAAACCACAACTTCCATAACTTATAACCTCTTCTACAACTAAAATCCTAACCTCTTCTACACCTAAATCTCAAATTCATTTTTTGTGATTAAACAAACTTATAAAACATACATAATTAAAATTGGTTTTTGTGATTAAACAAACTTATAAAACATACAACATAATTCATTCGGATACATTCTCATAATCCGTAGAAACATCATCATTTTCGACAAACTCGTCCTCAACACCGTCGTCCGTTGAGTGATCAGGGACATCTTCGTATTCACGATTATGCGGATCAATGAGTAGGATGTCATCAATTTCTGCTTCAGGTTCCTCGATTTCATTGGTGTTTTCTTCTTGCAATGGTGGTTCTTCTCCCTCGATTATCCGTCCTCGAGGTGTCACTTTGATGACAGCTAACCAGTTTATTCCCGTTGTAGTAAGTCGAGGGTATGGAATGAAGCAAACTTGATCTGCTTGGGAAGCTAATATGAAAGGCTCGAATTTGTTGTACCTTCGTCCACCATTGACGTCAACTACACCGTTCTTGTTAATCCGAACACCTCTGTTGACGACGGGGTCGTACCACTCACACTTGAAGATAATGCATTTCAAACTCATACCTGGAAATTGAACTTCATAAATCTCCTGCAAGATCCCGTAGAAATCTGTTTCGCCTTTCACACATATTCCATAATTACTTGTCGCCCGGTGTCTACCATAGTCATAGGTATGAAAAGTATAGCCTCGGGTGAAATACATCGATGATGTAGTGACCTTTGCAACTGGACCTTGAAGTAATTCGCGAAACCATGCGGGATATTGAGGATCGTAATAATCAACCTGCAACAAAAAGTAATATAACTAATATTAGACTTACTTTGTGGTAATGTACATGCATGCATACAATTTAAGTAATAATAAATACATGTTTCCTCAACCACTTGATAAAGTGTTGATCTTTCCTTTTGTCTAACTCAGGCGTCGATATACCAGGTATTGCTTCCTCGACTTGAGTCATAAATCTCCTGTAAAATCATAAATGTCATGTTATATATTTAATATTGAAATATATATATATATATAAGTGTGTATGTTAAAATATTTACCTTTCAAAATAAGCAATCAATGGATGCTCGCAATTAAGAAGAATATAAATGTGTGCACATTTTCACGAGGGCCTAATTTGGTATTGCAACATTTTCTACAAGGACAGAACATCTTACCACTTTCTTGCGTGAGTGGTGTAGAATTTGCTTGATGCATAAACGTCTCCAATCCCTCCAGAAATTCTTTCGTCACCCTCCCGTTATTATCTCTGTGTGAATACATCCACTTCCGCAACTCGAAAATATTTCCTGGACCGGACATTTTGTTTTGTGTTTTATCAAGCTTATAGCTGATTGTTTTTTGGTGTGTTTCAAATGAATCACATATGGTGGTATTTATAGAAAATTTTAGAATCTGAGAATTTACTAGGAAATTGCTAGGAAAAGTAGGTACAAAACACGTTTTTGATTTTAATTCGATATTTTCTATCCACTTCCTCCTAATTTCGTAGTAACATAACCTTTCCTCCTAATTTCCTAGTAAGGTTACTAGGCCTTTACGAGGAACTGGCTATGCCTAGTAACAATACTAGGACTTTACGAGGAAATAGCTATGCCAGTGTTTCTATTTCTTCGTAAAGTCCTAGTAGTAACTTTGCTAGGACCTTACGAGGAAACTGCTAGTAATAATTTTCAAAACTAAATTTTCCCTAAACTAACCATCTATAATCTAAATTCCCTAAACTCTAACCTTAAACCTAAACCCTAAACCCTGAACCTAAACCAACAACCATAACTTATACCTATACATCTTCCTAAATCCCAAATCACAAATTTTTTTAAAAAAACTAATAGAAGTATACAGTCATCAGAACGGTTTTTATCAACCCCACATAGCTTTCCTCGAACTATCTACTTCAAGAAAAGTTGAGGAAAAGCTACGCTGAGTTGATAACAAACTATTCTGTTGACGGTGAACTCCTTTCAGTTACGAATTGAGTATTTTCTATTTGTTTGGTGTGTTTCAAATGAATTACATGTGGTGGTATTTATAGAGATTTGAGAATTTACTAGGAAATTGCTAGGAAAAATAGGTACAAAATTTAAATTGGATATTTACTATCAAGTTCCTCTTAATTTGGTAGTAAGAAAACAGTTCCTCCTAATTTCCTAGTAAGCTTGTACTAGGATTTTACGAGGAAATATTTTACTACGGCTTTACGAGGAAAGTTACTATTTCTTCGTAATGGCCACGTTAATGTACTACGACTTTACGAGGAAACGTATTTCTCGTAACTTTACGAGGAACCTACGAGGAAATCTGGTTTCCTCGTAAACTGGAAGTGAACTCGTAGTAATTTTACGAGGAATAATTTTCCTAGTAAAGTTTCCTAGTAAATGCTTAGTTTTCTTGTAGTGTGATACACAAAGACTGTAGCTTGAAACAAAATGCTACACTATCCCATGACATATTGCAAACATCCTACCCGCCGCTTAAACTACATGTGAAACCCACATCCTGCTAACAGCCAACCCGTGACCTCCAACCCGTGACCTGCACTCCCTGTCCTGCAAAAAGAAAAGCAAACAGAGTCAATAAAGCTTAACCAAAGCTTAAACAAAGCTCAATAATTCAAAGACTGTCAACGAATGCAATCACATATACACAGACACACGGAACCTCAATAATGCAATCACATATGGAGCATGTTCAACTACTCAATCAAACTAAACGGATTCTACACGTTAACAGATACAATAAATCATTTGAAGCATTAATAAACAAGCACTGACCAACTAAAGCATTTCTGATATGAGTTTAGTCTTTAGAGCAAGTTCCTGATCAGAAAGAGTTTCATCTTTTTTTCCTAGGAGGCGATCAAGAATCTTTGGTTTGGAAATGGTATTTTTCTGAGCTAAGATGTTGTGGATTTGATCATAAGCTGCCTCATTCGGCTTCTTTCGCTTTGCTGCTTTGCTGGCCTTAACACCAGCCGGCCTCACGTCTTCCTGCTCAGGCACCACCTCCGCATCAGCTTCCTTCCTTTTCTCTTTCTACTTGGAGATAGCGTGGGATTTTCATTTCTGGTCGAACCTGAGTTCCCTCCAACAGTGTTCCATTGTGAACTTGGCTGTGTAGTCATTGAAGAAGATGTCATGCGCTGATTTCATGACATCGTTCTCACTCTGACCACTAGCCTGCTGCTTCAAAGCCGCTTCATGGCATCCAACAAATTTACATACCTGCTCATTCACTCTTCCCCACCTCTGCTTACATTGACTCCACTCCCTAGGAGCTGAGCCAATTAGCTGAGGACTTGAATTGAAATACCCCTCTATCCGCTTACAAAATGACCCCAATTTCTGTTCATTACTGACAATGGGATCTTTGCTGGTGTTCAACCAAGCACTGATCAACACAAGATCTTCTTTGATGGTCCACTTTCTCCTTTCCGCAGGCTTAACCAACCCGGGAGAGCTAACACCTGGCTCAGCAGAGTCTACGTCTATTGGTGGACTGCTCTGTGAAGCTAACAGGTTAACAAACCCGGTTGAGTTAAGGGGAAAAGAGTCCATGTGAATTTTAAGTGTGTTGGGGTGTTTTGGTTCGAGTTGTTGTTTAGATATTGCTGTGAATTTTAAGTATGGAGATAGTATGTTTTTAAAGGTGTTTTTACGTTTCCAAAGAGAGAAAATTAAAAGAACTCTACCCACCAAAATTCAATTCACAGAACAAGCCATTACACAAATACTAGATACCTATGAGCAGATACACATCAAATCAGGCGAAACAATTAAGTGCTTAAGTACAATTCAAATTAATTACAGCAACCAACCAACAGATAATTAATGTCGCTTTATATAATATCTACTTGTAGTTATCGTTCTAGTTAAAATTCAAGTTCTAGTTATGGTTTTAGTTTAGTTCTAGTACTAGTTATACTCCTACTTGTAGCTATAGTTCTTGTTAAGCTGAGATATAGTTGAAGGTGAGGCTAATCTTTGGTTGTTAATCGAAGCAGACTTTCTCTAGGGTGTCGACCTGCAAAGATAGGTCATACACCTGGTCATTGAGAAGTTTAACCTCTTCCTACGAATGGGGAAAAAAGGGATTTGCATTAGTCATTGTAATAAAAATAATTGAAAAAAATACACGAACCTCCTAAAATAGCTATAACAATTTTCACTAACCTCAAGTCTCACTATCTGTCTACTGAGATTAGAGACCCCGAGCATCACCTTCTCAGCCTCCTCCACCTGTTTCGTCAGCCTCTCCAGCTACTCCTGCACACCTATCACCTAAGGCTGGCGATAATGGAGTCCATCATCCTTGGTTACAACATAAAGCTAGTCAGAGTCTAATCGTGAAAGTGATATACAAAAAAAAACTCATTGATATACACATGAGGACTTACCTCGTAGTTACAGCAGGTGAAGAACCGCTTCCCAGGAAGAGTGTCATGCTCCTCCTTTGCGCGAACCTCGTTGATGAGTCTCCCACCACACGGATACCTTTTAGGAATGTCGTACTCTGAATAAACCACAAGACCCAACATGTTGATGTGTTCGTGTTGCCTCTTTGAATTTCTGATATCTTCTGCCATATCCATCTGTAAAAATTCAAAAATTTAGTCAAACCAATGAAAAGTATTAAACCTTAATAACAAAACAAAAGGATTAAACGAAATCAAAATCCAACCCTAGTGACGATCTAGAACCCTAAATTGAAACCCTAAAACGAAATCAAAATCAGATAAAAGAACCCTAAATCGAAACCCAAAATTCGATCTAGAACCCTAAATCGAAACCCAAAATCACGATCTAGAACCCGAAATCGAAACCCATAATCCAATTTAGATCCCTCACCAAAAACCCCCCAATTTTTATCGAACCCTACTGACCCTTTCTAACTCGATTACAAATCTCTGAGAAAAGAACCCAAAAACAAACAACCTTCACGAACTAGAACCCTAAATCAAAACCCTAAACTCGATTTAGATCCCTCACAAAAAATTCCCAATTTTTTTGAAACTCCAATAATCGTTCCCGAGCCCCAAATCGACTCAATACTTCTCTATAACTACTCGATACTCACCTACGCTCGTGGTAACTACAGATCATCGTCGATTAGGAGAAATCTTCGGGAGCTGTCGTCGCACAAGATATCGCCTCTCAGGGTGAAACCCTAGATTTTCGAAAGAGAAGGAAAAATGAAAAGAATAGAGACGAAACCCCTATTTTCCTCCGCGTCTACGCAGATTCTTCTGACCAAACAAACCACGACACGTGGTAAAACTCGCTTCATACAGGTTCATAAATAAGGTCCGGTCTGTCGCATTTTCACACATTTTTTTCTTTTATTCAAAAAGCTCTATGAAACCGGACCCAAGAACCGTCTATGATCCCCCGATGCGGGTGGTCTCATGTTTGGGCTCTTATGCCATTTTCTTTTCTCGGCAGCTTGATTGAAAATTCAAAACCAATTAATCCAAAATCATTTTTCTCACTAGTTACGAAGTTGGTCGATCATGACTTATAACCGATGAAGAATTTCATCAATGCAAGTCTTTTTTTTTTGTTTGCTAGTTATTTTGTCAAGGCAAGTTACTGGTTGTTGAGCGTGAACATCCATTTTTTCACGCACATAAGGAATATACTAGATTTTGACCCGCGGTTTAAAACCGCGGGATAATTTTTTGATACATTCCAAATTTATTTGATATTAATTTGTATTTATTGTATCTACATTTAGATGTTATAAATAAAACGTTATATTGAATATTTTAAACTCCGTCCCAACCCGCTGTTAAATCGGAAAATTATCTAGTCTCATATGTAATCCGGTTGAGTTTTCAATAAAAATTATTTTAAAATCCAATAAAAATCATAAATGCAGCTAATATCCGGGATCTGGCTATCGGTTGAACTGATAGGTGACCCAATATGCAATTCGGCTTGACTTAAATTGTTATAGTTAAATTATTCTAATATATATTCATGAATATATATACAAATATATTGAAAGTGATGTTCCAATTTTAATACAATTTTTTAGTCAAACTAAATTTTCATCTTGTTGTAAGCGTAATGAATCAATATTTGAGAGAATGCATACTAAAAATGAAATATACAGTATTTAAGGATCAACAATTTATATATGTCTATTACAATTTAATGATTTATGTTTGTAATATATATTTTATTTATTTAGTAAGTTTACTTTTGTTATTCACATGTTATTAATTTTTTGATGTTTTGTTTATGACTTATTTTAAATTTTAAAGTTAATTTCATTAATCGCATTAGAAATGTAAATATTTAATAATTTTATTTTTGATTTATATTTTTATTATATATAAAAGTAAACTTTACAACTAATTAAAATATTAACACATACTCTCTTGTATCAGTTTATGTTTTAACGTAGTGTTTTATGATATATTTGTGTTAGTATATTTGTCGAATTAGTTAATATTTGATAAATATATTATATGTGTTTGAATAACCCGTAAAACTATGTTTATAAAAATCTCAATAGTAACATACTTTATTTTATACATATATATTTAGACTAAACCTAAAAATATATTCTGTGAGGTATTTCCATACTAAAAACCAATCTGTAGATACCATATAGGATTGTCCAAAACCTGCAAAATACAATTGACATTAAGCATCCATCATGATTTATCTCAACTAAGTGTGATCTTTATTAGTGCATGTATCAAAAACATGGGAAAAAGAAGGATTTCACCAGAAAATGAAACTACAAATAACTAACACCTATCACTCTATCTATGTATGTGTATGTCTATGTTGAAGCTAAACTAAACAAAACAAATAATAACCATAGCAACCAAGGTTTCAGATACAGTTTGGAAATATGTAACAACCTTGATATACGGGGATGTTCCCTCTATAAAAATTATGTACGTAAATCATCAACCCATTCAAAAAGAGAAGACATTAATGCCTCAATGATTTCATTTCAGTTTAAAACGCACGTTGATTGTTAACCCCCGATTAAGAGTTATTCTTCTTCTTATTCTCTAGCAATGGATCTGTTTCTGAGAGACACGTTCTTAATTATCTTACTAAGCAAAAACTTTTGGTCGCTGAAGTGTTTCAGTGAAAAAAAAATATGATGAAATAGGTTTTCGGGGATAATGGTATTTATAAAAAGGGATGAATGTCTCTTATTTGATTTGTGCTATAAAAGAAGTTTTGAACTTTTAGAAGATTTTGTTTTTATTTCTAGAGAATATATTCTGTTTTCTAAAATCACGCATAAACTATTGCTATTATTTTGTTAAGTTTCAAACTACAATTTCTATAATTATAGTTGCAACCCGATTTCAGATTTTTAGGCAAGTTTATTAGGAAATTCATCATTCAAATATTTGACTGTATAATTACATATGAATATATTCTGTTTTCGATTGAACACATAAGTAGGGATGATTTGTTTGTGTATTTAAAATTCCAAAAAGTCAAATTTAATTAAAAGCATATATTTAAAATAATACAATGGCAATTCATTGTAAATATTTTAAAACTCTAAGGGTTCCTAAAAAAATGCCCTTCAGTTTTAATAGTATTGATGTCACAAAATCCTTGTTCGAACACCCGTAATAACTGATATTCGTGAAACAGTCTATAATCTTTAGAGTTGAAAAATATGTTTTTTTTTAAACAAAGAGTTGAAAAATATGTTACGATCCTATTCTACATGCTAGTATGTTACATTGATGATCGATACCTAAAACATGCATAAATATGTACATGAATAAACAAGATAAATAGAAAAGGAAAAAAGAAGGAAAGTCATGGGCGCTTTTTTTTGAACAACAGTCATGGGGAATAAAGATAGCAAATTGGCAATCATCTAGAAACCTATAGGAGGAAAGAAGCGGTTAGTCTTGCTGCAAGTAATCATCTAAAGGCTTTGCTTTAAACGGAAAGTTTGCTATAATGCGCAATAATATATACATCAAAATATATCTGGTCATATTTGATAAATAGAGGGTACCTCTATTCATTTATTATTTTTTTATTATTTTTTTTTGCTTACAAAAAATAAATAAATAGATGGTAACCTAAACTCATACTGATTCATGGGTTCATGTAAAGGTCGGATACTTTTGTTTTTTATTAAATTAAATTGCAGTAAGAAAGCTTTAATGTTGGTCCTATACCCTCCTGATAAATCATTAAACTATTCACGACTGTCATGAATTTTCTTTTCTTCTTATTTTGTCTTTTTTTTAATAAAATTATTTTGTCTTATTTTTTCTTTTTTTTTATTTGTCGGTAATGCAAGAGATATCAAGAATCTAATTTGGTTGTTGAAGAAAAACAATTCGGCTCAGAAGGTTACGGGATCTAGAGCTTCAATATAGTGTAGTTCTACCTTTTATCATGATTAAGAGCATATCTAATGTAAAATTCTATTTTTCTTTTAAATTGAGTAAAAGTAAATATAGAATAAATATGCTACAATCATATTCCATTTTTCATTTTAATAGAGTCATGAACAAACAAAAAGTAGACTACTTTATTTATGGAATAAATTTTATAATGGAGTGAAATATGAAATTGGTTGGAATAATTTTTATTCCATATTCATTTTTACTCTATTTTAAGAAAAAAAAATAGAGTAAGAACGGAGATGTTCTAAGCTAAAAGGAAAAGAGGAAATTAAAAATATAGAGATAATTATTACACCAAAGAGAAACATAGAGATATCTCATCCTTTTAAAAACTGTCAAGATTATGCTCAAGTTCTCCGTATGCTCGGAAACGGATGGTGCCATGCGTAAATTAACTTGAAAACTTTATATGAAAAATGGCATAAGAAAAATAAATATAAAATACAATAGTTTAATTTATCAAAAGAAAAGTTAAGTATCACATAGAAATTTAACATTTTGTTTAAACTCTTTTTTTTTATTAACAGGCTCATTTTTTGTTTTCTGTACTATATATAAGTAGTTTTATCAACACTGAGCAGAGTAAGAAAACGTAAAGTAGCTGAGTGTAATAACTAAGTTCCTTGAGACAGAAGACTTAGGGATCTGGATTTTTGTACTTACAAGAAATCTATCATTAATTACTGTCCTTCCTAAGCATCTTTTAATAAATTTTAATTATATCTTAGTAATTTTATAATAAACTAACTTAGTAGCCATATGAAATGGCTAAGATGATGCCCAGATTTAAGGAACAACTCACATGCTTCGTGAGCTGTGTTCTTCCTCTCAGTTTATGCAGATTCTATAGGTCCATAATTTCCCACTTTATGATCTGAATAAAAGGAAAATTACTTTCTTGATATTCTCCTTCACCACCGGCCTTTAACAAAATAAAAGATATTCTCCTTCACCCAAATAAAGACAATACCATAGATATTTCCCACTTAGCTATACATATATTATAGCTGTTGCTCTGGAAGTAAAGTACGACTTTAAAAACTAGGAGACGGTAGTCTAATAACTACTATGAATAGTACCAATCAAACTCACCTAATCATAGACTTTACATTAAAACTACAAGCTTGTGGGATTAGTATTTCACTAGTTTCGAACCGGAACGTTGCAACTCATAGAAAATAGTCTTTTCTATGTACATATTGTCTTGTTATTATATCATAATCAAGAGTTGATAAAATCTTGATTCTCCAAAACCTTAAAATTATGTGCACTTAACCATCAAAATTTCTATGAAACAATAAGAAACTTCATAACAAAGATATAAAATCATATATAAATCATATATATATATATATATACAAGTTGATCACAAGGAAATGTATTTCAATTTACAAAGCTTTTTATCCCAAACTAAAAACTAAGTAAACAGTATCGTCTACATAAAGTTCATTGCCTAGGAAAACCTAATAATCCAAATGGATTTATAAACAAATTAATCACCTGATTAAAATCACTAAACAAAGTAACAATGCCACTCTACAGATTCACAACTAATAATAACACCTTCAAATTAGTTAGTAGTCGTCCCAAAAGATCCCCAAGTCATCATCATCATACGACGTATTGTTACCATCCACCTCCGCCGCATTGGCCGCAGTATTCCCCAGCACTGGATACGAAGAAGATATCTCCGGCGTCGCGGTTGCGTTCACATCGGAGCTTAAACCGGTTTCTTGAGACACACTCACAAGAGAATGCTCCAACTTGATCATACCGTTGTTATTGTTTCCCAAACCGGTTCCATAACCCGAACCGAATCCGTAATATGGATCCGAGTGGTAAGGGTAGTTGAGGGTTTGGGCTGATGGGTAAGTGTTGTTGATCTGCACGGTTGTAGGGTGATGGGGGATGGATTTGAAGTCGTGTTGTTGGCTGGTACCGGAGAAGCTTGGGCCGGGTTGACTCAAGAAACCTGGATCAATGAGAGGAGGGAGAGATGAGAAGTCTAAGAGATGATCAATGTTGTCAAGAGAATCAATCCTTGTAATTTGATTTGTAGGAGTAGATGTAGTAGTGGGAGGAGGAGCGTTCTTGTGGAAAACCCTACACACCACCCATTCATCCTATAATCAGCACAACAACAAAAACAAAAGGTTTAGATTGCAAATTAATTAAGTTTATAATTGGATTTGGCTTTTTGCTTTTGGATATATTTTATGAACACATTGCTTTTGGATTAATTAAGAAGAATTATAACATTAACATTTTCATACCAAGCACAGTTTATATGCATCAAAATCAGATAGTTCTCACAAAGTTTCTAATAAAATCAAACTAATAGTTCTGTAAAAATAATTGAATTACATACCCTTGCGAATTTAGGGAGATTGTGATAAGAATATATGCCATCAAGACGATACTCATGCATAACCCAATTGGTTTTTTCACCTTTTGGAGCTCTTCCTCTATAGAACACAAGTGTTTTCTTCATCCCAACAAGACAACCTTTGCCTCTAAGGATCTCCTTGTCCTTCCCGGTCGCCTTCCAATAACCGGACGCGGTTGCACGGTTGGTCCTCATACCGGTCGGATACTTCCGATCCCTTTGGCAAAAGAAGTAAAACTCCTTCTCCCCCATCTTTGCAATTTCTGCACCCCCAACAAAAGTAAATTCAAGAATCAGAATTTTGGATTATGATAATTTCTGAAGCGGTCAAATTAAAAAGAGAAAATGGATAATGACTTGACTTACTTGGTAGATCCCATGGCTCGTTCTTGTTAAAGTCGGCTTGGCCAATTGCAGCCGAGGTGAATCGAACGTTGAAGACCTTCTCTTTGAGGTAGTGAGTTATGATCTCTTCATCAGTTGGGTGAAACCGAAACCCTGGAGGTAAATCCACCACCTCTTGGTCCCCTCCTTGGTTCACAACTACACCTCCTTCTTCCACCATATCTATATATGTATGTTTTAATCAAGAACAATAAAGATCAGAGAAATTCTTGATGGATAGAGAAAAGAGCAGGAATATATATGCGTTTATTGCAGACACACGTCGACGTTGAAGAAGAAAGAAAGAGGTTGAAGAAAGATAGCTGAAGAAGCAAAGGTTGGAGAAATTTTAGGAACTAGACAGTTAAAGGAAATGGAAATAAAAACTTTGAAAATTTAGGAACACATTTGGCTTATTTATACAAAGGGAAGGATAAGAGCTTTGAAATTAAAGTAAAACCAAGAATTGTTTTTTTTGGAGATGTAGCAAAGACACGTAAGCTCTAAGCAACTTCCTGAATTGTTGAAAAAGCCCCCACAAAAAAAGCTTAAAATGTCTTACTATATTATATTTTTATGAAAATCAGGGAGATTGGCATTTGTATATATATAAATAACCCGTAATTTTCTACACCTTAGTATTTAGTAATTTTACTAAATTTCTCTATTTTATAGTATTATTTCTCATTCTAGTTTCAATTTTTACCGTGAACAATTCTAATACTTATTCTATTTTTAATAGTCCGATAGTATTTTAAACTAATGAATAACGTTTAATTTAGTGGGTGACTTTTGGAAATTGCCGCTTACTATCAGATTTTTTAATTTATAAATTCTACCATTTACTCTAATTACAAGAAGTTAGATAAAATTCATATGGTGGCATCTTTGTCGAATAGTTTAATGGTTAATGCACTTTCTTACCGAGTCAATTCGTTTTTTAACCCTTCGTTTCATATGACTATGCCTTTATAGTTTTAGCTTCTTTAGACATCCACAACAAGATGGCTTCCATTGCCACACTGACCTACATCTCTACCTTTTGACAAAAAGACTCCTTTTAGAAAGAAAATAAAGAGTCGTGGGAAAGAAAACGTTTGAAGCTGTTTTATATAGAGTGGGCATTTTATCCGTTAAATTTGATTTAATTCGTTATATGTTGCTATTCGATCCGTAAATTCCAGATATCCGTAAGCTTTCGAAGCAAAACAAATACTAAAATTCAGTATCCGTTAAAATCAAAGCAAATCACAAATATTAAAATTTCGGGAAGCGAATATCCGATCCGATCCGTCAATATATATATACATGTATATTTTGATTATATTTAAAATTTTAAATGTATAAAATTATATAATTATTATTCTAACATATGATTTGACATATTATATTCACATTATTACTTATATAAAAGTATTACATAAAATGAAAAAAAAAACATTAATGACAATTATAATATTTTTCTTAAATTTTGTGTTATTATAATTGTTAACTAAGTTTAAAAATTTACAAAATATGTAGATTCTTTATTTCTTTTAATTTTTATCTTTTATATCATGCAAAAAAATATTTTACAAAACAAATTTGTATCAAAATTTTAAGATTATTTGTATTAATAAAAAATGAGATATCCGTAAGTATCCGCGAATATCCGCAAATATCTATTTATTTTCCGGATATCTGTTTTTCCGAATATCCGTATTTTACCGAAGCAAAGCAAATCGGAAAATTAGATATCCGTAACATTCGAAGTAAATCACAAATACTTTTAAGAATTCGGATATCCGATCCGTGCCCAGACCTAGTGTTATGTATGTGGACCCATATTACTGAAGCTGTCCCTCTTAAACTTTAACTGTTCATAGTTTATTATCATAGTGAAAGGAATCAGTCCCTAAGGAAATCCTTAAAATGTATTTTACCTAAGAAATCTTACAATGTATGTTAATGTTTGTATTATTAAACAATGTTAATTCAGTTTCTTATAAAGATATATTTACGAGAATTTTTTAATAAACCAATCACACAAATTGAGATTATAGTATTTAGATATGATCATCAATAAAAACCCTTTAACAAAAAAGTATAAACTAAAGTTTGGCTTTTTAGTTTTTCTACCAAAATACATGTAAAATAAGTTGATTTCATATAATACATTTTAATTTATAAATGAACTAAATTTTCAATATTTATAAAAGTTTATTTTTGAGTCTTGGATGTAAAATGACTGTAGGTAGCATAAACATAATTAAATACTGATTTGATTTTTAGAATTGAACTTTTATTATTGATTTTTTTATAAAAGAATGTATGATGTATTTTATTGATTTTTAAAATATGAAATAGTGTTTTCTATAGCAACTAGTTTAGAAAATGGTCATATATATAGTTTTCCCTTCGTTTCATATTAAGTGTCGCTGTAGAGAAATTTTTTCGTTGCAAAATAAGTGTCGTTTTCGCATTTCAATGTAGAATTTATTAACTTTATTCTCTATTTTATTTTTCTATTGGTTAAGATTTATGGGTAGTGGTGTTTTTATATAGAAAATATGCAAAACTAAATTATTTCTTAATCTGTGTGAATGAGTTTCGAATGACACTTATAATGAAATATAAAGAGTAATTGTTATTATATACTAGGAGTGTTGAAACGATTTCATACTTATAAAATAAACGCATAAAATAATTTATACTGTATGTATAGGAGCTACACTTTAGCATATTAATCTCCAGTCTCCACAAATTAATTCGCATCTATTTCTGTATGATTCTAGTTTGAATGAGTATGTTTAGTAGTTAAAAAGCATATACCTTTTCTTAAATGCTGGCTCAATTATTTAGTGACGGAAACCATTTACCAATATATTGGATTGATTAGAAAAAGACCAAGTCAAATGGTCCTAATTAATTTTAGTTGTACCGACACAAAATAATTTTCTTAAGAACAATTAAAAATTAAATTTTCTAATTACACAAAATAATATGAATATTTCTAGAAAAATGGGAAGAAAATAATTTGAGTATTTCTACTATAAACTTTTTTGAAGATTGTCGATTATAAACTGCCGCTGTAGATTTAAAATTTCGGCCTAGATAGTATCAATTGATCAATAATATATAGGTATGAAAAAAAATTCTCTTGACTTTTTGTATCATGACAACAACTCTTCTTTACCTATGCAGCTAAATAAACCAATACGAAATTATTAATGGAACAACATATTGACGAAAATAGTATAAAGTTTTTTTTTGAAACGAAAAATAGTACAAAGTTTCGTGATATAATGTGCGAAAATACTAGCAGTCACTTAAAAGAAAATATATTGCTAGTTGGTTTTTGTGGATATGATGATATTATTTGGGGTTTCCCAACAAGTCTAGCCTTTAGCCTTTATTTTTTAGTAACAATTTGATTAGTTTTTTTTTCTCTTAAGTTGTTCTTTGGGGGTTTTCTTTGAAAAGAAAGATAGGACACCTAATCATCAACTAACTAAACTGTCCACATGTACGTTCACCCATATATTTATTGCCTGAATATCACATACTCAAATCTTATCGATGATAACTATTTACTCATTACTGTAGAGAAGGGCATAGATTCACCACAGTGTGCTGCATTTTTTTTGTTTTGACATCAATGTGCTGCATATCAACACATATGCATGCTTTTAAATAATTTCAGCTGAATACGAACAAGAGGAATCCATATTACTTTTATATTATTTGAGAAGTGATTTTGTCACACGTTTTTTATAGAATCATTTAAAAAAATAGTATGACGTGACTAATAAAATTGATGATATGGTTTATATCTTAATATGATTACGTTTAATGTTAATTATTATTTGAGAAGTGATTTTGCTACATGTCCCTTCAACAATTATTTTCACAAAAATAGTATGACATGATTATTAAAATTGATGACATGACTTAGCGCGTAATATGACATTGATAATTACATTTAATGTTAATTTATATTTTTAGTAAACTTTTTAAAATATAGTAATAACTTATTTATTATATTTAAGGTCGATTTATATTTTTGGAATCTTTTAAAAAATATGAAAATAACTCATAAATTATCATTAAAATAAATATATTCAAATATATGACATTACCAATTTTTAAATATCATTTAATTGTATATTTTAATTTTTTTATATATTTATAAATTATACAATTTTATTACTAAAAAAAGTTTATTACTAAAATTTCCAAAATGTATACATTTTTAGAAAATTATACAAATTTAATCGTAAAATCACTAGTCTCTTATGTATCTACAGATTTTATAAATATTGGTTAAATTTAATTTTTGATAATTATGCATTTTTTTGCAAAATTATCTAATATATTTAATTAAAATAAATATATATAAAAATTATTAAGATTACAATTTTAAATATATATGCAAATTATTAAATATAATTAAAAATAAAAAATATGTTTTCTCAATTTTTATGTTTACTGAAATCAAATTTATATTAAAATATTGATAAAATGTACATTTTTTAATAAATTTTATTTTTAAGTATAATTTATATTTACCTATTAAAAATAATTTTAAGTTTTTTAGTACATATGGTGCGGGAAAACACCTAGGATTTTTGAGCAAGAAAAACAATAGCCCATAGAACAAAACAAAATTCAATACAATAAAGAGAAATTGGTTGAAAAGGTAAAACTTATTAATGGTTTTTCTCAAGAAATTCCAGCATTGACAAAAAGCCATATTGAACCGAACTACATATGGATCGACTACAACTATCATATCTTTTTTTTCTGAACATTACAATTATCATTTTTTTATTGAAAAGACAATTATCGTATCTTGTAACACAACAAATAGTAAAATTCAAACAATTCCAAAAGATCTTTTAAAAGTAGACGTGATAGGTTATCAAATTAGTATATCTTGTGTTTGAGTTATTATTATTTTTGGAAATTCACTGATGTTTCGAGCTCGTCATCTTCTCACAGAAGGTTGACAAGTTATTCGATCAAATCGAATGTATTTTAATTACCAACTCGGTACAAGTCGTTTGCCAGTACTCGCAACAAATCACCGACCTAATCATAAATTTCTAAAACAATTAACTCTCATAGTTGACACTAATAATCAACTAATGCAAACTCGATTTATTTTATTTATTTTTGGCTTTTTTGTAACTCAGGCTTTCAATTTCTTTTTGGCTTTTTATTTCATTTACCAATAAATCATATCTGTTTTATTATTTACTCAAAAGAAAAACCAATACAACTTTACAACCTTTGTTAATGTATAATCCCTCAGTTCCATAATATAAGATGTTTTGATGTTTCAAAATATAAGATATTTTGATTTTTTAAAAGTATTTTAACTTTATTAAAAATTGGTTAATCAATGTATGTATGCTATTTTATTTGTGACTAATTACTTTATATTTATTTTAGATTATTTAATAATATTATTTTCTAAATAAGTATTTTTTTTTTAATTTTTGTGTATTCATGTCAAAATCTTATATTATAAAACGGAGGGCATCAATAGACGGTAGAAACTGGAAAGGAATAAATCATCCCGATAATATGATATTCAATGACATTATGTCTACACAAGTTGTGGAATATAATTAGGGAGAAATTATACTCATAAATAATACTGCTCTTAGGTTTTATTTATTTTATCCCCTACATATTAAAGAAAAAATATTTTTAAAAAACGTGTTCACACTAGAATTAACACGTGGCAGTCTCACAATGAATTTGGGAATGAACATTCACATTTTATATAAATGTTTTCACACTCTATGTAAATGTGTTTACACTAAGTATTTTATGTTTTGTTTTTTTTCTAATAAAAAGCTCACATTTTATGGTTCCAAAAAATATGAATTTAAAATTTAATTCTACAATAAAATATTAAGACATGATAAAAAAAATAATCCAAAACCAACATATACCCAAATTAGGGCTGTTTAATATGTTAAAACCGACACCGAACCGAACACAAATAAATAATATGGTTTTATTTTAGTATATACCATACAAACGGAATGGATGTGATTTTATAAAAAATCATAGAATTTGGATATGGTTTGATTTATAACCGATTAAACTGAACAAAACAAATCAAAAGTAGAAAAATGTAAATCTCATATATATTTATAATGACGCATGGATGTCAATTTGTTATATAAGTTGAACTATAATTATAATTTGTAAATCATTTGAATTAATTGAACTATAATTAAATAGCAATTCACTCCAACTAAGGTTTCTTATTTTCTTAGTTTTCTTTTTTATCATTTTTTTTTAATTTTAACATTGACTAAATTGAAGTACAAATTATAAATTTGATGGACAACAATTAGTTGAAAATTTTTACAACTTTTTTATCTTTAAATAAACAAAAGTTGTGTTCAATTAAAGACATATTAATTTTGATGAACACTAAATATGAAAGAATAGAAAAAAAATTCCTTCGTACTTCTGTTTTGTTTTAATTTTAGATTGATTGTTTATTAGATGAAATATTTTTGTTCTTTTATTCTTTTATTTAAATATATAATATATTTTTAATAAATGACTTTTTGATAACATAACTCTTAAATTCGTATAATATATAATATGATCTCAAACTAAATAATTATATTTTTGGTATAAAACCGAATAAACTGAAAACCCGCAGTATATAAATGGAATTGAACCGAAGTAAATATGAATTTAAAATAGTAATTATATTTTATTAATCAAAATACCAAAAAAAATATTAAAAAATAAGATATGAGCCTTACACAGAATAAAATATAATTACTATTTTAAATTCATATTTACTTCGGTTCAATTCCGTTTATTTACTGTGGGTTTTCAGTTTATTCGGTTTTATACCAAAAAATATAATTATTTAGTTGAGATCATAAAAATATGAATTTAAAATAGTAATTATATTTTATTAATCAAAATACCTTATTTTAGAAACAATTTCATTCTGTGTAAAGCTCATATCTTATCTAGTTATAAATTATACTCCCTTTATACAGTATAAGTAATTGTATAAATCATGTAGCCCTTTTACAAAAAGAAAAAAATTTGTATAAATTATGTCAAAATGATGATACTTATATAATTCTCGTATATTATATGTTTTGGCGCGTGGACCCCACAAATAGAATAGAAGTAGGTTCTAAAATATACGCGGGCGTAGCTTAGGAAGGTTGACTTTTGCTTCCAAAGGCAAAGACTTAAAAGCGAAGGAGCCGTATCATTCGGTGGCGGATTATGACGTATATTATGACATCACAGGCTATTCTTTTTGGGTCATGTGGACCCAACCCAGGCCTTTTAAACTCGATTCACACAGACAGAATCACTGTCCCATCGATGCAGTTGATCAGTTCAGTTCTATTACCTGAGAAAATAATTCAAGTATAATGTCATTTTTCATCATTGCCTTATAAACTTGATTCACAATATAGATGGACCCACACTATGCTACTTGAAAACTATGTTGGAAAAATTAGAAAAATATGTATAAATAGCATAGTGCTGTAATGATGATGATGTCATTCAACCTTGCTCAAAGTCATGGCTACCACCACTATTTCCCAGTCATGCGCATATATTTAAGGTCTATATTTAAACATTTCTAGAAACAAATCTACTGATTTAAATGTTTAATAGTGATGTGTGTATTGGAAAACTTATAAGTTAATCCCAGTAATATTAATTTAAATAGTTGAATATGCTTTTGGAATCAAGTGGGTCGACTTATTATAACTAGATTAGCTTATATAAAATGTAGACTTCCATTATTTGTTTCATAGTTCTAAGACAGTATTTCAGTTGCTGCTGCAACAATTTAGGATGTTAATATTATTATCGCTGGTAGGAATCTATATGATTGGCCTAATATGACAAAACTATAGAAACTATTTTTGTTTATCAAATGCTATTAACTTAAGAACATGCTATATGGATTTACGTTTTAGTATAGGGTCTTCTTTGTAAGCTTAGACATTTGCAGTAGAGTTTTTGTTACCTAGAAAATGGTGTAAGTTATCAACATCAACAGGTGTATACTAGAGCAACTATTAAGATGATTTAGTGTTGAATTTTTTCCTTAAGAGATTATTAATGCCAATATCCTAATACAATGTTTAGAGTATTTGTTAAGACATCAATTTCTTTCTATATTTTTGTAATTATACTATAATTAATTAGTTGGAAATATAAAAGATAGTAGTTTCAAAAAAAAGAAAGATAGGAAACGAATTGAAATATACTGATAGGTCCACTTATATATAAATACTAAACAAATATTATGCATGAAGGGTTCATATAGTTTGTAGTTTTGGCTTTAAGGGTAATCAGCTAGACTTATTCATCAAAAATAATAAATAACCCGATCAAATCTCAAAATTTTGACACTTGTATTGTGAACCCATTGGATGTATTATATCACCTTATTATATACCAGTGGAAGTTAGAAGAACAAATTGTATGGTCGACTAGCGTCACCTAAATTTATGATAACATATTTAATCTGCTAATATATAATATACTAGATAATAATCCGTACTCTGCACGGGGTGAGTAGATTTAAAAAAATTAACACTTTGAATTAATAGATATTATAATGGTAAAAATTAAGAAGAAACACTATATGTTATAAACTAATGGTTTAAAAGAAATTGAGTATGTCAATATAAATAAATTTTCGACCACAAATTTTTAAATTTGTGTATTTATTTGTTTAATTGAAATATAGTTCGTGCAAGTGAATCAGTAATAGTAAACAAATACTAATATAAAATGAACTACAAAGTAAAAATGAAATAAACGATAAAATATTTGTCCACATATAAAATAACTTATAACTATAAGATAAAACAAAAATAAGAGTCGAGAAGAAATGTGTAATGAGTCAATAAATTATAGAGAACAAATATATATATTAAGATGACATACTAAAACTCGCTCCATTTATATACTAAAACTTACCTCGATTTTGTAGACAAAATAATCAAACTTCCATATATATTACAAAACTGAAAGAATCATTTGGAAGACGCACAATTAGGATTTGATTACAGTAATTTCAAATTTATATAGTTTAATTTCCTTATATACGACAGTCAATTATGTGAAAAAAAAATAATAACCATAATCAAGTTTTAATTATTAACACAATCGAGTCCCTATAATCAAGTCCCTAATATTTATCAATTTTATATATAGCAGATTACTGACTCATTATTAGAGATTCCAAAATAATTACACGTTACCAAAATCGTAAATGTAAAATATATATAATTTATTATAAGTTTCCTTTTAAAATCCAAGTGATTAATTGTTTTTGCAAATATCGTTTTTCAATATTTATTAGGATCAAGTTTAATTTTAATAGGTTTTTCAAATATAGTTTATATATATATATAATGTCTAACTATATATAAAATGTTTTATGATTAATAATACTTGTAAAAATTAAAACAATATTTTCTATTTGAGGGAAAATCGTGATGCTATTATATTTAGACATTAAGTTTGTATACATTATACTTAGTTTGCGTTTATATATATAAGGTCTAATTATATATAGAAGTCTATATGATTGATAATACTTATAAAATCCAAAACAATATTTTATATTTGAGGGACCATTGTGATACCATTACATTAGACATAAAATTGGTATATACTATAGTTATACATTATACTTAGTTTGCGTTTTTATATATAATAATAACTATATATAAATGCTATATTATAATAATACATGTAAAAAACAAAAAAAAATAAATAAAAAAGATATTACATAGGACTGAGTATGTCTAGAACAAATGTTTTCGATCTAGGGTGTAGTGTATAAATTGTTACAATTTATATGTGGACACTCATAAAATCGTATCTCATATATAATTATCTTTGTAAGTATAGGAATATAATAACAACAAAGCATTAAACAGTAACCCATTCTCAGAAGCTAATAATGCGTAAACATAAATCATACACATTTATATGGTAATGACCAATGACACTTGATGTAATAATTCTAGTAGACTAAGGTTTTTTTTTAAAAAGGATGTGAGAGTGCTTGTAAGGCTGCCACATAGGAAATAACACTCATGTAAATCACACATCAATTGAAGGTTATTTATTTTTAGTGCTCCTGAAATAATATATAAGGGATGAACCAAAATTTTATAGAACAACAAAATTACGAATCGAATATATTTTCCAGTCCCTAAAAATTTTCATGTATCATTTATTCATATATATATCATAAAAACATTAATTTCATAAAAATATGAATCACACACACACACACACACACACATATATATATATATATAGTCAAAACCCTGTCATTTATGACCATATATATTAGATTATTTTGTTAATTTCGTATAATATTCTAATCATAAATTTACAAAACAAAATATAGAAAATATTATATGCAAGGGGTGAAAAATAAAAAAATCACATATTAAAATTTGTATTTGACTTTAAATTTAATCGGAAATAACTATATAAATTCTCAAATTAAATTTTTGTCATCATTTATGATAATTTCACAATAAAACTCTTGTTGCTAAAGTTAAGGGTTTGTAAAAATTTAATATGAAATACCTTGTTAAATGTATTTCACAATCACACAAGATTTCATATAATTTTTTGTACATGACATTTTTTTTACAATATAAAAAAAATTATATTGACCAATCCCAAAATAAATGATATGCATCAAAATTTTATAGAAGAATATAATTACGAATCATTTATATTTTTCAGTCCCTAAAAATTTCATGTATCATTTATTCAGAAAAGAACATTAATATTATAAAAATATGAATTATATATATATATATATAGTCAAGATCCTATCAGTTATGACTATATATATCAAGCTATCTTGTGAATTTTGTATAACATCATAATTTTCCAAACAATTATAGAAAGTATTATATGCGAAGGACGAAAATAATGGACGTCTATATTAAAATTGATATTTAACTTTAAACTTATTCAGAATGAATTATATATATTTCCAAATTAAATGTCTATCAACATTTATGATAATTTTGCAATCAAAAACTAAAATTGCTAAAGTTAAGGGATTGCAAAAAAATTAATATGGAATACCTTGTTAAGTGTATATCACAATCACACAATATTGCATAAAATTTTTTATATATGAAATTTTGATTTTATAATATAAAATAATTTTACTAACCAATCCCAAAATAAATGTAGCATATCCCATAAAATTCCCAAAATATTAATCAAAATAAGTCACATGTACTAAAGTTTTATAGAAGAACATAATTATGAATAGTTTATATTTTTGAGTTCCTATAAATGTCATGTATCATTTATGAATCGTATATATATATATATATATATATATATATATATATATATAGTCAAGACCCTATCAGTTGTGATTATATATATCCTCTTATCAAAATCCTTTAAAAATATTATACGCAATTGTAATGATTTTAAACTATGCTTTGAACGGTCGTCTTGGTCGTATAGTGAAATTGTAATGATTTTAGACTATGCTTTTAAAAATATTATACATAATTATAAAAATAGTATTTAACCATGTACGAAATGATTTGATTATTTTTGGTTTCTGGTAAGAATGATACAAAGAATCATATGAAACCATATTTCTTGTTTGGTAAATAATAATGTGAAAACCATGTAAGAACAATGGAGTCAATCATGATTAAACCGACTTTAATATGGTATCCGAAAACATAAATCGTAGACATGATTTATTTGGTTAGGAAATAAGTAAAAGCTTAGAATATACTACTATTAGTTATATAATGTAATGACCAATGTCAACTACTGTAATTAGTCTAGTTAATTAAGGGTTTTTTAAAATAGGTTGTGAGAGAGCTTGTAGTGATGACACCTAAGAAATGGCACATTTGTAAATCACACATGAGCTAAAGGTTATTTATTTCTAATGCTCCTAAAATAATATAAAAGGGATGTGAAATTTTGGTTTTAAGACGTCATTCAATAACCAAACAGTGAAATTGCCTAAATATATAATCAGTTGTTTATAAATTAGAAGAATCGAGCCTGGGACTGTCATTAAATTATTATCACGCAATTCAATCTGCCCCAAAAGATGGGGCAACCTCTCCAAACATGTCAAATTAATTTCTAAACAATTGTTTTTGAAATAATAAAACCGAAACATGACACTGATAGTAGCATTATCACATTATATCACGCAAGTTTACCTTTTTGATTACTGCAATTGTTTATGTGGTATATTAACGTTTTAAAAACAATTAGTACTTCATTGTCCAAAATTTGCCAAATACATGTTTGATTTATATTTGTATATAAGAGTTTTGATAAGTCTCATACTCTTACAATTATTTAGATGAGATAATCTGGCTGCATGACATTTATTTTTGTACGATGTGTCTATTACTGCTGGTAGGCAGCTTATTTGATTTTTTTTTGCCAAAACTTATTTGATTTTGAATGTTTTTTTTATTTGTTAGAATGGATTCGGGCATTCGGCATTAATCTCTCTAGGCCCGGTATCAGCTTGCGTCTGTACACGTGCAATATGGCTTAAGTCATATTATGGCCAGTACGAATCAAACCCGAAGCTGTAATTGCAGCTTCAAACTGTTCGCCACTAAACTAATTCATCTGGTTTTTGATTTTGAATGTTGGTTTTGTCTAAAGTCTATATAGATAGTATGATCTCAAATATATCAGAGGCAAACCATTCAAAATCGTGATTGATGAATTTACCGGCTTCTTGTAGAGTCAAAATTTGATGTCTTTGACTTTCTTAAATATCAGGCAGAAGCATTGGATTTGGCCTTGATGATGATGGGTGTTGTTATATTGTCCATTTGGTTCTTGGTATACCAATACGAATTGAGGGAAAACCTGAGATCACCAAGACAAACAATAATGGACAGTGTTACAAAAAATCATTTATTTTCTCTTTTTTGTAAGATACCATCAATTCAAGTTAACAGTTCAAAAAGGTAATAATAATATTCGAAGTATTGTATTAGCCTCAAAATATATAGTTCTTATTGATATCTTACTGCCACAATCAAGATATAATCCAGTTCTCAAGCAGACAGATAGAGATCTAAAAATTATCGGTTCGTTCGGCTACTAAAGTGCATGCTTCTGTTGAAGATTAAAATGAACTGATTTATTTAATTTGGATTATGCATAAAATATTGAAAGCTGATAGGATTTATTTCTCCTTTTTTCAAATGCTTTACGTTCATGTTATACTTCGTAATCCTGGTTTCATTAATTATAAAGCAGTTGTCAAAAATTGTATGTAAATAATCAATTATATTTTACGATTATTATTATAAAGAACCGGATATATATATATATATATATATATATATATATATATATATATATATATATATGGTGATTCACAAATTCTTTGTGTGCAAGTAATTGTGGAGAAATCGGTGGTGGTGGCCTAAGGGTGTTTGAGGGAAAAAAAACTCAATACGGCGAACCCAGATTCAAACTCCATCGGTCACACGGATATGGGCTATTGCTTTCAACTCATTTGAATATCCAGGAGATGGTCTATCTGTGGACTGCACCTCTACTCGGGGGTTAGATCTGTGTCATCTTTGATCCGGATTTAACCCCTCTTTTAGCAAAAAAAAAAAGTAATCGTGGAGATAATCTTTCATGGGCAAGGAAAGAGAGAATAATTGAGATTACATCTCCACGTGGATTACAAACCCCCGCAAAGATATGTGTATAATATCCAACCAGGGAAGAGGACAAAGCCCTTTCAACACGACTTGTGAAAACGAATCTGCATATATGTCAGTCATTCAATAATTCTCAAAAAGATTTTAAGAATATGAGATATATTCATGCTCAACATGCGTGTCCATATGTGTATCAGATATGCATATATCAATATCGGAATACTGTACTAAACTTTGTGAGAATTTTCACAATGTAATATTAATAATAAAATAACATAAAGATGGATGGAACCAAAATTGAAAGAAAAATTTCAAAATAAGGTCGTATTGATATGATCAAATTATCAACTACAACTATTTTATATATTTTCCCCTCCCCACAATACTTTGGTAATTTATATAAATCATAACGACTCCCCTACATTTCAATCATCAAATGGGCCCTAATTTGCATAATTGGGTTTTGAATATCTCTAGCCTTGATATTGAAGGTGAGGACTCATCAAGAATTCCTGATTCAGAAAACTAGATTGTTGAACCATACTATGATCCAGATGATCCATACTATTATTGTAACTAAAGTTGTTGATCATCTTCTTCGAAGTGTTGATCATTTCTTCAGAATAATCCACCCGTTCTCTTTTGTTTCCGACAACTCTGGTCTCTGAAGTTGGAGAGCTCAACTTGGGTAACTTGGGTTCCAAGTAACGGTTTCCGTATATGTCAGGGTTTGAGAAATCTCCAAACATGAAAGAAAATTCTGATTCAGTACGATTTTCCGGAGTTTCGTTTAGAAAATTTGTCAAGAACGTGAAATCTGTAGCGTCTAGTAAGTTGGAGAAAGAAGACTTCTGGCGTTTAAGGGTCTGATTGTTTGCCAAAAGGGTTTCGTTGACTACAAATGGTTCGTTGTCATAATCCTCATGTTCTTGATCTTCGCTTGTAGCTGAAGCAACCTCTGCTGATGATAATGAAGCGTGCGATTTCTTGTAAATCCGGCAAAGAACCCAATCATCTAGCTGCAAGAGAATAAGGAAAATAAAAATCATTAAGTATTGAGGAAAATCATAAAACAGTCAACGTAGGTGCTGAATAAGCAGTTTTTAATTAAAAATGATTTATTCGTATATCTTGTATACTTTAACTAAACAACATAATCCAATTATTTTTTTTTCCTTTCAACTGAATTAAAAACATCATATTTTTTTGTTCACATAATATACACCACTAATAATTAAAGTGTTTTTAAAACCTTACCCTCATTGAGTATTCTTTAGAGTTCAAATTCATATCTCCCAAATTATTGACTTGGCCACCGTTCCTAGCATGAGCCACTCTTTTGGGCGTGATGGATTCGGCAAGTCGATACTCATGCATGATCCAATTGGTTTTAACACCTTTTGGTGGCTTTCCAGTGTAAAACACAAGAGCCTTTTTTATACCAATGTTTTCATTAAACCCTTCACGGTTTGGTACCGCGATTAATTTATCTGTTCCAGTGGCTTTCCAATATCCAGACGCAGCCGCCCGGTTTGGTCTTGCTCCATTAGGATACTTCCTGTCCCTTGGACTGAAAAAATACCATTCTTTCTCTCCAAACGGAGCCTTAGCTGAAACAAATCAAACAACGTGTTACAACACTAATTAAAATGTAAATAAAAGGAAATATGCATACAGAAAATATCGGTTAGGTACCTGGTAAATCCCATGGATCAGATTTGTAGATATCCACATCTGCGATGATCGAAAGTGGGACTGGTAAAGAGGAAACCTTCTTCCTTAGGTAATGGAGGATGAGTTCTTCATCTGTTGGATGAAATCGAAACCCTGGTGGTAAACTTGATCTTGGATCCTTGCTTATCATTGTTTCTTGGTTTGATCTTAAAATATTATATAAATAGAAAGTTTTTATTGAAATGAAAGAACAGAGGACAAGGACTGTTTTGGTGAGGAAGAAGAAGTGAGCCAAAGATTGAAATTTTTCGTAGAGCAGGTTGCGAGGCAATTTATGGTGTGTGGATTTTTGTCGTTTAGTACTACTATAGATGCATAATAATTTATATAAATATAAATTTAAGATATTAGAAATTTAGAACAAAATAGAGAATATTATATTCTTTAAAGTAGACCGGTAGAAAAAGTCCAAAAATAATTTTAAAGTAGTCGATAAAAAGAAATAAAATCAGTTGTAATTATTTCCAAGTAGGTAATAATTAAATTTCTAGTATTGGAACTTCATGGCAAATATCGTCATTGAGCTCAAAGCATGATTTATGAACAGAAACTAGAATAATGAAGATCTTAACCAATAAATTTTAGTCGTCTTTTGCATGTTGTCTATGTATTCTCATCATTTTAAACGTTAACATTTATTGTAAGACTTTTATGAATATATCATACTAATTTAGATATATTGTATAATATTGATAACTATGAATTTCGGGCTAACTGAATATTTAGTTAAACGTAATTAAACTTCCTTGGGATAAACAAAATTCCGTTTTTATTGAGGATTTTGCATCTTTGGCTGTTGAATATCAAAAACAACTATGGTCCAAGTATGAACGCAAATGTTCCGTTTTCAAATATTTTAATAGCTATATAATTATTTATTTGTGTCGTTGTATTGAGTGTGAATAATTGAAGTTATGTTAGAGAAGTGGACCCAAACGAGACAGCTGTGTCCTCTGAGATTACATCTGATTGGTTAGTTTTGCTTTTGTCCTAACCATATCCACGTACTCCCATATACGGCTGTTGACGTAAGCATCATACATTATCAAGATTGATTTTGTTTTTATTTTTTGAAACTTCAAGAGTGATTTTGTTTTGTTTTCTCGAAAAAAAGTTCAATTACTTGCTAAGGAAAACGAGATGATTCAAGTACAAACTTACTGAAATAAACTTGTTGCAGTACACACACATGTATACATTCCCTGGTTATCCAGTAATGAGAAGATTATGAGGATGTTAAGACATGATCTTAGAATTAAAATCTGAAAACAGTAAAACCCTAACGTACTATAATAGATGTGATGCGAGTTGCTTTTTATGATTCATGAATTTTTCCAATTTTGTGACGTTAATTGAATTTTCCCTACTTTCCAAATGCAGATAACAATTATCATTCATGGATGATGAAAATAGGGTTTGTGTGTTCAGAAAAAGAAAATTGAAATAAGAAAGAGATTTCCTTCTGCCTCTAATATAAAAGAGATAAGAACAACTTTAAAATGATAAAAGCTTTACATAATTATTTTCTGCATACTCTTTATCATCATGGGCTTGTAAAATTGCCATACATATACATAGACTATAGATTGCATAGATGTTATCCAAGTCGTATATAATAAACTTTTTATTTTTTATTTGTTATAATGTAGAAAATTAAAGAATAACACGAACAGTATAAGGTCAGTAGTCAATAATATATTGTTCCACATCAATATTTAGTCATGCAAATAATCAGAATGTTTTTTTTTTGAGAAAAGATAATCAGAATGATACAAAAATGTATTAAACATCTATGAAGCGTACAATAATATCTAACATACATTTTTTCTTGACTTTCAAAATATTAGCTTACATTTATATATATGGAAAAAAGATATATATCTTTTCTCACCAGACACAAGTTGTATAGTTACTATTTATCACTTGATGTATAAAAGTACTATATATTAATGTCTATCAAAATACGAACATGCATGTGCAAACACATATATAGAAATGCAATCGAACCACACAAATCCCCTACTGCAGTTATTTTGGTAACTTATTTATGTACTTACCGACCAAGTTATAATGATAAACTAAACAAACTAATTTATTTTTGAGACATAATTGGAACTGTTTATAGTTTGTTTATCCGTTATACTTAATTATTACAGTGAGATATAATTGGATAGACGAATCAACCCAACATTTTGATTGGGTTAAATGAGATAAGAACCACCACGAAGCTTTGAATCAAATCCAAATATAAAAAACAAAAGTAAACTTTGACCAGAGCCGCTCTAACATGTGTGAAGATGAAAAGGACAATAATTTGTTGACAAAAGACCAATACCTTTTTTTCATTGCTAAACTAGTTAATTAACTACGTGTTTTGTCTAATGAAGCAAGTATTAAACTAATCGTAATTTGATATGTTTCTTGGTGGGATGCAAACCAAATGTAAACATCGGTTTCTTCCGGAAGAACAAACGTGGAATCATAAACTCCCACATGATCTCTCTAACGCTTACTTTAAAAGCATAATTTAATAAGCTAATTAGCCTAGATATACTTAAACATACATTATTTAGAATTTTATTTTGTGTGCGAACACATGCATTATCTAGATGGAGTGTTTTGTTTAAATGATAATGACATGCCACGGCGGTATTCACACGCACACGCTAACCACACGCTAACCCATCTTTCCCCCGAATATACTTCTGATTTTCATTTTTTGTTCTAAATTTTTAAGCACGTGTCAGTGATTTATTTTCCAGCTATTGATATATTGTCCAGATAATAAGGTTTGAAGGTGCAATTAAGCAAACCAATAACTGAACTTCCCCGGAAAAGGTATCACATGACTGTCAATTATACGTTACACAAATAATTACTGGATCATTCAAAGATATAACAGATATTATACCCTTTTAATTACTAAATTTTCAAATATACCACTTTGCAATAGAAATGTCTCGGATAAAAGTATGTTTGCTATAAGAAAAGACACATAAAAACGTACCACAACGATCATCTGATAATATTATCTCCCAGTTTTGCAAGCTTTTTGATAGTGGTTTGTTAGGAATCTTACATCATTATTTAGGTATAAAAGGATGAGTTAGTCTCCTCACTTCTTGAGTCAATTATTCATAAAACTAATTAAACCAATATAAATAGAATAGGTAAGTTTTATCTGTGTATCAATCTTCTGAAAGTTCCAGCTAAACTAAAATCAAGTTCGTCCTTGTTTTCAACTTAAAAATTATTAATGAGTATTAGAAAGGCCTCACAAACAAACAGAGAGTTTCTCTATATCCTAAATTCATGGATAAAGAATTCGTCAAATATACTATATATATATATATATATCTTTACGACCTCCTATAAATTTCATATGTATGAATTGTATATATATGGTCTCATAGTATTAGTCAAATACTGTGACATCAACGTTAAAACCCATTGATTATGAATATTACATATGCACGTACGCATAACAAACAATACGCAAGGAATTATAAAGAAAACCAACCACCAAAAAAGTAGTTGTAGACAATACACGTTACAGGTGCACACAAAAAGAATACAAGTTACAACTTACAAGAAAGTGTTTTAATATGTACACTAGATTATTACCACAATTTAAAAGGGCAGATACGCTGTAAAAAAAGCGGATATATTTTATTTTATATTTTATAAAAAAAATTAGTTTTTATATTTATGTTTTTTTACATAATCATATTTAAAATTTTCTGTTATCATATTTGTATTTAATATTAGTTTAATTTGATATAATGGTACTTTAAATAATTTAAATTATCAGACCAAAATTATTTATCAACTGGACATGGTTCTACTTTAATAGAAAGATAAAATGTCGATTGATTTTTTTTTAAAATCAAATGTGCAACTTTTGCTTCGTTTGTAGAAAATTTGCAGAAAATAGAGTTTTATTATACGCCCAGTAGGCTATAAGGTAAATATAAAATATACATATTTTTTCTTATAAAATCTAAAGTCTTTTCTTTTCAATAGAAAAAAAAAATCTGAAGTCTCCCTCAAATAACAAGAAAACAAGAAAAATGAAATAGTCAACGTGCCAGCAGCAACACGTGTGACTTTCGATTCCTCTATCAAGCGTCAACATTTTGCACCTAGCTGTAATTATAGGTGAGCAAGTTCAATTTAATATACATATTATACTTTTTTTAAAACTTACATATCATACTTTCTTACAGGAAAAGGTTAGTGTTTATATAGGTTCAATAACTTTTTCTTGAACACGTAGTTTCTATTAACTTAAAAATAAGAATAATAAAACCTACCGCTTCAGTATATATAGATCAATGTATAGTTCTTCTTCGGTATTTCATTATATACATCATGCATTATAAATTCAAGAATAAGATTGTTGAGGATGTTCAAAATCTTATGTTTATCAACGTTCGAACCTATCTAGTGACATGTTCTGCATGTTAATATTTTCAGAACAAATTTTACAATATTTCTACCATCAATATTATTATTATTTTCTTAAAATATATCATGTAACACTTTTGTTTCCTAACTAAATTTTCATGCACTAATTTTCAAAGGAAAATTCAATTTTCTATAGCTGAAAGTTTTGCTGACAAAATATATTTTCATTTTACATGTATTTGTGTGGATTATTTCCTATAAAAGTCTAAATTGTAGTTGTATAAAGATAGCAAGTAGAAATAGACGGTTATAGAAATTTAGAAAACGCCAAAATCTGAAGGAACTTGCTTTAAGAACCGTAAAAGAGATAGGGAGAAAGAGAGGAGCATTACTAATAATTTTATAATAAGCCAAACCGTAAAAGATAGCATATGCCAAAAGAATGAAGTAAGTCCACACTCCTCACAAAAGTTTGATATTATCCACTTGAATTCAGCATCTTTTTAAATTGAAAAACTAATCTTGGCAAAATGATACATGGTTGTCCATCGCGTTATTTCTAGACAAGATGAAGATAGTAAATTTCTTGATGAATCATTTCACCAATACAGGTAGTAATTAATAATTAACAAGTTACAAAACGAGTTTAATACTCCTACTATAAAAGCTACTCTCCTCATTTACAATGATCAGCGAGCAATGTTTTAATGTATTATTTCTGTGCTGTATTATTTTCGGTAGTAGGTCAAGAACTTATTATACCGAACGGAATGGATACTCATCTTCTTACATCCTTTCATTATTTGTCGTTATATACTTTTTTTTGGTCAAAATCGTTATATACTTTTATATTTTTTGAGACAGCTTTTTTATTTATTTCTGGAATGATGGGTACTAACTTGGTTGAATAGTGATCTATTTACGTAATTTAGGAATGGTATATTATACTTTTAGTTTCTCATCTTTCATTTTCTCCACTTTATAAAGATAAAGATATATAATGCTATATTGTAAGAAGATATTGTACATATACATATGGGTGTGGATATCCTTCATAATTAAGAAAAATATGTAGCAAAATTATTATTTCGATTATCTCAATAAGTGTGTCTTAGCGTGGTTAGATATAGTGAAAGCTTACTTGTTCCACTGGAATTTGAACACTAACTTGTCAAGTTTACAACTACTCACCAATCAACATCTTATACTTTTAAGTCTTGACTTTTGTATTCTAGAAGAGAATTTTGTTTTTAAGTTCGAAGATCACATTTAAAGTTATTTTAATATATTATAAATTTTGTTTGTAAGCAGCAAACCAATAATAAACTGATTGTGGACCAAATAATAATTTTAGTCCTTACACAGTCTGGCTGATGGTTTAGCTAAACAAGTTTTACGCTTGTATAGTATATATATATGTAGCTTTACCTGATTTGAGTTTTCATAGGAATTCAATGGTTCATAACTAGTATATGAATGTATACTATATTACTTTGGTCTTGGAAGTCAAGCTGGTGACATGAGATTAGAATGGGTGGGCGTGTAAATGGTCACAAATCAAAGTAGTAGTTCAGTTTATATAACGGGACCACTCATATAGCGTATAAGTTCCAAACTATCATCTATATTGCCTTTGACTCGTCAACGCTCATCTCCAATTCTTTTTGCACACTTATTTCCAAATTAACGTTTGTTGGCTCAACAAATAAATGACACAGAAGGGAAAATAGATTGGCTTAAAATGGACTTCGATGACTGCTTGTGGAGAAATATAATGATGTTTACTGAATTATCGACGTTGAACTAAATCAATCCACTTATCCACCCCCAATAATTGTAGGTCTGAAAAGAAAAACAGAGACAAACATGGACAGACTACAAAATCAAATTCTCAACCGTCAAGACAAATACTCTCAATAAGGAAAGCATTTATACGAAACCGAGGACACGTATTCAGTTTAGTTTACAAAAAAGAGAAAATAATAAATTAGATATATAGTAAGAACAAGAAGTCTCTTTGTTTCTTAATGATTCTTGTAACAAAAATCATTAGTAAGGAAGTAAGGATTATGGTAATAACAAAACTTGGAGGAGAAAGTAAAAAAAAAGACGAGGAGGATTTGGGAGAAATCAAAAGAATAAGGGTATTTGTGCAAATTCCCAAAACTTCCCTCCACTCATAGAGAGGATACGGCCTCTATGGCGCTTCCTAGTGGCCACGCAGCTTCCACGGCGTGTTCTCCATACTTCACCTTCTTCACTAAGGTTATTGTCTGCGAAGGCTTCAATCCTGTTTACGATCATTATGCGTTATTGTCTAACACAATTCAATTTCTATGGGCATGCTCATCATATATACTAACCATTATCAACTTGGACTAATCATTTATCATGGTAGGCGTAATGTGTAATGAAAGACGTAGAGAGTAGCTTACCGAATCCATCAACGAGAAGAGTGTATTGGTAAACAAGATCCAAGCACAAGTAAGGAAGATTGTCTTCCTCCACACGTGGGAACTTCGTTTTCCCTTCTCCCATTTTCATGTTACACGCTTGGCTCGCTGCTTTCTCAAAGTCAGCTGGACGAACAGTAGCCACGGGTTGCGACGGGTCAACGAAACCAGCCTGCCATTTACCACCATGGTTTTTTAGCATAGACAAACGATGTGATGTCAACGAAGACTTTTAAAGGTGATAAATGTTTTACCTCTGCGGCTCTATCGAAGAAAAACGATGCGACGAACATATTCTTTTGGCCACCACCGCCTCCACCGTTCCACACTCCACCGAATGTGCATTTCATGTGTGTACACACTGAATCGTTGACTTTGAGTGCCTTAAGAGCTACTCGCCTGCATTCGTCTACACTTGCGCCGGATGGAGAAGCAGCTGCTTTGAACGCCGTTCCACCATACTTGTAAGTACCTGAAACGAATCACATATACCATAAGTAAAACTATCATAATCAAGAAGCGAAATAATTAAGAGCAGGACCGGGGAAACTTAAAGTGATTACTTAGTACTTGAGAAAACCAATACGGAGATTGACAAGAAGTGTGTAATATGATGAGTACAGGATGTAGAGTGTTCCTCGAGTAATAATGTCTCTCACTTACCATCATATCCGGTGACAATGCAAGGGTTGCTAGAACCCTCAGAAACTTTCAAAATCTCCGCTCGGGCAGCCAATAAACCGTAATGTAGGTAGCTGCAATCAACAAGCCGATAAGATATTGCGTTAAATTTTAAAAAGCTAAATAAAAACTAGTTTCACGTCTCGAATGTAAGTAAGAACGAATTATCTTATGGGGGCACAAACGCAATTACAAATAACAAACCTGTGAACATAGAGGAAATACTTTCGTCCCTTGAGATACATTTCTCTAACATAAGAATCCTCGCCTTGTAATGGTTTTGGTGCTGTTGCAGCATCTTTCTCAGATATAGCATATGCCATTTGAACAGATCCCCCTCCAAGATCAACCACTCCAACCGTTTCTGAGTAAGGCTTTCCCAAAGTCTTTAGCAAGTAGTTGATGGTCACCTTAAGAATGGACAATTCAGGGGAAAAAAATGGAAACTTGTTACTTTACAGGTTGTTTCTAGATTAAACAAAAGGTCAGTCCTCGGAATTACTACTCAGAATGCATCCATACAGAGACTCAACAAATACAAGCACCCAAGTTTCTAGTCCTACCATACAATAAATAGCAATACGAACTGGATTTAGCACTAATAAATGGGAAAATCAGAAAACATACCCACTGATAAGAACCTTCTTGAGTACCATCCAGAACAGTAACTGCATTGGCCTCAGTCTTCAACCTGCTTCGATCTTTCAGGAGCTCCCTAACCTTCATAACAAAACTACCTTTTAAGTACAAACGCTACAAAAGCAGGCGAGTTTTTGTAGAAATCATATGTTTTCACAAAGAAAATTACCGCTTGCAAAATGTTTTCAGAAGCTTCATGACCCAAAGCCCTCAAACCAGCAGTCGCCTGCACAAAACATAATGCAAAAGATAATGAGTAATCACATGATTAGCACCATCAATCATTATCTGCAAGGAGCTTGATTTCCATACCCCAACTCTGACAGGAGTCTTGGGACGCAGCTCACTAGGAACAGAGTCCTCTGCTTTATCAAGAAGAGTCACCAAAGAGTTCGCTGATTGTCTAGGATCATTAGGATACGCACTCAATCCTGGTTTCAGCTGAAAAAACCAAATCACAAAACCGATTACAAAACTATAAACATCCTTTAAACGCCTAATATCAATTTCAGCATTGCAATGCAATTACCTGAAGAAAGAGCTCGAGCTCATTCTCCAAAGGAACGAGATCCAAATTCTGATCGAAACAGTAAACATGCACGCGGCTCCCCGAGCTCCCCGCGTCGAAAATCACAGCGTACTTCTTCGAATTCGATCCTCCTCCTCCCTTCAACGCCGCGTAATCAGACGTCCCCGGCATTAGCAGAATCACGAGAGTGATCAGCACGGTCGGGATCGAGATCACGAGCAGGATGCCGCGATGCCGACGGATCTTATCGGAGACGGACTCGTGCCTCCCGATCGCTCGCTTCGCCGTCATTTTCGCGCCGTTGTCAGAGTCGGAGGTGGGGGAAGTGGCGAGTCCTGACTCGAGTAGCTCGGATGCGGAAGGGGAACGGTAGCGGATCTTGTTGGTGGTGGCGGAGGACGCCGATGTCTTCAGGGACTGCGGCGGATCCTTTGACGGATCCAGGTCGGCGATGGGATTGCGAGTGCGGTTGCTTAACGGATTGATCACAGATCTGTGAATCGGAGACTTTCGTTAGAGATGAAGTCGTTACGTTATGATTTAACGATTTCGAGAGAGTTAAACCGAATCAAATTGACGATAACTTAACCAAAACATCGGTTTATCTCGTAAGATTAGAGACTGAACCGAAGGGAACCAAAGTTAACCATTCGTTGATAATAAATTAACAGTTGAATTAATCTGAATAAATTAATGCAAAAACTGGATAACAGTTGAATTAATTTGATAAAAAAAAAAGAAGCTTGAATCTAAACAATGATAAGGATATTTTTTGTTGTTGGTTTCTCCTTATTGTGGAATTAAAAAAAAAAACATTTTGAATCTTCAAAAATCCCAAACCGGTAAAGAATTGAACCGGTGTGGTCTATATTGGTTTACTCCTCAGGCTTTCTTCTGTTTCTTCTCTCTCTTCTCTTTCTTCTCCTTCTTCACTTTCTTTGGTTTCTTATTCTGAGGTGGAACTGGAGGGGAGAAAGAACGGTAGACCAATGCAGCAGATAAAGCTCCAACGAAAGAACTGATCCAGTACACGTAGAAATGGTCCCATGTGTTGTGAGAGTTCCTCATGTACGCCCACCCAAACGCCTGCATTGCAAAACACACAAAGACGTATTTTAGAGAGATCATTCATCTTTTAAAAGACACAATATATCATAACGTGAAACCAATGAATACTTACAATGGCGGGATTCATGGCTGGCCCGGTGTAGTTAGAGCCAGGAACAATGAAGCAAATGGTTGCAAGAGAAAGCATGAAGGTCTTGGCGAGTAATCTCTGTGGACCCTTGAGCATGATAAGCAAAACCGCAAAGGTAATACCGAAAGTTAAGATGGTTTCAGCAATAGCTCCGGTGTGCACATCAACTTGAAGGGAAGGCCCTCCAATCATATGCTTGTACTTCTCTGGAATAAACTCCATGAGGGCCAATGCACCTTTTGCACCTCCTGCAGCACCAGCTGCCTGGTAAAATCACCAAAAAAATATCTCACATTTCATTTTCAAACAGTTTCCAGGTATTAAGAAAAACTTTTTGTTTCTAGAGCAAAAGTGTGTAAGAAGAACAAATAATTAGTGAAAAAAGAACAAATATTCAATCCTACCAAGAGGTGTTAAAGTCTTTTTTACTCAATATTAAAGATAAATTGTAATTCACAACAACAGTGGAGTTTGTTCCATTCTTGTTCTCTGTTCTTGCAGCATCTTGTAATTTAAGCCAAATGAATAATAAAAATATTAAGCCGTTAAAAAAAGGAGTACACCTTACTCTTTGTTAAAACAGCTTTAGTTAGTGTTTCTAGGCAGTCTTTTTATCTCTTTATGTTATACACAGAAACACATGGACATGCAATAAACTTCACAAAGAAAAGAAAAAAAGCTTAAAGAAAATGTCTTTTTCAGCTTTAATAAAGTGAGAAACACGTAGATCAACCAAAAGAATCTGATTCTCTGTCTTCTTCTTGTACAACAAACATCAAACCCCACAATACTAAACCAGATCAAAGCTGAGAATATACTAACAAAACAAGATCATTCTCATTGTCCCAAAATGATATAATGTAGTGCAACCAACCTAAATGGCTAAATAGGATAAAAATGCATATACTATAACAAATTGAGATCTTGACACAACTAGATTCAGATTCGTTGAGACAAAACATAATTCAAAATGTGAGACTCAAAATTGCAGAACTTTCGAAAATGATTTGGATCTTTAAGATTAGTAGTATTACCTGAGCAGGCAATCTGATGGCCAAGCTGAAAAGGGTATCTCCGGGGATCCCTGCAGCGTAGAAGGCGGCGTTGGCGGTAGGGTTGAAGCTAGCGGAACCGAACACAACGGTGAACAAGGAGACGTAGACGAAAACCAGAAAGGTGGTGATCGCCAACGGCGCCCAAGTGATTCCTTGAATCCCCGCGGCGGAGATGATCTCCTTCGTCTGTATACCGAAGGTCGTGGAGAGGACGACCCAGGAGAAGGACATCAGCATATCGCCAATCGCTAACATGATAACACCCATGGTTCTTCTTCTTCTTCGTCGTCGTCTTCGTCTTTGGCGTTAGTATGGATGGTCCTCTGTTTTTTTTTTGGGATCGGGGATCGTTAGGGGGCCTTTTCAGAAGATTGTCACAGCTATTTTTAATTCTTCTCCTTGTAATAGATTTTTATTTTATTGGTTTCTTTTTATTGAAAGGAATATATCTTTGTATGGATTCACCTAACCAATCGTCTTGCAGTTGTTAAAATATGATTTTCTAATAAAACTACTAGATTCTCATCCGTCTTTTTTAAGGCATGTATATTTTTTATTTTACATATTTAAAATAAAAAAATATATTACTCCTATGTTTTTAGTCATATTTATATTTTTGTAATCTTTTTTTTAAAAAAATAATTAATAAAAGATTTTAATAACTGCATTAAAATATTTGGACAATATATATATCAAGAGATTTCATATATCAATAGGTCATGATTATTTTAATAGAATAGATCACAAATGTATACTATTTGTTCCTGACTTATTTTTGTGACCACCACTTCTCTTTACATATAGTTACAACTATTTATGTTACAAAAAGAAGTATAATTACAACTATTTCCATATAGACTCACTACAAATCAGACGTGTTCCTATGGCAGTATCCACTATTTTTGTTTAATCACTGTTAACGTATTTGTCGACAGTTTTTGGCTATAAAGAGAAGTGGGCTGGTTATTTTGAAATTTACATGGTGGTTATAAAAGCGATAGATAAATCGTATGAAGTAGTTACAGAAATATAACCAGACTTTTTTTAAGTAGGTCCAGTGGCAAAAAAAATAATATTGCAGATAAAGATTGAGGTAAAAAATAAGAATGATTCTGTTTTAATAAATTAGATGTTGTAACTAGATAATGTTTTCAGCAAATTGACTATATATATAATTAATATATATATATACTTAACATGTTTTAATTTTTATTTTTTATTTAAATCTATGTTATTAAACTAAAATTTTACATTTATCTAACTTCATCATTCATATTCACCATCGATGCATTAAATTATTATTTTTTGTTTCGTAATCTTATTTATGAGATATATATTTTAGATCAAAATATCTTTATAGTAATTATAATCAAATTGTCTTTAAAGGACTTGACTTTAAAATTAAATACATATTGTATTTGTGGATTAAAGAATTTTACTGGCAATAAAAGCATTATAAACAGTTACAGCTTAATTACAACATCACAAAATAAAAATAGCCAAAAAATATCATATATTATCAGTGATTAATATTTAAAAAATACAAACACATTATCTATGTATTCTCTTAGACTATGCTTATATCATATTTATTATTCATCAATTTATTTCTTTGTTATTTAGTGATTTTATTCTAGTTTTTCATGTTTCCATATATTTTAATTTTTTGCCATTTATATATTATTTACTTTTGGGTTTTAAATGTATTATTTTATAATATTTTTAAGGATCAAAAACAATCTGATGTTTTCATGTATAATATGTTAGTTAGAAATATAATTGTTTATTATTCAAAATATATAAAATATTTAACATATATATATATATATATATATATATATATATATATATATATATATTTCTATAGTTTTACATATATTTTTAATGATGTTTTAACTGTAATACTAACTTTAATCTCGTAATAATTTATGTTTCGATTAATATTTACAATAAAAACCCTAGGGACTATAATACAAATATTAGAATCATAAACTAAATATAAGATAAATTACACATCAGATTTATGATTTTTAATTCATTACTAATATATATTTATTAATTAATTGTATCAAGTATCATGGTAAATGTATATTAAAAATCATAGAGAAGATGACAAATCAGCAAAATCACTTCTCACATAATAGTATAGATAGATAAAGTTTATATGTATTTAATATATACATCACCAAAAATTCAAAATTCATGGGTTCTAATAATAATTAAACTATGAGAAAACAATTGTGTTTATTTTCATTTTATTTAATTATTTATTTAGTAAAAGCAAAATGTTATTTAATTATTTTTAAATTTTAATACACTCTAGATTTTTTTGTGTGTTATTATAATAGTGTTTTGTGTTTTCAATAATAATTTTATTTAAGGTGTTATTTAGTAATTTACCTAAATATATTTTCGTTGCAAAAAATTCTAAACCGAAATTTAAAAAGAAATTGGGTCAAAAATAGTAGTCGGTTGATAAATCTTTTTCTCACAGCTATTAAAACTTGAATTTAAGATTTTTATCAGAAAACTTTATCAGTAAAAGTATAGATTCGGATTAAATATATATATTTAAACATATTATCTTTAAAGGGCTTGTTAAAAGACATATTCTTTCACTAATAAAATCCAAGCACGAGCTGGTATCGAAAATACATAAATAGTTAATAGAATATTTTAAAGAGAATCTCCTAAAACTATTCATTTCTTAGAATATAAAAGGAAAAAAAAAGATGAAGATAGTGATCAATGTCATGACAAATTCTATAAAGAAAATGTAGATGAATTTTAGAGTTACTTGGATGAGATCTCGTGACTACACTCATGATCACATGGGAGCCGTATGAACACTTTAGGACTTCGATCGATCAAGATAATTGTGTGATTGGAGTTGAACTAGTTAACAATTAACAAATCATATTTAAATATTAATATTTTTTCTTTTATAAAAAGTGTCATTTTAATATTTTTCACATAAAAGCATGAAATTTATTAGAAAGCATTTTGGTCCTTCACAAATATATGAGCAAACATTTATTTTTCTAATTAATATACTAAAGTGATGAAGCTTAAAAACTAAAATATTTTGTAGGGAATTTGCTCTTCATACACTCAACTTATAGACTATTTAGGTTAAAACCATTTCCCCACTATTATAAACTATTCACTAATTATAAAGACACTAAAACCCCTATGAAATCTATGAAATACATCTTTAAATACCATATTCATCTTTTCAAAAGGGTTTATCAGTATTTTTGACACAATTTAGATCACTTTTGAGTCTACCTTTTTTTTACTGTTTAGACATATCCTTAATTTATGTCTTCTTTTAGTGTTTTGGGCTAATTTACTCTTTTGTATTAAAATTAACTAAAATATAAAGTGACATTTTGTGAATTAAAATAAAAATTCTTAAAACAAAACTAGACTTTGACCTGCTCGACCGAGCTGGTGTCAATTTTTTTTATCTTTGTTTGTAGTTAATGTTAAACATGATTTGTAATGTATTTACTAATGTAACATTTTGAAAGATAACAATGTGTTTAGTTAGATCAAAAAATCTTTTGCGTTGTACTGTAAATTATATGACCGATATTTATTGGACATCATAAACACAAATCCAAAATTTGTATAGTTAAACTTATGTATAAAATATCTAGAAAACCAGTTTTCTGAATTAAACTTTAGGAAAGATAGACAAAGACGAATTAGTATGGTATGAAAAGTTGATATATTAGTTATAAACATTTGAAAGAAAATAAAAAGATTGTAGGCAATTTATCCTATAGAATATTCGATTTGTGTAGTTGTATTCATAGTTTTCAAAATAGAGAAGATGTAGGCATTGTGAAAAAAATTTATAACCACGTTAGTAAAGATCATAACATTGTACATGTCAACTTAATTGATTTATGAATATAATTTTATAATTTTAATTGATTTTTGTCTACCTGGAAAAGAAAAGCATAACCATTTGATTATTTGTTTCCTTCATTGTAGTTAGTTTGAATTATTTTTGAAAAACATTTAATATGTGAAAAAATTAATATGTGAAAAAGACATACATGTTTTATGTTTTTATGTTAAGTTAATTAAATTCTCAGTAGCATTGGATTGTAAATAGTGTGCAAGTGTAAGGGGTCGTACATTTATGTTATGATATTGGGTCGTACATTTTCTTACATTAATATTTATTTTTCATAATTAGTATTATATATTTAGATGTATCATAATATAACTAATGATTTTCAAAAGACTTAAACCGAATCAGATAATGTGACTATTTTTGTTAAACATATCCAAATCCGTTTTAAATACATTAGTTATTTAGATATTTTTAGATTTATATACATCAGAACCGAATTCATCCAGATTCAGAATGACCCAATTCAAAACCGACACATAAATTTATAATATTCAAGTGAGACCTAGTTTTTTAAAAAAATGATATCCGCAAAATGGATAGTTAATGTTCATGTCTAACTGATTTTATAAACTAATAAAAAAAATATTTCTATGTGTTTGGCTAAACTAATTGAAATAGAAAAATTCTTTTATTTAGTAAAATAATTATATGGAGTGAAAAGTTAAGTGATAATAAATGTCACACATTTTTCTTATTTTGATTCAATATTATTTTGATTTAATTTATTATTTTATTTACAAAAACATATTTTTAAATTACGTAATTTTCCACTGATTGAAACTAAAATAAAAAAAAACTAAACCAAAAATTTAATCATGTGTAAAACCTAATTTTTAACATGTTTGATTTTTAATTGGCACAAATTTAATATTTATTAACTAATAAATAAAATTATGCACTGTTATTATTATGATAATATAATTAGGGATGTAAATTATTGTTAAGGTAATATAATTAATAAAATTGTTAAACTAAGTGAAATATGAAATTACAATTAATACATACTGCTCTCTGCGTATCCAAACAATTTTCATTAAGACTACTATTCAAGTCTCCAAACAATCTCATTGTGTATCATAATATAACTAATGATATTCAAAAGACTTAAACCGAATCAGATAATGTGACTACTTTTGTTAAAATATCCAAATTCATTTTAAATACATTAGTTATTTAGATAATTTTAGGTTCATATACATCAGATCTGAATTCATCCAGATCCAGAATGATCCAACTCAAAACCCACACATAAATTTATGATATTCATATGGGACCTGATTTAAAAAATGGTATCCGAGAAAGGAACAAAATGGATAGTTAATGTTCATGTCTAACTAATTTTATAAACTAATAAAAATTATGTGTATGTGTTTGGCTAAACTAATTGAAATAGAAAAAGATTTTTATTTAGTAAAATAATTATATGGAGTGAAAAGTTAAGTGATAATAAATATAGCACATTTTTATTATTTTGATTTAATTTATTTTATTAAAAACATGTTTTTGAATTATGTTTTTGGTTATGTAATTTTTCACCGATTGAAACTAAAATAAAAAAAATGTTTTAGTAAAACAAACTAAACCAAACGTTTAATCATATGTAAAACCTAATTTTTAGCATTTTTGATTTTATAATTGGCACAAAATTAATACTGATTAACTAATAAATAAAAATATGCACTATTATTCTTATGATAATATAATTAATGATGTGAGTTATTGTTAAGGTAATATAATTAATAAAATTGTCAAACTAAGTGAAATATGAAATTACAATTAATAGATACTGATATTCGTGTATCGAAATAATTTTCATTAAAACTACTATTCAAGTCTCTAAACAATTTTATTGCGTACTTTAACTTTAATAATATAGATGGAAAGAAATTTGTTTGTTATTTGTTCGAGAGAATAGATATGTTCTAAAGATTTACGCTAAATGAGTTACCAGTTTTTGACTTTAGACTAGTTCTGCAATAACTACTACAAGATTTTTTTGAAAAAATATATCAAGTGGATGCCAAAGAATTAGTCAAAACATTAAATGTCTACAAACAATATAACTTCGCTTCTATAGATATATCTATTTTCCTAGCTATAAATATATTGTGCACGGACATAGCTTTATTAAGACACAAAAGTAAAAAACCTTAAGAAACCAAACACTCCGGTTCCAAAAACGTAACAATGAAAAACACAAAGGGAAAGCAAAAGATCGAGATGAAGGAGGTGGAAGACTACGAAGACAGAATGACTACGTTTTCAAAACGTAAAGCTGGGATTTTAAAGAAAATGAACGAGATTGTTGCGCAATGCGATGCGGAAGCAACTTTATTGGTTTTCTCTCAAGCCGGAAAGCCTCACACATTCACACATCCGTCTATGGAAGATGCTGTTGGTCGACTGAAGAGCCATCTGAGAAATGAACCATCCGGGAAAGACGACACCAATACTGGATCACTAGTGGAAGCTTATAAGAGGCAAAAGAACGAAGAGCTTAAGAAATGGTTTTTTGATTTTGCTGAAGAGGTGGAGAAATTAGAGGAGAAAGAAAAACAATTGAAGGAATCAAAAAGTGAAAAGAAGTTAGAAGAAAGTTGGTGGAATATTGAAGGCTTGAGCGTGGAGGAGTTGAAGCACATGCACCAAAAATTTGTGGAGTTAAATGTTAGCTTATGCGGTACGGCTTCTCAAGCAAAAGACGGTGTTGGCTCATCTTCTGATTTCGCGGGACGTGGATATCATGGAGGTGGTGAAGCCGATGCGCGTGAATAAACTTGTTAATTTTTTCGTATTTGAATTCCTGATTTTTATGTTATTTTTATTTATTGTTCTCTTGATAGATTTAATAATTTGGTTCCAATAATTAAAATTTATGTTTCATATTCATTGCCGCTATCCAGACTCCTACGTACCCCTTGATAATTTTAGATTTGAAGTTTGTTTTTAATACATTATATAACTGAATTTATAAGATCTAAAAAATATTTTTTAAGATCTATGAATGTCGCATAAATTTAGTTTTGATGAGAAACTAATCCATATTAAGAAAAACTCTATAGATTTATTTTAGCAGGATTTTGAAGGTGATCGGATGAGCTCAATGAGTACACTAATGATCACATGACAGCCTTGTAAATATTATGGGTCTTTTATCAAGGTTGTGTGCTTGGGGACGAATTAGTTAACAATTAATAATTTGTATTCAAATATTAAAAAAATATAAATAAATGTCATTTTAATTTTTTATACAAATTTTAAAAAAATTATTAAGGAAAAAAAATGTTGTCATGAGCCAAAAAATTCTAACTAATACATTAAAGTAATGAAATTTAAATTAAAATATTGTTTACAATTTTTTGTTGAAATTATTAAATGATATTTTGTGAAAAAATGAAAGATCTTAAAATGGAATTTTGGTTAAATGGAAAGAGATTTATTTGTTATGTTTGAGAGAATAGATATGTTCCATGATTTACACCATTATCACTTTACAATATTAGTTTGACTCAAATTCTGCAATAAAGACTACAAAAGTTTATCAAATATATTAAAATGGTTTTTTGGTAAACATATATTAAAATGATTTCCAAATAATTAGTCAAATATGTAAATTAGCCAATACACTCTTTTCATAAACATTAAATGTTACAAACAATATAGCATCTTTCTATATATATATTCCTATAAATATATTGCGGCACTTGCATGGTTTTATTAGAATGCAAAACTAAAGAACCTACCAGGAACCAAAGACTTCGGTTCCTAAGAACGTGGCAATAAAACATACAAAGGGAAAGTAAAAGACTGAAATGAAAAAGTTTGAAGCATATGAAGTCAGAATAACTAATCAAAACACATATTGAGATTTTAAAGAAGATGAACGAGATCGTTACACTATGCAATGTGGAAGCAGTCAATCAGATTTCTTGGTTTCTTCTCAAGCCGGAAAGCCTCACACATTCACACATCCGTCTATGGAAGATGTCGAGTAAAGAGCCCTTTGTGACATGAACCGTCCAAGAAAGACGATACCAATATTGGATAAATAGTGGAGCTGTGGAGGCTTATAACTTATAAGAGGCAATAACGATCGAGAAGCTCAAGAAAAAAGTACGCTATATTTCACTGAAAAGTTAAAAAGGAGAACGAGAAGGAAAAAAATTGAAGAAACCGAAAAAATGAAAAGAAGTTAGACAAAAAGTGGTAGAATGTTCCAGCTGAAGGCTCGAGCGTTGGAGGAGTGTCTTCTTATCTTGCGGGACATGGACAATATGGTGGTAGTGTACAAAAAAAAAGGACATTGCGGTGGGAACGAAGCAGGAGCGTGCGAACAAACTTGATTTAATCTAATCCTATTTGAATTGCGGTTTTTTTTGTGTTATTTTCCTTTGTCGTTCTCTAAATAGATTTGGTCATATAATTGGTGTAATGAATCAGGAACTATTCATAAACCTCTTTAAATTTTTTTATTTATAATCTTCTCGGACTTAAAATGCGAAAGGCATAATCATATGCTTAATTTCATATTTTCTGTCGCTATGGTAATTTTTTTAAGAGCTGGTTGCACAAAAATTATTAGATTTAATACAAACTAGATTTTGACCCGCACTTGGAAAGCGCGGGTAATATTTTTCATTTTATGAAATCTATTATTTTTTTGTAATTATTGAATTTATTTATCTTATTAAAACATTATTAATAATAAATTCGACACATATAATGTCTTTGGTAAACTATGTATCTCTCTGGTTTTATTTTATTTTTTCTCCAATCGACATATTTATTTGGCTTGTTGTTAAAATAAATGATTATAGACTTTGATCTCTGCATCTGCGCGGATGTATATTTTGAAAAATATGATGATATTTGTTTTTCATGTAATTATTAGGGTTTTGGCAAAATGAATCCAAGGAACAAAACCGATACCAATCCGAAAATATAGTACCAAACCCGAACATAAATTGATTAAATAATCGAATTATTCAAAATTTTGTTAGTTAGAGAATCGAATCGAACCGAAGTATTCTTGTACCTCAATTTATCTGAAAATAGATTTATATAGTTACATATATTAATTATTTTTATATTTAACGTATATAAAACATCAAGATTGATATTTTTAAATTGGTTTAAAATACTTGAAAATATATATAGATAGTCAAAAATAAATATCTGAAATAGTTAAAGTATACTAAAATCACCAAAAATACTTAAAATAATTATTGATTTTGTATCCAAAATTTTAAATCAAACCAATTGATATGTTAAGCTTAGGTATTCTGACATATATTATTTAAATTTATAGGTAATATATTATTTTATTTATAGATTTGAAAATTTTAAAATATATAGTGATTTAAAACTTTAAAAATAATTTAAATGAGCTATCCAAACCCGAACCAAACCCCTCAAAGATCTGAATCAAACTCAAACAAAAATTTTGAATCATCCTAATAGGACTGAAATTTTTGACCTCGAAAATTTGAAATGCAAACCGATCAGAACCAAACCCGTATGGATGTCCGAAAACCCATCCTTAGTCATTATTATATATCGTAATTTCATCAAATAATTAATCATATTTTATACGTACCATCATATAATTAATAGTATTTTATATGTATCATCATATAAATAATTACATATATTATATTTTAAAAACTTAATATGAAATATAAAAATCATAATTTGAGTTGGTATTTCAATTGGCTTTGTTTTGTATTTTTATTATATATACTAACAACATTTTTTTATGTTATTAAGTCCATTACTATTTTACTTAAGTTAATAACTTAAGCCCACTACTTTTTTATTTAAGCCCAGTACTTTTTAATGACTACAATCAAAGTTTCCAAACATTCTAAATTTTTTTAATAGGATATTCAAGTAACCAAACACTCCGATTTTGTACTTCTATTTTAATAATATTGATTATCCGCAATCATCTTTTACAATACTTTACCATACAATATTTTTTTAAGGGCTTTTTTCAAGAACAACCCACAATTTGAAGTCAAATGCAAAACCAACTTCATTTTTTTTGTCAACACTATTCACCTTTGAAATTTCCAAACCATCCTTATGTTTTTGAATTATTTACAAAATTGCCATTATTATCTAATTATTCATTATTTTCGAAAATGACAAAAAACCCATAACACCCTAAACATTTCATCTTATTTACAACAATGCCATCATCATCAATTTTACAACCACCATTGAACCACCATTTTTGAGCTCATAAAAGCTCAAGATCTAAATTTATAACCTTTTGTTTCTCTTTCTAAGACAACAATTCTTCATTTCCTATTGTTTTCTCTACATTTCTATCTAAAAAACTTCCATAACTCTTATTTTCATAATCTCAAACTTCATATTTTCGAATTTTTTCATCAGCAAATCGTAAAAGATGCTTCTTTTTGCTCATTTTTGGTGTTTGGACGGTTGAAAGGGTTGGAATCGAGGTTCATACCAGAAAAAGGTAATTGTTTACATGGTTTTCACCATTTTCTTTAGTCTGTGTCGCGACGGTAGACTGCTTTATATGTCTGCACCAGTTTGTAGACGTACGAGTCAGTCTATTTGTCAACGCACAAGTCAGTTTTGCAATTGACCTTTCGAACTTTTTTTTGCAGCGCAGACTTCCACAGCAGTCTACGTCCTTACCTTTGACAACAAAAACAAAAAATTACGTAGACATACCAAGACGGTTACGAAAAAGAGGTTAGTT